>SEMN01000293.1:0-650430 GCA_005408345.1 Macquaria australasica | reverse complement strand
TTCTATTCTGGATTCTTTTACAGGGAGCCAGTGGTAGGTTGGCTATTGGAGAAATATGTTCTCTTTTTCTGGTTCTTGTCAGTAAACGTGCCGCAGCATTCTGAATCAGCTGGAGAGTCTTAAGGGATTTATTGGGGCAGCCTGATAATAGAGAGTTGCAATAGTTCAGCCTAGACGTAACAAATGCATGGACTAGTTTTTCTGCATCTTTTTGAGATAGGATGTGTCTGATTTTTGCAATGTTACGTAAATGAAAAAAGGCAGTTCTTGAAGTTTGTTTTATTTGGGAGTTAAAGAACATATCCTGATCAAAGATAACTCCAAGATTCCTTACGGTTTCGCTGGAGGCCAGGGCAATGCCATCTAGAGAATCTATATCTTTAGATAATGTGTTTCAAAGGTGTTCGGGGCCAAGTACAATAACTTCGGTTTTGTCTGAGTTTAACATCAGAAAATTGCAGGTCATCCAGGTTTTTATGTCCTTAAGGCATGCTTGAAGTTTAGCTAATTGATTGGTTTCATCTGGCTTGATCGATAAATACAATTGGGTATCATCTGCATAACAATGAAAATTTATGGAGTGCTTCCTACTAATATTGCCTAAAGGAAGCATATACAAGGTAAATAGAATTGGTCCAAGCACAGAACCTTGTGGAACTCCGTGACTAACTTTGGCGTGCATAGAGGATTCATCATTAACGTGTACAAACTGATATCGATCTGATAAATAGGATTTAAACCAGCTTAGTGCAGTACCTTTAATGCCAATAAAATGTTCTAGTCTCTGTAATAGAATGTGATGGTCAATGGTATCGAATGCAGCACTAAGATCTAGTAAGACAAGTACAGAGACAAGTCCTTTGTCTGATGCAATTAGAAGGTCATTTGTAACTTTCACCAGTGCTGTCTCTGTGCTATGATGCACTCTAAATCCTGACTGAAAATCCTCAAACAGGTTGTTGTTGTGTAGAAAGTCACACAACTGATTGGCGACTGCTTTCTCAAGGACCTTAGAGAGAAAAGGAGGGTTAGATATAGGTCTATAATTTGACAAAATCCCTGGATCAAGAGTGGGCTTTTTAAGAAGAGGCTTAATTACAGCTACTTTAAAGGACTGTGGCACATAGCCTTTAAATAAGGACAGATTGATCATATCTAGTACATAAGTGCTAACTAAGGGTAAAATTTCTTTAAGCAGCCTAGTTGGGACGGGGTCTAAAAGACACGTTGATGGCTTAGATGAGGAAATCATGGAAGTTAGTTGATTACGGTTGATGGGAGAAAAGCAGTCTAAATGTACAGGTTTTACAGTTGTTTCTAAGGTTCCTGTGTTTGAAGATAAGTCAGTACCAACTGAGGGCAGGAGGTGCTGAATTTTTTCTCTAATAGTTAGAATTTTATCTTTAAAGAAGCTCATGAAGTCATTACTACTGAGGTCTATAGGAATACATGGCTCAACAGAGCTGTGACTCTCTGTCAGCCTGGCTACAGTGCTGAACAGAAACCTGGGGTTGTTCTTATTTTCCTATTAATGATGAGTAGTAAGCTGCTCTGGCATTACGGAGGGCCTTCCTATAAATTTTAAGACTATCTTGCCAGGCTAAACGTGATTCTTCCAGATTGGTGGAACGCCAATTCCTTTCAAGTTTTCGCGATGTTTGTTTTAATTTGCGGGTTTGCGGGTTATACCATGGAGCTAACCTCCTCTGTTTTATTATCTTCTTTTTTAGAGGGGCGATAGAGTCGAGTGTTATTCGTAGTGAGCCTGCAGCACTATCAACAAGATGATCAATTTGGGAGGGACTAAAGTTAGCATAGGAGTCATCTGTTACATTGAGACATGGAACTGAATTTAATGCCGATGGAATCACTTCCTTAAATTTAGCTACAGCACTATCAGATAGACATCTAGTGTAGGAATGTTTGCCTAATGGCGTGTAGTCCAGTAATAGGAATTCAAAAGTTAATAGAAAATGGTCTGATAAAAAAGAATTCTGTGGAAAGACTATTAGATGTTCAATTTCAATCCCATAAACAAGAACAAGGTCGAGGGTGTGGTTAAAACAGTGAGTGGGTTTATGTACACTCTGACAGAAGCCAATCGAATCTAGTAATGAGATAAACGCAGCACTAAGGCTATCATTTTCTACATCCACATGAATATTAAAATCACCTACAATAATTATTTTATCTGTTTTAAGGACTAAACCTGATAAGAACTCTGAGAATTCAGATAAAAATTCAGAATACGGTCCAGGAGCTCGGTACACTATAACAAATAGAATTGGCTGTACTGTTTTCCAGGTTGGGTGTGAAAGGCTAAGAACAAGGCTTTCGAACGAGTTATAATTTAGTTTAGGTTTAGGTTTGATTAATAGGCTTGAGTCGAAGATGGCTGCAACTCCACCTCCTCGGCCTGAGCCTCGAGGAATGTGAGTATTAATGTGACTGGGGGGAGTGGATTCATTTAGGCTAACATATTCATCTTGACACAGCCAGGTTTCAGTAAGACAAAATAAATCAATATTATGATCTGATATTAGATCGTTTACTAGAACAGCTTTAGATGAGAGAGATCTGATGTTTAAGAGTCCACATTTAATTCTCCTATTTTGTTGTACTGCAGTGGTGGTTTTACTTTTTACTAGGTTTTTATGTGTAACTCTTCTTCTGTTTACTTTTGATTTAAATAATTCAAGTGGTCTGGGGGCAGACAACCTCTCTGTGGAGTTTAGGGTGGGTAACTGCTCTAATGGAAGCGCAGAGAAGCGTGTAGGACTGCAGCTCTGCCTCCTGGTCTGGACCACAGACTGTATTAAGTCTATGGTCTGAACTCTGAGCTGTCATGGCTTTGGGCCACTAATAAATTCGGCCAGATTTCTAGATATGAGAGCGGCTCCATCCAAAGTGGGATGAATGCCATCTCTCCTAATCAGACCAGGTCTTCTCCAGAAAGTCCGCCAATTATCTACAAAGCCCACATCATTACCTGGACACCACCTCGACACCAGCGGTTGAATGATGACATGCGGCTATACATGTCATCGCTAGTAAGATTAGGCAGGGGTCCAGAGAAAACTACGGAGTCCGACATTGTCTTTGCATATGTACACACCGACTCAACATTAATTTTCGTGACCTCCGATTGGCGCAATCGGCTGTCATTACCGCCGACGTGAATAACAATCTTAGCATATTTACGTTTATCCTTAGCCAGCAGTTTTAAATAGGATTCACCGTCTCCCGCTCTGGCCCCTGGGATGCAGCTGACTATGGCCGCTGGTGTCGCTAATTTCACGTTTCGCAAAATGGAGCTGCCAATAATCAGAGCTGGTTTCTCAGCGGGTGTGTCGCTGAGTGGAGAGAACCTGTTAGAAACGTGAACGGGTCGGTGGTGAACCGTGGGCTTTGGTTTAGGGCTGTGCTTCTTTCGGACAGTCACCCAGCCTCCCGGGCTTCCCGGCTGCTCGGGAGTTGCCGGGAGACGGCTGGCAGAAGCTGCCTCTGGTCGGCTCGCACCGGCTGACTGACTCTCCGTGGTGCGGAGCCGCGACTCTAACTCACTGAGCCTCGCCTCCAAGGCGGTGAATAAACTACATTTGTTACACGTACCATTATCGCTAAAGGAGGCAGAGGAATAACTAAACATCTGACACACCGAGCAGGAGAGAGAAGGAGAGAGAGACGCCATCGCTAACTGAGCTAAAGTAGCAACTAACTAGCGTGTAAACAACTGTGGGATTAGCGGAAAGTCGCTAACAGGAGACAGATATGAGTGCTTAAACAGAGCTAGTGTATCCTTAAATGTATAGCGGGTAATTAACCGCTATAGTAAAGAAAATATCAAAATTAACTGGGTTTAGCTGGAGCAGCGAACTTTGCAACCACTAACACAGAAACACCGGTAACCGGAAATGAGACAATACGTTCACCTGAGCACGTCAGCACGTCCAAATGGACTTTGGAGGACCACATACAATGATTTTGGATTTACTTTCATTTCACTCGAGAAAGTTTTGAGACATCCTGCCTTTTTTGAGACATAAATGCATTTGAGAGTACCAAAGCATTGCTGTGTTCGGCTCCAGTGTTGGCAGCCCCACTTGACCAGGTGTTTAAACTCCAGGTGGATGCCAGCAATGTGGGTGCAGGTGCCGTCTTGTTGCAGGAGAATGAGGACAGGGTAGATTGTCCTGTAAGTTTCTTCTCCCGGAAATTTAATAGACATCAGCTTAACTATTCAGTAGTTGAGAAGGAGGCGTTAGCACTTGTTTGGGCTTTGCAGCATTTTGATGTTTATGTTGGCTCTGGGGTATCTGCGTTGGTGGTTTTTACCGATCATAATCCTCTTACCTTTTTGAGGTCTCTGCAAAACCCAAATCAGAGGCTAATGAGGTGGACATTGTTCTTGCAGCCCTATAATTTAGATATACATCATATTAAGGGTGTTGATAATATAATGGCAGATGCTCTGTCTCGTGCGCCTGTAGACCCCTAGTTCCATGTGGTTGATCGTTTGTCCTTTCCATGCTCTCCTCTGCTCATCTCTCTTCTTCATCATCTTAAATTGCTCCTGTGGTACCAAGGTTGCTGGGGTTGTGGAATGGAGATGTTTTGGAGGATGTAGCTGGGAAGGAGAACAGTGTCGCCTCTGGATTAGTAATGTATGCACAATGTGACAAATGATGGAGATGAGCTGTATGTTAATTTATGTTCAGTTCGTGGTTCTTAGTAGAACCCCGTTTTTATGGAGGGGGTTGTTACGACCCCTCCCCTTTCTGCCTGCAGCTGATTGTTCTTTTCCTGCAGGAGCTTGCAATCAGAGGGTCGTTGGGGTGATGACGTGGCACCTGTGTGGGTCTTTACCAAGGCTATATTACCTGCCTGGTGTCATTGTGTCTTTCTCTCTCTCCTAGGATCCACGCTGTCCAGGTTTTGGTTTGGTTTTCCATTTTTGCTGCTTACAACACTTGCACAAATATACATTCTTCACTCACCCATACATTCCACTCACTACTGATGCTCATACTTTCCACACCTCATGCCTTCCTTATAAATAGTTCTGTTTGTTTATTTCTAATAAAATCCTTAATTGGCTCTCTGATCTGACTTGCCTCTCCTCTTTGTCACATACGTTGAGCCAGTTTGTGACACTATTTAAAAGCTACTTCTGTACAGGACACTGGACAGAGGCATAAATAAAAAGTAATGTGCTGTACTGTTTACACAATATTGTTTTCCCGGGGGTGCTTTTTTTTTTTTTTTAACCAGATTTACTGCTTACACAGATCACCACTGTTCACTGTTCCAGCACTATTAGTTACAGTGTGAGTCACAACCTCCCAGTGTGACCGAGACAGGCAGACGCGGCTGCACAACAGGGATGAGGCTGGAAGAGAGAAGGGAGGGAGGGTGAGAGACAGAAAGACAGAGTCAAAGAGAATGTGACTTTAGGGGTTTTGGGTAAAGTACAGTAAATCTTCACTATCCCCAAAGGGCAATTTGTGGTGAGCAGTAGAATTCAACTCTCATTCAGGTCTAATAAGGTCTATTTAAAAAAATATGCGACATGGACATAATAAATGGAACATTTTGAACTGAATTTCATAAAGGTGCTGGAAAGGATTTGATTAAAGTCTTCAGTGATGACACAAGGGAGTTTTTTATTGTCTGCTGTGTGTCATCTACAACATGCTCTCAACAGGATTGGGCTCAACTTACTGTCGCAATTTGGTTAATTGAATACATTTCCTCAGAACGGCAATTCATGAAAAAAACTATTGTAGGAAAAGTTTGTCACATCTGGACAGTTAGAAAAAAAAAATGAAGTGTTCAATCCAAAATTAGATTGATGATATTATGCAAACAAGACCAGGGGTCAAAAAGTGTACATCCTGCTCCTCAAACACTCACCAATGTGGTAAGAACTGACAAACAGACTGTCCCTAGTGGGGCTATAAAGTGTTTAATTGATGACAATAAACAATAAAAACAAAAACTTTAAGTTAAGGTTGTTAGAATAAAACCATTTTGACAGACTAGATCAAAAACTGCTACAACATGTTTTTACAAATTGAACAGTTTGGTTGGCATGCTTCATCTCGGCGCTGTCTTTCACTCCTTTTACAGTTCCTGAGAGCAGAGCTTTGAAACGAAGGAGAGCTGATCTCTTTTGTAGTCTCCTGGCTCCCACATATCCCCTCTGCCCTCTCCTTTTAGCCCTCCCTCACCTCCCCCACCCAGCGTCTTGACTCTCCTCCACAGCTGCATGCATAAGTTGATCCACACAGCGGACAGAAAAAACCCAGTGGGAGAGAGGACGCCAAGTTAACCAGTAATGAGCTTTTTAAGCCAGAAAGGAGTCACTGCAATAGATTAACCAGGATAGATAGAAATCCAATGAGACTTGTTATGTCCAAATCAAGTCCGGTATCTGAGGTCAGGGAACATTACAGATGCAGGATGAAGGATAAATACTATGTAATTACAGACTGTAACACAAGACAAAATGCAAAAAAGCAGTCTAATTTAACTAAAAATATATATGTATATTTTGGCAGCAATACACAAAGATTTGCGTCATCACTTTTGTAATATATACTATTCTATTAGAATGGAAATGCAAAACTAAAAATGTAAAACAGTGTCTGTCTCTACTTTATAGGTGGATTGACATGTTTTTTCCACTACACCTATCCTACATGATAGGACAGGCGGTGGTTAAGTCAATGCCTGCTGGCAAAACAACACTCTCACATTTCTTCTTTAGCTCATGTATGACTTAAAAATAATCGAGTGAACATACCGTAGGTTGTGGCTTAGTGGTTTTATCCGGTGTAGATGAAGTGACCTTTTGGTCTCATCCAGATTTACCGTAACAATCCTTTGGGGGTTTCTACAGAGGATAAACTAAAACAGGATAACATCTTTCTAATCTTGCACATGACATTTTCTGGGCATTTGTCAGATGGGGCCACCGGATCTGGCTTTAACCAGAGAGCCAAAGCAGCAAGGTGGTTTCACTCGCGTGATGAAGTCACAGAATGAAGTGTTTTTCATCATGACTCGACATTGATCTGCTCTATGAACTGATAAAACGCAGCAATACCCAAGAGACTGGCAGGGCTAGGAAACCAATCACCCGGTGCTCCCTCAACACCTCTGTTTTCCTCTTGAGTAATCACACATGTCACTATCTGGATCCCTAGCTTTTAGATTTTTTTGCAGCAGAGCCGGCTTCAGCTGCGCGCCATACTTTGTTTGACTGATGTCCCAAAACTGCTGTATTCATCTGATGATCACAGAAGAGAATTACTTGTCAAGTACAGTTAATATCCAATTAACCTGATTGCTGAACCCAAATCCCTACTCCCACAGGCTGCTACTGTTGTTAATGCCCCCAATTAAAACACAATATTTGGGGCCTTTGCCTCGTTACATGGCAATTACTCTTCGTTAGAGCAGACAGCTCCTATTTGCTTATTCAAGATGGCAGCATATGAATGGCTGCTTGAAATTCTGCTGAAACAGAGGACTCTTTGATGTGTGGTAATGAGTGACTGCTGGGATCCACTTATTCCTAAACAAACCTCAAGGGTTAATCACTATACATTCTTCCCTTCAACTGACTGGATCCATCAGTGAAAGCAAACATACAGTTTCCTGTAGAGTAAACTCTATAAGCTCTGGCAGACATTTGTTTGTATTTAACCATTTGGTCCATGAAGATTTCATTTTTGTGGACTCTTTGTCTTTATCTCATCCAACTCATGTAAGCATGAGTGTGTTGGAAAGTAAAAGGCCATTATAAAGTATGAGTTACAAAACATGTTTATAATCAGAAGGTAATCCCATGCTGCTGAAGCCAAGTCCATCTGGCTATAAAATGGGATTAACCATTGACTACAGTGAAAATTGGGGGCGAGGGGGGAAACAGAATCAAAGACAGTGAGATAGAATGATAGTAAATATACAGAAAGAAGACGAGAGAAAGCTTAGACATTTTTGATTTCCTTTCTTTAAATTGTTGTTTTATTTTTTCAAAGATAAGGATAAGTATCTGCAGTGGAAAATTATTTGACAAGACTAAAGCAACATTAACATTACAGGGGAAGGTGGGGAATGAAACATTCACTGTGCTCCTCTGTAATTTAAATCATCCTTCCGGACGGCATTTTAACTATCAGGAAATTACATGATATGGTGCATAATAGACATGTACATTCCACAGGACAAAGCCAAAAAGAACTGAGCTGATAAAAGAAAAACTACTAACGTGGCTAAAAAAGTAAGAAAGAAAGAAAGAAAACATATAAAGAAGAAGATGGAAAGACAGTCAGAGATAAGACCTCTTACTTCAGTTTCTGCCTCAAAACTGATACTTATTTGTCTGATTGGTCGGTTCACTGCAGGTGAGCTCCATGTCTCACTTTTCTGGACGTGTGTTTGTTCTTATGTCATCTCAGATCTCTTCCCATCCACATCGTGTTCTGGGAAGAAAATCTTCACTTATTGAGAACTCTGCAGGAAAGGAGAACAACTGTTAGCACTGGAAGAAATTGGGTGGTACGGCTTACAGTGTACACAGATGCTTATGTTTCCTTTTCTTGTGTTATGGCTGTGAAACCCCTGTGGCAGGACGTCTCCGCCGGCCAAAGGAAACAAACATTGAAAGGTCGCTCATGCCAATAATTGACAGGGTGAAGTTTGTTTGTTTGTCATGCCAGTTGTCCTCCTGACACATTATTTGGATGAACCGGGTCACATTTCAAATGAGGAGTCAATTTCTAACATCAAGAAAATGTAATTTAGTGTCTCCAAAACAAGGAGGTACTAGTATGTATACATCTTTTTATTCAGCTACATTACCAAGTACCAAGTTTTTTATTTATTTTTTTATTTTGTGCTGGCAGTCGTCGTGGAAGAATAGGGACATTTTTCATGTACAACAGAAGCTTCCTTTCTAACAAAATAAATAAATAAATAAATCAGCAAAAAGTCTTTTGTTTGTGTTCTACGCTGCATATATAAAACACAACTGTGCTTTATGATTTTTCTCCAGTCTCTATTTCAGGAACAATAAGGAAAAAATGTTATGGCGGATAAGATGAAATACAGAAAAAGAAATCTAAAAACATAAAATGACAAAAACTAGTCTCGGTTCCACTGTCATTTATCTTAAATATGAAAATACAAATTGGTCTGAAAATGAAATTATTATTATAATTAATATTTATTCATTCACAGATACAGTCCTCAAAACAAGGTGTTGCAGCAGGCTACAACTGAAAGTTTGGTTGAAAAAACAAGCCTTATTTCCAGTGATTTAATTAACGGACATCATTTAAAGTCACATTTTTGTCACTTTCTCACCTTTACTCCTTTTATTCATAACCTAAGAAATGATCCGTTTACATCAAGGAGAGACTGTAGAGATCTCTGTGATGTGTTTTGTTATACCATGGGTACAGGTGAGCCAGTCTTTAAAAACAAATGTCTTTTTGGGGATTTGCTGCTGCTCTAGCAATAAACAACCTCGGTTAGGAATTTGAACAGAACTAAAAGCTACAGATGGTGGATCTGACAGCAGAATTTGTCAGACAGCTCTGATTATTACTCAGGAGACAAACATCCTCTTTCAGACTGGATGGTGGCTATGCTGCTTCCTTTGGATAACTCTGTTTATGTGGAGGTACGCTCCCAGAGAGCAAGGTGTTGCTGATTTACTATGTATTTGAGGTTTGACATTTCAGTGTTAAATGTAGATTTGATCAATGTCTAACAGTTGACAGTGAAATGATGTGACTGCTGAATGTGCGTTAAATGACAGGGAGCAACAACTGGATAAATTAAATTACTTAAAAATATAAAAGCAGTTGTTCACCTAATTATCGTGATAACTGAGGGAACATTTTGTAATTTCACTGTGTTTACTTTTAAGTTGAACTGCCTCTAAACCATTGATTTGGCCAACAAGTTAATAGTAGATATGAAATAGCTAACTTGCATTCCAGACCTGTTTTATAAGTTGAGCCACATTCAATCTATAACAGACATTTTAACAACCTACAAGTTTCCCATAAAACAACAGATGTCTGCCCTGTTTTAGGCAAGGATGAGTTGGTCACCTCAAAGAAACTGGACTGCTCATTTGGTTGTGAATCAACATCTAGAGGCGCATTTTTCGAGCAAAATTGTCAAAGGTATAACCTCACACAGCCAGACAGACGGCTTATCTCATGTGCTCAATTTTTGCTAGAAAGATTTTAATCTGAAAACGTCCCCTGAAGAATAAATGTACCTCGGTATACATGCTGGACCAATCAGTGATCTATTTGTTGAGCATTGAGCTGATTATGTGTCTCACTAACCTCTTAAAACCCACAACTTAAAACTATGTGTTGACGATATAAAGTGAAGGATGATTTAGCAATTGCATGGCCCATTTAATTCACACCTTATATCCAGAACAGTCAACATGTTTTTCCAGATTGTAATTCAGAAACAGAAACCAAAAAGAGCTCAGTGAGTGTTGCATTCATCCAATCAGGTTTAGGTTTATACTGATACCAGAGTGAAGGAGATAACTATCTATTATCAATTGCACAACCTACTTAAAATTTAGCCTGTCAAGATAATTTATTCTATTCCACAATGAGTGCAGTGGGATGGGTTTGTCAAGATAAGAGACTGTTGAGCAATGAGGCAGAGAGACAGACAACCAGGTCAATTGCAATTTTAATTGGCCAAATCCATGTGTGTGACTCTCCAAGGTGAGAGACAATCAGCAGCAGTTGATGAAATGCAGGATGCTTTCATTAAAGAGAGTCAATCATGACCACAGTACACACTCACAGGTAAGGACAGCTCGTTATCTACCAAAGCAGGAGACAGATGTGGGAGGGAACAGGACGTTGACCATTCACTAAATCCCTCCCCCAAACAGCAATTGTCCAATCATAGCTTAGCATGTCACTTTGGTTTTCTAAACACCTTGAAGCAGTGCGCTCTATTAAGATCAATACTCGGCCTTTAAAGAGTGTAGATGGTGGTGTCTTTCATTTGCCTTTGCAAATATTTGTTTTAAAATGAGTCAGCTATAAAAAGTCAGCTGGAGACAGCGTTTTCCACCAACTCATGGAGCTAATGTTACCTTTACTGACTCACTCGCGAGCTGGTAAAATCTGCTTGCGACAGTTGTCATTTCAGACGGCACAATCAGTGGTTGCCGGTAAAGTTGAAACGATTAACCGATCGACAGAAAAATAATAATTATGATAATTGTGTAAGAAACTTTCCAAGCAAAAATGCCAAATATTTGATAGTTTCACATTCTTAAATGTGACACTTTGCTGCTTTTTCTTACATTACAGTGAACTGAATATCTTTGGACGAATTATGAGCATGTTTCACTATTTTCTGACATTTTATAGACCAAACAATGAATCGATAAATCGAGAAGATAATAAGCAGATTAATTGATAATGAAAAGTTGAAATCAAGGACCCATTGTTTCAAAAATACTGAATAATTTTGAGTAGTAAATCTGTCCCCATTATCATTGTAAACTACAAATGTGTCATGTGAGAATGGGAAGCTTGCTCAACAGTTAACCGTAACTAACTTGACACATCTATTGGTCTTTCCTGTAATCTGTTTAAATTTATACTTTAAGCTTAAAAAGGTTGATTCATTTGATGTGATCAGCAGCAACATGTTGAAATCAAGACTGACTTTCACTTTTGTAATGCTGGGTTTGGTCCAAATGACTGATGTCAGTTTATGACTAAAGCCTGGAAAGGCACGCATACAAAAAAAAAACATAACTCATAACTCTATCAATGGATGTAAGTCCTTCAAAGGCGATGAGGTAGTTGAGGGAGGTGGGGGCTCAGAGGTTCATGGCTGTGTAAACCCAAAAGACTTCAAAGTGAAGACACACATGTTTTCACTTGCTTTCCCTTATCGCCTTACAACATGAAGTCTGTGGCTGAGCCCGCCGGCTGGGGCCTTTCTGTGTGGACTTTGCATGTTCTCCCACAGTCCAAAGCATGAACGTTAGATCTCATGGAAACTCTTAACTCTTAGGTGAATGCAGTTGTGTCTGTCTGTCTATTTGTTTGTTGGCCCTTGCATAGATTGTCAACATGCTTCTCTCTAAGTGCGTACTGGGATAAGCTCCAACAGCTCGACCCTGAACAGGATAAATAGTATAGCCAAATGAGGGATGGAGGGATGGCTTACTATATAAAACAAGCTGTGAAAATATAAACACTCCTCATACAGAGAATATGAGATCAAGTAACTTACGAAACGTGCAATCACACACTTTCTCACAGCTCCTTGGAACAGGGAGCATGACAGGGGTTATCATGAACTTTGCAATCATGCAGAGCTGTACTCTTTTAGAGTACGTTGTTTTCAATAAATGGTCAGGACATGGCACGGGTACGAGAAACAAAATGTGACATGGGCACAGATAGTAAGAGTCATATATATTTGTAACCTGATGTATTGTTTACTCTTTATTATATATGGTGAACAGCCCGCTGCCATATACAGGTGACTCTGTGCGTTTCTAATCCTAATTTTATTCTTACTGCATGAAAATAATATTTTATGCAATGGGTATATTCATATGCTACCAACATGCTATGAAGTGTGCAGAATGTAGTTAAAAATAGTTTAGTGAATTGTGCCCTCTGGTGGGGATTGAGAGGAATAAGCACACTAGACTGAAGTACAGAAGTATTACTAGCTAAATGTACCAAGGCATCAAAAGTAAAGGTATTTATTTTGAAAGAATGACCATTCACATAGTGTTATATTATTATATATGTTATATTATTATTATTAAGGGTTTAAGAGCATAGCATATGTTTTTTATTTCAAAAATCTTCATCTGCAAAGTAAAAGCTAAAGCTGTCAAATAAATGTGTAAAAAGTGCAATATTTCCCTGTATGAAAATACTAAAGTAAAGTACAACTGGCCTACCTCATTAAGTACCCTATTTGAGTAACTGTACTGATTTACTTTCCACCGTGGCATTTAGGGCTGCATCTAACGATTACTTTCGTTATTGATTAATCTGTTGACTATTTTTCCGATATACTGCTTAATCAGAGAAGATGGACACAGTGAATGTTTTGCATTTTTGCTTGATAGATTAGTTAATTTATTATCAGAATGGTTGTTGATTGAATAATCCATTAATCTACTAATCTTTTCAGAACCAGTCTTATTTGTTTATTTTTTGTATTTATGCCTAATTGCCTTTTTAAAATATCTTTTGGATGTAATTTAAAGTTTTAACTGTTGTTTCAATTGCCTGCTCATCCTTTCCCTTTATTTACAGTCGCTTCTATTAATGTAAAGTAATTTGAGCTTCATTTTGTGTATGAAAGGTTCTATATAAATTAAGTTTATTATTTTACTTGTGTACTTAATAAGTACCCCTTAACAGGCAGTAAAGGGTTAATCAGCGGGTCAGTCAGCACAAACCCATGTTGTGCAGCCAAACATTGAACAAAACCCACAGAAGTTTATTTAGTAGTGGAGATAAAGACAAAGTTTCAAAAGATACCAAATCTGTCAGGTTGAATTTTGGGGAAATGTGTGTAAAATGATCCACAACACATGTACAGTGTTTTCAGCTGATGGAAAAGTGCAGGTCTTGGGTTTGAATATTTCACTCAGTGTAAATATCATAGCTTCAATGAAGAGCTAGAACAAACTGATACAGAATATGTGATACTGTGATACAGCGTGAACTTAAAGCTACAGGGAAACCTGTACGTTACGGGGTTAATTATTATTTTACATGTATATATTTGTATATTATTCCTTCCATATGTTTGTTGTGGTACTGCATTGAGAGTTACTGCCAACACCGTGAACGTGTACGCATAGTTAAAATGGTGGGCTCGTCCGGGATTTGAACCTGGGACCTCTCGCACCCTAAGCGAGAATCATACCCCTAGACCAACGAGCCGCGTGACTTTGCGAAACGCATTTGGAAACAGACACCTAAAGATGAAGACAAAAGGTGACTAAATAGGTAATATCAAAGATGTCTGTCGTATGGTCTAGTATATAAATATTTCTGTGTACAGAGTGGAAAAGTTGTCTGTATGTGTCCAACAAACGTTTCTGATTTCAAGTTACTGCAGTACCCTGAAGCTAAATCACCAGTATCAACATCCCAATGGTTTGAGATATTGCGAAAGAAACAGTCGCTTCAAAACAACTAATACAGCAATTAACATGAATACATGACTAGTAAAATCCATTAGCTACTTTCGGTTAATTCTCTGTCTACTTACAGGTGAAGTCTTTTCTTCCCTCCTAAAACAGACAACAAAGTGAAACAGGGATGACATGATAACGCCAAATTTCTCTTCAGATGTATCATTAATCTGTGTTTTGTGGCGAAGCTCAACGTTCAAGCCTACAAGCTACATACTCACCGAAAATATGTATTACTTCGACGGATATGTGTTTAATTAACGGCGGGACTTGTCACTGTGAAAAAGACCGCTATTTTCAAAATGACACGTCGTTACGTCACTAAACAACCGCCAGAGGTCGTCATACGCTGAGGGAGGAAGCAGGGGATCCAAACTCCCTGCCACTTCCGTTTTTGTTTAGATTCAGATTTTATTTATTTTTATAGAATTGTTTCACCACTTCTATTTTGTCCTTTGCTTTTGTTTCTTCAGGATTGTTTTTAACTACTGACTTCAATTAACTTTGTCTGTTTTCAGTCTATTTAATTTCTACATGGTCTCATTTTTCCCTCTCTGATTCTGTTTGACTTTATTAACGTTGTATAACGTGAATTTAATTAAGTTACTGTAGAAAAATCTTACGTTGACAGAGGAAAAGTTTATTTAGTTTAAGAAGTAGGAGAACTTTCTCAACCCATAAAGGAACACTTAATCAGTTTATCAGAAAAATTCTAATTCCAAATCAACACATTTTCACTGGACAGGAAGGGTATAAGAAATCGTCTTAAAAGTAACTAACTATAACTCTCAGTCAGCTGTCAAGTACTTCACATTTGTACTTAAGTACTGTACTTGAGTAAATATACTACTTAGTTACATTCTACCACTGGAAAAGAGTGTAATGAATATACTTTTTTTTTCTTTTCTCAAACCAACGTATGCTACAAAGATGCAATCAAAATACAGCACAAGATTTTTCAGAAATGATCACTTCCTGTGTGTGGATTGCCACTCATCTTATAACTGTTTGTGTGAGTCAGTAACCCAGAAAAAACAAAACAGTGTCAGCTTCATTTCTAATTATTTTACTGCAAATTATGGAGGGAAAAACACATCAGCTGTCAAGGATTAGACACACAGTGTTTGCTGAGGTTGATAACTTTCATTAGACCTGTCCATTAACTGATCCATTAAACTCACATTATTGTAGAGTTTATCGATCAGTGGATGCAACTTAAACACAATGCAGGCAGTAGAGCAGCTTTGAATGATTGATGCATATTGATGCCTGATGTCAGTAATGCACATCACTGAATGCTGCTGCCATAAATTAGCTGCTCCAGTTGGCTAATTGGAATCAGTTGGAATTTTAGATGCCTGTAAACATGTACAAGAAGATTTCCTACATTTCATATCGGGGCCATGTGATAGGTTACTGAGAAACTCCATCGTCACTGGCAACACAGATCAGAGCTGGTTTATTTGGAGCTTTACAATGAATTCTACGAATTTTCATTTTGTAATGACAGTTTTTGGATGAAAAAATAAAGATAGATCTCTGAAACCAAACCTTTCTTCTTTTTTTTTTTTTTTCCAAATAGACAATCTTTGATTTAAATTGTGGATTCAGTGACAGGTTTACATTCTCACTCATTTAAGTGTTGCTATTGGCTTTCATTAGACTCAACTTAATGTCCTTCAATGTGTTTTTTCTCCATTCAGTAGCTTTTAAACAACATGCTCCCTTTGTGTGTGTGCATGTGTGTCTGTATTAAAGGTAAGACACAGAGTGTGTGAGCATTACTGTATTCTTGAAACTGCAAGTAAAAACTGCTTTCAAGTATGCAAAGAATACATATTGTTTATTATCAAGAAGCTGCATTAGACTCAATAAATTAAAAGTTCAATATGAAAGCAAGTTGAAGACAACAAAGTAATATTCAAACACTGCAGAACATCTGTCTTTACTGACAAGACACTATGTACGTATGAACAGCATCTACCAAAACATAAACATAAAAATGGTGAATAACTCAGTGGTTTTTATGTATATTTTCAAATCCAGTACAATGACCTCTGAGCTTGAGACCTGTTGGGCTTGGTTGCTCGGTGACAGGATGTGTTTTGTCGATGTCCAAGGATGCCTTGTACATAGAGATGAGGAAGAACTATGGAGGATGACGCCCCCAGAGGCTCTCAGTCGATGTGTTTGTTTGTCTGGCAGATGGCAGCCTCAGTTCAGACACCCATAGCAGGAGGGGTTGGCACATATTTCACAAGGATCCAAAGCCGTGATGATATACACTGGAAAGTGCAAGAAAAAAAGAAAGAAAAGAAACATAAATATTCATCTGACCTAAAAGATGTTTTTGTACCGCCCAAGGGCCAGAGTTTCAGTTTTATGTAATATTGATAACGGGATCCGTATCCGTATCCGTCTCAATACAGCAGCATGGGTGCTGTCTAATTAGCTTTAATGGTCTCCAAATACTTATTTGCACAGCTTTTCACAGGCTTCTTGTCAAGCATTATCATTCCAGAGCCACTTTATGGTGCAGCAGTTGCAGGATGTGCATAATACAATGTGTAAACAGTGAACTCTTGAGTGAGCCATGGGTCTGTTGTCAGTGTCTTTAATCTCTGAAGTCTTAGAGAGAGCGTGCGTGCCTGAGTAATAAAACTGTTGATAAAACAGCATCTCTGTGGGAGATTGTTTCCTGTCTGAATTCGACAAAAGCCAAATGTTGACATTGATCCTCAGTGAACAGGTAGTTCAGTAGTAGGTCATTATTAAAGGAAAAGTTTGGCATTTTTGTAAGTAATACGCTTATTTGCTTTCTTGCCGAGAGTTAGATGAGAAGATTGAGCCAACTCTCTGTATAACAGATTAAACAAAAGAGATATAACTAATTGATTAGCAATCTTTAGAATTGCTGGTAGGGAAATTACTGTTTCCAGTAAAAGTGCTAAGCTAAGCTAACCAGCTGCTGCACTTGATGCGTCCTCTTTGTTAAAGAAAATGTTTAGGGATATTCTATATTTTATTAATGTCAACAAATCCCATTAAAATACCAAAACCAACAATTAATTGACACAAGTATTGTTAGTGTAGACAAAGACTGATATAGCCGATTCCTCTGTGCAATAGAGCTCCATTGTTGTCCAAAAACTATTAAAAACACATCGGTGAACTGGGTGACATGTTCCTTCATTACTATGAACATGGCTACTGCTACCAAATGTGTATTAATCCACTGCTGAAAATAGTCCCCAACAAATGCACTATTTCCTCCTGTTTGAGTAACGTTTACTAAAAACGACAGTGCCCATCTGTTTTAAGAAACTGAGCCCTTTTTAAAAATCCAACTATATATTTTTGACCTGTTTGTAAAGTTTTATGTTGTCATTAGGATTGTTGTTGTTGGGGTTGGCCTTTTCATGGCATCTGCTGACAATGACAAAAATATTAAATATTGCCAGCCTTATCCTTTAATGTTGATATTTTAATGCATATGTTACACACTGTGCATGCCATATTCGTCTCCCAAGATTTAAAGACACTCCCTTTTTTTTCTTTTTGTTTTGGATCTTGCTTTGGTCCTGCAGTATTATTTGCTTATTGTGATTAAGCAGATACCCAAAATGTCGCTAGCGCAACTTCTTATGCATGCAATACCCTCTGCAGTCTGCTGTTTGGAGATGAAGAGTGTTTTCACATTTACATATAGATCAGAAAACACATTTGAAAGAACACATTGTAATATAATGCAATAATGTGTTTGTGCCAAAATAAATCTCATGTCCTATATTTCACGTCTATTATTTCCATATTTGTTATTTGTTTGTCCCAGTCTTACCTAGTTTGGAGAAAACAATGCCCGCTCCCTTCTCTTGACACACTGGCCGAAAGATCTGCGGCAGGAGAGGGTTGCCGCAAACGGCTACGACGCTCGTCTCAGCGAGGTGGGGGCTAACGTCATCGTCTAAATCCATCAGCTCCTTCAGCTGCTTCACTGCCTCCAAGGGGAAGCTCCTGTCTCCAACCTGGAGGGGAAGGAACAAGAGGAACTTTGAGGGACGAGAAAAATCTGGCACAGTTCAAATCTTCCAAGTGCAGGTCCTTTGAATTGAGAAACAGAGCGTGCTTGTAATGGAAATGATAAGAGGTGCAAGGGCTGAAATTAGCTCAGTGTATTCTCATTCTTAAATTGAAAGAGAGGATTGGATTGCCAATTCAGTTGTGGCTTTGCAGGATAGAGAGAACATGACTGGTCTGAATAAATGGTGTTGAAATGCGTGTTTTATGTTAAAGGAGGCGAAAATTTGACATCCTCAAATCAATCTTCTACCTTTAACAGGCCTGACAACATCTGGATTTCTACTATTTCTAAGATGCATTAGAAAAAACAGAGTGAAAAGAAGGAAACACACCAAATAGCCCAATTGATAAGATAAAAAAAAATGCCAACAGTATTTCTAAGAACGAGCGATGCTCACCTTAACCTGCACACCTACAGCTCCACTGCACATACACAGCACCAAAACAAGGGCAACACTGAGGACTCTCATTTTCAGATGATGCAAGAGATGCTGCTCAGTCTAGAGGAGAGGTTCTTCTGTGGTTGCTGTATATCTGCTCTGCCTCTTATAAGGTGTGTGGACAGATTAGTGAGTGATTTATTAAGTGACAGGCTGGCGTATTGTAAGTGCATTGGATCCTCTTTTTTGGTTTATGACCACTATCCTCTAAATTTGTTTATAACCTCCATCTCTGTTGCGTCCTCCGTCAGCACAATGTTTCTTTATTGGCTTTGGGTCTCATACTAACACTTCCGATGCCTCACTGCCACCTAATAAATCTCATCCCTTGTTTCTCTCCCACAGATATTTGTCACAGAGCTGCCTGATAAGGAAGGGGCCATATACGTACAGAGCTGATCCATATAGGTCACTTGTTTAGACAGCTGTGATATTTGAAAATTCTTCCAGATGCAAATGGAAACTTTTTTGTTTGGGTACACAGTCAGAAAAATGCACCTTAAAGCAAAAGTTCCCCCCCCCCCCATAAACTTGAAAGAAAACAGTTCACTCCAATCAGTATCACTCCAATTTCAAAAGATACTTTAACTCCCTTATTTCACAATACACAATTCTTAAATGAATGAAATAAGTTGAATGCTTAAGTCAACTGTGTTGAGAGGGAGCAGCTCTTTCCCAAACAGATAAGGGTCAAAATCTGTGACGTCATTGTGAGTCACAGTCTGGAGCTCCTCCATCAGCAATGAATCGTAGCCTGACTGTGAGAACTCAGAGACGTTGTTTCAGAAGTCTCTTCAAAGTCACAAAATCGACCTATTTTGGCAGATTTTAGTCTGCTGAGTTAAAAGAGTTAGGCTTCAACTTTCTTCTTTATTTATTTATTTTTTTATATAAATTTGAGGCAGACTTTGTTTGTTCGTATTTTGGGCCAAACTGTCTACAAAGAGGCAGGAGATAAAATGGACTGTTTCAGACTGAGGGTGGTGTTGAATGCAAACATTTACTTGTGGACAAACCAAAATATAAATATGAACCTAGAAATGAGCAAAATATCTGACCTTTAACTTTCAAGTACTCATTCACTATTAGAGATCCAGCAGCTCCCCAGTCTACTGGTTTAAATCACTGTTGTCAATGTATTGTAAACAAAAAAAAGAAAAAAGAGAACAATATTCTGTATATGACACACACACACACACACACATACAATACCTGTTAATGAAAAACTATAAAGTAACCAGACAATTCTCAATGATTTTTATTGGTTTTCATATAAACATATATAATGTGAATTATATAACTATTAACTGGTTAGAGTATGGAGGACATTTAAACACATAATCACAGTTCAGATAGAAACTCTAAACTGATCCTGTCTGTTCTACTTTATGTCTCCTAGACAATGAGTGATATAACATGGAATTTGAACTTACCAAGCTGGTGAAATATTGCAAAATGGAGGAAGAAATATTAAAATGGGAAGTATTAAAACTAGACAATTACAGGATGTGCAGGACATAAATCCAATTCTCACTTGTTAATGAAAAGGTCCAGTGTGGCTTCTGGCACACAAAATAGTGAAATAATCCCCCTACAAGCAGAAAAAGTTTCAATATGACCTACAATCCACAGATATATGTGGGAAAGAGATATTTATATCTGATGAAACAAGGTAAAAGACAATTTGCAATCTTCAGAAAGATGAATTATATCTTCATTTTACTGGGGTGTGTTTGGAATATAATTTGAACCTCACTGATGCTCACTGATATGTGCAGCTTAAAAGTTGTGAATAAGAAAAATGTGATAGATGATTGAAGAGTTCATTTAGCAAAAACAAATAAACACCATTCTTATATTAAATAACCAGTTTGATTGATATTCCCTGGAGTGCACAATAACAACATGATTTAAGGAAAACAAATAAAAATGGAGATATCTGTTTTTGCACATGAACTGCAGCAAAGTAAATTGACTGAGCATACCTACTCTTTTATGGCAATGCGCTTTTAACAGTTTAGTAGGAAAATACAACAGTTAATTTGTGTAAAATTTGTGTAATTTACCACACTGCCAGGATATGAATCTGGAGCAGAGATACTAAGTCCCTTTATTAAATTTCCAATTTAATTTATTTATGCTTGCCTCAAACTGGTCAAATTTAAACATATTTTAATTATTTATAGTCTAAAAATGTATCTTTTTGTAAACAATAAAATAAAAGAGTACCAGAATTTACCTTGTTGGCATTGCTGCATGTGCATGTACCATATAGATTCACATACGTTCGTATCATTTCAGATATACACACTCATCACTACATTAATTATCAAGGCTGTGAGTATAATGCAGGTGTAGGAGCGGGTATACAGGGAGTCCACTGGTGCCCTGGACTGACAGTATATCAGTATAACAGTATAACATCAACCATGGACATTATATTTGAGGCTGAAACAAAGGCAAAAGAGGCTTGAGCAGATGATAAAAACAGAAGGTACAGGGGCAGCATCTCGTAGTAACTCCATCTACTCTTGCAGATGCAGCCAGTGGTCACCAGACAGGGCCTGCAGGTGTTGAGTGTTACTAAACGTGCCTTTCAGTGATGCTAAATAACACAACACATTTACACAGTATACAGGACAATCTGGACAACTTGTAATTGAGTATTTATATTTTGTGAACTTTTTAATTCCCATACAAATGTCTGAAAGCTGTAGTGTCTTTGTAGAATAAAGTTCCACCGCAAAAACATAAAATGAACCAAAAATATAAACTAAAAGTTTAAAGCCCACTATGTATAGAATCTGAAAATGTCCACACTTGTTACGCAGTACAATCAAATAAGACACTGTGAGATAGCTGATCTGAGATAACAATCCATGTGGCTCATAATACCAGATATTATAGAGGATTAACAACCAACTGTGCAGCTCTGTGCAGCTTTTTACATACTTTTAGCTCTTAGTTGTTTTGGTTTCATGTGTGTCATGTGCAAGCGTTCTCTCA
Source organism: Macquaria australasica (assembly GCA_005408345.1). Taxonomy (NCBI): domain Eukaryota; kingdom Metazoa; phylum Chordata; class Actinopteri; order Centrarchiformes; family Percichthyidae; genus Macquaria; species Macquaria australasica. The sequence continues at coordinate 628,659 of SEMN01000293.1, read as the reverse complement.
TAAACCCCCTGTATGCTACCTGCCCAGCAACAAACCACAGGACGACAAAGTTAGCAACTTGCTCGTGAAGAAAGTTGAACAGTTAAAAGCTAAAGACCTAGAAACGTTGTTCAGGAGGAGACCAAAACAGAGCTAAAAGACCAGTAAATACTGACTTACATCCATCAGGTGACCACAGACATGACTCCAAAATTAATGTTAATGTTGCTCTGTGTTTTCTGCCCCCTATTGGCCAAAAACCAATTTGGGCAGCTTTAAGTATATTGTTGAAAAGAAGACTTTTTCCACAACTGGGAACAATCTGCAAATAATATTAGATATAGTAATAATACAAGTAATTGAGTGTTTGACTTTGCAGGAAAGAGCACAATGTACACATGATCTATCAATGAAGGCTTTTTATTCAAAACAATGTTAATAAAAAAGAAGAAAAATGAAAATAAAGAAACGTCTCTTTTAAATATGTATACAAAGCTTGGTAAGATAGAAATGTAACAAACAATGTAAATTTCAAAAATAAAATGTATGATAAAGAACAGTCAGCAGAAAAATAATAAAAGTAACAGTTTGCAAAATAAAACCATACTAACCATATATATAAAACTTTTTTTCTTTTGGGGGCTTTTTTTTTTTTGTCTAACAGCGACTTAAAATTGTATATAGTACCCAATGGGCCAGAGTCAGAAGCTCTGTATTCAGGGAACACAAAGTCATCGTCTCATCACTGCAGGCAAAAAAATTTAGAAATTCCCTGATATAGTGTTGAGTGGGAGGAAAAAAAATCACAAGTCTTAAGCTGGGCAAGATGTTTCTGGTGTGCTGGGTTTGTTCAGCAGCCAGTGCAGGCAGCAAAAGCACAGATCTCGCAGACGTCCATGGGAACCATAGCTGAAATAAACACAGGAAACAGAAAGACAGACATCAGCTACACTCCTGAATCCCCTGTACCTCAATATTCATGACCTGACATGTTCACTTAAAACTCCATCACAAAGACTGGCTGTTCAATATATAATGGTCTCACCTAGTCTGGCGAGGGATGCAGATGCTCCTCTCTGCTTACAGAGGGGCAGGAACTCCTGTGGGAGCATGGGGTCGGCACAGAGGGACGCGGTGCTCGCCCTGAGTCGTGGGTTTTGTTGTCCTATCGCGCCGCTGTTCTCCGTCAGCTCCTGAATCCTCTTGACAGCTTCCACCGAGAAAGACAAGCCATTCTCCTGGAAGAAAAAGCAGATGTTGGTGTTAAAGAACTGCAACTTAACCAAAGTTTGCTAACGTAGCATTAGTTCAAATAATGTGACATTACAGAAGTATGTGGCAGAGTTTTGCACAGTTTTAGTGTGGTTTGTAATCCACGATAATACACAATGCAAGTTTGAAGGTGTGCCTTTTCTGCACTGTAACCTATATGACTCATGAAGAAATACAGTCACTGCTTCTTCTAATGAGTACTGCAGAGGCCTGGCAGACTCATCATGAACACATCCGTCATACAGGAATGTTAAGTGATGCACTTACTTCAACCTGCACAGCGTCAGAGGTCCAGCTGAGAGCCAGGACGAGGACGGCGATGGTGGCGAGTGTGGCCTTCATGGTGACAGTTGATAGCAGTTTGTCTCTTTGTCTCTTGCTGATGATGTGCTCAGAAGGTGCTCAGCTCAGTGTTTACCTTCTCTCCGTCCACAAGCCTCCTTTTAAACAGTTCTGCCTGCAGCCCGGCGGTCATGTGACCACAGGTGCTACAAATGGGAGCAAAGTTTTTCTCACGGGTTAATGAGTAGCGACGGGGTTTTACAGGCTTGCAAAGGGAAATTCATAAATCCTTCTTTTGACCTCATCACCTGTCTGATTATTTTTATGGATCTCTGGCTCACTTGGCGTTTCTGTCTTGCAGAATTGATCGCACCTCTGGTTGGTTAAACAGTTACCATTTGCTCCATTGATGACAAGGAAGCCACACCAGCCCATTGCCATTGTTAGAAAGTCCTGTTACTCACACCCATGCAAATTATTGAACTTTGCTTTATATGCTGACGTGTCTGACAGACCTGGATCATATCATATTTAAAAAATAGTTTTAGGTTTTTATATTTAAATATATATAGTTTTTATACAGGATATTGTTTATTACAGAAAATATTACCGAAAAAATATATGCTACTACATTTCATGCCAGGTACTTTTATTGCCTTGCTTTTCCTGCAGTCTTATGAGGGAACACGCACCCAACTTCATCCAATTAGGCTAAAACAAACCATTACCATCTATATGCAAATATTATTTTATCCCATGTGAGTTGCCTGCACAGCTCTCATTAGTCCATGGTGTGGAATTATCAGATGGTATTTACTGAATACTGGTGCATGAGTTGACTGCTGTTTCTGCTTCTGCTGCAGAAAACATAAAGTTTTCATCAGTTTATTTATTTAGCCTTTGAGCCTGGCCAGACCTGAATTAATTAATGAGACTGCCTATAAAAAATAGTGGTAACAAATGTAAGATATGGGTATACTTCCAAAATGATTTTTAGGCCAACTAAAAAATAGGTGTGTAGAACCACAGTTGTAAAAGATTTCAGGAAGCAGGTGTTGGAAATCCTTTACTGGGAATAAAGGGTGTGGGTTGAACACACAAGAAAAGGTGTTTGCTGCAGACATGAATACCTACAGTATAGATGCATTGCCATCAAGGCTAAAAAGCTGTCTTTTTAGTAGACAAAGCTTCATTAACAAAGTGATGAAGTGATGGACTGCTGCAGGAATCAAACCTGTGACCTTCCAGTAATGACATGGCTATCTAAATGCCACACCTCTCAAGGACAGCAGGAGGCTGCGAAAAAAATCAATTGACTTCGCTTATGAGTGGCACCAAGCGTGCACCCACATACACAGCGGTGCAAGGGTGTGGCAGGCCAGCGGCACATCTGTGAGGTTTTTAATGAGCTCATTAAACACAATTATTTACGCAGAGCATGACAGATCTATCTATCTACAGAAGAGACCCGGGCAGACACATTGCATCTCAACAGTGACGTTTAATTTCTGTCAGATATAAATTGCGATTAAAACAGAAAAGTCTAATTTTCTGTCTGTCTGAACTTTTGATTTATGATGTGATTCTAGCCAATAAAGGATAACGATGGTGTTTTTTTATCTGTTTTTAATTATCGACAGTTACCCTGAACTACCTAAACTAACTAATGAATTATGCTGCGATTAGCACGGCAAGTGTAGTTCATTCCAGACACAGCATTTCACTCCAGAGATCAAAAATGCAATGGTGGAATATTTTCAGAATAAACTACAACAGCAGTTGAAGGGCAACCTTGAGTGACGTAAGTATACGTTGATTGGTCGAACACATGAGCCAATGCAGCACCGGCAACCGCCATTTTTAAAAACCTTTGTAAAACGTTAGCCGTGTAAACATCAGCTTGATAGCCTTAAACAATGGAACAAAACGCACAAATGGATCAACAGTTGAAGCTGTTGTTGTTGTATGATGCGCAGAAGTGGCGTTGCTATGCCAACCACTGGCCGGCTTATGTCACATTCCTATCGGCCGAGCGAATGCAAACTGAAAAAAAAGCAGTTGAAGTCGAAAACACAGTATAAAACTGAAATGATAGGGGCCTTAAGGCAACACCTGCATTATTACCTAACCTTGAGAACCGTGTTAAAAGGGAATTTTTCCTTGCCACTGTCGCCTAGTGCTTGCTCATGGTGGGAATTGTTGGGTCTCTGTAAATATAAAGAGTCGGTCTAGACCTGCTCTATTCGAAAAAGTGCCCTGAGATAATTTCGTTATGATATGGCGCTATATAAATAAAACTGAATTGAATTGAATTGAATTGAATCTTGTGGAGGGGCCTGAGTAAAAAAAAAAAAGAAGTTTTAAGTCCTTTCTTGCTTCAATATATATTTGCTTACATAGTGGATTTTACAAAATAAAATTGTTAGTTCATTACCGCAAACTACAGTAACCACAAACTAATTACTGATCATTAAATAATACATACACAATACACTCAGAGTGGGAGAGAGGGGGTTAACAGGACCAATAGCTCATCTTTTTTCCCTGGAGTCCTGTTATAGTTTATTCCAAGCCGGCCTGCTTGGGTGTCCTCTGGTTTCCGCCGACAGTCCAGAGACGTGTATTGGGTGTGTATGAATGATTATCTGTCTATGGCTACATCCACACTAATATGTTTTTGTTTTAAAACGGAGACCTTCGAAAACGCTGCTGACCCTGTTTTAGTTTGAAAACTCTGGGTTAATTCAACATGGATAACAAATTACACCAATTACTTTCAGTAACAGTTCCACCTCATCGTCAGTCCAAGCAGAGAACTCTCTGGTCTTACTTTTCTCTATTGCTGTTCTCTGTTAGTAGTATATTCTGCAACTATAAGCAACTATAATCTCCTTCCCGTTTACACTGACACGTGCATGCCCAGTGCACGTGAATGTATGATGGGATAGGCTCAGGCCCCCAGTGACCCTGCACAGGAAATGGATTAATGAATAATGAAAAACAAATTATTTTTTTTGAAATAAATATCCTTCATAATCAGTATTAGTCATCATTAGTTGCACTGTATGCATCATACAGTCCATGCAGACAGGTGGGAGTGGTATATGATGTTGAGATTGCATTGTTAATCAATAACCTTCACTTCAGGCAGGTAAGGCTTCACCCAATCAGGTGTTTTGAAATCAGGCCAACAGGCTGCCATGAAAGCAGAGAGGCTGTCCAGCGGAAATGTGTGGGTGGTACAGTGTGACGTACAGCAAGAAAATTAGGGTGAGGTGATGCACTTCAATAATTTAAGTTTGTTGAAATATTCAAAACTCAGCATTTTCGTGCTGTGATGCGATGTGACGTGTTTGTGTGAAGGTTACAGATGATGGATTTGGCTCAGTCTGACATTTCACTGCACTCAGTATAAACCCTGTTCACATCAACCTTAAAAAAAACTGCTTGTGCTGCTCCTAGAAGCTGTTACTGTATTGGTGATCAAAAAATGTAAAGCTAATTGACAACAATTCAACCAAGGTACTGATTTCAAGTCACACTTCGCCCACGCCTGTCAAAATTAGCTGTTTGTCCAAAAGGTTCTCTGTTGAACCAAGAAATGAAAAATAGTCTCCAAGTCACGGGAAAGGGCAATTACTCATACAGGTAAGACTAATGACGACCATTTTAGGCAGGAGGGAAGTAAATCATCAGCCTGAGTGTGAATAGAATATGTTTGAGTCAAGTGGGTCAGCAAGCAGTGTCTCACCCTAAAGACACTTCATAATCCTTCTTTACGTCTGCACCTTTTGAGTATAATGTCTAAATTCCTTAAAGCTGCATTAATTAATTTTTTTGGCCACTTGGGGGCAGCAAAACAAGACACGGAGCAACATTAGCACTCATTTTAAGTCAAGTTTCTGGCTGCCTGGTTAATGTAAATTCAATATTCACTGACTTTTAGCTCGGTTTTGTTCTCCACAAAATATCTGGCTCCACCATGTTCACCAGCAAGTTGCTAACTTTGTCCATATGCTGTTTGGTGCTATGCAGGGAGCGTGCAGTCGGTTGATCTGAGCTTTTTTAGCTGTAAATGTCTGCGTCTGGAAACAACACTGATGAGAGTAACAGTAAAGTTGTGGGCTGTAAAACCAAAACAATGAGCTGAAAGATGCTAAAATCCTCTGTAGAGCTGAGGGGACCTGCAGAGTCAGGGGATAATTCTTTCCTTTCACACTACAAGTAGTAATCTGACTGTGATGGTCTTGGTGTGTTTTGTCTTGTTTTCCTCCCGTTTCCCTTCCCCCCTTTGTGTCTCCTGTTTGGGTTGACATGACCTGGCCAAGCTCCCCCTGACACACCTGCTACGTGACCTAACTACGCACACCTGCCTTCCATCAGCTTCATCAGCCTGCAGCATATATACCCCGGTCCTTCAGTCAGTCATTGCCAGATCGTTGAGTCAACTACAGTGGTAGTGTGTGTGTTCTTGGCCGCTAACTAAACAAACTAGTTAGTCGTTTACTTTGCTGTGAGCTTCTCAAGTTAATCATACTCTCTTGTCTCCAGTGTTCATCCTCGGGTCATTGCCTGCCTACCTGCCTGCCCGCCTGCCTGCGATCCAGGATGTCTCTCCACACTCACGCCTCACCCCGGACCAGGAGCCAGCCACGTCGCCCAACCTCCCCGTGTCCCCTCTCGTCGTCCAGTCTCTGTTCCTCCTGACACCTTTCCCCTCTTACGTGTTTTTGGAAATAAAACTCTGGTTGCTCCAGTGCCTCAGTCTGCGCTTGGGTTCCCACCCGTGATCATAACACTGACCCATTGTTCATATAATAATATTAACTATAGTCAAGCCTTAACTGATACAAATGTGTGTGACCTGACTAATTCAGTAGTCATATGCTGAAATGTAAAGAAATAATTGGAGTACATTCCCAAAATTAATTGGAAAAAGCAGCAAAATTCTTAGGTTTACCTATATATTTAAAACATAGAGGCATCTGTCAGTGACGTAAACTCATTTCGACAAGGTGTCATCCAAATAGATTTTCACAGAAGAAATACTAGCACCTGTAAAACTCATCACGTGTTTATTTTAAAACAAGTTTTTAATCACGTGAAATGTCTGAAAACGACGTGTCAAAGCCATTTATTTGAATTTTGTCATATGTGAAGTGCCATCACATGTGATAACTCTTATCTTGCTTTCTTTGTAAGAATGAAATAAAAACTTGTCCAAACTTTATCTTGTATGCAGCTCCTCACTTTTAATGCGTTTACCCCTACCATCAGATCCATGCTGCTGCTCTACAGGAGGTCAAAACATGATTCCAGAAACAGTGTGAGTCATACATCCTTTATGACAAAACCAGAAATGAGCAGCTTTATTCCCAGTAGGATAAAAATAGACACCGATAAGAATAAAAGTGGGAGAAGCAGAGACAATATGAAATATAATGATCCGCTCCTCTGTTCTTGAAAAGACTCGATTGCCTCATTGTTTTTGTCTCATGCTTCCTTTAAACAGTAACAAACGTTACTCTACTAGAAGTTTATTACTGTTTTTCAGGCAGCGCACAAGCTGTCACGCACGAAGGCCAAAGATGTCTGTGCAATAAATAATTACCTGCTCTCAGATGATTTTGATACTGATGAGATTCATATTGCTGTAAACTTTGTTATGAATTTCAGTTTCCTCAGAGTGCTCACTGTCACGTTATTTAAATATGTTTAAATATGTTACCATACTGTGTGGCTGTTACCTCACAGTTTATGTATCCATTTTCTATACTGCTTTATCCTCAGAGGGTCGCGGGGCTGGAGCCAATCCCAGCTGACATTGGGCAAGAGGCGGGGTACACCCAGGACTGGTCGCCAGTCAATCACAAGGCTGACAGTTTATTTATATATATATATATATATATATATATATATATATATATATATATATATATTGAAATAGTATATTAATAGTAATAGTATATTAAATGCAAATGTATTTATAAATATATAAAAATATACAGTTATATATATATATATATATATATATATATATATATATATATATATATATTTAGAAATACATTTGCATTTAATATACTGTTTATTTCAATCACTGTGGACATGTGAAAACCAGTTATTATCTAGTGATTATCAAAAATTATTGATGATTAAAGGAATAGTTCGACATTTGGAGAAATACGCTTATTGCAGAGAGTTAGATGAGAAGATCAATACTACTCTCATGTCTGTAGGTTATACATGAAGCAGCTGGTTAGCTTAGCTTATCACAAAGACTGGAAACTGGAATGTTTTTTTTTTTTTTTTTACACGACAACATAAAACATGTTAATTATTGAGCTTTAGAGGTGCTGGTAGACAACTAGCTGTTTCCCCCTGTTTCCAGTCTTTGTGCTAAACTAAGCTAACCAGATGCTAGCTGTAGTTTTATATTAATCATACAAACATGAGAGTGGTATTGATCTACTACGGCGTATTAGGGCCATTGTAGGTAAAAATAAAATACAATTACGGAGCCGTAGAGGAGGGTAATATTCTGAGAAAAAACACTAAACACACCGAAGTAAAGTGATGTGGTTCCTTGACAAAAAAAAACAGGTTTTACGAGTTTCTATCTTGTAAATTTGTGACTTTAATCTCAGAGGATTTCTGAGTTTTTTCTTGCAAATTTATAACTTTATAATCTCAGAAAATATTCTATTTTTTTCTTGTAAATGTTCCACTTTAATCTCAGAGAATATGTTTTTTTCTCATAAATTTATGACTTATGAGTTTTTCAGATTAAAGTCTGAGTTTTTTCTTGCAATATTACTCCCCCTCCCCTGGCTCTGTAATTTTTTTTTAAAAACTACAATGACCCTAATACACCGTTGTATTTATCTTCTCATCTAACTCTTGGGAATAAAGCGAACAAAGTGTGTATCCCAAAATGTGGAACTATTCCTTTAAACTGAAAAGAAAACATATTGCCTGGGGAAAAAAATTGACATTTAGGAGGCACAAAATTACATCTCTGAGTTATTACACGAGCCATCTGTGGGTTTGATGTAGAAACTTGAATGTCAGGGACATAAAAGTTAAGAGCTATATCAAATTAACCAGGTGTCATGATTTTGGCATATGCGACCTCTTATCGGAGCCTTCGGGTTTGTAAAACAGACACTTAACCGTCACGTCTAAAGCTGTAAACTGGACAAATCATCCCTGTCGAACATGTTATATCATTGTACGGCCAATAAAGAGATAATGAACTGTACTCAAACAGCAACCACACACTGAAATGCCAAGCCACTTGAAAAACTAATGAAGTGCATTTTATCCTTGATAATAGAAATAGAAATGTCAAGTGAATACAGACAAAATGTTTTAATTTTCATTAGTCTGACAAGAAAAGCCCCCATCATCAATGATCTTTGAGTAAATAAGTAAAACATTAATGTTAAATGTTAATGACTGTCTAGTATTTTCTATGTTATTGTTTACAGCCTTTTTGTAAATAAATGTGATACTTGCTTCTATTTATAACTGTTGATTTATTGGTCATGTACATTTGCAGATACTGTACAAGGAATATGACTTGGTGGTCTGCTCCCATAGGTCACATTACACAACACAACACAAAACAGAAGAGGTGAATATACGGTACAAACTTTGGGATTCAGGGAATACATTTCTTTAAGAAATACACTACTCAACAAACGACCAAATGTTTTTGCTCTCACAACCTGTTGTCTATATCCACATTACTTTAAAGTCTGGTCACGGCATAAAACATTGATTATGTCATGGAGAATCCCATTGCTAATCATAGGTCTCACGCTTGGAGTGCTTTAGATTACACCTTTTTTTTTATCAGACAAAGGCCAATAGTGGCGGCTTTACTACAAAGCCATAAATTGACACAGATGGCTCCTTCCGTTCCTGCAGACTAAACTTGTGGAGATTTATCAGGAGTGTCAGATTTATGCTGATTTAATCCTCACCAATAAATCAGCGTTGTTTATTTCCCCTGCAAGCTGGACGTCATACTGGTTAGTGTTGTATCTACTGCCACTGTTCCCATCCCTTTGTCGTCCCCTTATATCTCCCTAGAAACTCAAAAATACATGAGTAAAAACAACATCAGCAGATCGGCAGCAAGAGACTGAGGCCTGCTTATTGTATTTTCTTCTTGATAGTATGTCTGTCATAATGTGACTATTTGGATGATTTATAACATCAAAATACTTGATATCAATGCGGCCTTCCGGCCAACTGTCTAATAATGATAGCATAATAACATAATAATAATAAAAGTTACACTGACTGACTGATCTAGACCTGTGGTTTCTCATCTGACTTTGTACATTAAATCTGAGGGGTCACGAAATGATTAATATGATAGGAGAGCAGCAAAACTTTATTCTTTTGAAGAATTTTGAGTTTGAGCCTGTGAAAATGTGCTAATAAACAAAAGGAAAAATTAGTTGAATTGGTCCCAAGCGGTATGCAACCAGATATGCAACCAGTAAAAAACGTTTTTTTTTAAATTATTTTAAGATGTTATAAGCTAAAACCACTGCTCTGATGAATTCCGATTCTCAACTTTAGAAATCACAAAAATACAGGAAATATCCGGAATCAGATAACTTTGTGTCACCTGTGATTATACTTTATTCACAAAGCTGATAACGCCTAACTAAGTGAGCGCATAGTCTGAGAAAGCTGTTTGGTTTTCTTAGTTTTTTTGGTCTTGAGGGAACATGATTTGGCAGTGACAAATCAGTGACAACTCGCAGTTCTGGTTGCATTTTAAGTGGCCGTTTATGTTATCTTATCATTTATGGGAATTAATTAAAGCTGTACCAGTATACGCCTTGCACAAAACAACCACAGCAGTGTTTATCTCACCCAGTGAAGTAACTTATTATCTAGCGGCATTGATTACAAGCGTCCAGCGTCCAACTGTGGATGCACGTGCATCACGGTGGGACTGTTACACAGACTACACTGTTTGTTTATATATTTTTTGATGCTAGGATGACCTACATGTGCATGATTTGGGGATGATATGAGATAATATGATAATCGGGCAAGATAGTTGGGCAAGATTTTGCTTTGGGTGTACCCCTCCACATCTTAACCACCCAGTCATTTCTACAGTTTTATTCTTTTTTCTTTTAATAAAATAAATAACTTACTAGTCATAACTAGTCAAGTTTTGTAGCTTTGGCTCACATAGCATTTCAGTTGCATCTTAATTCCTTTCAAGAATTTATTGCCCCTAATTATCAGTTGGTACAAAAGTCAATCTGTAGGGTCCAAGTCTGATTAATCTGACCTAAACAAGCTGTAAAACATGAAAACATATTGTAGCCGCAACTGACAATTTGGATGTTCAGGCCGAGAGGGTAAATCATTTAACAGTGAGAATATCAGCTCGATTAGTCACCTCAAACAGAAAATTTCTTGTTTCTCAAGAGGAGTAGCTGTAGGTTCGTGGTTTGATCCCCGAGGTCCTCCCGTCCATCTTTCATAGTGTCCTTGAGCACGACGCTGAACCCCAAAATATTCCCAATGTCTCCCAAATCGTCTGTCAGAGGAAATGTAATGTTATTAAATGAGTTACTGGCAAATATGTAACATTGCCTGTGCTTGAAAAAATATGTAGAAAACTATTTTTGGCTGTAAAGATGGCAATGTTGGTCGGTCGGTCCACCCCGGTCCAGACTGAATTATTGGATGGATTGCCATGAAACTCGTTACAAGATGAACTTTAATAACTTTGGTGATGCCTTAACTTTTCTTGTAGCGCCATCAACAGGTCAAAATCTTACATTTGTTTAATACTTTGATTAATTACCAAATACCTGCAAAACATGCTAAACTAAGATGGTGAACATGGTAAACTTCCTACCTGCTAAACATCAGCATGTTAGCGTTGGCAGTGTGAGCATGTTTGCATGCTGACATTAGCATTTAGCTCAAAGCACCGCTGTGCCTAAGTACAGCCTCACAGAGCTGCTAGCATAGAATCTTTGTCTTGTCTCAGGTGCAGATTATTTTAGGGAACAAAGTGAAGAAGAAGAGGAAGAAGACGAAGCATAACAAGTAGAGGAGGAAGGTTTTCAGCTAGAAATAAAAGCTCAACCTTTTAAGGCCAAGACAAGCTGCAAACAGAAATGATCATACTATCACCGTCACTATCATCATCTTTATTTGCAGTGTATACAGCAGCAGATTTAAAAAGACATTTCCAGCAGTGCAACAAAAGCCTTTGTAATTGCCAGCTGTTTTCAGCCATGCAAATAAAGTTTCATTTGTTTCTAATTAGATAGTTTCATTAAGCTGTAATTATTTCCTCTTTTTACTAGCAAACACTGTAATTGTCTTAAAACACAGCAAATCAATATCAAGGCTGGTGTGCTGAGATCTGCTGACAAATGACAGTGATTATCATGAAGGAATAAAGGCATTTACAACACATGTCGACAATAATTTATTGTTTTGTCACTTGTAAGTTTGTATTTATTAGTGATTTACAAGCTATTGTTTAAATGAGCTTACTGCAGGATGCAGGTCTGCAGTTATATATTCATTATTCTTGCAAATTCGCTGCTCTGGACCATATCTTCTGCCTTTCCAGAACACAACTAACCCAGTCAGCTCTGACGTGTTGCTTAAATTCATGTCTTTCATGTATGAATAACTTCTAGTTGGAATTTTCCCAAAACATTAAATGAGTTCAAACTACCATTTCAAATCTAGATTAAGTGAATTGTATGAATTTCATATTTTTATGTGGTCATTATGTCGACCCATAAAAAGCCCCATCGGTATATGAGTGATTTCATTCAGTTATGATCAGGAAGTGTGTCCTGCGTTGCCCTGGTTACAGACCACACACAATGAAATAAAAGCCACACAGACAAACGTTTATTTGGGATTGTTGGCCTTTAAAAACGAAATAACACTGTTTAAACCTTTGATCTCGAGGACAAGGTATTATTGTGCTGATGGCTGCAGCGCTCTGCATAAACCATCCCCCATTTTCATATGACACAATTATAAGCAGTTTTTTATTGAGGGAACAAAATCTGTGCATGCACCTTATTTTATTTTCATGCTGAATGTTTTTCTGTAAATCATCACCTCAAAGCAAAGAGCACAGCCCTTTTGATTTATGTCTCCGGTGTTACATTTCAGACCCTTTTCAAGGACACCTGTGAAAACAGTCGTGTAGTGAAAGGCCAAATATGTTCATATGATAAAGATAAGAGGAACTTCTGCAAGAGGACCTGTGAAAGATATTATGTGAGATGAATAGCCCTGCTAACTCTTCAGTGCATCATGCTGAATGAGTTCTGTTACATTTATTACACTTTCTTGAGCTAAATTGTAAGTTTAATGTCACATGTTTTTACCGCACTTCTTGCAGAAGAAAGTGCTAGAATTCTAAAACTGGGCTACATGCTTGTTTAACTTTGTTTTCCTTCAGTTTGCCAAAAAATATTTATCGTGGACCATATATTTTATAAATGTGCATATAGAAAAACTAACATGTCCTCATAGCTAAAGGACAGAATAGGTCATTTGCCAATGATTCCCATAACGTCATATATGGCCACTGGAAAAATGATCTATATGACTGTTGGAGAGTACCAGCGACAGGCGTACCGGGTCCTATGTTCCCAGCATGTGTGGGTCTTGATATAAACCATAGACTGTATATAAAGGTTGTCAGCGCCCCAAAAGTGAAGCCAAAACATCTCGATCGCCCCCTGGTGGTTGGCTGCAGTATAGGTCATAAGCCCCGCCTCCTCCATGTTAGCAGATGGGACATGGGACAAACTGAAAAGTCAAAGTACACGTCAAATACATTTTTCCCAAACATGGTTTCTGTCATTTTAGGTAGTTCTTATCACGCTGATGTTTGTTCAAGTGTTCATTTTTCTGATAAGTTTTGCTTTCATTTGTTATTTGATGCTATAAAAGGGAGGTGTCACGTCATGAATGACAACTGTGCTCGCAATTGGTGTTTATAACTCGATACCAGTGCGCAGACTCTGGCTCCAAATGACATCACCAGCGCCAGATGGCAGCGCCCATATCAAGGACATTTTGGCTTCATTTTTGTACAGGAAGGGGAGACGTGTTGTCCATCTTTATATACAGTCTATGATAAGGGCTATCTTTGAAGTTCAGCCATTGTGGTGATATCGGTGTCTAAAGTCTTGCCCCAAATTTTAGGGAGAAGGTTTCAGTATAACATCAGTAAGCTATAAGCAGTAGGTGGGTGATTTCAACATATTGACCCAGGGAAACGTAAATTGAACATTTGACAAATGGAAAAAACATTGCTGAGAACATAAAACCCTTTGAAAGGTCTCCTTAATGTGTCATATTAAGAGGATGTTGAGCTGGGGCACATAGGACCCTGGGAACATAGATAAGCTCCTGCAAAGCTGTAATAATATGAGCAACTCCTCCTACATTCAGTTGTTTCTTCCCTTATAAATGTACACAACAGTGTGTAAATAATGGTGTCCAATGGTGACAGCAATATAGTGCATTTTTTTAAATGGAAATATATCAGTATACATTTCACCTGCAGTTGCCAGATAGGTTTTATCTACTGCGTTAGATTAAGAACTCTATGTTACGTTTAATTGTTGAATACTACAACTGCCTAACCGGAAAATTCTGTATTAAAATAAATCTGTTTAAGAATAACACACAGCAGTCATGTCATGCACACACACAAAACCCTGTACTTCTATACTTGGACCTTCACTAACCCTAACTAATCCTGATTCTAACCTGAACCTTAGAACCAAGTCTGAACCCTCAAACAGCCCCAGAGTGAGGACCGGCCAAAATGTCCTCACTTTACAAACACGTCCTCACTCCCAAGGTCTAAAACTCAAACTGGTCCTCACAAAGATAGCTGTACAAGTACACACACACTTTGTCTTCACTCTGGAGGTGTGCACAGCCAGTGTCACAACCTGAACTTAGTGTGCCCTCTGTTGGCGACCTTAGTGTCATGGACAGTAACTGTTTTTATAGCTGGAAGGACACTGAGCTGGAACTGTCTCAAAGCTGCACAACTGAAACATATACTCTTGTTGAAATGAGATATTGTAGGACAATGACGTCTGCAAGCAAAACTGTATCCATTATGTTTTGTGACATTGCAAAATATTGATCCATTTTGCATGTAGTTGAAGTTAACAACTGTATCAAATAGAAAAGAAAGGGTTTTTTTAATTGCTGTTTTAAAAACACAACTTTTCAGGTAAACAACAGTAGCAGTGATTCAGTGCTTCAGCAAAGATTATAAATGACTGCCTGTTGTCTCGTCATGACTGTGTTGAACATTCAGTTGTTTGCATTTTTCAAAGTTGCACTGAATAGTTATTGACGCCATAAATGTTAATATGCAGTTTAGCTTAGTTGCCTTGTTCTTGTTCAAATACATATTATAACCCCTCTTCTTGTGTGATTTGCATAGAGCTGCTGGCATTTGATATAAAAACTGTAGGAAAGCAACTGTAGGATGAAAATTCACCTTAATGGATTTGACTTGGTACTAGTAAGCTAGAGAGCCTTGTATAATTCTTGGCCTAGTGATTGATGACCACTTGTTCTCAGATTAAATGTTGACAACTGCGGCTTATTAATGCAGGTTCATCCTTCATATCACCTGGAGAGTTTGACCAAGATGTAACCCAGGTGTGGGCACTAATCATGTATGATTATTGCAGTGCACTCCTGCATGGTTAGGGGACCCTGGGGCAAAAACAAGTTGCTGGGCCCCTTTTGCCCTCTTTGTGCATTCTGTACAGTTTTCTTATGCAGAGTTATTACATGGTTATTTGATTAAACACAAAGAAATTTAGAAATATGGATCATGAAAGCACAGAACTGAAATAATCAACACCTTCAGACAGGTTCTCAAGATTGGGTAATAGAGCAGGACCAACCTTAAAGTGGCTAAAATCAGTATTTTTAGATTAACAATGGCTCTCATGACTACTTGTATATGAAATGGGTCACTTATAATGATGAACATAATAAATAATAGCACCATTTTTGGCCATAGCAGGCAGCTTTTTGTCATTTTTGTCATAAAAAAAGCTCTAAAAAACCAGCTGTACACTACCTGCTGACGGCATACAGTCAAGGTTAGTGACTAGCTGGTGAATATAGTGGAGAAGTGGTGAATATATTTACCTCAGGAGCTGCAGGAGACCAAAAACAGAGGTAAAAAGAGAGTGATTATTGGAATCACATTTGCAGGTGGCCAGATTCGCCATAAAAGGTAATGATAAGTCAGTGTTGTGTTCACAGCGTGTTTCTGTTGCCCCCAAATAGCAAAAGAAATCAGTTATTGTAGGCCTTTATTATGTCAGTTGATATTGTGCTTTAGTTGTGCATATTACCATGTTCATTATAATTTGGGGGGCTCCTGGGTCTCTGTGGCCATGGGGCAGTTTCCCACTTTGATTGGTTGGTCCAGCCTTGCTCTGCTGGCCTCGCAGTGCAGACACCTGCTCAGCCACTTCCATGTCACCTGTCTACGCTCCCTCCTGCAGCTTCCTTCGGTCCAATGCATCCGAATAAAGAGTCGCTATCTTAACTGAGACTTCTGTTGTCTCTTTCTAAATTGTGTTTGCTGCAGTATGCAGAGTCCCTATTTTACACTAACTTGCACTTAGCTCTTTCTCTTGCATTTTCTACAGTAAAGAAAGTATTGATCTTCAGATTCTTGCGAACTCATTAAGTAGAAGTCGGTTCTAGAGAATGAGTTGAAACTTGTTAATTCAGCACACAAGTTGAGTCCCTGCAGCACCTCTTGCACATATGGGCAGCTAATAACTGGGTTGATCTGGCCGCTACCAAATGTCAATCATCATTTGATTGGATGGTGTCGACTTCATCATGAATTTTGAGCAGGGCTGTTAAGTCAATCTGGAGAAGAGCATCTGCCAAACACCATAAATATACTTCGGCTTTTCTTCCAAATCCCACATTTGTTTTCAACTGGGATTTTAAGGATTACACAACAAATGGTGGAAATTCAGCATTACAAAATGTTTCCTCTGCTTTAAGTGGGTTACCAATACTCCTAATTATCCTTAATTCATGTAAATTAAAAGGAGAAATAAACAATTTAGTGCCACATTAAAAATATAACAAGGCAAACATCTTTGAGGGAGGTTTCTGACAATGACTAAACTAATTGATAAAAAAACAGCAGGTGGTGTTATGGAATTAAAAAAGGGCATAGACTAGCATCTTTATGGTGGGCCGTCTCATCCACAGACAACAGACTGTGAATGAGAAAGCCGTTATATATTCAACACACAATAAGGGGAGAACCATACCAGCACTATATATTCAACACACAATAAGGGGAGAACCATACCAGCACTGAATACTAATAAGAATCACAACAACAACAACAAAAGTAATAGTCTTTGAGGAGAGAATGGATTTGAAGTAAGCTCTTACCAGGATAACGACGCAGCCTGAATAATTATACACACAGAAATGCAGCAGTTAGTCTATTTACACAATTTTGGACCACAAAATGTTGACAGAGCAGATTAGTGCACAGTCTGCTTTTGGGGTGATGGTGGTCAAATGTTATTCCAAGCTGAGAATAAAACTGTCTAATGTATTATGTGTGAATGGATGCTTCTGAATTGATAGTGACTGTGCTTTTAACCTTTGCTGTCAAAAAGAGGGGACAAAAGATCCAAGACTGTGTCAGTCGAGGGCTCAGTGTGAATGAATTTCAGCCAGACAGTGCGGGATACATGATTATGGGTTGTGGAGGTTCTTCACTGACGTCATATTCATTCTGTCGTCGGCAACATTCAGGTCAGCTATTGTAAAAGTACATTTTCTACCACATTTACCTAATGAGACAAAAGATGATGACTACAGGGAAACTCTTCTTTTGCTGTGAACAAAAGTAAAACTACAAATTGAACCTCTTTAAAAAAAAAAAAACTTTTCCAGAAAGCAGGTACAATCAAACATCTCTGTGGTCGGCAAAAAATGTCACAGCAGCCCGCTAAGAGCCGCAGGTTTCGCCGCAGTACTGGAGTGTTCTACATCACACTGTGGTTCAAATTTCCCAAATAGCAGATTAAAATCTACTTCTAGTCCACAACTCCTGGAGATTTCATTTGGTTTTAAACGTACACTTTTTCCACAAACACAGCTTTGGTTTTTTATTGAGAAATTGCGTGCACACACATATTTACCTTCCCGGGTTGCATCACATCCCCCTTCACTTCAGTTGTGGCTTTCAAAACAAAACAAAAAACAATTTTAACTGTAATAATAAATTCAACTCTTCATACACTTTTTTATACATCATAATGTACATTTATTCCTCCTTTTCTATTAGCTGTAGTGGTTCAAGTAAAGGCAGCTACTCTCTGTTCAACAAGACATATTTTAAATTGCTATATGCACCATAATTTCAACACTGTGCACACATATTTCAGACCAACATGTTGAGCAGAGTCTGTTGTCACTCACAACGTCAAAATGCTTTTAACCAGGTGTGAGCTAGTCATTTTAATTATGGGGCGTTAAAAAACGTCTGGGATTACTCAGGATCGCAGAATATCTATCTGCTGTATCATTAGCCTATTACATATACTGCATATATTGGTTTATATAAACTGTGATACAGTATTTGGTTTTGAACAATACCAAGCCCTACAACTTTCAAAACATCTGACAACAAAAATGTAATAATTTGTTGAACTTAATTATGTATTATTGGTGCACCAGGAGGGCTGACAGTCATATCAAGTGTTTATTAGTTGATGTTTCATTTAGTAGGTAACACAGCATCTACTGCAAGTTGGCTCTCCAAGTTGAGCTATATGAGCTACAACTATGCAAGTCAGCCCACATAGTTGCTGGAGGGAAAGTTGATGCTTCTGTTGATTACAGTATATAAATCTGCGTGATACTGCTGTGCTTACACTTCATTTTGATGCATAAATACACAAACATGGTGTGAAATCTGTCTCATCTGTGACGGCTCTGTTTAGAAAAGACATCTGCGACATTGCCCATGACAACCGGACCGACATTTCTCAGCATCAAATGAGGAGGAGGATGTCTCCAGTCATAGTATTTGTGCACAAAACTCCAGGACACACAAGGGTTTATTAAGATCTGATTAATTATAAAACATAACGAGTACCAGCTTTAATCATGGTTTGTTTGGTTTAATTGCAGCTACGTTACAGATATGCCTGTTTTCTTCCTGTAATGACTTTGCAAACTAGCTGCTAAAAGGCATACAGTGTTTTGCAGCCTCTGTTAAATGGAGGCTGCTGTAGTATGAAATTTTGATATGAATTTTGATACGCTTAATTTTCAAATGCAACTCTGGGAAACGTATTGTGAAACTCACTTAAGGTTCTGCTTGTTATGCTTTTAAACATCTGCATACTAATGTGTGTGCAATAAATTCTACCAGAGGACACGGAAACTCAGTCTCCACTGAAGAAAAGTTGAAATAAAGTTCTTTTGAGCAGCCTTCATAAAATATTCTGGGTGTTCTTCTATATTTAGGCTAATTATTTAGTCAAGGTGCCCCTCTGCATATCTGGAGGGCATTCAAAATGATGGAGCTAAAACAGCACTTTTGATTTTTTGGCTCAAAATCTGTCCTTACATGTGGTTAGATTACCAGTTGGGAGAAGCAGGTAACAGCCCTGGGCGCCCAAAACTCCAGGGGCCACAGAAGCTTTAGGCTTAAAACTAGAGTGCTTTTACATATAAATGAACATCTGTTACATTCAAGCTGTTGCTAGACGAGTTCACACATTGCTACCTATCACCTCCAGGTAAATCTCTCTATTTTGCAGCATACCAGAGTTTTTAAATCTGGTGTGTGTGGCGACATTCCTGCGCTGGCGTACCGGTATTAAAACCAGAGCCATGTAGAGAGAGAGTCGCGTCAACAGAAGTTCAAAATACTTAATCGTCACATGATCATAAACAACAGATAGTTCTCTCTACATGGCTCTGGTTTGCCACAGCTGAAGGGAGCAACCATAGCGAGGAGTAGGCCACAGCAACTAGCAGAGACTGGCAGAAAAACCTAACAAGTGTCCAAGAAAAGTTTCTGATGCTCCAGATAAAAAAGAAACATGCCGTTCAGAGGAAGGATTACACTTAAAAAAAGAAAGCAATCAATGGCAAGGACAAAAACGGATAACCATTGGTGTAGCTTTTCCACAATGGAGAGCGCTGAAAGAAGAGAAGGGACAGACGGCAGACACGGATGTCGCGTTTGTTGAGAAGGATATGTAGCTATTACATTTACTCTACCTAAATAATGGATTATTGTCTTGAAACCATGGAAATTTGAGGGAGCTCCCCTGAAGGCATACGTCAAGAGCTCGCTTCAACAGTGTTTGTGTAATTACTCTCACTGCCAGAAGGAGGAGACACTCTAGCTTCAACTGGTGTCAACTGGCCTGTGCAAATTTAAATGATAGCTTCACTATTTTTCAAGTCTATCTTAAAACAATAGATGCCTGTATGAACACTGAAACAGTTATTCAGATAAACTCTGGGACCTTTAGACCTTTAGACATCCATCCATGCCTGCAGGGTAACACATGAGCATGAAGTCAAGTCAATTTTGTTCATATAGCCCAAAATCACAAATTTTAAACACAAACAAAACAATCAAAAATCACACTATAACCACTGTAATCAAACAGCTTAATCACTGTAAGTGTTAAAGGGTTCAGGGATGAAAATTGCTAGAATGAAGCTGAATCACTTTATTTTATAAAAAAGCAAGGCCCTCAACAGCATTATTAAGTTCTTAGGGTCCTCCCAATACCTCAAAATAATATATTTATGGCAAACATAACATAAGAGTGCAAATACAACCACTCTGTATTTTTGAATAAAGAGCTGCTAAGCGGTTACATGCTAACTCTGTGGTTGCTGATGGACTTAACACAATATGTTTTGCCCCAAAATTAATTTTAAAAACTGATTATTCTGGGATGAGGAAAAATTGAAACACCCTCGTCTGCACTCCTAAGAAATATAGACTATCCTGCCTTGAGCAAAATTAAAAATATAGCCCTCCCCCCTTGTCTAACCCCCCCCCCCCCCAATAATTTGTGTACAGTCCCTACTGTTTCCATATACACAACAGCATTCATCATGACTTTAAAAAACAACAACAAAAAACTCTTACAGTGGTGTTACAATATTCATGTAAGTAGTTTAATTAGCTGCAACACTTTTGATTTATGTGTTGTATTTGTGTCTTTTGTTGTTGAACGTTATTGAATGACAAAGCTTATGCTGCTGCACTCGCTGATTTAAACCTTTCAAAGCCTGAATTAGGCAAATGCATGATCTCTCTCTCTCTCTCTCTCTCTCTCTCTCTCTCTCTCTCTCTCACCTCTTCTTTGCATCTCACCAGTTTCATCTCTGTCTGCAGCGCAGTTACCATCCTCCTCAGTGCACCCTCCTCTGTAGCGCGTCCAATAACTTTTGCATTCGCTGTTTTTTTTTAATTGTTCGCCCCATTTGCGCTGTTTGTTTCCCCTAATTTCCGATCATGACCACACAGAGAGCGCGTTATAAGAAACGGGTTGCAGACCAGCAGCATCAAGGTGAGGTTTATTTCTACTGTAAATATTTTTTAACAAAAGTTACAGGCTACCAGTGTGATATCAAGTTTAAAATATCCTGCATATTATCGTTGTATTTACATCTTTATGCTTTCTGACTGATGCTTCTAAGTATATATATTTATATTTAAAGTATATTTCACTGTTAATTGTAGCCTGCATTTGCACAATTTCTTATTTTTAATTTTTTGTTATTATTGCTATTTGGATTTCTATTGTGTTAATTTGTTTATTTATCTGCTCTACTATTTAATCATAAATAAAGTTTTATGTCACAGGCAGGTTATAATTCCGGATTGCAATATTAGAGAAACGTTATGTTGGTCTTCAAGGTTAATAAATCACATAGCCTTGGATTTACAGGGTGATGCATGAGATCTGGCAATATAATCAACCTTCTAGAAGAACTCATTAGCATCTATAAATGCAGCGTGTGTGTAATGACAATTATCCTCAACAGATGAGAATGACTTGAACCACATTAGTGTGGCAGTAAACGCAATATTCCTCAACCCACAGAGGGAATCTGCCAATTCAATGCGAGACTAATGGGTTTTTTTCCCCCCACTTATTTGTTTCTTCATCATCCATGACCAACAGAAAATGTCTTTTGTCCTCAAGGTATGCTGAAGCAAAAATGGACAAGATTCAGACAAAATCAGGGCTCATTTCTTTATTGCAGCAGTCTGGAGTCACCTTATGTGCTGTGAGGTCTGCAGAACTGCATACTTTAGCTCACAGAGAATAGTTTATACTTTAGTATTTAGTAAAAATAACAAAAGTATAATTAAATCAATCTGTGCATAGAATTCACTGACCCTATACCTGCTACATAAACACATTCAAAGTGTGTTTTGATTAATGAGTAATGCATTTCTGCACCAGATGGTTCTGACATTATGAGGTTAACATGTTTAAGCCCTAAAAATGCTCGGCTCCTATATTTCCTGCTGGTGCTCATCCCCCTCAAAAATGAAGCATTTGTTGTTGTTGTGTTCAACCTTTAAGATGCCACATTTAATCATCACAGTCATGTGAAGCTGAAACCATTAATCAGTTAGTAGATGAACAGAAAATTGATCGGCGACTGTTTTCGATTAATCGCTAATATGAAGATTTGCTGCTTTTCTGACTCATAATATTGTAAACTTCATATCTTCGGGTTTTGGATTGATGGTCAGATAAAACTAGGAGTATAACTAGGAGTGCATTTTATGGACAAAACAATTGGCAGATTAATCAATAATAAAATTAATGTTGAGTTGCAACCCTAGTGATACGTATTTAAATATCACACTAGTTTTATTCAAAATATCCTCCATTTTAAGCGTATCAGTGTAAAATCTAAATCTTTTAAAGCTTTTAGTTAAGACATAATTAGGTCTCTTGTTCTGGGAATGTGTGAATCACTGAATTTCAGTTGAAAAGTGTGATTTATGAAACAAGATAAATAAATGTTAAACTGAAGTTGGACCCCAGTGGAAATCATCACAGAGCCGTTAATCAAATGAAATCCTCTTTTCATCTTTCTATTTTTCTTTCTGTTACAGGCCCCCAGTGTTGAAAACCCCCAGAAGTCAGCGCAGGATGTGTTGACATCTCCTGTTGTTCCTCCAGTTTTCCTCTCTGAAATGGAGCTCTCTTTGCAGGGCTCCCCTTCTAACGTATCCAAACTGTTTCACAACACCAGCATGCCACTAAATGCCACTGGCAATTACACCAGCGACCTGTTCACTGAAGTCAACCTCTTTGAAATCCTGGGTCCAAAACAATCACCCTTCTTCCTCCATGTGACCAGCGTTTACCTTGTCATCTTCCTCACCGGCTTGTCTGGAAATCTGCTCACGTGTGTGGTGATAGCAAAGCACAAGAAGATGCGAAACCCCACCAACCTCTACCTGGTGAGCCTGGCTGTGTCGGACCTTCTCGTGCTTTTGTTCGGGATGCCCCTGGAGATTTACGACCTGTGGCAGAACTACCCGTTCCCCTTTGGCGAGGGCGGCTGCTACTTCAAGACCTTCCTCTTCGAGACAGTCTGCTTCGCCTCAATCCTCAACGTCACAGCTCTGAGCGTGGAGAGGTATATAGCTGTGTTGCACCCGCTCAAAACGCGGTACCTGTCGACTAACCAGCACGCCAAGCGGGTCATCACCGTCGTGTGGGTGGTGTCGATGATCTGTGCCATCCCCAACACCTCACTGCACGGCATCTTCTACCTGCCAGAGAGGATGGAGGACTCGGCCATATGCACTGTGCTGAAGCCCCTGTGGATCTATAACATGGTCATGCAGATCACCACTGTGTGCTTCTATTTCGTGCCCATGATGGTGATTAGCGTGCTGTACCTGGTGATGGGTCTTCATTTGGGAAGAGAAAGGCGGCAGCCCAGCGGGAACCTGGGAAATAACTGTAACACTCGAAGGAAGATCAGTGTGAACGGGCGCAGGAGACAGGTCAACAAGATGCTCTGTGAGTTGTTTTAGTTTTTTCTCTGTCTCTGAATTACTGCAAAAGGCTGCTATGATTTGAAAGCAGATCCCTTCTAATCTGTGTTTTCAATGCCAAGAAATGTTCGCAAAGAGAAAACAAGGAAAACACATCGCAAATAATGTCAGGGGATTGCCAATTCTTTGTATGGATCATTTGTATTCTGAAGGCCATCTTTTTGTTTCACATCTTGTAAGCTTTGGTGCTTGATGAGATTTCATGTACAGTGTTAGCTCTTACAATGTACACTCCATCTACCGTAACTGTAAGGCCCTTTTACTTTGAATTCATAGATAATTGATTTGTTCTTTTCTTTCTCATCAGTCAAATTTGCATGAGTAAGTGTGAGTTTCATTCTAGACTGATATATCCATCATTTAAATATTCTTCCACCACGTGTAACAAAACAATAGCTGGTGTTGAAGTCATCTGAAAGGCCTATTTTCTGAATTAGTTTCTTACTGTAAGTGATGGAGTTCCACATAAACCTAATAAAGGTTAGAGTATTACTGGTATTTCCACAGGAGAGATGTCAGGTATTTCTACAGCCAATCATAATTTAGCAATGAAGAAATCAAAATCATAATCTGATGACAGCTGTTACTTTATGTTGCCAGTCCTGATGATGCTGGTTTTGAGTTTTTGAGTGTTAAAATTAATTTATATTTATAAGGATGTTTTTCGCCATTCTAGTGGCATGGTTCTTCTTCTTCTTGGATGGCAATGTCGGCCAGTCAGTCCACCATTTTGGACAACTATTGGATGGATCTCGCCATTAAATTTTTAACAGGCATTCGTGGTTCCCAGAGGATGAATCCTACTGACTTTGGTGAACCGTTAATTTTTCCTCTAGCGCCATCATCAGGTCATCAGCATGTTAGCATTTCAGAGCTGCTAGCATGACTGTGGACTTTGTCCTGTTTTCTCTTATCTGTTAATGTTGCTCATTTAGTCACAAGAATGTAATGTTACCCGAGATTTGAAACCAGATTTTGGATGCTTTAAGACCTTTTACTTGAAACAGGTATGTTTCGCAGCATAGAATTATCTATAAGTACTGAGAGATGAAAGTTATGATGCAAAGTTTTTACCAATGTGTAGCATTTTGTCTCCCTTCTTATATTGGTGTTTTCCCCTTAAATGTCACTTACCTGTTAGTGTAAGTCAGTCAGTACAAACTCATGCTGTGCAGTCATAATTAGTTCAAACCAACAGAACTGTATTTAAGTTCCAGCGAATATCCCAAAGTTTCCAAAAATACCAGTTTTGTGGAAATGCGTATAAAATGATGCTCGAGTCATCTGGAATATTTGAATTTCCATTTGATGCGATTGTGCCGCTATAAAAACATGGAGTCCTGGGTTTGAATATTTCACACAGTGTAACCATCATAATAGCTTCAATGAACAAGATGGAACAAGATGATTTTTCCAAACTTTAAGCTTTACTGAAAGGGAAAAAGTGAATAGACAAATCTCACACACAAACTCAAATGTTTGCAACTCTCACACTGTTTGCAACTCTTGCCGCTGTGTGGAGTTCTACCAAGCGTCCAACAAAGCTGTGTGTGTTATCTTGTTGATGCCATATGTTCAGCATCGTAAACAGCCCAACAGCCTGCGTCTGCTGCACCTCCTCCAGTGAGAGCACCCTGAGAGCATTATGCATGGATTATTAGGAGAGGAACGTAAGAGTGCTTTATCACCAAGTGATGCTGAGCTAACGTTTTTAAAGACTTTATACACCTGTGTGACTTCGTGTTCAGTTTTATTTTTTAGGCCATATCAAAAGAAATTTAATGTGACAATATTATTCCAGCTTCAGCTTCAGGAAGTGTTTCCGCCAGTACAAGATTCTCTTGAGCCAGTTGCTTCAGAGACATCACTATTAAGCTATTATTTTCTCGATTAATTTATTCATCAGTTTGTCACAAGATAGTAAAATATGTTGTAATTCCACACAGCCCAAGGAGATGTGTCCAGATTGCTTGTTTTATTCGATTAACAGTCCAAAACCCAAAGATATTCAGTTTACTTACATATTTGACAAAGTAAAAAATCTTTACATTTGACAATTTGGAAATACTTGGCATTTTTGCTTTAAAAATGACTGAAACGATTAACCGATTATCAAAATAGTTGCTGATAAATGTTTTGGAGAATTGATTAATCAAATAATTTTTGCAGCTCTACAGTGAACTGACTCAATAATGTCCGTTACACAGCAATATAGATCTAAAGTTTTTAACATTAGCAAATATTAGCCACTGTAAGCTACAGGTTATACCAGTCCAACTAGGTCTGTAGTAGCAAAAGTGAATAATGGTGTGTTTTATTCCCTATTATCTTGTCATTTGTGAGAGGAAAATGTTTTATTTCTTCTTTTAAAATGACAGTCTGTTTTTAACTGCAGGGGAAAACTACCAAAAACAGGGCGTTAGTAAATAAGTGGTCTGGGTCTCCACGTGTCCAGTGTAGGGTGATGTGTTTTAGCATCTTGTCTTTCCACTCAGTCCCTTTTCTGTCTAATTTGATCTTCCTAGTAAGGGTAACAATGGCATCAAAAATGCAAATAAAATGTAAAAAAAAGCAGAAACAAAGCAAAGTGTTTAACCTGCAGCAACAAAATAACTTTTTTGGCCTGATCCCCTAGCGATCGTGGTGGCGGTGTTTGGAGTCTGCTGGGCGCCCTTCCACATCGAGCGGCTCCTGTGGAGTTCCATCAGCCAGTGGACCGATTTGATGCACAACATTTATCAGTACGTCCATATCCTGTCGGGTGTCTTCTTCTACCTCAGCTCAGCGGCCAACCCTATCATCTACAGCCTGCTCTCCACACGCTTCAGGGAGTGTTTCCGAGAACTCATGTGCTCCCACACGGAGGACAACAGCTCTGTCAGAGACTCGCCGCCATTCCCTAAGATTTTACTGGATCCCTCTGTCTCAAGCTCCAGACCTCATGCTGAGGGTAAGGACTCCAGTGCTTTCATATCTTTGCTGTCTCCTAACATGACACTGAGCATGGACACTGAGATCCTCACGTGTGCATGTAAAGAGACGACATGCAAGACCTCTGTATTCTAACTGAAATTTGATTTGAATAAGCTAACAAGCAGCTAACGCAGCAGAAACCACTTTAAATGAGTAGTTTGACATTTTGGGAAATACGCTCATACGCTTTCTTGACGAGCTTTAGATGAGAAGATCGATACCACTCTCGTTTCTGTTAAATATGAAGCTACCACCAGGAGATGGTTAGCTTAGCTTAGTATAAAGACTGGAAACAGGGGGAAACAGCTAGCCTGGCTCTGTCAAAAGGTAACAAAATCCACCTACCAGCATCTTTAAATCTCACAAATTAACACATTAATCAACACATGATATCTTGTTTGTTTAATCCGTACAAAAACCAAAGTGTATAAAACATTTATCATTTATGAGAGTGGACATCTTCTCATCTAACTCTCGCCATGAAAGTGAAGCCCATGTCGAATTGCTCCTTTTTACGTGTAAACGTATTACATGTCATTAAAGAGCTTGTACGTGAACTTTGATTTGTTTTTTTGTTACTATAATATTGTTCAACAGTGCCTGCATATTCCACCTGCTGTCTTATTCTGTAACTGATGTATGCCTTAGAGGGTGAATCCAGAGGGAAAGTGGGACAATCAAATCTGAGCTGAACGATAACATGTTGTACTTGATTGTTTTTTTTTTTTCTTATTTGGAAAATTGATATGTTGCTGGGCAGCAGAAACAGGTCAAATATTTCTCTGTGTTTCAGTGGAACTTGTGAACAAAGAATGTAATGTTTTACTGTGAGCTTTTTTCCTAATCTTGTTTTGTCTCTGGTTGCTCGGCCAGCCGTCATGTACATGATTTGACTGATTGGTAAGCTCTTGTTCACTGTGGTTGCAAATATGAAAACTGATTATGGCTATTGTGCAATGCCTAATTTTACAGCTACACAAATAAATTGACCTATAATGCCTGGTTACGTTTGATGTTTTGTTACTTTGATGACTGAAATATGAATGTAGCATAATGCTGAAGAGTGAAATTCATCATCGTGATTGCATTGTGTGATTGTTGCTTTTCTGAAGGCTGCATGAGCCTCATCTGACATCTTACCCACAATAACAATCCTCAGCAATAGCAGAGAATCAACACATGGTATAATTTGCATGTTGGTACAGTTTTGTTTCAGTATGGCTTACATGACCAAAATTATTTTTCCCCCCCAATGATTCATCAGAATGAGCTTTTAATCTGTGGGCTGTGACAACAATACATTGCATAGTTGAATGCCAGTTTCAAAGTCCGGATAAAGTCGATATAGTGCTGCATTCATATTCCATCAGTATCACTTGTTGCACCTGATGCTTCAAGACTAGCCGACATTTTCAATATCTATTCTATTTCCATCACGCTTCCAAACACAATCTAATATTAAAGGAAAAACATCAGCCTTTGCCTTATGAAGGTTATTTTTGTACACTTGAATCTGTCATTTTCCTGCAGCAATCAGGGCAGTGTATTATTCATAGTGGTGTTAGAGGTTGGGACAAATTGGAGTCCATTTTTAGGGATTAAACAGCAAAGAGTCACACAGCCAACCAAAAGCCTCTCTGTCCTTAATCGCTTCTTATTGGGGAGCCAAAATGTTTTGCATCTTAGTCACATGTAAGTGCATGATTGTTGACATTAAATCAGTAGTTCTGTACCCGTGGCAACATCATTGCACAAGCATAGATCACAGTTGCACAAAGTAATCAAATAATTTTTCCCCCCTTCACCAACGGAGGATAAATATGTGCGAGCTGATGATCTCGTGGAACTGCAGTCATGGTCCAAGAATTAAAAATTAAATGTATGTAACTATTCATGCAAATGACCACAACAGGTGTTTGATGTGAGCCAGTGTTTGGCTGTTCTCATGAAAGCTGCAGGACAGACGAGACCAAGACAATATAAGAGTGGTTTAAATGAAAGCAGGAAACAAGCACACAAGCACTGTATCACCATAATGTGAATGTTCAGTTAGGAGGCATAATGAAGGACCAGTGTAAGGAGGAGAGTCATATACATCATTCAGCAGATAAATTAATTCATTATACATTTCCCTCTTGGTGCTCTCTGTAAATCAAGAACACAATCCTATCTTTGACTGCCAAAATGACCCCAACTTTTTCACCTGGTCTTTCAATATTCACAGCCTCCTTTTTGTTTACAGTCCCTCACATATCCCAAGGACACACCATTTGTCTTTAGGCCGCAGCATTGCTGCAGTTCAACTCGAGAAGGATGGCCTGCGGGCTATTCTGACCACATTATACGTATTCAGTCCTGGTGCGTCAAAACCAGGGGACAAACCCCGCTTGTCAAATGTGTAGAAGTTAAATAACTGGCCATCTTGGGCTTCCAGGGACACTGAGGCCGTGCCAACTCGCAAAACACAAGGGTACTCTTTTTCAAAAACCACTCTGAACACCCGGTCAACCAGGTAGTTGAGCTTTATTGTCCTGTACTTCTCTGGGATCAACTCTTCAATCTGAGGCCCAAACTGTTGCATGATCAGAACTCCGTCCGGCCCGACTTTGATCTCGTAGAAGGTGATGTTGCTGTAGGTGAAAAAGCCGATGTAAGGTTCTGGGTTTGGGGGAGCAACGAGGACCTTCTTGGCCTCCCTGAAGGCTTTTTCTATGGCTGGGATGATGTGGTTGTAGGCCTTGGTGACCACATCCTGGTTCTGAGACCGGCTGCCAGCCATTAGCACCACCAGACCGAGCTTCAGTCTGGGCACCAGGGAGAAGGTGGCAGAGTAGCCGTCCAGATCACCATCTTTACGCACCATCTCGTAGCCCATCAGCTCATTCACCTCCCAAGGCGTCCCAGTACGGTTGGCAAAGTAGTTCTTATCGCACCTGAAGAGCGGGGTCAGCATGATCTTCAATGAGTCTGGCTCCAGCAGCTTGCGGTGATAAGCGCCCAGCAGCATCATGGCGAGCTTGGCCAAGTCTGCGGCAGTGGAGAACATCTGACCCGAGGGCCGGTACCACCCGAGGTCATAGAGTGGGGCTGGTTTTCCGTTGGAGTACACTCCCACAGCCATCTGGCTCTGGAGCCCCGGGGTGATGTCGAAGCCGGTGTCCTCCATCCCCAGCCGATCCAGGATGTTGTCTGTGATCCACCGCTGGTAGTCAACGGCGGCCACTCGCTCGGCCATCACATGAGCCAGCAGCGAGAAGGCGAGGTTGCTGTAGTGACATCTAGAAGGAAGCAAGTCAAAGAGACAGAGAGTGTCTCAGAAATCTGGTTGTTCATGCAAAAAATAAGAGAAAGAAACAATTTTTCATGTTGAAACTCGTCACCAAGCTTGAAGCAATAGATCAGTATTTTGGGAAATATGCTTAGTAGCTTTCTTGTTGAGAGTTAAATGAGAAGGTCAATACCACTCTTCTATTTGTAGGATAAATATGACGCTACTGCCAACAGTCATCTTAGCTTAGCATAAAGACTGGAAACAGGGGGAGACAGCTAGCCTGGTTCTGTCCATAGGTTAATAAATCTGCCTACCAGCATCTCTAAAGCTTACTAATTAACACGCTACATGTCACTGCTTCCGGCTAAGAAATACACATAACCCCTTCATAAAACCACAACATTTTTACACTTCGGCTCATGTACGGGTTAAACAAACAAGATTTAAATTGTTAATTAGCGAACTTTAGAGGTTCTGGTAGGCGGATTTTGTGATCTTCGGACAGAGTCAGGCTAGCTGTTTCCCCCTGTTTCCGGTCTTTTTGCTAGTTAAGCTAACCGGCTGCTGGCTGTAGCTTCATATTTACAGTGCAGACATGATGCCACGGTATCAATCTTCTCATCTAACTCTTGGCAAGAAAGTGATTTAACGTATTTCCCAACAGGTCAAACTATTGCTTTAAACGGACAGCAATTAGATGACATACTGTATGTTGTTGTCACCAAATGATTAAGGCCCTCCTTGGTCAAATTTGTATCAAGAAGTTTCACCTTGTGGTGTGACAGTGATGGTTTTATAAGCTTTAACATTTTGATCTTTTATTAAGTCCAGAGAGCATAAATCTTACATAGCATAGGTCAGTGTCCACGGGCAACTCCCCTGCAGGTTTAATAAAAAGACTTCTTAAAGATAATAAAATTAAAATTGAACATTTTTCTTTACTTAAAGGTCAAACATTTTCCCAATTATGATAGGCCAATCAGTGTAATATGTACACAGATAAAGTATGTGTAGTAAGATTTGTGCCAATTAGACTTCTCCTCAGGTACAATGAAAGTAATTTTTAAACAAAGTGGGATGTATAGTATGTTTTATGTCAATCAGACCTGGTGTACTGTAGGCAATAATGCACTTAAGTGTTACATATTTTGACTGTTAATTATATTAGTCTCATCAGGGCAGCAGTGAAATAAAGTAGTGAAATCACAATGCAGTCCTAAAATGTCTGAAATCATGGCAGGTTTTATATATATATATATATATATATATATATATATATATATATAAGAAATAAGCATTTCAGTAAAAATTAGTGTAATATTTTTAACAGTGCAACACTGTGTCTTTCCTTCAAGTTCAGGAAAAAACAATAAGATTTTGCCTACAATATCTTGGAATAGACACTTTCAAACTGTATTCCTAGCTGTATTAAATCTGGGCTAATAAACAGACAATAATAAATAAAGACATTCATGCATTGTCATACAATTTACTATTCCAGTTTGCACAATAAATACGGACATATCGAAATACTGAAATCAACAGCATAACAAATCTTACTTGGTGCCTGGGTCTGCGACAAGGACATCATCTTGTAGCAGATTGATTGCAGTTTGTGTTTTTCCTTTCCAAAGCAGATTTGTGGCCCGGAGTCTCCTGGGTAGGCCTGGATCAGCATACAGTAAAACAGAGTTAAATAAAAAACTAAAACAGCAAATATAACAGATAAATTGTATTTGTATGCACAAGACGTTTCTCCTTCTCCTTCTTTCTATCCTGCTCAAAGAAATATCTCTTCACATTTTATTTCAGTCTGATCGTTATTTCTTTTCACTTTGTGACAAATTCAGAGTTCTCCGAACATGATTATTATGTTCAGCCTCGATACCTCGATAATAAAATGAGACAGGGCAGGATGTTTAAAGATTCATGATTCTTCTTGCCTCAGCCCTTTCTCTCATCTTAATTTGAATTCACTGCACAGAGTGAAGTATTAAAAATTGAAAAGTTCCCTCAGATAAACAGGTGCCTCTTCATGCATGACCATAGCAACTCTTTTGCTCTATCGATATATGGATGCAACTGTTGACAGACTCCAGCAAGATGAAGTATCTGAACAGCTCAGAAAGTAAATGTTTAATTCTCCATTGCAATCTCTAAATACAAACTAGAATATTAATTTTTCATCTTTTTTGTCCTTTAAAGTACCTCAGTGGTTGTTCATATCAGTTATTTCTGATGACAAACAGATGTTTAGGATGATATTTTTCATTCTTAACCAGCACACGATTGATTGTTTGGTGTATAAAATGTCAAAAAATTGTAAAAATGCCCATTGCAATTTCCTAAAGCCAAAAGTGACGTCTTCAAATTACTTTTTATTTGGTCTAACCAACAGAGAACTAGAGATATTCAAATCATACCAGATACCAAATGTTTGTCATTTGTGCTCAAAAAGACTTAATCAATTATCAAAATTGTTTCCAATTCATTTTCTGTCAATCGACTCATCAGTTAACTGGCTAATTGTTTCAGCTCTAAAATCAATAAATAAAAAGAAAGAAAACTTTAATCTTTAATACCCTGAAATCTTGTAAGAGTAAACTGTAACCAACATCTTTACATTTCATATCGATCAGAGAAAACTTATACATAAATATACCAGAAACCTCTTCTTCTTCTCCCTCTTCCTCTTTTGTTTAAAGGTGGGGTATGCAAAATCTGTGCAACCTACGCAAAACCTTCCTCCTCTCTCTCTGCTGCCTCGTATCACTCCGCTAAGCCCCTCCCACCAAACCCACAACTTCGACAGGCAGCAGAAGGAGCCGGTTCCCCTGTGAAACCGTATCCCTCGTAGGGCTCGCTCTCCACGGCGTGAGCCTCACAAAGACCGCGGTGCCTCCCGCCGCGACTTGTCTTCTCAAAGACGCCCCTCCAGCGCTTCACGGCCGCAGAGCAGAGCGCCCCAGGCTTCAGAGGCAGCTGCAACGCCGTCCAGCAGCGGGATGAGAGGCTAGTACACCGCACACACAGTTCCCCATCAAAAGTTATTCCCCACTGTTTGTCATCATGCCTCTTTGCCACTCGTCGTTACGAGCGCCATGGCATCAAACGTAATGAGCCTGAAGCTCCGTGTGGAGCCGGGATGTGTTGTTTTGTACTATACACCGCTGCAGGCAAAGGAGGTGTTGGAAATGTATCACATGCTGCAGGATTTTCGTCAGGATTTTCCGCCATTCAGTCAGGCTTTCACCGTCTGAAGGGACGTGTACACTCGTGCTCTTGTAGCTTAGCCAATACGAATGCACTGTCTCTGAAATAACCTGTGATAGGCTAAAGTCTCCCGTCACAGGCTAGATTTTCTGAAGCCTGAAAACGGAGCCAAGAGGAGGGGCTGAAGTAGAGGTTTGCTCTCAGACCGCTTGAATTACAATATGCTGCACAGTTAATATGGCATTTTTACCCAATGATGCCAAAAGAAAACTGCCTACCCAACCTTTAAGTGTTTGTTTTTATTCCACCTTACGTTTCAACAGGTCAGCTCCTGTGGGTTTAGACGTGTCCATATCCAGCACTAGAATAATAATAATAATAATAATAAATAAACACATCTACAGTTTTTCAAACGTTTTTTCCCATGTTTTGATTTTGGCTCATATAAAAGATTTTCACACAAAACTATGCACCTAAGAAATTTAAGACCTAATGGATATCCTGCAGATGTCTCCAGGCCTTGTAACATATCACAGCAGTTCAGTTAAATTTCAGGTTGCTCTGTTTAATCCTGTCTATGTACCTGAGAGCTGGCTGGCCATCCTGCGCAGGGTGACCGAGGAGGAGCGGATCTGAACCTCCCCGCTGTCCAGAAATATCAGTCCATCTGTCACATATTTCAGCTCCGAGTCTCGCGACTTCCCCAGAGGGTTTTTGATGGTGAAGTTCTCCACGTATTTCTCCAGAGGGTCATCTAGGGAGCCGATCTTCCCATCCTCCCACAGTTTGTACAGCATCAGCGTCGGGAAGATTTTGGATAGGCTGGCAATTCTGAAAGACAGATAACAGAGCAATGAGATTGTTTTTTAACCTGACAGAAAATACTTCATGAGTGTCTTTATTGTTGGCACAGTTTTTGTTTACTGCAAACTCTTACTGTCGAGTCTTGCCTCCCTGCTTTGTTTTTCTTTTTACTTTCTATTAATTCACCATTAACATCACTTATGCCTTCTGCCTGGCTGTTACTTTATAAGAATTGCTTGTAACGGACTTGTCTGGTTCAATAGAAGTAAACAACTATATATATTGAGCCAAAATAAATGTATTGTTAGTTTGGTCATTATAGATTTTATCCAGAAGCAACATGCAAAATGGTAACTTGCTAACCTGATTTATATATCTGAATCATGGCAGGACTAATTATTCTTCAGTATTTTGCTGCAATACACAGTGAGACTCATATTTGACTGTTTGAATAGTCTGACATTATGGGAAATATACTTCTTTGCTTTTTTTGCTGAGAGTTAGATGAGAAGATTGATACCACTCTCACGTCCGTACGAAGAATATGGAGCTACAGCCAGTAGCCGGTTAGCCTAGCTTAGCATAAAGACTGGAAACAGGGGGAAACAGCTAGCCTGGCTCTGTCCGAAGATCACAAAGTCCACCTACCAACACTTCTAAAGCTTATACCTCGTTTGTTTAATGTGGTATGTGGTCTGTGACTCCACTGAACGTCCACTCTGGTCCTAGTTGTCTGTAAGTATCTACAATGCTACAAATTACTATGATCCAAATCAAGATCTCCATTAAAGGGGTAGATGTTAAAAAGATGTAAAGATGTTCTGTAAAGTGAATTCCACCAATCAAATCTATCTCTGGTGAAAACATGACTGAAAAACAACAAATGCATACTAATTCTCAGTGCTCACAGGTGGCTGTAAGCCAAGACGTTTTCAAATCACACAACTTATTTCTGAATTTTGTAATGTAGTCCTCACAGTGTGCTGTGCTTTGATTTCGAAAAGGGCGTTCATGTTGAAAGCTCATAGATGTAACATCGACTGGGGAGAAACGATATATAATTGTAGAAAGATTACTTAAATGGAGGCCTTTCAGGAGCAGCTGGGAATGAGTCAGAGCACTTACAGTACATCTGAAAGAACTCAATAAATCTTTATGTACCCGTTCTTAAATATCACGTCTTCAAAGAGTTAAATGCATACTAAAGTGCACAAAGTGCAGGAGACGCTTATTACGTTTTGTTTGGCTTCAGATGTATTGGGGTCGTATACTGTACGTAATGTGAGCGTAAATGTAGGCTCTGGGCAGTTACTGGATTATCATCAAATCTGGTAAACACATTCAGGATGAATTGCAATCACTTTGGTGTTTAATTTTTCATTTGTCCAATACTTTGGTTTATGACCAAATATCTGTTTGATCGCCTTCCCAACAGCCTCAGCGGTACTTTGTGTTTAGTGCTAATTAGCAAATGTTAGCATGCTAACACGCTAAACTGAGATGGTTAACAAGGTAAACATGAAACCTGCTAAACATCAGCATGTGAGCATGTTAGCATGCTGACGTTAGCATTTAGCTCAAAGAGCATGGCTATAG
Source organism: Macquaria australasica (assembly GCA_005408345.1). Lineage (NCBI taxonomy): Eukaryota > Metazoa > Chordata > Actinopteri > Centrarchiformes > Percichthyidae > Macquaria > Macquaria australasica. Next base: position 593,077 of record SEMN01000293.1, on the reverse strand, counting down.
ACGCTTGTTTTCATGTATGCAAACATCGCTGTGAGGTTCCACGTCCGTTTTTGACATACTGCCCCTACTACCACCCAACACACATGACTCGAAGAGTGCCCAGTCCGACTCTCCAGTCCTGGGGTACCTATTACGCCACTAGCATAGTTCTTAAACACCCACTTTACTGTCACTGGGGGCGACTTTAATTTTGTGTGAGCAGCATCTTGTTTTATGTCTATTGATTGCACTGGACTATGTGAAGTGGGATTCTGAGGCACTAGCCTATCTCCCATGGGACTGGGCCAGGTTCAGCTTTTCATACTAATTTTCACATAAATGCTTTTCACTTTAACACACAGAAACCTTTTGCGTAGACACACAGGGAAGTAGGGGTGTTTGCCTTCTTGTTTTTTCATTTTTATTTTGGAGAGGTAAGTGCAAAGCAGCTCACTCAGCTGAGTTTTTATTTTCCATTTTTCTTAGTTTTAGATAGAAATGTAGATCCTCTAAAATCCACTGTAGCTCGCGTCCTTTGTTTATCATAGTATTCGTTATTATATGTATCTAAATTCAATTTTATCAAAACATCTGTTCTTACAACAAATAACTTTAACTGCCAATTTCAACTGGTTTCATGTAGCTTTCCCGCGCTGTAACACACTCTGAGCAGTTTCTTTAGCCTTTTTAGAGTAATCATCAGGCATCCAGGGGTTAACATGATCACCATCATGCTGCAACATCAATTACACATCAAAGTCAGGAGCTACTGCGCATTTGTGTACTGGACACTGGATATGAATATTATTCATATCCAGAGTTATGTGCCCATTACAATGAATTAAGGTGATGTATTTATCCTATAATGAAAACACATTGCTTCCTCTGCAGCACAGGATGGAAGCAATGTGTTTTATGTTTCAGACTGCAGCAACAGAATCAATAAAAGAAAAACTAGTTAGTGAGAGAGAGCATTGATAACGATTGTGGTAAAGATGACTCCCATTTTCCCATATAAATCACGTGGTAAATATGTTTTTAAGTGCTTTATAAATAAAGTTTATTTTAATTATTAGCATTATTATTGGTGGTGGTGAGGGGCTTTGACTCATGACTTTGGTATATGTAAAATGTTGGCTACTGCCCTGGTGATCATAGGAAAATGGAATATAGAAACATACAATTTATAAATACATTTTTCAGTGCAGTACTCGCCTGTAAATTGTGTACTCATTAGGGAGTCCTGAGAGCGGGTCACTGCCATTCCTTTTTCCAAAGTTACCGGTCCACAAGACAGTGTCATTTAAGATCACAATGGCCGACAGAGAGGGAAGGCTGATGGGGTTGACGCTCTGCCGAAGCAAAGCGTCCACCTGGAAGAGACGGAGCAGGAAGTGAGGAGTTTATTCTGAAAGTGTATCCAGTTTAAATGGATGTATGTGTAAACTACTTAATAACAAATTGACTTAGAGGAAGGCAGGCTAGCTGTTTCCCCCTGCTTCCAGTCTTTATGCTAAGATAAATTAACCAGCTGTAGTTTCATATTTAGCATACAGACATGAGAGTGATCTTCTCACGTAACTCTTGACAAGAAAGTTAATAAGCGCATTTGCCAAAATGTATATGAACTATTCCTTTATGTAACCCTTTACCATGATCTGCAACTCAAAGTTTGGGATGCTTTTAATTCCATGATAGAAAGAGTTTATTAAATATCTAAAAAGGTGTAATATATAAGTTTAGAGCCCATTGTATCTAAAATATTCAGGAGGAGGTTTTGTGTTTGTTTTTTGTTTTTTATTCCAAAAATCATGAACTCATGCTGGGTGTCTAATCAAGCCAAGTGCATCTGCAGTCCTTAATCCCTGTTACAAAGGGCGTCATTAACACCCACGTTAAGAAAACAATCAGCGAAAACAATTACACCTTCAGACTCCAATGAGACTAAAGAAAAACTTCAATGAAAATCTTTATAATGACTTTTTAAAATAGAAGTTTGAAGTCTTAGTCTGTATAAAGTGGAGTAGGTAAAGTGGAAGCTGTTTCATGTCATTTTCCAGAGCTGTATTCATCACAAATGTGCATATTTGGGGTCTCTGTAAATATAAAGAGTCGGTCTAGACTTGCTCTATTCGAAAAAGTGCCCTGAGATAACTTTGTTATGATATGGCGCTATATAAATAAAACTGAATTGAATTGAATTGAATATTTAACTTCAGTGTGCCATAGACCATTTTCCCCTCCTCTTGACAGAACTATAATATAATATGAATATGCCAATGTCCATCAACAGCTCTGCCATTATGTTCACTTAGATCTGCTTTTCTTCCAAGTTTTGTCTGCAAATTGTATCTGTGAGTGACCTGTTAAACACACAGGCCCTCTGCGAAAAGCAGTGGATCACAGGTTATCAGGTTATTGTAAGTGCTTGATGATGAGTATTCCAGAAATAATACTGCCGGCACAGGCCCTGCTGCTGTATTTCCTCTTGTTAAACGCTCTACCCTCATGCAGGAATTTGAATTAATCAAGACTAAAGGCACATCAAAGACATTTAAAAACAGCTAGATGATGGATGAGTCAACCGCAAATTCATGCAACTAACAGTGAAGTGAAGCATGCTGGATTTAACAACCAAATGTAATACACAGAAGACTTGACAATCAGACTCCAGGTATCTGCTCTGAAAAGATCTCAAAGAGCTGTTTGGGATGATTATTTCGATAAAGTTGTTTGTTTAAAAGATTCCCTGCAGAGTGATGACCGTTTCTTAAAGTTACAGGAAAAGGTAAAAGTGGTAAAAGATATAAAATACTTTGAATTGTGTCTGCACATTTTCAGATATGACATCATTTTATTTTATGTTATCATGCCTGGCAGGACAGCAGCAGTGGAAAGTAACTAAGTACATCCACTCAGGTACCGTCCATCCATACTCAAGTACCGTTTTGAGGTACTTGAGTATTTCCCTTTTTTTGCAACTTTATACTTCAACTCCACAACATTTCAGAGGGAAATAATAAGTACTTTTTACTCCACTACATTTATCTGACAGCTATAGTTACTAGTTACTTAACAAACAACAAAAACAAACTAACAAAACAACCATGTAATAAGTTTATAAAATACAATCCATTCACTCAACCAGTGGTTCCCAACCTTTCTGGCTTGTGACTCCTTACAAAAGAAGCAGGGTGGAGTTGAGTCACATTTTTGGATGAGTTTTTAGCAGCTCCATCAGAGTCCCATCCAACTTCTCAGTTGATTTTATTTAAACAACTTTTCTGATGCCCAAAGAGATAAAAAAAAAAAAAAATCCAATATTTCACAAAAAAGATTAGAGAAAATATGAATAAATGAATACAAATTTGCATAGCAGAAGTTGGTTATTTCTTCCTTCCTACCGCATTAATCATCTCATTTATCTTGTGACCCTTTGTGGGGACACGACCCCAGGTTGGGAACCACTGGACTAATATACCTAACTGCATATACACAGTAGGGACTAGCAGGGAGACAGTAAAATGCTGCTTATACATCGATGCATCAGTGTTAACAATCCAATAATGTCATATATCACTCACAGGGGCTCTTTTTCTGCAGAACACGTACTTTTGATGCTTTAGGTACATTTTGCTGATAACACTTCTGTAGCTTTACTAAAGTAGGATTTTAAATACAGAACTTGTAATGAAGTATATTTACATTGTGGTATTGGTACTTTTACTTAAGTTATGGATCTGAATACTTCTTCCACCACTGCAGGGCAGACACTGAGGTAAGTATCACAGACATAAATACGTGTTGCTGGTTTTGATGCCTAGACATGTTGATAACAACCATACAACATGTACAAAGTAACACAGCCAATACCGACTCTTTTATTTATCATTTATCAAATGAGCATCACAGCTCAAATGTACTTTTTTTCTGTGCGCTTTTACTTTGGCATAGTCCCTTATTAACTGCAATGAAACCCCAGAGCAATTACTTTGATGTCCCAATATTTTTAATGAGCACAGTCTATGAATTATATTCCTACTTTTATTAGGAGAAATCAGTGCCTTTTGCTTGAGAAGTGAAATCTGCAGGTAAAACGAAATCATTCATCAAAATTAATTGAGGAAAGATTACTTTGGTTTTTTTTTTCAAGACAACCGCTCACTGTAATGAATATCAAACGGGTAATGTGCTTGATTTTCATTTTCAGTTTGGCTCCAAGTGTTTGGTCAGCGACATAAAAAAAGAACTGAAACCGGCAAACTTCTGCTCAACTTTAAATTAATGAGTCAAATTCTGATGCTGATATTCCTTCCCTACGTACGGTTATGTCCTCATTACTAATGTGCACCCACTACTCTCCATTCTCAAATTCTCTTATGGGTGCTAAGGTGTCAGTATAGTTCATTGCGTGTGATTGATCAACTGGAAATACTGCTGCTTCCCTGCGTACAGAAACACAACCTTTCTCTCAGATGGACACTCAGTTTTTCATCCACTATATCTTTAATCTCCTTCTGTCGACTGCAAAGGCATTTGGTGTGAAGGATTACCGCGGTCAGCCTGTAAATTTCCTTGGACTTGGTTGGGCATGATACAAATAGGACCTCAGGTTTAAATCTGTGCATGATGAACGACTCCTCTCACCTTTTCCAGGGCCTCTTTCAGACTGGGGATGGGATGCTCCAGCTGTAGAGGCTCGGGGAAGCGGGGACACGTCATCTCTAATTTGGCATTGCGACCCATCCCTTCATCTGGGCGGCAGAGGGAAAATGAGAAAAGAGAGAGAGAGAGAAAGAAAGAGCCAAGGAAGCACAAGAGGACAAGCTATTGTTATTCCCACTTGGTATTTGATAGAATAATGTATGGGCGGCACAAAGGCCTGTGTAATGTGGTATAATTGGCTGGCTTAGGGATTCATTAATTCCCTCTGCTTCCAGATGAACCTCCGTTGATCTTATATATACAATTTGACCATTTGTATGAAAAGAGACAATATGTTTCATTGTAGCTTTAGGCCACCATTTCCCTTTTTTATTCTAAAGGACTACTACACATGAAAAATTTGTTTTTTGGAAATTAAAAATTCTGAAGATATGAATCAGAGCCTGTGGAGCTGTGTGACATTAATAATGTCACCTGATGTCCCTTTACTCATATGGAATCATGATTTCAAACCTGGACTGTGTTTTGGAGAATAAAGCATTTTGTCTGTGTGCTCTGTTCAAAGAAATGGCACTAAAGAGCCTGATGAGGTGCTATAATTAAGTGTCAACGTGTTTAAACCAAACATATGATCTCAAACGCCACAGTTGGAAGGATGACATATTCTGGCGCTGTGTTTGACGTTCACGCTAATTTTCCTGGATTGATTGGACTACAATGAAAAACATTTCACTTTTTTTTATTTCACATGTCAATCTCAAATGTGTATTCTTTAATTTACTACTAAGAAGTTGAAAATGATCAATTTACTGCCAAGTTCCAGTTGTTTCCCCTGTTTTAATTGACGCTGCCGTCTGAGATCTTGAGTTGTTATGAAGCCAGCACAACAACTGTGGGCTAATACTGTAGTAAGCTAACGCTTTATCTCATAATTACCAGATAAAGATCGTACAATTAAGAGACCATTTCATCTCTTAATTAGGAGATACGTATCTCTTAATTATGAGAAAATAATCTATCGATTATCAACATTGCAGTGGGAACTGAGGTTGTGGGTCGCTGCGGATCAGGTAAGATCAGATAAGAAGGAGCATCCAAAGTTTTAGCTTCAAGCTGACAGTAATAAACAACGTAATAAACAAGGAAGAGCCTACAACAGTAACTGGATGCCACAGGTGCACTGAGATATTTATTTGTCCTGATGATGAAATGGAAATGCTCACTTTGCTTGATGTTAAATTAGTCATTCCTTGAGTGTGTGTTTTAGTCCCTGAGCAAGTCTCAAATCAGTCAACACAAGTCCTTAAGGGCAAGTTGTAAGTCTTAGGTGTCAAAAGCAGGTGCACATGAAATACTTTTGCACAAAGTTGTAGTTTGTAAAATGGTATGACACACACACACACACACACCGTTTTTGCTTCCAAGTTAAACTGAATAAATATGTGGCTTGAAAGAAATCTAATACAGTATATCAAAAGTCCATTGGAAAAACTCAAACATTATCATATAAAGATTGGCTAAGACAAAGATTGTGCAGCTTCAAGACAATCTTCACCTGACAGCATCAATATTTCAGACTTTTTCTGCAATGTGGTCCATCACCCGTTACAACAGTGATCGGTCTTACCTGGCAGAACTTTTGGCAGCTGATATTGCCATAAGAAGCATCCCGTCATCACCAGTGATAAAACGAGGAAGAACACCAAACCCAGCTGGGTCCATTTCACCTTCATCCTGTTGGTTTTAGTGAGTCCTTCGAATTTAACGGCAGCAGCAGGAGCAGCCACAGCAGGAGTCGGCTTGAATACAGACGGACAGGCACACAAACACACAGTAGGTTACTAATGAGTGTGAAACTGTTAGGTTGTACACTTCTAAATGTTTGTGGGTTATCTGACCAGATATTCTCCTCCATGTTATCTGTTGATTTTTGTTGTACAAGAAGGCAAACATCCCTGTAATCCTCTTCCCTATACAAGTGATCCCTGTTGCTCTTAACGGTACTCACCACCTGATGCTTCACAGGCCAGAGCAGGATGGACTGGACTACCAGTGACACAGAAATCTTCCTATCACTCAATCTACATCCTAAACAAGTTAGTAGAACTAACTCTGAGTATGAGTCCTACACCCCAAAGGCAGTAAGTGGTGTCCCACTGAGGTTTTCCCGAGCAGGAGAAAGGCACAGACACGGAATCCCATCTCTGATTTCTCACTGACTGTGCTGTAATCCTGGGCCATCGGCGCTCCCGTCCCTCACAATTCAATTTCCTCTCCTGCAGCCACAGGCTGTTGACATCATAATCCCCAGATTTACTCCACCGAAGCGGTCGGGGAAGTCTTAATCCCTAATCCCCAGGAATCAATTCACTTCAGTCCAGCTTCGCCTTGTGGAGCCCACCACCGAGCCGCACGAGCTGACAAAGATGGCACCCACTCAGCCAACACAAGACGAGATGGGGTGATAGGGTGCGCCTTTTAGCCAGAGCATGAGCTGAAAAGCACTGTCACTTGGGTGCCGCGAATTTGGATCAACTGTGCCGAGGGAATGACAGACGATTTGGGATGTTGAGGGGAATTTAGATAATGATATCGGATGAGATGCACCGCCGTCAACAACTTCTTCACTCTAATAGCTGCCAGCTAACACACAGACTGCACAAAAATACAAGTCCACAAGAGCCTAAGAGTATGTGTTTGAATGTTTTTTTGTTTTTGAACATAAAAACTGGACAATGTGTGCAAAATATTCTTTGATTACCATAAAATCTATAAACCAATGTAATTTACATAGAATGCTGTCCACTTACAGTCTGCTATTTTCTTACATGACAGTAATGCTGTTGGGTGATATCACGATATATACCATGAGATGATAAAGATTTGCTATACTGTTTATACAAAGGTATTTATCCTTTTAATATCTCTGATTGGTCATTGCAGGCAATACTTTAATAAAACTTGTTTTAAGATAGATAAAAATAGTCTGCTTAGAATAAAAAATTGTGTGTGAGTTCCAGCTTCTCCCCTCTGGCAGGCGCTACAGAGCAGTGAACACCAAAACAACCAAGAACAGTTTCTTTCCACACGCCAACAGTTAAATCAGTCATACAGTGTCAGTAACACTAAAGCATCCACTGTAGCTACAAATGATAAATCATATATTTTATAGTTAATATAGTTAGTTAATAGGTAAGCGCGCTGTATATACTGTATATTGACATGTATACATGCATAAACAATCCAAGGAACATTAAGCGAAACATGTTGTTGAGTGTAGGGGGGGACGTTAAAAATCCATGAACAGGAGAGCTTTACTGGATTTACAGGATTTTTGATGTGTTTGGTATTTAATTCATTGGATTAGCCAAAACCTACAGAGTCCTGAAAGAAGATATTTTTTTGATCTTTTGTGCACAAGATCAAAAAAATATCTTCTTTAAGGACTTGAGGGGCACAGCAAAAAAGGTTATTTTATCTGTAAATGGTTTTTCAATTGAATTTCCAGAAAATACAATTTCTGTGACTACTACGATTTAAACTTCTATTTAACCTGATAGAAGATTTGATCTATCTACTTCTAGTGGGTAGCTTATATAAATAAAACATACCCTGAAAACCTTGGTAATTAAAGAGTTTCTATCTATCATTGGGAACATCCCCTGACTATCATTCCTTCACTCAGCTTAATCACAAGATATTAATGGTTTGTCCAAAACTCAGTAATGTATTTTGATGATTATAGACATGATGCGATGTGGGAAAAATGTAAGTGTGAAAGGCAAGCTGCAGCTGATCCTGGTTGCATAACCTGTGATAGCTGGAGAGCGCAGCAGCTGGCTCATTTCACCAGAGTCAGGACACACACACACACACACACAGACAAACACACCAGTGTAACCACCAGAGCAGGAACCATCACAGCAGTTTAATGTGTTTTTAGTTTAATACACATTTTTGTGTGTATTTGCTGGTTGAATTCCTGCATGTGTTTGTGTGTCCGTGTCTGTGTGTGTGCAGGCAGGAGTTTGCACAGTGTGTGTGAGGTGGCTGCTTTTACCTGCGCTTGAACCCCGTCCACTGAGGTCTCTTTGAGGACTTTACTCCCCGCCTTGCCCATGGTTTCGCTGCACCGTCTGTTAACATGAAAAACAAAAACAAGCAGCTATTGCTTCTGCACAGAATTTGCAGGACGTGATCCTGATCCAGATCCTTTTTGTGGAACATTATCTTTATTGCTGGAGCAGCTTGAACTGCTCCGATATATAACAAGGTGACATAACAGAGTGGTGTCTCTCCATTTGCACGACAGCTCTCTTTTGAAAAATACTAGTCTCAGTCTATATGTCAGAAAGTAAGATTCACAGTGTCAACAGGCCTGATAGAGAGCTGCAGCAAGAGCAGAACAGCAACCCAGTATTGCACTATTTGGGGCTGTGATTGACAGCTAGGCACTGGGATTGTGGAAGATGTCAGTGGTGGAGAAGGAGACCAAGATCTGCTACATGTAGGGGGCAAGCATCCTACTGAGAGATAACCTGGTGTACTGCTGCTAGCAGGACCCAAAAGAAAAGGGAGCAGGACATCATGCAGTTGCTGATCTGGAAATGGACCACTTTGGCATAAACAAGATGCAGAAAAAGAAGTGTATGAACTACAGGTGAGTCGGGGTGGGCTCAGTTGCCTCAAGAAAGACCTTTAATTATTATGTCTGAATTTTGTTTTCTGATGAGCTGAACTGCTCTGGACTCCTGCAGATAATCCTAGAAATTTAGAACCATCTTGGACACTTTTGCTCTGCTGCAACTTTCAGAACATCTGAGAGACTTGTGGTGAGCTTGTTGGTTGCTGCAAATGGCTAACCAGATAGGGCAGGACGTCATCCCTCACACTTTGCCCTAAGGCCAGTGTATGCTCAAAGTGAACTAGTTTGTTCAAAGTGTGGTTGGACCACTTTAAAAGGCAAAAGTGTTGATGCCAGTACAGAATGGCCACACTGAAAGGTGGGTGAAAAGCCTGCCGTCACAGAGAGGGACGAGACATGACGAATTGTATAAATGCACACTTTCTGACATGTGGCCTGCAATATAATACAAGGCTTTTCTCCCCTTCTTACTCTTTAATTACACAGCAACGTTGTTCCTAAACTTCATTTTTGTTTCCCAATACTCCACCCTGTAGGTACCCAGTATTTACACAAATACTGGTATAATTTATTTCTCCTTTCCTCTAAAATTACCCATTTGTTACTCTCTTCTTCCCCATAGTTTTGTTTTCTTCCACTGTGTCTACATTTAACTACCACTGGGAACCAGTCAGTATTTTATTGGTACCAGATGCATACAACAAAATTACACTGTAAATTGTGAGCCGTTTTATAAAGTTACTGATTTTGATTGCAAGACATAAATATGAGCCCATCTTTGAGATTCAGCACATCCCTCTGTGAGGCAGGTCAGAGCTCAAGTACACAGAAGAGCTTGATAGCGAAACTAGCTTACAGTATGTTTAGCTTATATTGTAAAAGCAGGCTGTTGGTATTGCAAGACTTGATGTTGTTTCTTTACAGGGATAGAATTAATGCAGTCTTCAGCCTACAATGATTTACCATGCTTTCATTAAGTGTCTGAGCCTTATCTTATACTGACTAATTGAAGTACCTCAAAACAATAGACCACAGCAACACAAACACTGCAAAATATTAATATTAATTAATTATTATAATTAATTCATATTCCTTGCTGCCTCCAAAATGTCACAGTTTGTTCAAAGTGAACTCAGCAGTTGCTCGTGTATATTGTGCTTTGCAGTTATGCTCTGTGAAGGAGTCTCAGGGTCATTTTGTCATTTGCAACCTAGTCTTTAATCCTTTTCTTTAAAGTTGGACCTTTTTTTTTTTTTTTCCTTTTACCAAAGCTACACAGAGAGAGTTCACATGAAGCTGCTCCCGCTGCCTTTGATAAAGTCAAAGTATGTAGGAACTGAAGTGGATTCTAACCTTCAGCTTTGTTAGTATGAGTCGTGATGTTTTCTCTAATTGATAGAGAAAACATCACGACTCAGCTTAACATGAATAAAATGACACACACCAAGTCTCAATCATAACGTTTCTTCAAACTAGAGGACGAAAGGCTTAAAGTATCCTTGGAAGTATGATAATATGCAAACCATGTTTCCTTAGAAACTTGCTGAGCAGGACATTCATTCAGCACATTATTTAAGACAAGTTGGAATAACTAAGTGAGTCTGAAAATGATGACTTGAAATTGATACTTTAATTACTTTAAGTTAATAATAGGTTGCCTCTAATTTCAACTAATTTCCAAGTATGATGTTTCACAGTGCAGCAACATGAAATAAAGAAAAGAAAAACAAGTAAATGAATTTGATAGACATTTGATTCTTTTCATACGGGCTCTGACAGTTATGGATTTTCTGCCTTTGTTCAAAAACACAAGAAGCAGAATAGCAGCAAGTCATGTAGGCCTGTTAATAAAAAGACAAAAAACAAAATGTGTTGTTTCCCCTCTTCAGGGGCGACATTACTTCGAACATGAAATTCAGGCATTCGTTGATGAATTAACCATTGTGAAAGGCAGCTGCATCACAATCCCGTGTGTGATTGTGACTGTAAGGTCAGCTAGTCAAACTATGAGTTGGACTGCAATGAAGCACCATAAAAAATAAAAAAAAAGGTTATGTGTAGCCTGACATTTCTAGGCCTCCAAACCAATTAAAATTCCATCAGATATTCAGCACCAAGCTGAAACCCGACCTGGCATTTCAGGACTTATTCTGTGTTCCAGGGCTAATGAGCCACAATTAGCTGCTGCTTACACAGCAGCTTCTGAAGTGCTGACCAGGCTGCATCATTTCAGCAGTGTCATTAGCTTGTTGTTGGAAGTGATGGTCCTGTAGCTTAAAATGGTATTTTCAAATCTGTCATACATCGAGTACACTGTAGAGAGCCTTGTTCTGGGACAATCCTCAACTTAATGGGAAGTCCACAGAATAAGGCAGGTTGTGAGTTCTACAAATTGTTTGGAGGTCAGAGCTTTTTAGAGTTGGCTAAAAGGCAAATTTGGGTTAAAAAGAATGAATGCTGTTTAAAACAAGACTAAGAGTCTGCAGCCATGCTAGCAGCTCTGTGAGGCTGCACTTAGGCGCAGCAAAGAGCTAAATGCTAACGTCAGCATGCTAACAGGCTCACAATGATAATGCTAGCAAACACACATGTTTATCAATGTTCACCATGTTCATCATCTTAGTTTAGCGTGTTAGCATTGCTACATTTGCTAATTAGCGGTAAACATAAAGTACAGCTGAGGCTGGTGAGAATGTCTTTAGTTTCTGTCTGGTTTAAGTTAACACCACTAACGTGTCATGTGTAAATAAATATGCTGACATATTTACTAATTAAAGAGGTACTGCACACTTTGAGCAGTAAACTAAATGTTATGACTGCACTGTAATGAGACACATCAATGCTGGTGTTAATATTGACCTTTCTTACCAAATTTATACAAAAAACAGCATTTCATGGGTCGAAAATGGCTCAACAGGCCATCTACTGTTTAAAATCAGCCCTGAACCTGCGAGGCCAATGATGACAGAGTCGACCGGTTGGGACCTGTCTACGACATGAAATGTATATAACCTATGCACTACGTAGACATGAGGCCACGCCTCCTACAGTTCTTCCGTCACTCATTGCATTTTTTTAATTTGCTGGGAGAGGGGGTTCTAGCAGAATCTGAGGGTGGAGTTAACTTACTTTAATACATCAAAAACCTTAGTTAATAGAATCATTGCACTGCCTTGTTATTAAGACTAATATATCATATTGATTATTCTAATACATTATGCATCTTGAGTAGCAATTGTTTGCTTAATGTTGTAATTATGAAAGTGGTTAATTGCCCTATACTTTATCTTTCTCATTTGTTTTGCTCTGTTTGTGATCTGCTGTCTGTGCTGTCTCTGCTGCAGTGACCCAAATTCTGTCAAAGATCATTAAAATTTAATTTCATTAATCAATCAAGAATCATAATGTCCACTGGCTCTCTCACTCTTGTCATATTTATGCCATTCACAAGGCAATTTGTCAGAGTGAGACAATACAAGCATAATGTTGATACAACCTTTTGCATGCTGCAGGCAATGAGGGTGTTATTCTGTGATAAATACCTGTTACTGTAAAGCATGAAAGACTAATTCAAATATCAATTGATGAGAGAACATTTTATATGATTAAAATACCTTGATCAACATCACACACTTTAAAGGTTTCTATCCAAAGGTTTATATAGTAATACAGTGTATTACAGTACAACATTCACTCTCAAATCTTTGGCGTTTGATTACACCGTTAGAAATCTCAACTGGCTTATATATTCATTATCCTCAGTGCTGCTAATCATAAAAGCAGATATTCAGTACAGTGTGTTATCATGTAATCAGATGTAGCTATGATGAGACTATAATAAAGCATATGTCAACTGATATTAGATATAAGCATTAAAACAAGTGATCTAATTAGCCCGTCACCCCAATTAACCTCCAGTCAGTCAAAAACATTTAAATAAAAAGTAATTTTATCTCTGAATTATTCCTTATTAGTAATAAAAATGTGATTCTTTCATTAACATGAGCAATATAGTGATGAATAAGAATAAAACGTTTCGGACCAGGTAAAATGAATTCACTCGCTATAATTTCTTGCAATACATACATTTGTTACTCTATTATATTCAGTCAGGTGCAAAGCAACAATAAACTGAAGTAATAAGTATTGAGGTTTTCTAATTAATTTAGCTTTTGAAGATGCAAACGATCTCACATGACACCGACCTATTCAGAATATAAATTATCATGTTTTGTCAAGTTAATAATAAATGCAGAAAATTTTTAAATGGAGTAATGCGCCACATGCACAAAGCGTCTAGAATCAAGGCTGCATGTGGAAAAACATGTTACATAAGCTGTAATGAATCAAGCACCTATTTTTCTAGGCCATGAAAGAGCCTACATTGATTAATTCCTTGTACACTTACCTCAGGTTCTGAATCTACTGACTGCTTTTCCCACCTCTTTGTCGAAACGTTAAGACAAAAATATTCCGCTTTTGTTTCCGTCTGGGTTTGGGAGCTCGAAGCAGGATCCTGACAGATGTTAGTATCATGGTTATGGCTAAATCCTGCTTGTATCAAACCCAGCATTCTGGATTAACCATCAGAGCCAATGGCCACATCTGCCACGGGACAAAAATAGGTGCTCTTTCAGTGTGTGCAGCGTGTGTTTTGTGTGCGTTTGTGTTATTATTATTTAATTTTTTGCATTTGCATGGCGTGTGGTTTTAGGGACAAGATCACTCAACAAAACACAAAGCCAACTGGTGCTACTTGATGACCTGAAAATAGTTTTTAATGGCAGGGAAAGATTACGCAGTCCATGAATGAGGTTGTTGGCTATTGGAGTACATCCTCTTAATAGAACTGGATACCTCAGATACCTGTGGCTCAATCATGTTGATAGCTTTTTGCAGACTGATCGCCTGACTAGTTCATCAAGCCCTTTTCTGAGAGCAGTGTATTGTTCTGGTTTCTTTAAACTTCCACATTTAAGAAGCATATTCCTTTGCCTCGTGATTTTGGAGCTGTTTCTTGGAACACACACACACACACAAAAATAAATTGGCAGAAGCTGAATCTAAACTAGACCTCTCTCCCCTGACTCCGGCTCTGTTTTGGATTTATAGAAGACGTCTGACCTATTTATCTTCAATGTTCTCATTTCATGTTGAATAGTAACATGGAAAACATCTACTTTTGGGTCAGATGCATTTTAATACAAACTGATGAACACAGATAAGGGCTCAGACCAGCTTGTGGTCTGTGACAACAGTAATGCAAAAAGTGGATGACTAACATGCTATAGTGCTGCTGTACAGTTAGTGTTTTCATGCCTACAAACAGGAAGGAGCATTACACTTTGGATTTGTACATTTGTACAAAAAGATTGAAATGCTCTTGGGCACTTACATCATAAATGGTTAAGAAATAAATATGTAGGCAGCTCACTCTAGTGCACATGGCTTATTGCATAGAGTCACAGGCTTATTGCAAGCTGCTGCGCTCACTGGTGCTTTGATAATGCACAAGATCACTTGTGATACGAGCAAGTCTGCTGTATTAAATGTTCACTATGTCATGAGTGTATATAACACAATCCTCTTGTCACACTAATACATTATGTTGATACAAAGGGATTGATCACATCAGAGGTTCTGAACAAAGACAAAAGACTTACATTGTATGGTGGACTATATTTTATTGAAATAAAAAAGACTACTATTTAATTTATCAATTCAAGTCCTTACAAACTGGTTACACATGATTCTAAAAGAGGGCAAGAAAAATCTCTTCCTCCTGAGCAGCATCCTTAATATTTATTTTTATTAATTGCATCCACAAAAGTGCATACATTGCATTATCTCTTATTAAAAATGTGACACAACATGTAAATACAACCCTTAATAATCAAATACTGCCCTAAAATCTATCATATGTCTCTCCTTTGCCACTTCCTTCTGGAAGTGTATTTGCAAAAACATCCCGTCCGCCTATAATCTCTACTCCATTTAATTAATTCTGTATTCATTAAATGCTATATATAATGTATGATTTCCATCCACTCTTTCCATCATTACTGTAACCGATATCAGTAATCCTCAGATTTTAGCATTAACAGACTGAAGCTACTGGAAAATCCAATCCTTTGTTTTCCATCAACAATCAGAGACACTGGTCACGTGCATGAATACAATGCTTTATACTTTATTTGACCTTTGTAATGGTATACAAGACAAGTACAATGTTTAGAATATGGTTGAAGAATCAGGTTTATGTTATACTCACACAAACCCTTTACAAATGTTGCTTTATAATAATTTATGTAGTTGTTTTTCTAAACCAATGTTACAAAGTGCTTTACACACACACAAAGATACAGGAATAAAAACAACAAAACATCATGAGCTAACATCTGTTCAGTTGGTACATTGGCTGTTTGGGTAAAGTCAACAAGCACTGCACAAATGGTCCAGCTGTCAAATTTGCATGAATGACGTATGGCGAAAAATTGCTTTCCTTTCTGTCTGAACTTGCTAAGGCTACTGAACAGTCTATGGTCTGAACACACACAATTATTATTAATTAAAACCACAGCAGCTGGTTTTAATTGAACATTCTGTTGCTAGTAGCAACCAATGCTGGTACAGTTCTATAGCAGCTGCAGTATAACTGATAACCGCATTTGAAATGCCCTTGTTGAAGGAGCATTATCTGTCAGTACCATAGACTGTATATAAAGATGGACGACGTGACAGGTCCCCAAAAGTGAAGCCAAAACACCTTGATCGCCCCCTGGTGGCTGGCTGCAGTATAGGTCATAAGCCCCGCCTCCTCCATGTTAGCAGATGGGACATGGGCCAAGCTGGAAAGTCAAAGTACACGTCAAATACATTTTTCCCAAAGATGGTTTCTGTCATTTTATGTAGTTCTTATCACGCTGATGTGTGTTCAAGTGTTTGTTTTTCTGATCAGTTTGATTTTTAATTAGTTATTTGATGCTATAAAAACGGGGTGTCACGTCATGATGGGAGGAAGTGGAGACGCGTCGTCCATGTTTATATACAGCCTATGGTCGGTACATTTCTAGTATCTGTTTTGCGTTTGTTGTTTGTAATTTGAGATGTTAAATTAGTTTTTCTGCGATCAGTTTACTGTTAACCAAGCTATCCGTTAGACTATTGTGTTGCTACTACGGCATTCTAGGTAGCTGATCATTTATTGTTGGGCTACTGTAGATGTTATGCAATTTAATCTTTTTACTTTAGTACATTGTCTTGTTACTGTACTAATTTATTTTTATCTTTGGTCTAATCTTTTTTTTTTTTTTTTGTTATTTATAACATCACTATCTTTGAAATTGTTGTGTTTTATATACAGTATTGATTTCACAGTTTTACGGTTTTAACGCCTTGTCTTCAACCTTTACTGGAAGTGTGTTTATCTCACTGTAGCTGTGCACCTACACGCAGAGCGAGGGCTGAAGAATAATAGTGTTTAGGCTCTGGAGGAGAGGACAAGTTGCCAGGATTGACAGCAGGTTATACTGGTCTCTAGTGGACAATGTGAAAACTACAACCTTCCCTGTGTGGTATCCTAAGATCAGAGATTTAAATGTCTAATTATAATTAAATGTTAGCCCTGCTGGGTGGACCAGCTTCAATAATACAATGCTTTTTTTTTTTTTAATGTAAAACAGAAATGTAGATGACAGTGTGGTCTGATATCTGTGGATTTATTTTAATTTTCTGTCCTAAAAGGTTTGAAAAGATGACTGAGGTGAGAAGGCTTTAATGAGCCGCTCCCTGTGGTAACTTTGATGAACTTCAAAGCAAATGTCAGCGCTAGTGAAGATTAATCTATTTGAAATTGCTCGTGCTTCACACAAACTCACTGATTTGGGTTCTCTTTGTGCTTGGCTGTCAATGTCTCGCCTCTGTGAGCTCAACAGAAAAGATTAATGCCATCAGAGGTTTCATATATAGCGATTCATTTCAATTTTCATTCTCACCTTGAGCTGGTGAAGTCAAAAGTTTAATTTTGAAGGCACAATTTAAGAAAATGAATACAATGTCCTGAAACTGAATTTAATTTAAATATTGGATGTAACAGTTTAAGCAAGTATTCGTTTTAACCACCACAGTTAATGTTAACTAGCTGAACATTACACACGCCATTACATTCAATTTTCCAAATCAGACCTTTTATCTTCAGAAGTTACTCTTTTGAACTCATTTATTTTAAATTATATTTTGAATTCTGTGTATTCTAATTGTCATTTAAAGGCAATGTTTGGAAATATGCCTATTTGCTTTCTTGCTGAGTTAGATAAATAGGGCAATACCACTCTTGTGTCTGTACGGTAAATATGCTGCTAGTGCCAACAGACAGTTAGCTTAGCTTAGCTTAGCTTAGCTTAGCACAAAGACTGGAAACAGGGGAAAACAGCTAGCCGGGCTCTGTCCAAAGGTAACAAAATCCACCTACCAGCATTTCTAAAGCTCACAAATTAACAAGTTATACCTGAGAAAGCAAATAAGTGTATTTCCGAAAATGTCAAACTATTCTGGTATTACTAACTAGTATTTTATTTGATTATTCTCTTTTTAGAGGCGCTTTTTGTCTTGAAATGAGCACTAACCTTAATTTTTCCCATTTACTCCTTAGAAACACAAAGATTTCAGCGTAATACTGTGCTTGGTGTTTCTGGATTTGATGTAGTCATTGATATTGTAATAGTAAAATAAAAGTAAGTAGCATAATTATATATCAGCTACTCAGTTATGCTTTTAGGGCGACTTTTTCAGAGATAATTCAGTGCCATCATTTTTGTATATTTATCATCATCATGTCAGTCAGGCCAAGGTCATCATCAGATCCTTATGTCAAACAAGATGAGCCACAGATAGATGACTGACATGTTGTGACAGACATACATGTTAAGTGTAATGAGAGCTGACGTTAAAAAGCTGTCCAATTCCATATTATGATGACAGGACAGCAGCAGCTTTAAGATCCAGAAACTCACTCTCTCTCTCTCTCTCTCTCTCTCTCTCTCTCTTTACCTCCAAGTGCTTTTTACTGAATACTGTTGTAAGACAGAAGAACGAGTGAACAATAAGGCCATTTTCACTGACATGTCATAGTAGGAAAAGCACAGGTGTAAATAATGAAACAAAAATGGCTGAACTCCATTTAGCCAATAGTCTTTTTTCTTTGATTAGGAAGGTTCCTAACTGAGTAAAATGTATAGTAAGTGGCAGCCGTGATACGAGCTGGTTGAATTCTCTAAATGATGAGGAAAGATGCTTCAGTGCTTCCTTTCTTTTCTCCTTTAGCATCGGGTACACTGGACCGTCCTTTACAAAAGGAAAGGAGATAATGCCGTCCCACAATTCCTTGTGGGAGCAACATTTAAAACGACCATGGCAGACCCATGTCAATAACATCCGCCGTTGCATAATTATGTAGCCTAGTGTAAGTGCAGTGGGATTCTCTTAGCACCACGGTTGTCTTTGCCTTATGAATTCTCCTTCACATCTTTCCTTGACCTCAGGGCGTTTTCCAGGGAGGTCAAGGAAAAGTGTTTAATAAAAGACATAGCACGTAATTTCTTTGCCCTGGTGTTGTGCATGCTGGCTCGCTGTAGTGACCCACTGGAAACCTTTAAATAAAACAGAGCCCAAGTTAATATTATTAGTAACACCTGTGCTTTTCTTACTATGAGAGGTCTGCTGTGAAAAAGGCCCAAGCAGACGTTGATTTTTTACTATAAAATATTCTGGCTTTCCTCTAAGATCACTTCATCAATAAAATCCTGTTATCTGGTGATACGTCTTTGCCACTAGATGGCATTAGTGCTCCACTCGGGTTTTTAAACTATCCAGTGTCTGATTCAGTGGTCTGCTCCTTCTCTAACACAGCAGCATTGAGCGGCTCTCAACCCTAATCACAGTTCATATGTGAAGAGTTTCTGAGTGACTAAATACCTTGGACTGGCTTACATCGCCATGCTTTTGGCGAATACAAGAGAAAATAAGAGTATACTGTGTGACAGAAAACTTGCGTGATAAATTGTCATGAGACTGCATTATAAATATGCTGGTAATCTCCCATTGTATACTGTTAACTGTCATGTGTTTTCCAGCAGAGAGGTAAACACTATTAAACAGCACTGGTGGCTTATGTTGCATCTTGGCCTCCCACCCTGTTTTTTTTTTTTTTGTTGTTGTTGTTTTTTTTTTTATATTTGTGTGCCAAGTCTGTGCATTCTTGCCAACAGTTGCCACCAACACAAAACCCACAAGACTTTCCATCCCTGATACAAAATTGCAATCAAGTCAGGTCCCCGGGGGGAAAGCCGGGGTGCAGCAGCGTCTTGGTTTGCGATATTCTGTGGATGGCAACAAACTGTTGTGCTGCCTGCCAGCATGTCAAGCCAGGAGCATTAGAGAGGGAAAAGTGGAAAATTAACCGGTGCCAATTGCCAGAACGCTCACGTGACTGCAACACATGGGAGCAACAGTGAGGGGCACATTGCTGCAAATGCACTGACATGTGACACTCAATTACAGTATCGCACAAATTCTCCATGTTTTCCTTCTTGACTTTTTTGGGACCCCACAAACTATGTTAACTATCCACTCAGCACACTGAAGGACATGATAAAACAATTACAGAGAGTTTCAGGGCTGTTATTAAGAGAGGGGAAAAAACTACCCTAAAGCATTTGAAAACGTATAAAAATTAAAAATAAAAGAAACTCAATTTCAAAGAGCAAGGACTTTTTTTTTCTATTTCTAACTTTTTGGACAAGCAGTCAGACAGAGAGATATCCACTACAGAGGAGCCAGAGATAACCAATTTTCCTAACAGTAGTAGCCTCATTAGACCAAAATGCAATGCAGCTTTGTGGATCTTTCTCTCTCTCTTAGCCAGCTAGAAAAATCCCTGCAGTCTTGCTTTCACCATATAATCACTTCTGCTATCACTTTTTCCATGTACCGTCACAAACAAGCTCAAGGAAGGACAAGAGGGGTGACCACATATGACTTGTAAATTATTATTATTATTATTATTATTATTATTATTATTATTATTATTATTATACCTAACTAAAGGAAAAAAAACTAAAAAAAAAAAAAAAAAGAGCCAAATATAGCAACCAAACACAACCAAACCAAAAGGGTTGAAGCCAGGTGTAGCAAGCAGTCAGACCAGGTGAGATGGATCTTCCTGACGACTGTAATGATGCCTACTTCACAGCGAAATCCACAGCTGTATAATGAGGTTAATCTGAGGAGGGAAAACAACAGTATTACAGTATATTACAACACAATAACTGTTTATCATTGCTTATCATGGCTAACTAATTAAACATCGCACATTGTTGATGTGTGTAAGAGTATCAGTTGGAGCATTTTTTCTTTAAAGCTTCATGCAGGGCTGCATGTTTTTGAAAGTCTGATGCTATTTTATGCTGATTTAACCTCAGCAATACAAATATTTAAAGGATTTCACCTGTAGACACTGTGTGCATACTGTGCTCAGGCATTAGTCAAGTCCTCTGCACTGAATAGTTAGATCTTTAGAAACAGAGCTCCTGCAGATCGATAACCATCTCGCCTCTTCTGTGAGAAACTCGTTAAGCTCTCAGGTTATCTTTACAAGAACAATAAACTGCTTGTTGCGTGTTAGGGTCTCAATTTGCTGTGGTCTTGGTCTTAAGTCTGTGCCCCAGTTCCCTACTACATACTAACAGTACTGTATGCAGGATGTACTACAGATTTTGTACTGGCTTTGCTGAAATCAATATACTTTTCCGTTCTGTTCTCACAGGGAAAGATACATGTGCCGGTAGATTTCAGTGAAACTGTGACTTACCTTGATACTGCCAATTAAACAAAGGTTTAATGCCTATTATAACCTTTTAGTTTTTAAGATCTTTCTGGAGCTGTCTTACTTCCATCTGCAATTTCTTTTCAGCTGTGAGTTGTTTCTCAATTTTCTTTGTGATTTGCTTTGTCAGACAACAGTGTCCATCAGCAACACACTCAAAAGTCAAGTGGATTCAGTACAGTATGCATACTGACATCTTTGAGTGTACTTCATTTTGTCAAGTTTCTAGTAGGAACACGCAAAACCACTCCCTCATTCACTCATTACTACTACTGTTACTATTACTACTACTACCACTGCTTTCTATATAACACACACTCAGTAGTTTGCTCTATAGTGAGCAGTAAATTTCAGACACAATTCAGACACTTAATCATCATCATTTTGCGTCATCACTGACAGCTTTGGTTTCGCACAAGGGTAATTTAATCTATTGATTGTGTTGCAGTGCATTGTGGGTTTGTTCCAGTATTAGAATTTCTGCGAGCACTATATAAAGCATGACTTTTACACTCAAATGAAATGGTGGAAGATAAATGTAGTGCACTGTATCATATCATATCTCACCACCAGTAGTACAGCATAATGTGTAACACTTAGTCCATCATAAGCCCTTTAGAAACCACTGAATGTCAGACCCTCAAATTACTTACTAATGAACTAAGGCTTAAAGCCCCTGTGACTGAGACACACCATCATGTGAAGGTTCACGCCTGCGGTGTCTAATGTGTGGCCACAGACAAGCCGTGCCTATAGTGCAAACATGGCATAAGCAAGCTACCCAGGTTTTTTGTTCTTCTCCGTGGAGCCCGTTGATGATTGTGTGAATCCTCCTCTTTCATTGGTTTCCTCCTGACCTCTGACCTATTTTCACTCCAGAGCAGAGAGGAGGGCATCTGGACGCAGCGTTCCCACTAAGAGCTACTCAAACACTGAGGTCTATGTAGGTCAGCAAATGGCCCTCAGTGTCACTTGCAAGCCATAAACAGATCGAGAATGCATGAGAGTGAGTGAGCGTGTGTGTGTGTGTGTGTGTGTGTGTGTGTGTGTGTGTGTGTGTGTGTTATAAGAGTACAACTAACTAATTGCAGGGTTGATGTGCATTTCATGGGATGTCAATGGACTGGGGGAAAATTCCATCTGTTGCCAATTCTTCTTCATGCTTCATGCTTGTTTAGCCATTCATGTGGTTTGCATAGTTGTTTGTTTTTGACATGCATTACATGATGTTCATGCTAATAATGTTCTTTTATATTATTGTATGCTCCATAAAGCCCCCCTGTTTGTACTTTAAGAGTGCCTAGAACACGAAACATAGAATTATTATTATTATTTTTTTTTGGTCTTCATGTTCATTTGGACAAAAAGAAACATTTGATTAAAGCTGCATTAAGATATTTTTGATCACTAGGAGACAGCAGAAAGAACCCAAAACAAATTCCACACAACACATCACGACATAGGTTACCAGTGGCTTATAATATAAAGTTTTACATTTAAAGCAGAAACCCACCATCTGAAGTTATGTTCAATAATCACCTGGTTTAGTGCTGGTTTAGTCCATCAGCTCCTACTTATGGTCCAACTCCTTTGCAGGAAATTGTGAGGAAAATATCCAGGAAATTAGTTGGAAAATAAGGGACTAAAGCTGCATAGAGCTACATACAGTGGTGTTGAGTCTCAATGTGATTGGGAGTAATAGTAACTCTTTTACATTACAGAAAATCATTTAATTCAGAGTTCCTATCAGAAGATATATGCTGTACACATATGGGAGTCTTTGGAGCTTAAAGATCATTCAGTGTACCTTTGTCCGTGTCCCAATGCCATCCTGCGGTTTCACACCGACTACACTCTGTCGATTGTCATTTACACAGCTTGATAACTTTGGCCCATTGATCAGCCTCCATCAACAGAGGTGAACAACTGATGTCTCATTAATTTGTACTGCAGAGGAGATTGGGTTCATGTAGTTTGACACAGATTTAGTGGGCAGCCGTGCCTCGAGGGGTGGGAGCATTGATGCTTCCATGCTTCAACATCGGAGAGTTCAGGGGACCAAACTCTTCCTAACCCCTGTGTGACACTCCTGATCCAGCCAGCCATGGCTTATGGTAAGGCTCGAAGCTGGGGAAGCACAAGCACCCCACCATCAAGTGCTGGCTGTCAACACATCTCATAGCCACACACACACACACACACACACACACACACACACACACACACACACACACACACACACACACACACACACACACACACACACACACACACACACACACAGACTTACATTCATTTCCTGGAGACTTACCCTAACCCTAACTACTACTTGCATTACCCTAACCCTAACCTTAACCTAACACTAACCTTAACCTCTGAACCAAAAATCAGCTTTTTCCTAACTGGGGACACAGCTTCTGCCCCCCAACTGGACAAGCCGTCCCCAATTAACTTAACTTTATATTTATATTTTTCTCTTTTTTTTGAAAATAAGCCACCGAAACTTTCCAGCACAGAATATATTTATTGTGTTGTATTTTCCCCATCACATAATAATTATTATAGTTGGTTCGTTTTCATTTCCGTGTCATGCCAAACATTTGGCCCATCCCTCATGGGTTCACAAGACACCACTATATATAAAACTTAAAAACTATCTTCCAGTAACACATATACAAAGCCCACACTAAATTTCAATTATAAA
The DNA here is from genome assembly GCA_005408345.1 of Macquaria australasica. Lineage (NCBI taxonomy): Eukaryota > Metazoa > Chordata > Actinopteri > Centrarchiformes > Percichthyidae > Macquaria > Macquaria australasica. The sequence goes on along the minus strand of SEMN01000293.1, from coordinate 569,203 downwards.
ATTATATGTATTTCTGTATACTTTCAAACAACATACATTTATGTGGAAATTTTTAAATTAATTGTGCACCGATTAGCAGAGGAAAGAAAAGAAATTCTACAATCCTCAAGTCCTTTTTTTCTCCCTAAGTAACCATCACTTATGCAATTCTAACACAGTTTAATCAGATTGTAATTTTATAGCTGTTAAAACTTCAATTTCAACAGCAGCTTTAAAAGGTAAAGGAGCATTATTCTATTTTAGCTACACAGAAATATACTGTAATAATTACTTCTCTCCCCACAGTCTTGAATATAAACCATAAAACCAACTCTTTCCATGTAGTCACATCAGGAAGCTCCTGAAACTGAGAAGTGACAGGTAAGTGCATGAAGACCTGCAAACACTCTCCTCACCTCCCGTCTCCTTCAGCACACCAGAGATGCGAGTTCTTGTCTGTAGGTCTTCACACCAGCCACGGTTGTCAATGTCCCTCGCGGTATCAGGAATGGCAGTGTGTTGACAGCGATCGATTTTAACGTCAGCAGCTTCACGGCCTCCTCCTGAGGAGGAGAAAGACATCATCTGTGGAGAGTTGCCAACTGAGGCGCCACTTAGTGAAGACAGAGGAGCTGTAATCTCGGAAATCCCATTGTGACACAGGGCTTGTTCAAGAGAGTCTGTGTGCATGTTAACAATTAAACTCTAACTTATCAATGAGCAAGTAAGTCAGTGTTAAAACAGTTCACATGACTTGATTTTTACTGTATTTAATTAACCATTATCGTAACCATATTTTGCAGCTAATATTGCAAAACAACTGGTAATGTATGAATTTCTTATTTCCTATTCATGCCACATTTTTCTTGAAACATAATTATAATATTATTTTATTTTATTATATTATATGGACAACAAGGTAGTTTTCAACAATGGTTAGCCAACGGAATTTGTAAAAGTTTTAAACACAATTAAAACATTTAAGTCATCCATTTATTAGTCTTTTTAGCAATTGCATAAAAAAAACAACCTTCCTATAAATGTAATACCAAATGAGAAACTCATGCTAACTAATGGTAATCTACAAAGGCACACATATAATTCAAATGCTGCTTTGTACAGCGGAGTGTTCGTTAAGCCCCACTCAGTGTGATGGCTTAAAACTCCGTCGCAGCTGACCTTGTTTTAAAACGAGAAGCTTGTAAAAGGCTCTTAATATATGCACATGATGGCTGCATACATGATAAATGCTAAATGCTAAAAGACTTAGGCTAAAGCCTAAGACTATAGCATTATAGTACTGCATTATGAATAAAATAAGAATAAAATGTTAATTGTTCTAACATTAGCCTAAGATGGTTTGGACACTTGCTATAGAAAAACATACTTTGACGAGTAACGCAGTGGTTAGATTCACTTGTTACTCTAAACACTGATGTACTAGCATCTTGGCCCCCACAGGGTGGATGTTCCAGTCCTGAACAGGCATCAGGTAATAGCATAACCTACAACCCCACAAAATGATGCAGTTAGCTAATGACATGCCCCTTGCCTTTGAAAATGACGCTATTTTACTACTACAAACGTTACACTTTTGTTCTTCTAATTTTGGTTTTGTAAAAGCTAAAAGAAATAATAATAAATTCTTGAGATACCGTGCATCGAGCCCCTTTGACATGTGGAGAAATCCAAGGCTTGACAGGCCTGCTGTGCCTGGTTTCTGTTGCTATGATTGGGCAATTGCTGTTCACGGTTTAGCAAATGGTCAGTTGTGTTTACATTATGTGCTAATTCAAGGGCATAGACACTGGTATTGTATTTTATTAATGAAACATGACTGAAGAAAATTGTATGTTGTGTAAAAAATATATTCATTTTACACAGCTGCAACCCTGTATGTTCAAAATGTTAAAAAAATCTAGCTGAAAATGGCGTCATTCCAAAATCTATATTCCAGATTTTAAAATTTATATCACAGTTTAATATTGTGTTACACACAGCTAAATAACCATCATGTTTGGTTACACGTCTCTGTTCTCAACAAGGCATCGACATGTCCCCTCGCTGCGTCGTGGGAGCTCCCTTGCTCTCAATAATACATGAGTTTGACTGTGTGTTTGTGTGCCAGCAGTAACAGATGATGCCGCAGGATTTTATCCCACTTGACTGTAAGTGGCGTTGTGTGTGAACCTCCTAAACTTTTTGGCTGAAGCCATCAGTAAATACATTACCCTGCTATCACTGTGTTCCGCTTCAAAAAGACACCCAACCACATTAGATCCACCAGAGCTGGCTCAGACACCACTGCTGTCCTCCTGCCATAAATATTGTTTGTGTTTTATATGGTAAATCACCAAAGTCCAAAGGGCTAGTCTACTGAACAAGTAATCACTTTGATCATTTTAATATATTGACTTAGCAATGCCCCTATGCTATTTAACAACAACTAAAGCTTGTGAGAGGCCTTAGTAACCTTTAAAACTTAAAGAATCGGAAAAATGATTTTCACAAGATGCAAAAGCATTTGCAAATTTAATGCTGTGAAACTTGCATGTTGGTGGCTGGAGGGCTGAAAACTATTTAACTTTACTACCCACAGCTCATTCACCCTGACATCAATAAACAAGCAAGTTTTTGCAAATGTTACCTGAAGTAAAAGAGGGACAAAATATCTAATGCTGTTAAGTCTAGCATTTACTGGGGTGTTTTTCTTTCTTTGTTTTTTTTCACATAAAAGTATTGCCTAGTGGAGCTTCAAATACTCCCTATAGCTGCAATAGAACCATTTAAGAAGTAATGAGATGTGTGTGTGTGTGTGTGTGTGTGCCCTGAGGACAGATGACGCCCATCTAGTGATTGAAAAAAAAAAAAAAATCTACTTTGTGAAACAGACTACCCATGAGGGAAAAATATACCTTATTTTCATGTAATCTGAACAATTTCTCTTCTCCTGCTAAGACTACATAAGCTCATTCTTATAGCTTTCACCCACCAGACCAGCACTGACCGACCGTACTGTTGCTGAGCAGCAATTCATTTGGGCAGAGAGGTTTATATTTACTTTAATGGAAGTCAGCCCCTCTCCCTCTCTCTAAATAGCCCTGCCTGACATACTTTTTTGCCGCCTTAAATTGCTAAAAAGTTTGTCTTCCATGCGATTAGTTTGGATTTTCAACATTCTTCACATAACACATTTCATGAATGCTGGAGGGACCGAAATGATCAGGTTCCCTCTAATAGCTAACCAGAACTGACATATTTATTATAAACAAAATCCGGTTTAAAAAGAGTCCAGATGTATCAGAAACACGAGTACCTACATGCCTTTTTCAACGCTGACCATTTACTTCTCAGCAGGAAAAGCACAGGTGAAATTAATAACATCGATAACGACTCCATTCAAATTAGACAGCCAGTTACAGGAATGGAACAGAGCTACTGTATCATTAATGTTATTAGCTACACCTGTGCTTTCCCTGCTATGACAAATTGAAATGTCTTGTTGCTCTCTTTCGGTTTTGCTCTGAAAAACTTCCTCCATAACCTGCTTGAAGACATGGTTTTGTTTGCTGTGGTTGGTTTTCAGTGTGACGGCATCCATAAAAACCCCCAGAAGAATCCCTCACAAATACTATCTAACTCTGCTCTTGTGTGCAGCTAGCTAGCAATGCTGTCTGGTGGAAGCATGGAAATATGGTATTTTATGGACTGGACTCTGGATCCAGTTCATAAAATCTAGCCCCCATTCATTGCAATGAAAGTTGTTCACCCAGCACGTACATACAGTAATCCATCCATGGGTGGAAGACCAAGCAAGATTGATTCATGCACACAAGAAGAAAATCTTTTGTTGTTTTTCCTTTTGAGCGGGCAGGCATATTGAAAACTTTATTAGCATGCATTCAGAGTCTTTGGTGCTTTTCCTTGTTGCTGTGACAGTAAGCGAAAGGCTAGTACGTACACAGTTCTAATTTTGCTTCCTTGTGGCTTACTGGGAGGTGCAGAGACCCACTTTTGGACAATACAGTAGTAAGCCTATTTTAGGAGTAACTTACTTCACGAGTAAATAAATTGTGTGGTGGTGGAAGTGCTTTATCCCTTGAGCACCCTTGGAGGAAAGTTGATGTGCAGCATTAACTACTCAATGGTCTGCCCTTTCGCCTTTCTTCCTAGATCACTGTCTATATCCGGGCCAGCATCCTGAGTGGAGCGCACACTCTCATGTTCCAGATATTAAATTACTCATGAAATATTTGCTTGGCCTCCAGGGTCTGCTGCAGCTTGCTCCGAAACCTCCACTTAGCCCCTGAAACGTCTCCGAGTGCAGGCTTGTGTCACCTCTCTGAGGAAGGTCAATTTTTCCAATTTAGAAACGAGGCATTACAGGCCATTTCAGATTGCATTAACGTTAAGAGTTCTGCTCTTGTCACCTTTTCCTCCTTCTTCCCGACGTACCTCTCTTCCTTGCGTTCAGACAGGGAAGGCTGCTTTCCTAAAACAAGCAGTCTGAGAGGTTGAACATTGCCTGATTCAGTAACTAGTTAAAGGCCTGATCACTCACGATGTGTGCACTTGACTGTACCAGAAAGTTCCATCAAGCTCGGTGAACCTTGAAGACATTTTAAAGATACAGCCGCAGAGTTCAGAAGGACGACGTGAGAGTTTGAAACTGTCTTGACTGACGAGTTATGACTGAACCTGATGGCTACTGGTTAGCAATGCCACATTATTCTGTTTTATAATTGATTAAACTCTGATTTAAGGAAGAATTCATACTGAAACTAAAATAGCCTAATTTACACAGTCTGGTCAGCCCAGCAGTATTGTGCCAATTAAAATTACATTTACATTTATATATTACATTTATAAAAGGCAAAAAACTAGGGATAATATTAAAATTGTAGATAATATGTATATAAAAGATACAACTTAGAGTACTATTTAAAACAAAGTAAGCTAATAGCCAAAGTAAATGCCAATAACAGTAAAGATTCTGTTAATTAGCACATAAACAATTACATACAGTAGTTTACTACTTAATAACAAACACAAATATTCCACTACATTTAACATATTTTTTTAAATAACTTACTGTGGTCTTGATATATTTGAAGAGCATATTGCCAAAATGTGTGTGGGGATAATAATTAATAGTAAAATGTTTGTTACCCTGTTTCTGAAACATAATATGATTAAGAAAATTGCAATCATTTTTAGAAGGACCGCACTTTGCTTTGACTTGTTCTGTTAATTAACTTTCTAAATGGTTAAATGTGTGTATATCAGACTATCCTCAGTGATGTTCTCTTTTATTTAAATATATTTAAATGAGTTTAAGCACATCAGCCAAATAAGAATGACTGAAGCGGAAACGAACGTTGGAAGACTTTGAGGGGAAAGAAGTGAGACAGTTCAGTTGTTTTCTTTGTGTGTGTGTGTGTGTGTGTGTGTGTGTGTGTGTCTCAGACTGGGTGGTGTACAGTATGAGTTATTCTCGTGTAGGCAGACGTCAAGACTAGTGAGCAGCGTAGCTTCAAGTGAAAGAAAGGCCGGTGCTCAGTCTAGGGAGGAGGAGACATATAGGTCACTGCAGTGTATAGTTTTGGTCATACGGTACTGTGTTGCTCTTTGGGTACAGACACTTACACTCAAAAAAATGACAATTCCTATTGGAGCTGCATGCATACAAAAAAAAATCTTATTAAAAATCTTATTAAAAAAATCACTCAATATGTTGAATTACTTTCAAAATATACTAAAACTGTAGAAATACTTTGCCTTCATGAAAGAAAACAAATATGCAAGTGAAGTAATGTTTCATTCCAGATTGCAGACATTGAATAATTTTATTAACACCTGCAAGTACTTTTCTTGAATATTTCAAGATGTGCAAAATTATATTTGCGTCTATGGTCTGACCATTCAAATGCTTATTCTCTTCTAATATGTTTCTAAGAGGTCCAACAAACAATCTAAACAGTGTGCAAACTGAATTTATATTGCAATAATGAGTCACGTTTACATTTTTTAAATAATTACAGCAATTCTGCCTAATTTAACCTGTTATTTCTTCAACTTGGAAGCACATAAGAAGCAGATAAAGCAATGAGAAGCAGATGTAAAGATTCCTCTGACTTCAGACCTCGAGCATTCCCATATGGCCACCGAATGCCTCACAAGTGTAGCTTTGCCTTCGCTTATAGATCTCAGCAAAAAGGTGAGAATCCAGTCACCCGTGATTATTACCTGGTCACTCATGAAATCGCCAACCATGGGGCCGTGATGGAGCGAGGAGAGGCAGTCAGAGATCAGGAGCTGTTTTCTATCAGGTTGAGGCTTAACTCGTACACAGATTGCAGCCTTATTTAGCCTCACCACCCGACAAACACCAAGAAAAAACATTTTAGCGTCCACAATTTGAAAAGCAAACACCTATGCAAATGTTTGACACCACAGTCATTCCTGTCTTCCACAGCTAATACTGTTGCTTTAAATTCACACACATGAAATATTAATATTCCACTGAGAAGCTTTTCCAGAGATTTCCATTTCCTCCAGCACTGTGTTTATTACATCCAGATTAGATTCAGTGTTTTTATCAGTGTGCAGCAGTCTGTAGTGCACGCCAAGCTGAATCTTGAGTGTTTGTGAGAATTACATGTAAGTGAAAAAATATTTTTTTCGGTGCCATGCCTGCAGAAAATTAATGTTTTCCCATATACAAACCAAGGTTTTATTAATGCATAACTGAGTGTTAAGAATTTAGATGATCCAGACCACGAAGCTGACTTGACCTAAAATAGGATTTAACAGCTCTCTGAACCTCAAAAAGTGGGAGCTTTTATTACGCTCCCACATTGCTGTATGCATGTGAATCTGGAAACCCTTTACAAAATGCACATAAAACTATAAGGCCCCTCTGAGGTCGGCTATCCACACTATCCCAGCACTCCAGAAACATGGCGTATAAATCATTCAAATCATATCTGTCTTTCTGCTTCATGGCTGCCGGCTTCTGAATCTCACATCCTGGATAGAGTGCTCCCCCCCCCCAGAGTTTCTTGCACTGATGAATCTGCGTGAGGAGGGAATTACAAAGTTACATCTGTGTACAGACACGTTTTGAGAACTTCAGCACTGAAATTTATATTCTAAAATACATTTTCTTTTCACTTTGGTCCTGGAGGCCCCGGGCCCTCTTTAACAGCTAAAAAGAAAAAAAAAAAAAACATACTTAACATTGTTTTAGCAACTTGATACCTCATGACCTTTCCCAATTTTATAATATTTTTTTCACATTTTTTTGTCGATTATCTAATTTATATTCATGCTTATTGACTTGCAGTACTTGCTTTATCTTTCTTTATATTTTCTTGTTACTGTGTTTATGGATCAGTACACCAAGGCAAATTCCTTGTATGTGAAAATCTGCTTGGCATAAACTTGATTCTGATTCTGATTATGGATTTTTTAAAACTGCTCATAAACATGATTTTGAACTAATGACATGATGAGAAGTTTGCTACAAATAATGAACCCTTACCTAATGCAGATATGAAACAGGGTTAAATACAATGAATTTTTATCACCTCTATATCTGTGATTGGCATTGATAGAACTTTTTACGCAGCACTGACCCTCCAAAATCCCAAATAATTCACATTTCTGTTGTTAGAATTTTAGAACAGGCAGTCAGACGTCTCTGAGATCTAATTGACCCCAAACATAAGTCACTACATAGGACAACATATACATGTACAACATGTAGATTTGTCAATTATTTTGGCAAACAAAAGAAATATATTTGTTCATGCATAGCCCAAATAACACATTAAACATTAAATATTTATTTGGTTTATTAACAATTTATGGCCTATATTTTGTCGTCTTCACTTTTACATAGACAGGCTTTGTACAGCTTTTTAAGAGTAAAATTCAAGCACTTTCAAGGTACCTAATCCAAAAATGTACAGACTCTTGAAGCCTTAATCATCACATCTAAATTGTTACTATAAATGCCAGGTGACAACAAACAAATATGACAACAAGATCGTTTCATTTCAAATATTAAAAGATTTTTGGTTTCCATGTGTGATTGTGTAATTATGAAACACCAGATTATGTTTAAAAAGGAGTATATTCAAATTCAAGCATATTCCTAACCTTGAAAACATAATGGTTGAAAATAAGTATTTTCCAAACTTTCAAGACTTTGTATGAATAGCACATATTGGGTTTAAATAAGGTCATAAGAAAAGAACAAAAGTATCTGAAGGAAAAACAAAATTACACATACAGCAGTGGAATCTGTCGAACCACAAACAACAAGGAAGCAAAGCCAATGTCAACAAAGAAAGGGTTAAATATAATGTAAATTAATGATTCCACATTCATTTCTATGTATACTTGACAACTGGATTCTAGATATAGGGTAAAAAAAATAGTTCAGGGTACTTTTGTGTGAAAATTTCCGCCAAATGTATGTTTTGTCTATCAGCAAAGAGCCATGTTAATAACATAAAAACAGTAATATTTTATATATTTTTTACTATAATTATATAATGTTAAATGTTTTAGATTAAGTGTATTTAATCTAGGACATTTAGATTAAGTAATTAGAAGAGCTGAGTAATATTTGTAATTTGAACATGTAAGAGATTCATTTTAACCTATAAAGCTTTGTGATGGGGGCTTTATGCTTAGCAGGGTATCATACGCTCCTGAGCTGTTTCTGCTCTTTGCTGATAGACAAAACATACATTTGTTGACATATATATTAATGGGTCAGTTCATCAAGTTGCCATAAACACGGCCATTATGTACAGTTGAGTCTAGTGATGAGATAAGCCACAGTGTTAACCAGCTTCCCAGTGTAATTTATGACCCACAAGTCAAGCCAGATTAGGCCTGATTGGATCGCTGGTGCCATATGTGACCTACAATCTGTGCTCCACTTGTACCGCAGGGCGGGAGGGTCAGTGATCTCCCTGGGCAAAGGTTGCCATGGGAACGACCTCTGGATGCTCCACTCTCTGCTCTCTGCAGCCCTCACACATCTTAAGGCAGAATTATCTGGGATTTCTTGATGTCAGGCCCGTATTCTTCTGCTCTATTTCCTCACTCTGCTCTGCAGTTTCAGCCCCCTCTGTTTCCTCTCCATACACACACACACACACACACACACACACACACACACACACACACACACACACACACACACCGATGTTTACATGCATTGGCATTTGGACACTTGCATGCATGCTGACACATCCATGTCTATGCATAGCCACAAACACACAGGACAACACCCCCACCACCCCTGCAAATACACATATGGTGTACACACACAAACATCCATCACTCTTTGCATGATACTCTTGATCAAACCAGGATGTTTAGCCAATGGACATTGCTTGTTAAATCAGGCAAATGCTCAATTTCTTTTAGTCCAACAAATATTTAACTCCTATCTTACCTTTATGTTCTCACTGTATTTTATATTGTTTATAACCAGATTTTTTAAAATGACACTCTATTTTTTTTTTTTTTTTTTTGGCAAGTCAACTCAGCTAAACGTCATCTGAGGATCCTTAAGCCTCCAGACAAATTCTGGTCGGCGGTGACAAATTTGTGCCAGTCTGCAAAAGAAAGATTCTAGCCACAAGCTATTGGGCTTGGAAAGTTACCACGTCTGTTCATACAGAAACTTCATGGCTTAATTTGACATGATCCGTGATCTGCAGGGAAAATGTTCACCTCTGAATTTTAAGTCGTACCGTGCAAACTTTAAAAGACAACGACCAATTGTTTTTTGTGGGGAGTCTATAATGGTTTTTAGTTAAATTGGATGATTTACCGCAAGCATTGAGCTGCTACCACAGACGACAGGAAAGTACTTTGTAGCCTGCTATAATGCTCATTAGGTTAAAATGGGAGATGGCCACATGATAAGAAATATAGAGGTCAGATAAAGGGCCTCTAAGAAAAATAAACTTCTTTTCTTAAGCCTACTGAGATAAAATCTGAAGGAAAAAATACACTCAGAAAGCAGAAAGAGATCTTGTTGGAAAGTCATTATATTGCAGTGAACACGAGAGAAAAAATAATTGGATCCCCCTGGAGATTCCCAGTTCCTCTCCCTCCTTCCTCTCAGGGTTGAGGTTAAATACAAAGGAAATAAAATAAAGAGGTAATATCCCTCAGAGCAGCAACCAAGTTAAATTAACCATTTTTTACGCTTTCCAACAGTGAAAGCTTCTGCATCTAGATCCCATGAAGTCATTAAATGACTGCAGGATTTTTATTAGATCTTTATTGAACTGTGCATGTGTGAAATACCTGTACAGTAGTTTATGCCTTTAAAGGCCAGTCCTTGTATAAAATCACTTGCACAACACTGATGTAAAGACATACATTATAAGTAATATACTACAGTATCAGAGAGTTTAAACTATGACTCATAAAATTCACAAACTAAAGAGGAAATTACTGTAACTCCTGTGATAATCTGAATTGCCACACTGTGAACACAGGAATTCAAAACTAGCGACGGCTGATCCCTACAACCAAACGAAATGATGGATATCTCCTCATAAAATATACATGACAGTAAAACACTGTGCCATTTAAGAGCGATAACATTAAAAAAACATAAAAATACATTTTCTAGAACCGTGCTGCCGTACAAAACATAAGGCAAGCTGTACAGAAGCTTAATAGACTATCACCCCAATGCAGTTGAAGTATGCACCATTTTAAGTATTGCATAGAAAGTAAAACAAATATGAAGGACGGCAACTTGAGTCCTTCAGTATAATGTTTTGTGCCATCATGGCAGAGCATTTCAGAAAACCTTCTCCTTGCGCACAAAACATGAATGAACCAAACTCAAAACCATTATGTTTACTGTGGCCAGGCAAACTCAGTCAAATAAAAAGGTTTCACCTGTGTGTGTGTGTGTGTGTGTTTGTGTGTGAAAGGACAAAAACAGCTCCTCTTTCAGGCAGTGCATTGAGATGGACGTACTAGAAATGTCAGCATGTTAGCATGCTTTGTGTGCCCTGAGGAAGGAGGCAGCTCTCTGAAACGCATTGGCACAATAAAGTTTATAGAACCAATCAAGTTGCTGCCCTGAACCTGTTTTTTTTCTTTCTTTCTGTGCAATCTAGTATTTCCAAAGGACGCCTTCAGTGGTCTGATAAAAAAAACAAATCCTATGGGACTTCGTATTTGAAGACTATTATGAAGATGTCTGATGAATCAAAACAATTTACATCCAACATAAAAACCTTGGAGTTGGAAAATACACAGCAGAACTCTGGATCTGGCCTTATATGAATTTATGGTGTTTGAAAAGTGACACGAGTTTAAATAAAGTGACCTACATGCAACACAGTGCAACTCAAGACTACTCACTAGTACCTGCACTTGTTAAAACCGCATCAAATCTTATAACCCATACAGCTAATCAAGCATTTACTACCACACATGCAGATGCTTTTCCAATAAATTAATTTCAGAATTGCATTATCTCTACCGAACTGATTCATCTCTTCACTCACTTGTCATCTCAATAATATATCCATATCCATGACTGGGAAACACCTCTCACATCCAAATATGATTATATATATTATATATAATTATGTTAACAATGCTCACAGGATAAACTAGCACTGATTTGATTTTCACTTATTTCACTGAATTATTTCAAAGTAAGTGAATTTGTGTTTAGAGAATATCTAGTTTTATAACACAAATTTAATCCCTGCGAAATCCTAACAGCTACCTGCCGATGGGAAGCACACACTGCCTTTAGACAGGTGAGTAAGCTTGACACTGGGCCATTCACACACAGGGAGCTGGCACATACCTCCGAGTTCTGAATGAAAGGTCAGAGTTCAGAGACTCAAGACACTACGAGGACTTTCTAATCCCACCTGGTAACTTATCTTAACGTTATTCACAGCGGACTTGATCGGGGCTTTCTGTTTGCCAAGCAGGTCAACATGGGTAGTGGCGGGTTTCCGAGGGCTTAACCGACAACTCGACACCAGTTCCAGTAAGCCAGTCGAGCTGGGTCACGATGAAAGAGTCCGTCCCCACAAAAAAAAAGTCCAGAGTGACAGGCAAATAAAGAGGAATCCTCTTAGTGGTAATATCCTGTTGTGCACCTCCATCTGTTACTCTGCGATGGCCGACAGTCTAGTTGGAGAGAGAAGAGAAAACAGATCAGGAGGAGCACCACATACTGTATCCTGGTCTTCAAAATTCAATCCAATATTCCCTATATTTAATTTGAATTTAATTTATAGGGACAAATGTGGCTCTATAAATGCCTAAAGCTTATTTTTGTCCAATATTTTAATGATAAAATCTTTTATCGAATTATACCAATGCTTCACACAAGCTCAGACATTACAGGTCTGAGCGTTACATAAAAAAAGAACAATAAGAATATACAATAGAAATAAAATAAGGTGATTGTTGCCTTTGCCCAATGAAGACCATGAAATGTAATACCACACAATGTAGAATGTGCTATGCTGTTATGAGTGATGTTAACTCCATTGATGAAATTTGGATGAAAAAGAGTTTGAAAACATCTTGTCAATGCCAAAGTTTAGGACATATCGTATCATATCAAACAAAGATAGAGAAAGTTGAGAGCTGGTAATCTTCCGTCGACCATTGAGTTGATATATTCAGGAGGAAATCAGATAGTGTGAGCTTTGTGATTTGGGGGAAGTGGAAAGTGAGTCCCATTTTCTTTTGTACATGACTGTTTTTCCTTGAAAAACACCACCCTGAAATATTCTGGTGCACGAATGATCAGAAATTGTAATAGTTGTTTAATTTTGATGTGTTTAAGTTTGCTAGTTTTTCCTCAAACGCCTGCCAACACGGACTACTTAGTTAGTTAATTAGTATTTATTTTCCAGTCATTTATGAATTTAGTTGTAGACAATGAAGGTCTGATCTATTGTGTACAAGTGAATCCACTCATGATTTATGAGGCTGTCATACATTCATGAAGCATTACCTCTAATTTCGGCAATGAGCCTTTTCTTTCGAAGAAACTCTAAAATTATCTACTTACCGTTGTGTTACAGTAGTATTTTTTTTGGGTGCAATTAAATAGTTAACATTTTCTCCCTAAGAAAAAGCAGTTTATCTAGCAGCTTAGATCTGCGTGAGTCCAAAGCTCCTTCTAGTGATAAAAACTGCTGAGGATAATTTCAAACAGTGTTTAAACTCTGTTCTTATCTACTTCAGCTCCTTTTGAACGGCCCCAAAAAGCAATGCAAAGATATAAGTGAACCCATACAGTACATGACTAGGTCTTTTAACATGTCATAACCGTATTCAAGTCTGTTTCTATTATAACAAGAAAACTATCCACATCGTAGGAGAATGACTTCAACACATGTAGACTAACTCAGCGTGTGCTGTGGGAACATTTATCTGTGGTTCCGAAATGCAAACCACAGCGACAACAGTACGCAACATCTACACACAGCTGCTGATTTATGTAAACGTTTCATATCAATTAGTAGAGAGCTTAGACGGGATGTTAGCATCCAAAACCGAAGCCATGATTGATGACTGCCATTTTATCAAGGCATTCATTTCGTCATGACTGTCAGCTGAATCACTTTTTACTGGGCCTCTGTTTTATGGCAATAGTGCTTAGATTTATTATGATGATAAAAAGTGTTGTCTGCCCTCTGACAGGCGTGCACCATTCAAACACATTTCTTTTTAACTATCATGAAAGCCCGCCATAAACCAAAGACACTGATTTCACCTCATTTGTCAGCTAGTGCTTGAAAATTGTGATTTAATTCTAAAAAGTGAAAGGAAAAGGACTTACACTGCTAGCATCCCCTTTCAGGTCCCAGCAGTACACTAGTGAAGGTTCTACAGTGTCTGTAAAGTTCACTTAACAAGAAAGTAAATTAAATCCTGCCAAGGCTTTTGGTCTATTTAATTAAAGCTGGAGCAACTTAGTGGGATTGAATTAATTTTTTGGCAGGGGTAAACCAATACGCTGGGAAGGTGGTGGGGGGTGGTTGGAGTGGGGTAGGGTGCGGTAGACTATTGATGAAAGATAAGCACAGAGGCCATCTTTTTTCCAGCTCTATTGAATAAATATTTTCTTTTCAAAACAACTATGAATGTCTTTGTGTTCTCTGTGGCAGTGCCGTTTAATTTAGCAAAAGGAAAAAGGAGATAGCGACGAAGTTTGCCTTATCTGCTAAGGCTAAATAAAAACATTTAAAAACCTGGATTATCCAAGTTAGGCTTGGTTCCTCTGCTTGTCAGAGTTCAAATCCAGCCGACTCTGCTTGTGAAAACGTGGTCTCAGCTAAGGTTAATCCACATGCAAAAGGTCTCTTTAGATTAGAGCAGTCCGTGGCTCTTTCTCAGCACAGGGTCAGGGATCACACACCAACTTTTATGGCGAGCAGGCCATTTTATTTCCTCGCTCTTTATCCAGCTGCTGGTGCCGACTGGGTGCAATACTTCACCGTAAGCCCTTTAAGGCTCAAGGTGAAATCGATTCCAGCCCAGAGTGGCCGTTTTGAATGGGCTTAAGTTCAAGCTAAATATTCCAGTGGATAAGAATAGCTTACGAACTGCAGGAACTCATTCTCACCCTCGTCAACTTCATTTCATCCTGGCTGACAAATAAAAGCACTTGTTTAACTTAGGATAATGGGGTTCAGTGAGGGGCTTGTTTTAATTTAAAGTTGAAATCCATTTAGGTGAATAATTGTCAGAAGATCTCATATGACAACACAGCTAAATCATTAATGTTAATTTAATTGTAAGTTTAAAAAAGCAATTCTACAACAATAAACATAACTGTATGTTGAACTTACTTTGTGCTCATCAGAGTTACTGTTTACTTTATGTGAAGTTATAATAAAGCCATATCAGCTCCTTAACACTTAATTCAAAATAAGTTTATTACTAAAATACCCCTTTTGTTCCACAGGGTATTCAGAGTTTAATTATAGTTATTTGTTTAAAAATATTTATTTATTTGTTATAAAAGAAAAAAAAACCTTATAATTGTTTTAAGAGCATTCAACTATTTTTTTTAATCTAATTTCTGTGGATAAATAATAGTTTTCACTTTACAAGATACCAAATCTAATATTGCCTTGTATGTATTTTAACAAAAGCTGCAATTGAGTGTTGAGCTAAACTCTGAATAATCTTTGTAGAAGATTTCCAGTGTATTCACTAATAAGACCATGAATGTTCAGCTGTTAAACTCTGGGTGGCAGTGTTGATGCAATGACACATTACACAGCTTTGGAGAGGAAATCCACTCCTCCTCTTCTCATACTGACCAAAACATTTAAATACTTTAATTATTTTTCTGCTCTGCTGGTGGTACTGTATGTCACTGATATTGTTATTTTATATTTATTTTTACATTTAAATCCCTCTTTTAAATTACTGGAATAAAGACTGACTATGTTTGAAGTATAATAAACATCAAATTATATATATAATGTATATTATGTGTCTAGGTCTGAACAGCTTCATATCTATCACCATCAATATCCTCATCCATATACATATTCATATTGATGTAATCAATGTCAATACATCATTTTATATTCAATTATATGGATTTAATGTTGACTTTAAAAATGATTTCTGATAAAGCAGATTAATTTAAACATTGCCAAAACACAATAATTTAAACATTGCAAAAGTAATAGTAATTTTGCCAGTTTGAGACATTTATAAAAGAAACACATATGAAAGAAACTAGAAGCCATATTAATTATATATTTAGACCTTAAATGCAATAATAATATTATCATAGTCATACAAGGGCTACTATGAATATCACTGACCATTTTGATTTGTAGTTCTGATGGGCGATGTGAAATTGGGATTATTAAAATTATTATTAATTTTATTATTAATACCATCTAAAATGTTATTACACTCAGTTATAGCAAAAATCCTAATGAGTTTATGTGTCTGATTATATAAAAATAAAATGTTTCAATTTTGTGATAAATTCATAGTAAATTAATAATGTGAATAACATCATAAATGTTATATATACAGAGACAAATTAATTATGGTAATGGTATTGAATTAATGCTGCACATGCGGCGGTGCATATGCAAATTCTATATAAAATGTCTTCTAATAATAACAAACTATTACACTATATGATATATAATATCAACCTATCAAGTCAGTTATTTTTTTTTATGCATACACACACACACAAACACACAAAAAAAGAAAAACGATGATGTGGCATTTTTAGAGATGCTAACATGCTAAAAAAATGTCCAAACAAACATGTAGCTCTGCTCTACTGCTGCTACGTAGCTTTACTTCACAGCATGCAGCAGCTGGTCAAAATAATGCCCTCACATCATGTATTCAGTGATTAATACGAGCAAACTGCTGTGATTCTTCAAGCATTTCTGAGCTAAAATCAAGTTCTCCTCTGTGCACTTTGTGTGCATTATTAGGTATTATTAGGTATTTTGTTGCATATATTATGAGGTATATTTTGTGTTTACTGTAGACTGCGGTAAAACGGAGCTGTCTTGATTCTGCTGTGTTAGGGAGCGTTACAGCTACAGTACTTTTTGCTTTTGTTGGATTACAGAGTCACAGAGGAACATGAGAGGATTTATGCCACATTCAGACATCTCTGGTTTGCGTTACACATATTTTATTACTATGCAGCAACATAGCGTGGCAGAAAAAGATCTCTGTGGGCAATATTAGAGGAGTATAAATATGATTTCTTCAACATCTTTTCATCATCTTCTCCTCTGGCTCAAGTCAACATTGAGCTGGTGTGGAACTCATTATAGTAAGGGTCCGGGGAAAGCTGCTCTCTCAGTGCCTCGCCGTTTTGTTCCATCTGTGTTGTAGTCACCTGAACATGATCTGAAGTCAGCCAGTCAAGTGACCTGGAATCAATACAGTCAAACTCAGTGGAGGCAAATAAATCAGCCTGGCTCATTTAACCCATGAGAGTCCTGCTGCTTATAGCTACAGCGGTGCGGCACGTAATGAGAAAGGCATGTTTGATGACAAATAATTTATTTTAAATTCTTGTTTCTCATCCAGCTTTAGTGACTCCACGCTTTATATCTCTTTCCGCACGTTTCTTGTGTACTGTAAATCCTGATGAGCACATCTGAAAGCTAGCTTTTTTGGTCTGCCCCTCGATGTCTGTCACTTTAGTTGTACAAGAATTTTTTTTATCATGCTTTCTCTCTGGGTATGTTGGTATTTTATACAAAGCAGTAATTGTTTTGGCATATCTGTAATTTCTGCAGCTGCTTCAGTGTATCCCTATGGCATCTGTCTCCATGCCTGTCATATAAAAACCATTATGTGTTGTATTCTTTATCTATCATAACTCTGTGTATAAAGGTACTGGAATTTTAATGCCAACTTCTGGAGCAGGTAATCGGTTTTGCACTACTCTCAGGAAATTTAAAAAATATGGCTATGGCTTGCAAGATGCACAATAAATACAGATGGCCATCACTGACAACTTGGACCTACTTGAAAAAGAGTAATCTTATTAAAACAGCTGAAAACTCATAAAAGTTGAACGTGTTATGATTATTAATACGCATATTTATTTTTACGTATAGCATTTTTATTGATTGTTGGAAACCGATTGCCAGTAACGTTGCTGCCAGACTCCATTGTGCCAACTTAAATCAACTTAGTGCAAACACAGCTCAATTTTAATAATTTCCAAAGATTAATTGTGACATGCCTCAAAGTACTTTGAGCCAACATCACATCAACTGATTACGGTTTTATGATGATTCATGCACAGGAAAAAAAGTTTTGCATTCTGGGGGAAGTTACATTTCACTTCGGCTTTGGTTCTGTGGCTGTGTTATCGGAGAATAACTGCTGCTCAGGTCTATACCTAACTGACAACCAGGCCTGTTCAATCACATGATGCCTTCCTTGTGATGCATGAATGATGGTTAGCTGGTCTTAGTTTAGCTACAAGAAGTCCAATAACTGAACATATTTCTAAAGCACCTCCTGCTGTCAGCATTGTTTACTGCGCAAAGAAGAATCAATGCAGCCAATACTTATTAATTACCCATTCACTGCTAGAGTTCAATTCATTTTCATGTTATAAACAGATATGAACCTTTAATGGACCTCTTAAGTAACAGCATGTAAACTTCTTTTATATTGTATCTTTCCAAGTCATTACCTAATGTTGACCTAACAATTCCTTTGAATCACTCACTGACTGTTTTGAAGTGAGTGGATGCAAACTCAGCTATTGCGCAGACTATTATATTCAATTATAGAATGAACTGTAACTCCTCAAATTTTTCAGACTTCACTTGAATATCAGACTGCACTATTTTACAGTACCAGTTCCCTACAATCTCATATTCTTTTCTTTTTTAGCTTTAAAAAAAAAAAAAAAAATGTATGCGGGACACTTAGTTCAAACTCTAAAACTGACTCATTGTGTAACTTGTGAAAAAAGCGAAAAAGTACTATAAAAGCTATAAAATCAATCAAATTTTTGAATTTAATTTTAATATATGTATTGTGTGTCTGTTTTCTGTAATCCATTGTGCCCCAGCGTTTGTTTAAATTCACACAGCTGACAGAAACGGAAAAGGTTTTATCCTGATTTACATACCACATACAGTATATCAATTTTGAAGTAGTTTCAATTCTGTAACAGACCTATATGCAATTTAACTTATTTATGTTAATGTGATAGTGAGTGATGGAATTGATGTTTCTGCATGACAAATCACATCATTTATGCTATAGGCTAAAAATGTGTGTATATATATATATATATATATATATATATATATATATATAAATTATTCAGAACGGTACAATCATTAAGCATGTAAAACTTCACTCATGCAATTGGTTAAAAAATGAACAACATACAGAAAACTAACAATATTAGTATTTTAGGAGAGTAAATAATTGGAATAAAAATATTTAAACATTAATTTTCCCAGGAAAAAAAAAAACTCCATTCGGCCTGGTGGAAGGCTCAGTGGGAAACTGTAAAGTGGTAACAAATTAAACTGTAAATATTGGAGGTGAAACTGGAAAAAGACAGTGTTGAACTTACTTTAATTGTTCTGCCGTGTTCGTCACCTGTTACAGCGCCAAAAGTCCCTTAACGGCCCATAGCAGACACGTTTAAGCCTTGTCTGATAAAATAATAGCTATTTCCACTTCGAGCGGTGTGGCAGTGAGAATAAGTTGCTCCATCTTTTATAAATGCCCCACAAGGTCCCAAAACACTTAATTATCGCTAGGTAAGGCAGTGTGGACTGTCCTCCTCTTGATGACTGACAGCGGGGTGAATTAAAGTGGCTTTGAAGGGGATGAAGGATCCTCTGGACGACCGGCTGCATCAATAATTCAAATATTTTAAATCTTCTACCTTAAATTATACACATAAAGTTACCTTTTTTGTTCTAGAGGAGACTGGCTGGATTCGCGTAGCGCTAAAATGCCTGGCTGTGTTTCCGCGTCGCTCGGTGCTCCCCTCTGTCTGTCGTTTTTTTGGTTTCGCCCAAACTTGGTTCAGATTTGAGTTCGTTTGCTCTGCTATCTGGGGTCGCTCTATTGGAGGTGAAGGACCGCCTGTCCCCTCTCTGCCTTTGCTGTCAATGGCTTTCGGGACGTATTTTATTTGAATGTCTGGGCGATATAAGTGACCAATAATGGATATTCTATGGATATTATGGACCATACCGGCCGTAATAGCTGTTGAAGGTAAGCCAATGTTTTCATTAAGCAGCATCCTCTTGCGCGTAATAAGACGTCTGTTCATTTTAAGCATATAAGGCTAACGGAAAATCAATCACTTTGCAGCTCCCTTAATATATGTTAGTGTTTATACCATTGCGTTTACAGTGCTTAAATGTAGCGTAGAGTCCGCTCAAAACTGTAGGCAAGGGATGATGGTGAGACGCAAAAACGTGCTCCCGCATCTCCGCAGGTATAGTACGGGTGCTGTTCAGCGTTAATATCGTTAATTACGGAATACAATTACGGGCTTTTATGTTGCACGTCTAGCTACGCCGGGTTTAGAGGACGTTAAATCAGGTAGGTCGCATCCTGTGTGTCCGTGGAGGTGTGTCGCCGGTTTCGTCTCAGTTGGGGGATAAAAACGTGAAAGACAAACGAGGACGTCTCCTTAAACCTCCCCCCCCCCACTATGTCCGAGAGTAAATGAGCAAATATAACTGCTGGACATCTTCTAGTTTAACTTAAAAAAGGCTCTGTTTGGTCCTGATGCATGATATTTTTACGCAAAGCTTGGGTAAGCAGTAGTAGGCAGCAGCAGGCAGTGTGGCTCAACTCACAATGAAACAGGTTGAATGGTGAAAATAATCCATAATGTGTTTACAACAGTATGTATGTATGTGGTGCTCCAAAGTAACTGTATAGTGATCTTACCATACTTATTGTTACAGTATTCAAATATATAAGACCTTTGGTACTTACAGGGACTGTATAACTGTGATTTTTGCCCCTTTAATCTTCTAACAAATTATATGAAAGTTGAAATAAAAGCTATTTTTCATAGTTTCTCTTAATGTTGGGATTTTCAGTCTACTTCAAATCATAATTTGCAGGTGAGTTTCTGTACCTTGGCTCAGTTTGCCCTGTGACAGGGACAGAAGACATTCGCCACACTGAAGAATGGAAAGTGTCAACCCAGTCATACATTTATTCAGGCTATTTTTAGGATGTTGTCAGAAAACAAACATGTCTTCTTCCTCTGGTCAGTTTAACTGAACCACATAATTACAGGTGGAGCTGAGGAACTATGTGAAAACTCAACCAAATGTACCCACAGGATAAAACAACAACAAAAAGAAGAACAGGAAAACAATTATTTAGCTGCTTGTTTACTGTAAAATAATTTGTATATGTGTGATAACATCCCCGATATGTATAGGTTGAAGGACCTGTCAGGTCCCGTGAAGGACTGGCACAGACTTTGACAAACGTCATGTGTATTTATCCAGACTTCTGCTGACTGCTCCTTTTCATGGTTTCAATTTGTATCCAAGACCTACAAAGCCAGTATTGAAGGCTTGCATTACTTTTCACATTGGCAGCTGTAAAATTTGTGTCCTAGCTTTTTAATTTTACTTAAGGTTTGATCACTGGACATCATTGCAGCTTTATTATTTTAGGAAATGACATGTACAATCCAGTCTTAGCACTAAAACCACACCATACAAATACAGGGAACAATGTACAACATACATTTCATACAATCCATAAATTGTATTTTTTATTTGAATATATTAAAAATATATTGTCAGATTTTTTTTCCGTATCTTAGAGCATTTCGCAAGCATAATAAAACCAGATGTGTTAACATTAAAACTCCATAAATTATACTGTCATGTCCCACATCTTAGTTTTTGAAGAATATATTGAATATTAATATACACTGAATAAATATACTAGATTTAACTAAAATATTTTCAGTAAAAAAATACATCCTACGAATCTCACATATCGTCATCCCATATATATTTACATAATATTCAATATGATTTGTTTTCGTTTAATTACTGATATGATGTTTCATTGCTATCATAATGGATATTTATTTTTTGATTTTATCCTTGCTGTTTTGTCCAAGAGCAACCACAGGATGTGAAAAATGCCAAAAATAACAACAGATTCACACAACACACTGTTCCACTTCCCCTTGTTTTCCCTTTCTCTTTAAAATGCAACATGGTTACTGTTTGTCTACGTGTAACATCTACTGTGAAGTGTAAGCTGAGAGCGCTCAGTGCCTCAAATACCAAGTAGTGTATGTATAGTGAAGTGTATTGAAGTGCTCGATTAAGAAGGTGCTGTTGATATTAAGTGTTACACTAGATATACAGTATGTATGTTGCAGTATTTTTCGGGCTTGTGGTGATTCACTTTTTGATTCGGAAACCAGCTAGTCCCGTCGCCAACCGAATATAGCCCCCCTCCATTTTACCCTGTGAATCACCCTAGTCGACTGTCCAATGAAGTTGCAAGGATGGCTTACGTATAAGAAATAAAGGGTTGAAAAAGAGGTCACTGCAGCTCTAATCCGAAAAAAAAAACCAACCCCCAACATCCCAGCATGCAACAGAAAAGAACCCTCCAGTGGATCGTTTTGACACGTTTAGTGCCGGGACACTACATTTCCTCCATTGTTATTTTTGTTTATTAGAGAGTGACATCATCGCACAGTTCTGTTTTTTGTTACTGACGAACCATCGCATTGCACTATTCGTTGATCACCGAAACACTGTTTGTACTGTCGGAAAGGCTTGGTAAAAAGAAAAAAAAGCGGAGTACTAATGAAATCATGACTCTTGAAGTATACCTGATTTCTGTAGAACAAACAAGGGCTACTTGTTTTACAAATGATCAATAAATCAGGCAGGGATTATATACAGGATTAAAACTGGGGCCAAACTGAAAATCCTAGCTGTGTCCCAAGTATCGATTTTGCAAATAGTGTCAACACTGCTCACCATGTGAAGTCTGCAGTACTGTAAATTGGCCTTTTAAATGCTTATTTCTGAATTTAGCCTGTGACCTTTTTCTTCAGCATTGTATCTTTACTACACTATGTCCCCTCTCTCTAGTAATATTGCCATGTTGGACAACTATACATGGCGTTCATTCATCAGTGACCATTTTTCAAAGGCGTTTCATTTACCCCATGGAACGTGAAACAACTCCGAATTGTTGATTAGCGTTCATGTAAACTGCCATTGATGCCACGTCTTATTGGTTTAGTTAACAGGAACAGACAGGCCCTTTTCGAAAATTAATGGAGGTAGCACTGCCAAGGAAATTAGCTTAGCTATGTCAAACATGTCTATGAAAACACACTGTGGATTTATCCCTTCATTAGTTTAGCCATTCATTGTCATCAGTGCTCAGTTGACAGCCATGCTAACAGCAGCGCTCATCTAATTCTGTTGAGTGGAAATTCTCAGATTCATCCCTGGCCATAAAATTGTGGTAGCCTGTATTGTTCGGAGGAGATGAAATTTATGAGACGGATCATTTGGCTTTTGTGAAACCCCCCCTCCCTTCTGTTGTGGTATTACAGTTTGTGCTGTGCAAACACAGCAAACATTTTCTGGGAGGATTGGTGCGGTGTTGCAGACTTGTACGCAAGTTGTTGTTGGGGTCACCAGGATGATAGATCACTTTGATATAAACATTTTCTTCTTCCTCTTTTTCTTTGAAGGAAACATAATGGGACAGAAACCACTGTAGAGGATGGTGAAGTGGGGTAGAATGAGATCACAGCATGGAGTCTTAAAAAAATGTCTAGCAGATTTGATTGCATTTCAATATGTGCTGCATTCCTTCAGCGCTCTGTTGAGCACTGGAGCCCACTTGGTTGAGAGTTGGCAAACACTGGCCAAGTTGATGTTTTCAATTTTTCAGCTTTTTGTTTTGATTTAATTCAGTAAATTATATATATTACATTTGTATTTTGCATAAGCCTTTCAGTACCATTTTCTTTCATAATATAAGGCATTCTGACAGTTCGAGGCACAGTATGATTGTTAATGTTTTGAAAGTCCTGCCAAGTTTGGTAAAGACGCTTTCATATGTAAATTCAGTTGCCGTTTTTGACCGGAATTGTTTTTGTAAGGAATAGACGTGTGAGTGTAACATGGAAGCATTATGTTTTGTGGAAGAGTAACAAAAGACAGACGGAGGCGGGCTCCAAAATGGGATTAGATAAAGGTAAAATGAGCGACCGTATACAATCCAGTGTTTTCTCAGTCCACCCAATGAGCAGATGCAGGGAGCTGGCCTGCACGCCAACCGCCACAGTAGGCTTTCACAAAGAATCTGTCTCTATTCAAGCCTTAATCCATGCTGCCGAGGGCCCAGGCATTGTCACTTTGCATGCAAAATTTCAATTAGTGCTGGTACCAGTTGTTTCGCTTGAAGGGGGGTGTCACATTTCAGAGATATCTACGGCTACCTTTAGGGTGAGATTAAGGCAGAAGTGTCATCGCTTTGCTTAAGAAAATTTTGCATTGCATAAGGTTACTGACACTGTCTAGTACTGAGCTGCTTTGCTTTATTATGGCCACTGAACGTATTAGACCTAGACCTTGGTCAAGTTACCCGAGGTTTGAATATACTGTATTACATACACAAAGTTTATTATCTAAAAGTTAAGCAGGAGTAGTCTTTATTAAAACCTTCACACATGGGATTTCTGTGCTGCAGGTTTCTCTCCCGGCTGGCTCTGCAAGCAAAATAGTTGCGTATGTTGCTCCTGGCTCCAGCTTCTTCAAACAATTTAACTAAGTTTTCAAGTTCGAGACATAATTGACTGTGCGACGCTGTTTCCATGCTTTCAGCTGTTTGACTCTGACTGCTGCGGTTCGCTGTCATGAGCCAACTCTTCATTTTCTCCTGCCTTTAACAGTTGAGTCAGGTTTGCTTACATTAAGAGTTAAGAGTGGAAGCGTTTAAGGATCAGTTTACTGAAGTTCTGAATTTAACTAACACACACTGGGAAGTTCTATCATACATTTAAAAACAAAAATAAAACATAACCAACTAAATGAAGAAGAACTTCAGAAGCCAAGCCAAAAGTCAGCTAATCACACTGCACAACCTCCACAGACTGTACCTAGTGGCTTAACACTTAGTATTACTATATGCGTGTATGTGTGAGTGTGCTTGTGGTACTCCTTTTGTTTTCACATGCCCTGTATCATTAATTTTTATATAGATCTACTGCATTTAGAGTGACTTTTGCACACTTCTGGCAGTCATAGCTTCTTAAAAAACAGGTGTTTAATTTTCTGTCTCTTTGGTCTGTAATGAGGCCTGTTTAGTTTGCAGAGACAAGCCGGTCAGATATGTCTGCTACTTGATGCTATCAGAAAATGAAAATATTTTCAAAGTCAGCAGGTGTTTCGAGTCTTTTGATAAGCAAGATAACGCTGCCAGTGCATAACTGAAACAGCAACTGAAAACAGTGGGTTCATTTAAAAGTAAATATGATGTGCTTTAGACACTCTGGGTGTGTTGTAGCCTTTAAAAAGGCTAGATTTTTAAGCACACACTCTCTCTCTCTTAATTTATACTAATTATTTTACTCTGAAGCATTGTGCATTTTTTTGTATATAGTATGAGTTGTAGTATGTGTTGTTATGTAATGTATTAACAAAATCACTTGTGCTTCATTTATTTTATGTCCTTGTGTAGGTGAAATAATGTAGAAGACAATATCAGTTTATAACAAAAATAAAGAAAAAAATTAGGTACCAACATATTCACCATGTAAATTTGCCACGTACATTAGAAATATTTCTAATTTTGTTACTATCAGTTAAATTGTTAAATAATGAAGATACTTGAGAGCTGTAATCTACATTTACACAAGCACAGATATTATTTTGGGTTCACAACAATGAGAAAGTGTGTCACAAGTACATACATGTTTCACTTGGCGAAGTAAGTCTGACAGGAAATCGTAATCTACAATCTCATCAAATCTTAAACACATAAAGATAAAAAGCTGTATCCACCCGCTTTCACTTAATGTTAGGGTTGGTCATATTAAACAAAAGCATATGTGGGTTAAATGATAGTTGCACGTAATTCTTAGCATTTGATGTATCCTTCTTAAAGTGTCTAACAGGTGGCATTTACCTTTTAAGTTAATTGCCAGTCCCAGAAAAACACACAAATTGACTTTCAAATACTTTCCTTGATTGTTTAAACTATTTCTGACGCATATGTTATCCATCCGTGTGGCAGTAACCTACAACAAATCAAAGTTTCTCTTAATACTAGTACACACATTGAATATGTGTTTTTTTTTTTCTTTAGAAACAAATCAAATGTATAATTTTTATGAATCGGTGATCCAAATGTAGTGTACATGCACCTTTTGTAAGAGGCTTTTTCATGCACAATCCAATCTCTGTTCAGAAAATAGCATATCAATTTCAAATCATGCTATAGAATTTCTACTTAACTACATTTTATATAACACTGGAGGTACTGTGTGCTATGAATGGTGAAAAGATGTATAATGTAGAAATGTATTATTTAGTGAGGATCAGGTGATTTAGGGGATTTGTTCTTCTTGCAGTGCTTTAAGGATAGGTGTGCCGTTTGATTGGAGGACTATAATTGTTTCAGTATGTAGTTGGGAAAACGGCCTGGTCAAAACATGAAAGTTTTTTTACTGCATAATATAGTGTTCCTAATCCAAAGATAAGATCGAACTTAACTCAACATCAGCTGGTTGTTCTTTTCTTTTTCACATTATTAAAAGCATCTGTTATCTACAGAAAGTGTCTATTACCCAATCAAGTTGGCAGACAGTGGTTATAAATTAATTCAGGGAGTTTAACTCTGCAGTTAGATTTGTGACCAATGGGCCTGTGGAATAAAGTTCGCATACGGTGTTTTGGATAAATAGATACTTATGGAAGAAACTTGCTTTACCTCCATGTAACCTCCCTGATATTTCACACAGGAATCTAGATCAAGGATGTTCTTATATCCTGCTATCTTAATTAGCACATGTTAATTGGCAATGTGCAGTCTCTTGGTAAGTCATATTTATTAGGAAGAGCCTGATTCATCCTAACCCGTTGGGAGTAGAAATCATTAGGGGACAGTGAAATGTATTTCCAGACATAATTCATAACAGGAAACGTGTAAGCACTCACAATCAAAATGGCCCCCGCAACAACTAGGCCTAATTTGCAGTCTGAATTCTTTGTGCAGTCTCTGTAATTTGACAGAAGTCTCACCCATTTTGTGGAATCAATGTGTTTTATGTCTTTGTCGCTGTATATTTCCTCTTTTTATCCAGCCAGTAAAAATGTTGTCCATTAAAAGTCTGAAAACGATAACTGAGTTTGCTTGAAAAGCAGGGATGAACTGACCAATGTGACTCATGTTCCTGTCACATCCTTCATGTGAATGTTGAGTTATACACATTAACAATATGGCGCTTATAATATTCAACCCAGCAAAGCCAACTACTGAGCTAGGACGCAGGGAGAAAGAGAGACAGAAGGAGGAGGAGGAGGGAGGAGTGTACCCTGAGAGAGGTCAGACCTCGTCTCAGAGACCCCCATCCACACACACCCCAGGTACTGTGACACTGCCTTTATGAGCGCGCCCGTAGAACACAAACCCACCGGATTAGTGTCTGGCTCTCAATGTCCCCGGGAGCAGAGCCCATCGGCCGAGACAAAGCGAGGCTGATTGCGTTGTCATCTGCATCACAAAGGGAAGCTTTTTCTACCTGAACTACTGCCTGCGCGCCGCACATCACATCTATCAGCGTCTCTGGACCCACGTGACATCTGCCTTTTATTTTTTGTTCATCTCTGTCTCCCCCTCTCCCATTCTTTCTCTCTGGCCCACACCGTCTGTCCACCATGGCCCATATCAACAGCAGGGCCCCCTCCCCCTTCCTTCCTCCCCCCTCCCTCCTCCGTGGAAACTAGCTTCTTAGTCTGTACCAGCACTAACTGTTTTCTGTTTTTTTTGCCGGTAGTTATTTGCTCAGCGCGTTGTGCATCATATTCTCTCGCTACAAAGAGCCACAAACGCATTCGTTGTCTTTCCTCTTTTCCCCTCTGGCTCTGGCTGGCTAGCTGTATCTCAGCTCAGCCAACAGGCAGACACATCAGACAAAAAGCCCAGTCTCCCGCTGTCAGACCCTAACACGTCTATCGGTCTCACTCGGACAGAGAGAACTCCCCAGCTGAGGTGCTGCCAGTAAGCAGACATGTTTTATCTGATCAGTGTACTGGGCAGGCAGGCTCTGCTCTTCTATGACTGATGACTGTTGTCTTGTGTTGTTGACCCAGGCAGGTCCAGCAGCCATAACAGAGATAGATCAAGCTTCCCTGTTCGGATTATCCTCTTATGCTTATGTACATACGAGTTTAATATAAGGCTTATGTTGGCTTTTATATGCTTTGCAGTACTTCATCATCACCATCAAAGAAAATTCTTTTTAAAGTCCCCATCTTTCTTTCATTTTTTTATGACCTGAACGAGCACTGTAGTTTATCCTGTAAAATAAAATTTTGATTTTTGGGGAGAAACAAAGATGTTAGAGCTATCTCGGACACGATAACTGAAGCTGAAAAAGGTTCTTTTAATCTCCTATTTAAGATAGTTTATGAATAGATTAAATAGATGGACCAGGGTATGGCATTTAAAAAGCAGAGGGAGGGATGGAAAGCGAGAGAATGACTTTTTGTGTCCTAAAGTGTGATAGTTGGTTTCTATTCACAAGTAATTGCATTAGCTTAGAGAATAGGGAATTAACACAAAGCAATTAACTGATTTGGCCTTTGGCTGTGACTTGTCTGGTTTTAGAGAGCCGGAGCTCATCCTGTGTTTTCATAGATTAATTTAGAAATCACATTCAGTCAGATGCAGAGCCTTGTAAACCATACAATGGGAGAATACAGAACTTGATATACCTCAGTAAAATAAGTGAATAAATTTAACATTGGTGGGTTCATTTTGTAGAAGCTGTAGTAAGTCTAATAACAGAAATGCACTTTCTGGCTAAAAAACAAAAGTGCAGGAAGGAGGGTTAAGAGGTGAGGAATCTCAAAGGCAAGGGCCATCAACACACAACAGCAGGGTGGACACACTTCTTAGTGCTTAATCGCCTGTAGTCCAATTACAGAGGACTGCTAGTCCACAATGGCTAATTGTCAACATTACGGGTGTAATTTTCATTTCAGCTTTGGGGGAGAGATCTATTGGGAACTGCTTAAGACACTACAATTATCTTCTTCACCATAGAGAGTGGTGGGTTCTTAATGGGATTTTGTCCATGTGTGTCATACACTGCATGTAGTGTACGTAACCCTTTGACACTTAACATTACACCCTGACCTGAACAATGTATTGAGGAAGTGGCACATTAGCTGATCTACATAGTTACATATTACGCACAAAAAGTCATGTTATTTGACTGATGATTCATTTAAGTGGTGGGCATGAACAAGTGGGCATACTCTATTTTCCTCTTTGGAATAGATAATAAAATGCTTATGTTGAATTAAAGATATCATCAATTAAAATTTAAATCAAATTCATGAATAGGAGTTTAGGCATAATATTCAGGTTAACAAAACAGGATATCTGCCCTATCTATTGGCAAGTCATTGAAGTGATAGTTAAAGGAAAACTATGGTTTATTACATCTTGGGTTTTATTTTCAGGTATGATAACATTGTAAAGTAACTTCTGAGATCTCAGAAATTACTTTTGCGGGTACAATGTTATCATAATCAGTAGAACAGACGGCCTGAAAAGATATGAAAATATAACCCATGTTGAAGTTTTCCTTCAACTGTCAGTTGTGTAATATCTCAACATTTACTGCTGTTTTACATACAGTAGGTCTTTATCCAGCTCTTCAAACGGGAGCGTTGCATGGTGACAACATTTGCAAATGACTTCCAGATGAATGCTAACCATAACAATCTACTGTAAATGAATTAATAATTTACAGTGCAATGTCAGTTAGCAATGGTTACACAGTAGCAAGTCGGACAACAGACGGTGTTTTTGTGTTTGTGGGAGCTGGAGTGGTTAGATTGTCACACTTGCTTGACGGAGTTAATTGAGGGAGACAAATCACTTATATGAAATTATTAGAGGGCATATGTCTCTCCCTGAAGTGACCAACAGAGATCGACAGAGTTATCGCCATGGTAAGCATGCGATACATTTCAGATCATGAGGGGATTGCAGGTGGAGCACACAGTGAACCTTGCCGTGTTTTTTTGTTTTTTTTACTGTGAGGATTTATTTTATTTCAAACAGAGGCATAATTTGGATTGATGAAAGGCAAGACTTAGCATTTTTATTTTTTCTCTGACCTCATACCACTGTAATCAGTCTACCTCGGCTTACAGCTCCAAAATCAATAACCCAGACTCAGCAAAGATTATACCCTCATGATTGTGTTTATAGAGCCCTATCAATTGACACTTCATTGTAGTCGTTTTATATTCAGCAAAGCTGGTGATAAATGCACCATTTGGGCAGAGAAAGCTTACCTGAATTTACATAATCACTTGTCTGAAAGTGGATCTAGTGTGGGGAGCAATCAGCAGCATCTGCCACACTCACACTTGTAAGAGCTCCTGTTAATGCAATAACATCTTGTCCCCCTCTTGCTCCAACTAACAATTCATTGTTATTTTATTCTAATTTCAAACCTGTTAAAGATTTCCAGCAGGAAACACTATCTCTAAAACCCCGTCCCCACGATTCTCCAGCTGCCAGAGAAAGGCCGATACACGTCCTCTGGGGTCAATAAAACAATGTCTGGAATCACAATACAGCCATGAGGTAACGTGGCTTACAGAACAGGAGCCAGGTATATAAGGAGATGGTGAAATGATGACTGTTTTCCATGCCTTACCCTGGCAGGGCCTTGCGGGTAGAAATCACAATGGATCATTTGGGAGGGCAGCTGGAAAATCCATAGAGAATCTCAAGAGACCTGCTGTGCCTGTGAAATCAATACAGAGATCCAGCTGGGACCATTAAATGAAATGAATGTCATATGATAGGGTTAAACATGTAGAATATTATTATTCATACAGTCCAAATAGGTTTTTCATCTGCAGATAACACAAGCAGGCATGGACGTCAATAAAGGCACCACAGATTGTCTTGTATTTCAAGCACCTACTATACATACAAGCAATCCATCATGTCTTTGACCTGTTGTCAGCCTTAAGAGAGAAAGAGAGGGGGCAGCTGAGAAAGTTAAATAAATCAAAGCTTTATTGTATTTTGTCTGTGTTTCATTGTAGTTTATTACTAAAGAAGAAGTAGCAGCAGATAAAACTCAGGTTGCGGGCACTCTCAGATAAAACCAGGCCAACAGCCATAGCTTTGGTATAGGTGGACATTGATCATCCAACACACAATTACCTAACTACACATAATTTGGATAGAGGGCTTGTTTAACAACTTTAAAAATAAAACTAAGGCATCCATTTCAGATAAAATTACTGATTAATCTGCCATTATTTTTGCGATTCATCGATTAATTGTTGTGTCTATAACACGTTCAGAAAGAGCAAAACATTATGATTTCCCAAAGCCCAAGGTGACTGTTTTTAATTGTTGTACTGCCTTTTTCGTCTGACCAACAGTCCAAAACCCAAAGATATTCGGTTTACTATCATATAAGAAAGAGAAAAGCAGCAAATCCTCACATTTAAAAAGCTGAAACCAGGTAGTGTTTGGCATTTTTGCTTGAAAATTAGTTACTGTTTTGTCGCTCGACTAATTCATTTTTCGTTTCAGCTCTTTTATATCATTAATGGAACTAATGTTTTGGAACTTCTTCTATTTTCAGTTTATCTGTATGGAAATCTCTTTCTGTTTTGCCACTCTCTATTGTTGGTTTATACAACATAAACAGAACCTGTAAGCCGTTATATGTGCAAAAACACAGCTTTCGTAAATTAAAGTATATACCAAACATATGTCATTTTATGGATGCGTTTTATCCAAGTTGCCTAACAGTAACATAAGGGAACAAATACATTTGTGGCATGGGTGGCCTCAGCAGGGAAGGAACCCCAAAACCGGGTACAGTAACTCGCATGCTGTGCTCACTGCGGTACCGCCCCAGCCTGATTACACCTCTTGTGAGCACTTTTCAATCTGCTTTCCTTCAGAAATGGTTTGACACTTTGTAGTGGTCAGGCAGGCACACTACATACATGTAGCGCCTGTACGAGTTGATGGGGCTGCTGTCAGGAAGCCTGCCTGTTGGAGTGATTGAAAAAGCATGTTTGGGATTAGCCGTCTGTCCTCATCCGTGTGACGCTCTGGCAGGGGTGTGTATCTGGGGGGGTTGCACTGCTCTCTGGGCCTGCCATGGTGCTGAGTGATGGAATAGGTAGGGTTGGACCTCAGTTCTCTGACACTCTGCTGACACACAGCCTCTCACACTGCCAAATGCACACAGATTTTGGCTTCATGGCCTGCACATGCTAGCAAGCGCACATATCCCTACTCGGTGGCTTACAGTAATACATGGAATACAGGAATATATGGAGAGAGATCATTTAAATCCGTGCTCCAGATGTCCCTTGGGCACACTGAATTCAACAGTTTTACCACAAATAGAAAGGCAATTGTTGTTTTGACTTAGCTTCATTTTGCCTCACTGAGCAAAATGGAAAAGCTTTGGGTGATTTTACTATATGACTTAACTTTTCTTCCCACCATGAGACCCTGTAAAACAGCACATTACGCAAAAAAAATCCTTTGATCTTAGTGCCTACAGTGATATGTCCTATTTTTGAGAAATAGAAACTGAGACCCATAATAGTGTTTAGTGGTTTTCCTCCTTACAGACAGATTTTTGGCATGAACATGTACTAATCTCTATTTCACAGATACTAGCACGCTCATTTTCTGTCTCTCCTATTCTGTTCTCCAATACACAAATGTATGAACACTTCTGTCTACACACTATTTCAAACTCAACACCTGCGGGGTTGGGCCGTCAGGCTTTTTTGGAGTTATGGCATTAACATGGAAACCAGAGGCCTGAAGCTGGATTAGTCACGAGGGGGTGTGAACACAAGGTCAGGGCAAAGATGGACTTGCTTTCAGCTAATATTTTGTCCTCATACTTTTACCTCTGTATGTCATATCACAATACTTGGCACATACTGACAAATGTTCCTTTTGCTGTTTACTTTCTGTGGCTGCATTTTTCTCTCTCCTGAATTGATTCTTTGAAAAATTCTCATGCACACACATCTGATTCTTGTACATGTTATAGCCTGAGGCAGGTGTTTTGAAGAGACCTTAGGTTTCCTTTTGTTGAGTCAAGATTATGGCAAGTGGCAGCTTCTTATAGTAAGTGTCTTGCTGGAAATAAGGTTAACATAATTCCTGGGGTTAGTGGGCTGTATGCTAAGAACTCCACCAAACCTAAGCTGGGATCGTTTGCCACAGCACAGGTTGGATCTGCTTTAAAGATTAGATCTGTAAGCTCTCAGTGAAACAGACATTTTACATTTATCGTTTTTTCGGGCCTTCGAAGCTGAAATCCATAACGTTCCGCACATTCACGCAACAGCAAAGATGACAAAGTGGCCCATTTGTGAAGTTGAAAATGCCAATGACGGACCATGCAACATGAATGCAAAAATAGTATTTACTGAGGTGATGAAATTAGATGCTATTGGAATTGTCAACAAGACAGGTGCAACCTGACAAACCCAATAAACAGCAATTTTCAAAAGGGTATGAAGAGTCTCTCCAAACCCAGTGAATGTGCCAATTTCAATGTTTCACTGCAATCCAACCACTATACAGATGGATATAATGATTTGTTACTTTAAAAACATGGATTTCAGCTTAAAATGACACCCAGAGTAACAGTGAGTAAGTAGTCAGGACACTTGGGTACTGATGAACACCTATTGCCTTAAGACATCAAACATTTTGACCATGGACTAGCCCTCTAATCAACAGGACACCTGTACTGACTTGACAGATTTAAACAGATGCTAGACCATGTGTGCTGATGCATTTACTACTTCTGAGGAAGGAGTCCAGTCATTATTCTTTAACAAATGGTCATTTAAGGATAAAGAGAATCTGATCATACATTTCAGAAAGTGATTACTTCAGCACGAACGGGGCAAAAGGAAACGGTGCTTCTCAAGGTTTTTACCTTTCAATTGTTGCAAGGCGGCGTGACCACCAATTCACAGCACCTAATCCTTCAGCTGACAATAGAAGTGTGCTAAACTCTCACTCGTTGCCGCTTACACTCATGTTAGGTAGCTGGAGGGCACTTCTCAACAGCTCACTCTTATAGTCTAACATGCCCCATTTCAAAAGCACCACATTTGCTGCCATCTTTACCTCCTTTGTCCTGCTCCAGGCGGCTGTCCCGTTAAAAAAAACAGCTTCACCCGCTTTTCTTTCTCTGACCATCCGCCACCTGTCATCCCCATGCTAATGTGAAACATTAACAGCCTGAGAGCCCGAACAGAAACGCACCACTTCGTAGAAATACATTACCTGTCACTCTGTCTCTGGATTAGGACTTCACCGGCGCCAAATGATTTAAGGGCTTTTTGCTAGGTTGTCAGGAGAGACATGATTGTGCCTGTGGCCATAAAGAAACATATGTGCTGTTTAAGCATCAGGCAGCCAGTACCAGATGTGTGCGGTGAATGGTGTTGGGGTTTTTTTTCTCACTTGAGCGTGTGTCAGACGCCATGTACAGCTGCACGGAGGAAGAGTTAAGTCCATTTCACAGGGAGTGAGGAGGAGGTGAGAACCAGCAGGTCTAATTGAGGCGGTTAATGGGCTGTCTGAAACCATCATTCTACCCGACGCAGCACGTGGAGAAGCTCTTCATCATTCGATTGAATCAGATAAACAGCTCTTATTCAAAGACAAGCTATTGACCAAGACAGGGGACTTTAAACATGTAAACATTGCTTGATTAATAATGTCATACTCGAGTATTTTGCTGCAGATGTGGAATATTTATGGAGCTCTCAGTATAAGCTGCAGCAGTCCGTCTTTGTTTTGTTTTCCTCCTCAAAACCCTCCTCTGCTCAAAGCTTCTTTGTTGCTTTTCATCTCTATTCAGGCTTTCTTTCCAGCCAAAAATGTCCAATTTAACTACCCATTTTATCTTAAAACCTAAATGTTCCTCTTAAAAATTCAACCATGACATAATTTAGTTTGCTTCCAGTGAAGCCTTGTTTATAGATTCTGTAATCTAGTGGTATTATATTGGCAAAAGAAATGGACAGGTCTATTTTCTTGTTGCTTGTTTTTTGTGGAATTCCCAAAAGGAGTGAAACTGCATTGGAAACTACATTCAAAAAGTTGTTTAAAAACTGCTCAATACATGGACAAATAACTTAAGAATATTTTTTGCTGTTTTCCCAGCCTCAGTTGGCCTCAGCCCTGTCTTAACCGCATCCCTCCCTTCGGAGTCCAAGCCCCATTCCTCTCTGCCTGGCTTTAGTCCCGGCTTAGTCCTGACCTTCTTCCCCAGCTCTACCTCTGTTCCTCCCACTGCAGCCACAGCCCAGATGCCTGCTCAACTTTCAGTTCCAACCAAAATCATGCTTGATGGGAAGGCTTTATGCACTGTGCACACACTTAAACATTTCAGTGCAATCTGTTTTACTATGAACTTGTACCAATGGCTGTTGAGCAGCTCCTGCTGGAGCAGTTGGGCATCCGTGTCTTGCTCAAGGGCATCTCAACGGAAATAGGAGAGAAAGCATGCCTTGTGCATTTAACCCAACCTGTTTTTCTAGCAATGTGGTTACCTCCGACTTGTTTGAGTGTAGGAGTGTGAGTGTAGCAGAGACTGGGGAGCTGTAGGAATAGGCGGGTGGGTGGTGGTGGTGGTGGGGTATTCAACATCACTGACACAGTGAATTGCTCCTCTGGGATGTTCTCTGGATAAGGTGCAAGGTTGTGTCAGAAGCAAAGTGTGGTTGGGTTTAGTGAACAGACATCCATTATATCGAAGCTTTGCAGCTGCATCACATATTTCCCAGCAACCATGGCTGGCGCCGTCATGGAGGTCCATTGGGGAATTGGCTGTGTGCAAATCATGGCTAAATATAACAAGTGGACTTGAAAAAGAGAGATACCTGAAATACATTGCTGTGGGATGGATTTGAGTCAGTTCAGTTGTGTTAAAAGACAGAATAATAAAGTTAATTTACACAAGATAGCCATGACACTACAACAGGACAGTATAATCCAAAATCATTGATCCATCTACAACATAATACTTTCGTTACATGACCAAACACTCACCTCTGTTGTGACGGACAAGCTGTATGTTAAAAACATAATCAGGTGCCTTTTTGGAGCACGTAGACCTTGTTTGTGGAGAAAACACTTCAAGTAAAAATTGTGAAATTCATAGTTTTAATTGCCCTTGAAGTACTTGTCTAAAATGTCATGAAAATCTTTTTACAGACACCACGCACAGTAGGTGGGAAATGCAAATGATGATTAAACACTAAAAGAGTGTAGATGGCATTAATCAAGTTTTGCATTGAATCCGAATCACCCAGTTGCAATTAAAACTCTTAACACTCTGGCTAGACAGTGTTTTAACCTCAATGTCCAGCTCTCAAACGGTGCTGCAGAGGATTTGAGCTCTCACTTAAAGATAACAGGCTTTTTTCCTTCATTTTTTCGCTCTATAATCAGTTTCAAATGAGAGCCGGGCCTTTGGCAGACTTCTTATGGCAGCGGTTTGATTCAGCCAAAAAGCCTCTTGTGAAGTGGATAAATAGTCAGTGAGAGTTCATTCATACAATCTCAACAGCAAGAGCTACATTAGAGTAGATGATCCCTGTTTGAATGATCAGCTTTTCTTTTTGTGCTTGTTTCAGTTTCAATAATTATCTTAGCAGTACATAGAGGATTTGTCTTTGTGCACGCAAAAGTGGCTTTATATTTATCCGCTGAAATAAAAAGCGCTCACAGCAAACAGGCAAACTAATTGTATTACAGCCAAGATTATTTTGTGTTTTCTTTGACATACTCTTCTGTTGTCAGCCAAGCTGCGTTCATGCAGGAGGAGCTGCAATAAAGGAAGTTACTTTTTGCCATTCATGGTATTCAGCATACAGCAAGGCTCACATGTTGTGATCACCATTCAAAAGGAAAAGAGCACCCCCACCATGTAGTTCTTTTCCATCATCCACTCCCCTTCTTTATACCGATTGAATGATTCAGTTGAAGTTCCTCTTGTCACCAGCCCCCTCCTCCCTCCTTTACTGCATAATAAAAGGTAGTTTGAGTATTTATATGTCAAAATCAAAATAATTACTGTGACTTTTTTTCTATATTGACAAGCCCACATTAGAAAAACATTGTCAGTCAATTGCAAAATGGAAAAACCAAATTTTCCTTTATAATTGTTGGTGCACATGAAAGGTACTTTATTAGAACTACTCTTTTGAATAGCATAGCCAGAAAAGCACAGACTTCCATGTGAGCCTTTTTCTGCTGATCCTCTAAATTTCTTAATTCAGTCAATGCAAATAGCGGCGGTGCTGTTGCTCATTTCTGTCCCCTACTTATGTGTGGCTTTACAGCCCCTCCGCCAATGCCAACAGGAGTTTACACGGCTGAGTAGGAGTCGGATGTGATTTTCAATGAAGACCATCTGCACAGAGGATCTCGTGCAAGCAGCATATGCTTCAGTATGTAGATAACAGGGCTGGTAAACACACTTGTTCCCTGAGTGAATTAACCTGCCATGACACGCTCCCTGTTGTCCTCCATCTTGGTTGGGACTATGTGACAGCGAGGGGTTAAATCTTAAAGCCCCCCCCCCATAAAACACACACGCTCACATACACACAGAGCAGATCCATCAGTAGAGCATGAGTCATTAGTTCCTTTTAGCTCCCTGGCCAGTGGACTCAAGCAGATTGCATATACTAGACTCAGGTCTGGGATTCCTGAGGGACTTACTGCAAACAATAATCACATATTTTTGTTGGACAGCGAGATCCCGAATTGACTGCAACCAACTGCCTTTTCCTTGTCAGCAGCAGTATTTAATGTGCTGATTATTGAAGCCAGGCTTGGCAGGATGGAGTCTGAGCAATACATTATGCAGACACATGATGACGTTTGGTACAAGAACGGCAGGAAAATCATACCTAATCTCCTAATTAAAAATGCAGAAGTTAGCTTGTAATTTTCTGTCGTTATGTGTGTGTGCTTCCTTTATTACCTAATGGTGGCCAGAATCAGGAGGTGGCCTCAGCTGGGTTTGGCTAGGGTCATTGTTGGACACTAGAAGCAGATGTGGGTGCGCATATCTTGGGGGATTTTGCATGTAGGTTCATCACACTTTGTCATGATCAGCACACCACCTCCCCCTCTTTACAATTAGTCTGGAGAGGTAAGCAGAAAATCTACATGTATTACACAGCTGAGCAAGTTTAAACATTCAGCACCTTCAGTGGAGGATGTCCATGAGACATAAGCATAAGCATTGCCTTAGTAGTAAGTGTATGGGGTGGCTACATGTTAGGCCAGAGGGGGAACAAGGGACTGTTAGGGTAGCTTACTCAGTTTGAGCCCTTGAGGACTATCTGCCCTGGAAGTTTATATGTGCAAGAGTTGTGTTTTAATTGCTCCACTTTTTGCTGCTCCACGATAGATAGATAGATAGATAGATAGATAGATAGATAGATAGATAGATAGATAGATAGATAGATAGAGCGAGAAAAATAGATGGAGCGAGAGAGAGACAAAAGGGGTGGATTAGCATTCAAAGGGTTTTAATATCCCTCGGCAATAGCACAGAAACCACAAGGGAAGATATAGCCCTATAATTTCTCCTCGGCGTGTTCTAGCTTTTCCCTTTGTTCCTTTTTTTAATACAGTAAGTGACATGTCTTCTTGGGTTAACATAAGGAACTCTGCCCTTGTTTTCCAGTGCAGAGCTGCTTTCATGTCAACTAGGAGCATATCGGTAGAGGATTTGGCCAGCTCTGCTTAATCATTGCCTCACATCGTGCACTTCTTGGAACAGATATGCACACTTAGACTGACACGTTTATGATTCTCTACAGATTACTGCAGTGATTTCATCTGTATGCCACAGTATCCATTGATGGGCCCAATATTTTGAGTGGGAGCAGAGATGACAGCTTCATTGTGCTGATTTCCATACTGTTCAGGGATGGGAGGGACTATCTGTAGTGGCTGCACTCAAGAGACTGTTGTTGTCCCAGACAGCTAATCAACAAGTCATTCAGCCGGCTAAACAGTAATTCAGCTATCCAACTAAGAAAAGAAAGCGATAACCTCACTAGCCAACTCTTCAGCAATGTGAACTAACTCATTTTCCAAAAGGTGACAGTTCAGGTCAGGGATAACTTGTTACTTTTGTAATTTAGGGTTAGGTTGATGTGAAATGAATGTAGATTGCTGTGTTATCCATTTAACAATTGAAGGCAATCATGCTTTTATAGAATAATTGCTCATTCAACCTGGGTTCAGAGACCGATAAATTCAAGGTCCTTGATTTCATTTTGTGTCTTTATAGCGAAATAAACACAGCCACTGAAAGAGGCCGGTGGAAAGTGGAGTCCTGACCCCACTCAAGTCTGATTGTTAAACAAAAATAGAGGCGAAACAGTAAATAAATAGGTATTTTTCAGAGCATTATGCTGCTGATTTGGCTTAATGGCATACTTGATATGTCAGACGTGAGAAAAGGCTATGGTTGCCTTCACCCTGGAGAACATGCATGTTCCACAACAGAAAATGCATTAGGACAATTTTGTCTTGTCTGTTATTAGTATAGTATGCATTTGTTAATATGTAGTGCTTATTCTTTAAGATTAACATTTGTACCAATTCAGCCTGAACTAAATGTACATTTTCTAAAGTCAGAAAGATAGCACATTGATAGAAGTGTGGGTCAGTGTCATGCAGCAGTGCTTCTGGCCTTGCCTCTTTGAACACAGTGTTTGTCGACACAGTAGTGACTAGTAGTTGGGTCTATATCGTCTCCCTCTGTCTACCCCTCCCACAGGTCAACAGTGAAGTTGACAGTACAGTATGTCTTGTTATCTGCATCGCAATATCAATTCCTGCACTTTTCCTGCTCTTAACAATTAAAGTGATCCTAATTAAAAGTTTGATGCTAGTGGTAAGTTAGTGATTATCTTCAGTCAGACCTGGTGGATGGGCTTGGGGCTCATCACCACATTTAGCTTAATGACTGTCAGAATGATTTTTCTGTCAGTAATTCCATTGCAATCAAGGCTTTTATGAGTCTTTTGGTGTCAGGGTTTCCCAAAAAGCCATCTTTCAGGTTTAAGCTGTGGTGCAGCCCTGCTGCAATAAGCAGATGCTAAAAATAGCCTCAGTGGTCCAGCCAAGAAATACTGTTTCCCTCTAGTGAAAGAACCTTGGTTGCAACATACTCTGTCTCTTTCTTTGTTCTTCCTTTCCTCATTTGGATACACAGGGAGGCCAGCAGTTATAGGGAGAAGGCTGGTGCTGATGTTGCCACATGGTGACATTGGCCAGCAATTATAAATTGTGCTTTCTCTCTATGCAAGTGTTTGGATTAGGGTTTCTAGGGTCAAATAGGCAGGGAGCAGATTGGACCAACCATACCACGAGTATGACCAGAGAACAAAGGTGATGATATGTATTGAGCTCAGTTTCCCCAAGATACTTGCGGCTCATTGAAAATATGCATAATCATGTTTCCAGAGGTTTCAAAAACCTCTGATCTGCTGTACTGTTCTACACATTTAGTCTAATATTGACTTCATCTAAAATGAACATTAGTTGAGTACCTTGCTGTTTCTGAATGATCTCTCCCCCCTTTTACATGCTGCTTGGTGTAATAGCCAGTATCCACAGAATGAAAGCATTTAACTCCAATCAATGGGATTTATGGCTCTTTTAAAAGGCAAAGGTGTCTTTTCTCTCCTGAAAGTGCTGTTTTGGCCGTCTTCCAGCTTAGATCGGACCAATAGCTATGTATGATGAATTGTTATTATCTTGGCTGCCTGCTTAGGATTCACACTTCTCTCCAAGTTTGAAAGGGCCGCAACATCTTCCTGCATTAAGCAGTAGTGAAGCGGATTTAAGCAAAGTTTTACCTGCCAACTATATGTCATGTCTTACTCTACAAGGATGAAACCAGACAAATATAAACCAAACAAATGCAGCTAGAGCTAGGGATTTATTGGACAGCTTACACACATCCCATCCTTACTTTCCCAAGCCTCTGTTCGATGCCTCCTTCGTGCACGCCTCTTGAATTCTAAAAAAGTAATGTTCATGAAGCCATTAGACAGTGAGTTTCCCCACATTTTTTTTTTTTTTTTTTTTTTTTACAGATTAGGTCACACAAGTAGAATAAATTGGGAGCAAGTGTCAAGGAGTGAGTACTGTCTGGTACTTCTCATGTGTAGGAGACAGGGAAGGAATGCACATCAAGGTAAATGCCAAGAAGATGGAGAGAGTTGTTTTATAAACCTCCGGACTGCTTTTTTTAGATAGTTGCTGCTGACTTTGACATTCTGGAGTTTGTATCTGTCACTGAGTGACTGACATATTGACTGAAATATTGTATACTGTCCTTCTACTTACTCGTTTGATCAGATGGTCAATATTTTCTGTGGGACTGAATGAAGGAAAATAAAGGACACAACATTTTTAAACCATGTTTAAGAAGTTCCTCTTTGCGTCCAGTCAGAGGCAATGTGTGCATTATGTATATGGATGGGGGGAAAACTCATCCAAGAACGGAGATTTTTCCTTGATACTTAATGGATTCAAAAATCCCAAATGTCTTGTAAGTTAATAACATTATAGTTTCTCCGCTAAACCATGACGACACACGGAAAAAGATGGACGATGCCACAAATACAGCAAATGCATTCAAGTACTAACTGTTATGCTGTGGAAATATGTATTAATACTGCCCAGTCTTAAGTGAAGGCAAGCATTTGGATGTGTTTGAGATTTGACAATCTCCCAAAGAAGGAGTTTGACATGACTCTTAATATATAAAATATGCTGCTTTTAGGGACGTTGTGCTCAGGCTCTTACTGCAGGTTTCTGCATGCTAACACACTAAGGGTTTAGCGTGGAAGTATGCAGGTTTTTATTTGAAAAGGCTAACATGACTGCACTCATTTGAAATAAATGTCTGGCAGTTTTTTTTGTGCCATAAAAAATAAACACACTTAAATAAAAGGGGTAACAGTTTATTATTATTTTTTAAAATTTTGAATCAAATTAATCAAAATCAAATCGGACGATTCCCAAATATTCCCACTCCTAGTTATGTTCATTGGTTTGGGTCCAGACCTTTAACCCTCTCTCAGCTGACTAGTCCTTCTTGTCATGGCTGGTGGGATTGAAAGGTGGTAAGGAGGTAAAGACCTAGAGAGCTTCAGGAGGTGGGAAGCTATAATCAGATTCACATCAGCTGAAGGCTCAATACCATACTGTGTCCTCCTATAACCGTGTTGTGTAGTTGTTAGATGGAAAATGCACGTAGCTGGATATAGTCCAAGCTGGGATATGGGACTCCCAAATATGAGATTTCATTATCTGATAAGGAAAGATTGGACTTTCCCAGCAAATGTATTTATTGTGCTCAGGAAGTAAATTGGAAATGGAATGCTTACAACCTGCACCAGGGTAAATGAACTCGCAATTTGCAATGTGGTCAATCATATCATATAGTATTTTGCTTTTGACTGCTGCTGTCATTCAAAAGTCTTTTCTCATCTAGTTTGAACTAGTTTACAGTGCGCTATTTATATCTTCCATCCGAAAATATATGATGACAGAATAAAAATCCTATATTTACACGAATCCATGCACATTAAAATGACAGGAAAACAGTCCTCGAAAAAGTGACTTTTTATGACCCATGGTATTTTTGTTGCACAGATGTTTCAGACATTTTTATTCATGAACTACACTCATTTTGAGTACAGCCTACTTCTTAGCATGAAATTGCTAATAGGTCAAGAGTGAAAATCCCTTTTCTGTCTCTCTTTGTAATCTTCTTGGAAACTGCTGCTTTTTTCCTACAGTAAGTGCTGGAGTTCATTGAAGAATAAGTGAGCAATAATGAATTACTGCATGCTGCCTTTTGAAATGACAGGAAGTGATTCAATTGATGCTGAATTATGTTTGCGTTGTATGCGATGTGTTTTGTTCAAGAGCCTTCGTTTTGTGCTCTGTGAAGGGATTTGCCCCACTGCTCAAGAATGCCCTATTGTTATTGATAGGAATGCTCATTCCCAATCTATCATGGGGAATTTAAGAAAAAAAAGATATTTTAATAGCCACTTGCCATGATTGTGGCTGACATCAAATCAGACGACAATTTGAGATTATATAAAAAAGTAAAATAGTACTTATTGCGTTTTTGGTGAATGTCAGAATTGATTTTGAAAAGGGAGTAGGGACCGGGTTGCTGTCTATAGACTGTGCTTGGGAGCTCATTTGCCTAATCTTGGGAACTAGAGTGGAAGCTGTGTATAATGAGCACTAAGGCTTGTCTGGGATGGCGATGTGGGGTTGGGGCTGGGTGGGAGGCCAGTCTGAAAGACATGAAGGTATTAATCGGACAAAGGGGCAACGGAGAAGTTTATGCAGAGGGAGAGCGCCTGTTGAATTGTCAAGCATTTTTGCATTTTGACTGCCTTTGTGCAAGTGCAAATCAAAAGACAGGAAAAGAGCGAGAGAAAGGACAGAATGCAGAGATGCTTTCAAGTTTTCTGAAGGTTCTTCTCGAAAAGTTTTTGTCCATGTTAGAGCAGCAGGGACTGGCAGGCTGTGCAGACCAAGCAATGTGCAAATTTTCACGAAGGATGAATCTCAGAGCATGTTTCTGCTTCGCTGACCCTAAAAAAAGAAGAAACGGTTATAACTGCCATAAAAATAGAGTCTGGTTACTCTTTCCCACTCAACAGCAAATTTTCAGAAGTTAAAACAAATATAATTTATGGAAGATCAATGTCAAACGTTTATTATATCCATGTAAGAATACATGGTTAAGCTGGTCAATTTCAAAGCATCAAACCTAAAATGTAGATGAAAAAGGTTTTAAAGGAATATGTTGCCTGGAAAAGGTCTTCAGTGCATGATCCTTAATATTTTAGAAAATCTACATTTGTTTTTGATATATTGGACCCAAAAGTGGCTACCTAAAACCAGAATTACACAGCACTAGCCGTTGTTGGGCAGATTTTTTGACATTTTGATTTTGTTTTCTTTTAAGTAGCATTTTCTGAAGCTCCATTCTTCATAAAGGAATGCAAACACTAACATATTTATGTGAAATTCCAGGTTACAAGGTATGAATAATTGATATAGTAATTAAAATATTTTGGCAAGGTGCTGTAATCCTTTGTCATAACTTAGAAAATAACTCCTTAATGAGCTTTATTTTGATGCTAGTGGAGCGGAGCCTCTTAATTTTCAATTTCTCATTATTACTCACATGCAGTAAAGACAAACAATGGGTCTCCAGCATCATGCTCAAGCTGTTTTGTTTCAATGTGTTATGCAGGCTATTTTCCTGTGTGTACATCTGCTTGTGTATAATTAAGCACCATTTCCCACTTAGGAATGTCTCTAGGGCCTTAATAGCCTCCACAAACATACAAACACAGAAATGCACATCCTTGTGTGTATTGACACATGCCCCACACTAGCTACACCAAGACCACCGTCAACCTCATTTTGTAATGATACGGGCATTATCCAGTGTAATCTAGCAGTAAATTAATTACAACCCACAATCCCTCATTCCCCTCTGCACTCCATCAGGGGATGACCACAGATGCACTTCCACTCATCAGGCTGGATGTCAGTGACAAC
This sequence comes from Macquaria australasica, assembly GCA_005408345.1. NCBI lineage: Eukaryota > Metazoa > Chordata > Actinopteri > Centrarchiformes > Percichthyidae > Macquaria > Macquaria australasica. Next base: position 524,701 of record SEMN01000293.1, on the reverse strand, counting down.
CAAGAACATCGAAAACAGCCCATATGTTAAGACTTTGTCAGGTTACCGAACATTTAAACCCTTATATGCTTCATTTTTCTGTACAGCAGCAGCATAGATTCAGCAGTGGCAACTCATGTGATAGGAACATCTACAAAGCATACATAAAGAACCTCCAACCATAACCTTGGCGAGGAAGAAAACCTGATCAAATATTCACTTTGCCGTTCGTTTGCATAAAGTCTGCCAAAGGTGTGAATGCATTACTGTGTGTCCTATTGCCAAGGTCAGCATGCATTTCAAAGTAGCCCACAACTTTCTGAAAATTAATTCCCCCCTCATAAATAACAATTAATGGCAGGCAAGTTTGACTTTGCTGTAATTAGTTCTAAACGATGCCCTTAGAAAATATGGAGACTGTTGTTTAAACATGACATTGGAAATCTTATTAAAGCTTAAGGGTGAAAGTGTTTTTTAATTGATGTAAATGTAATCATTGTCAGTTTGTGTGCTCATCAAAAATTTGGACGGTGTTTGAGGGAATGAGAGCCAGCATTGTCCTTCACTATTGAAAGGAACAATTTGGAATTAGGCTGAAATTGTTATTTTCTGTGTCCTTTTGTGCACAGAAAGGATAGAATAAATCTGTTACATTCCCCAGATTCGTCTCGGTTCTGCGTTGATAGTTTTGTACTTGCAGACGCCTTAAGTTAGCATTAGAAAAATTGGAGAAAGCATACACTAACGATTTTCTTACTCAGCTTCAGGGTATTGTAATGGCTGTCTGCACATGTACCAGGCTGACAGAAAGCCCTCCTCTGAGTCGGCCAAGTAATCCAAGATTAAAATGTATATACACCCATTATCAAGAAAGAGCGAGAGAATAGGCCAGGCACCCTGAGCGCTGAGGACACACACTGTCACACACACACACACACACACACACACACACACACAGGGACATAAGGTCACAGCACTGGGCTGGCAGAATGTGCTCAACGTATGCAGGCACACACCCCAACAGAGAGAATACACAGGGAAATTAATGCGCACACACACTCTCTCCCAGAGATAAGCTGTGGCAGCACGTCGTCAGGGGAATTTGGCCATCCATATCATCAAAAAAAGAAGGCTCCATTAAATTTTAAACCCTTAAAGAGCTGAGGCTTATAGACTATGACATTATATTTGTAATTTCTGGTATTTATTTGCAGCTATCTCAAGGAAGGCAATCCAAAAAAAAATGTTCCCTGTAACTTTTCAAGCATTTGAATTACTGTCGTTATTGCAAAACAAAGATAACACAAGCAGAGCTTTAGCTACCTACATGGCACTCTCACTTCAGAGAGCTGCATGCTTTGCATACAAGAGCTGTCTGACAAGTCTGGCAAAAAGGATCTCCAGCAATAATTGACACAGGGAACAGAACCAGACGGGCTGAGGCTGACAGGGAGAAAAAAAAAAGGAAACTTGAAAAGTTTACCCTGAATATCACTTTGTTAGTCAGGAACACATTATAAGAGAGTACACTGTGATCTCTTTGACTTCAGCTTTTCTCTTGATGTAAAGTTTTGGGTGTCAGACCCAGTCAGTAGTTTCAGGTGGAAAACTTTAGCAAGGAGTCCTTAGAGTGATGAGGTGTTAATTCTCTGAAGTCTTCTTCACAATGAGCAACCCTTAATCTTGTTGGTAGAGGAGAGCCTTTGTCCTCAAAAATTCAAAACAAAGCAGTGTGAAAGAATGAAATAAGCAACGGCAGATTTAACTGAGGCTGAATTTATTTTTTATTTTTTTTTTTTTTTTACAGAAGAGCTCATCAGCAAGTGTAGTGCATGAAGTCCTATCAGTCTGGATGACAGTCTAACAAGAGAGCTGATGTTTTGAAATTGTTGTATTCTGACTAAGTGGCACATACTTGTACGGACACAGCCCTAGTGTTCTACCGAGCCTGTACAGTTCCAGACACATTTTTGCAGATGTGGTTAATTACGTACGGCTTTGGACAATTAGTAAATGAGTCTGACAGTAACCTCCATGCATTAATCACAGTAAATTACACAGAGGAAGGCGCAGCACAGAGGTTCAATTAACCTTTTAGCCCTCGTCTGAATGTGGCGGATGGGGCTGGTTATGCAGTGAAGGCCCCAACACTCTCTCAGGTCACCGGGGAGAGAGAGGCACCCGATGCCACAGAGGACTTGTCAGAGTCGCGCAGTCAGTCCCTCCCTCCCTCCACCGCCCAACACTGTCCTCACCAGGCCCAGTCCCCACCCTTGGGAATCATTGAGCTGTCTGGAAATCAAGGCGACCTTTGTGTCTTGTGGTTTTCTCACAGCTGCGGTGGCATTTCTTTCCAAAGGAGTTGTGCCAGAATCCCCCTGTTTATTTTGTTTAATTTAGTTGATGGTTGAAGCTGACCTTATGATAACCACTAACACAACTTTCCGGAGAAATCAGGAGCCAGTGTTGGGGACTTACAAGGCTATCTCGACTGATCTGTGATATCTTTAGCTTGCGGTGTGATTGAAAATATGAAAAACTTTGCTGTCATTGGTTTGGCTAGTTGAGTGTGTCTCAGAGCAAGGGGTTCACATTATTCTGTGGCTTCTTAAATGTAGTAAAAGCTGCAGAATACATGCTTCATTCAGCAAGCCAATTCTCTAGTTTGGATCCCTGATGGCTGTGTGGCTTTGAGAGTAAATGAGTAACATTAATCCTTAACACATATCACCTTGTTGCCCTACAGAGCAAGAAACTGATCCACTGATTCCAGTGGACTTGCAAGCTCTGAGGCTAAAGTATATGTGGGTGCTTCCCGTCCCCAACTGCTATCCTGGCTGGAGTGTTTTCCCAGTCAGTCTGCTTGGTTAACATTTACCTTGAATAACACATATCACAAGGTTTTTATGCTACCTTGGGTAATACTGTATATCTGATGTACTGCTCTCTTGCTTTCTTGCACTTTGTCACGGTAGGAATGCAACTGCTGGGCGTCAGACCAGAGATGTAATCGGAGGATATCAAATTATCACTCAGTATTCCTACACCGCCATTCTGCATTTTTACATGCAGTACCTTTAGTTGTTGTTGGATTTACAACCTGCTCTGAGCAAATGGAGAACTGTTGAGCTAGACAGAGAGAGAAAGAGGAAGGCAAGCAAACAGACAACAGAAAACAGAGAAATGAAGAGCCAGAGACAGAGGAGGCATACAGACAGATAAATGAGGAGGAAATACTCTCCGCTGCTGTTGAGTTTGTTCCCAGAGACAAGCTGGCACAGTGCTGCCTCTGTCTTGCCTTGTCCAGCTTGTGCTTGTGTGTTGATGCTGATGTTTCAGGATTGATTTGTCTACATTCAGCAGAGAGGCACCCCCACACAAACAATGCATCAGGCATGCGGCCCTAACACGCTGCCCTCTTGTTTCCGAATGCCCAGTGCCCCTGTGAGAACCAGTGGTCACATGACCTGGCGAGTCATTGCATGAAGGGAGGGCAATGCTGGGGCTGCCCCCCCCCCCCCTCTTACAGTCCCCCCGGAATCCCTGCTCCCCTGGGCCCACAGTTCTCTCTCACACACACATGCTAAACCACTATGCGCTAATGCCTTTCTGTTGTGCCAACACACACACACAGGCACATGCACTAAACCCACATACACACTCACTCATGCATACACCTATATGTATACACACATATCCACACTCCACCCATAACTCTTGAGTGCACACATACATGCACGGCCACCCACATGCACAACAGGCACGAACGACAATAAAACACAATCTCGGGCTCGCTGATGCCTAAAAGAACACGGCCCTTTGTCATCCATACTGGGACCTTTTCCTCTGGGGGAGGAGCACTATTCAAGGTCGGAACATGATTTTAGCCTTTAAACCTCTGTCTCAAAACATTAAAGGGCCTCACACAGACACTCACACACACGCACATCAAGCCTTACTTCCCCTTCTTTTATCCTCCTCATGTCTTTCCGTCTTCCACGCTGCAAAAACCTTAATAAGTCATGTAATCCAATACTGACTCCTGAGTCCTTATTTTTCTTGGAACAAGTGAAAAGCTCTTCACTACCCAAGTTTTCATCAGTTTGGTAAGGAAATCATTGTTTTCAGAAAAGTTTGCTTAAATTACATGACATTTTCTTGGAAGAAGTGAAGTGTCCTGCTGGTAGTATTATTGGGTTTGATAAAATTGTTGACAAAAATACAGAGAAACATGTAAAAATTCTTAACTTTTAAACTTTTTTTTTAGCATAGTCCAGAGATATGTGAAAGTACTTGATTGATTGACTTGTTTAAGCCTCAGCTGGCAATTTCACAGGTTCGTGGTCCTCCAAAATCTGACCTTCAGTACCCGGGTATCACGTAACATGATGTCATAGTACGATACTTTTACAAACCCAGCCAGGCTGTGATCACTTTTATCAAACGAGTTCTCACTCAGCACTGTTTAGAAGAGAGTTTATAGTATTCTTGTACAAACATAACACAAAGATTTTATTCAGATAAGACAATTCTTTGTTGTCTCAATTAAGGCTCGGTGTGCTTTTTTGTTTAACAGCTTCATTTTATCATTTGGGCTGATAACACAAGTGTTCAAAAAATAAAACAGAACCAAGTGCAGCTTTTTAATGGCCGTTTTTTTTTTTGCAGTGCATGACTAGCAGCCACCCCCCACCACTCTTGTTGCTGCCTGGCTGGAATTCCTCGCGGATCACTGCCCGCGCCCTCTTTATTCCCATTCTGTGCCTCCTCCGACACCTGGCCGTTGCCCCCCTTCAGTCCTCCCTGCCCTCTCCCTGCTCTCCCCTCTAGCCCCTCATTAATCGGTCCTGATATTGATGGGAGCTGAATGCTGGCAAATGACTGCCTGTGTGAAGCCACCTCATACACCCGTTTCTCACCCTGCCTGCAACCACATACAGGCTTGATTAGCATGCCAACCAGTCACCATGCCTGTGAATCAGTCCCTCTGTGCTTCAGCTGGCTCAGTCCTTCACTTTATCTTTCCATCTATCTTTTTATCCATCTATCATTTTGTTCCACTCGGTTCCAATGCCTGCACTTGTTCTTCTCATTTTCGAGACTTTCCAGGCAGTTTCACTTTTGTACCTGACTTCAGTGTTCCTCTTTGCCACCTGTTGATGCTTTTCTATCAAGAGGCTTTGTAAGATCCAACTAAAAGGGTTTTCAAACTGAAAAGTGGATGCAGGGATGCATACACACACCCTGTCTCCTGGTCTTTCACACACAAACACAAAAATGGCAATTAAGATCCACAAAGTAATTGTCTCCGTAGACCCAAAATATCAAACGTAATTGTTTGAAGTTGACTTTCAATCAGTACACACTCCTAGGGCAGGGAAGTTAATCAAATTTTATTTTCAATTATGATTTTGGCTTCCAATGATTATGAAAACAAGATTATCATTTTTTTTTCAGTTGATTATATTTAAAGTTCAAGGAAATCTGCAGTTAAAAAGACAAGTTTTTAAAAAAAAAGTTCAATAAATGCATGATGTTTCCAAAGTCAATGAGTAATCATGTTAAATAATTGTGATCTCAATACTGACCACAAAAGTTTTTCACAAAACGTCCTTCCACATATTTCAACTTAACACTGTTTTATTTGCTGTCTAATTTTCTGCTGATTCCCATTTGACTATCAGTGTTATGAGCTTTGCAGAAATCCCCTCTCATATGAGACCTAATGTGTAATATTCTAGGAATGGGATTGTTTTTGCTGGTGACCAAGAGAAAACACACCCTTCAGATGAGGTTTAATAAACTTAATATGCATTAAGAAAAGAATAGAGCCAGTGTTTGGAATCTTTTTTTTGTGTTTTGAACTGCAGAATGCAATTTGATTTTAGCCAAAACTAAACCAGGTGGAACAACCTCAGATTTCTCTGTTGCTGTTGACCGCAATGCAACCCAGATGGCATTGTTTAGAAAGGATATTAAATGTTTCTGTGGTGTTACAGAGCCTTGAATACCTGGATGGTGAGACAACACTGTCAGTGACCATGTCCCTCAACAGATTTATCTCCTTTCTGATAAGCAGCTCCCTTTAAGATTCCCTCCTTGCTCCCCCTCCCCACACACACACACACACACACACACACACACACACACACACGGGCAGCACTATCTGCTGCTATTACTCTCCACCGCTCTGTTTGGATGTCTTCCTCTTGTGCTCACCTGTCACAGGTGGCCCTTGGTGCTGAAATATACCTTTTGTCTTTTCCCTGTTGGAATGAAACCATAAAGTCACTCACAGACAGAAGTTTGCCGTCCCTTTTACAACTGCTCGCTCAAAAGCAATCTGTCTTTGATCTGTGTCATGAGTAAACACGGTGATAGGAGTTAAACCCAAGGTCGAACAGACGCTGAAAACACTTATGCGCTTTAGCTGTTCAGGAGATAAGGGAAACAAAGTGCTCTGTCAGGCTAAGTGGCTGTAATGGCTACAAAACAAACAGATGGAGGGCTCGCTGCTTTAGAGCAAAGAAGGACTGCATTCCACAGAGAACCACAAAGCATCTCTGGACTTAACTTAAGCCAGACACTGTTTGTTTACCTTGCAGGTTAATGCAAACATTTATGAGTTTATGGGCGAAAGGCTAAGACCAGTCTACACCTTCCTGTTCCTGACATAATGCCACATAAGGCAACTTGTCGTGCCTGTTACTGCACACTGAAGTCTGAGGAAGAGCCTTGTGCTCAAAACATCAGAGCTAATAAAAATCCTTTTCACGGGAGCTACTTGGTGTATGGATCTATCTGTTTCAACCCTGTTACTGCACAGGACATCATCTTAATAAGGGAAAAGCATATTTTAAAAGCCAAGAATCGTTAGTTTAGTCAGAGCTGGCCTGATACATTCTGACATTTGTTGTGTAAGATTGCAAGGCCAAACAGGGTGAGCCAAGAATTCTTCAGTTCTTATTGTTCTTCTTCTTCAATTTCTTCCCAATGTCTAAGTGCTGTTTCTTTGTCCATAGGCGTTTTTGGACCAAACAGTTCTGGGCACTCCCTGAGAGGAACTTCCCACTGGGGAGTTCCCCTGAGAACTACATACCTTCAAAGGCTTTTTTTCAGTTTGCAATAGGAACACTGAAGTGACGTAAGCTGGCCGGCGATTGGTATAGCAACGTCACTCACAATGTCACACACAAGATTTTTATATTTTGCTTAGGCAAGTCAAGATAGTGTTGTATTTCCCCCATTGCATCTATACTTAATAAAGCCTGGACTTCACTGTCAGTCTATTTTTCCTTGTTTTGGTCCATTTTTTTAGGGCTACCATTATGAGCTGTTACACAGGTTTTTAAAGATGGTGGTTGCTGGTGCTGCATTGGCTCATGTGTTCAACCAATCAACGTACACTTACCTAGAGTACCTACGATCGTTCCCAGTTCTTGCAGTGTGAACACAATAAAAAGGGGAGGGGTCCTCCAACTGTTCTTAGAACTATGAAAAAGTTCCTCCGGTCCGAAAATGCCTCATTTTGACCTTACATTTAGACAGTATGCCCCTTAATAATACATTCCCACACTTTATCTCTACCAAAATACCCTTGAGCAGCACATTGAACCCCGTTACCACTTGAGAAACCTTTTTGATTGCTGACTCCAACCCCAAACATGTCTATATGTCAGCCCTTTGGAAATATAGATTTGTGCGTACGTGCCGAATTCTCAAAGACACACAGAGTACAGTTTTGCTGCAGTGTGCCCTATCTATAAAATATTGATGAGTGTGCTTGTAAAGGTGTTAAACAAGGACTCAAGTTAATTATTATAATTTAAAACGATTCATAAAATGTATCATTGTGTTCTTGTTGTGCGCTCAGTAATTCAAGTTGTTGTCACTTTTATGAAATGGTAGATGACCTTGTTTTGTCCCAGAATACTTTACATTTCAAAAAATACACTTCAGACAATTTAATGTGCTCTGGCTGGCCCTTATTTGAGGTGAAGGGCACACACTGTAACGCTGTGAGGACAGACTCAGGTCATGGAAATGAGTCTGGTGTTTTGTTCCCTCATATAAACAGTCTGCCAGGCATTGCTGTCCTGCTTTGCTTAAGTCTCCTCCATCTTTCTCTCTCTTTCCCCTTTTCTCTCCCCACTCTCATTTGGGGTTTCTGTCTTCCACTCATTCACAGCTGACCACCATGAAACCATTAGCTCTCTGTTTGTGCTCCACTGGTATCCAATATCTCCCAGTGTATGTTAGTTTGACTAACAGAGGGTCCTTAAGGTGCCTTAATGGTTGGCTAACACAATTTCCATTGTGCCGTGCAGTCGGTGATTAAGAGGATGTTGATTGCAGGGGCTTTAGGGATGCCTGTACTGTAAGGGATATTTGGGTTACTACGAGGGCTGTTGTTGCTTTGTGTCTGCGTGATTGGATGCAGTACTGGTCCCAGCAGTGCAGCAGGCAGGCATATGGCCGAGACACTGCCTTCCACTGCCTCCCATTCTCTGCTTTATAGACCTCCAGGGGGTCATGACCCCCTCCATAACTCTTCCAAAGCCAGAGAGGGAGAGGAGCTAGCTCACGGGCCTGGAATCCACCACTGTGCCTTACCTCCCGTGTGATCCCTCCTCCTAGTTCTTCTGTGAAATGTGTGGTCCCCATCAGGAGTGGCAGGATGGGGACCAACAGTGGTAGTGATACTTAAACAGTCACGGTTGTTAGGAGGTACACTCGCCTTCTCCTCCGGTCAGGGAGTATAGGGGACGAGAGCTGAAAATGGGGCGTCTTGTCAGTGTAATAAAGCAATGTCAGGGGGTGGCAGGGAGGAAACAATACGTATGAGCTGGAGCGGAGATGGGATGAAGGAGGTGAGAGGAGATACGAAGTAAAGAAGGATAGAGGACGGATGAAAGAGGAGAGACAGAACAGAGAAAGCAGGTGGGGGAGAGAAAAGAAGGAGAGATAAATTGGGAAAAGAGGAGGCCAGACACGGTGTCTATGGTGTACTGCTAAGTGAGAATAAATCATTACTCCTCTTTTACCATTCCTACATGACTGCAGGCATTGTAAAACACACATAAAGATACCCATTAATACATATTATTACACCCTTACATCTAGCCTCCCTCTTTCAGATGATAATACTGTATCATCCGTAACGACATATTTTATTGCAAGTTGCTCAACCGCATACAGCATCTTCCCTTTTATGCATCTACCTCCCAGCTTTTTAATGTGCATACATAATTTAAGGCCTCTTGTCTTAAGTATTATTCTGCCCCTAACATCAAGCGACAGAGAAGTGAGAAAATATGTTGGCTGAGTACATCACGCCATTGATTAACTAGCAGGAGGTCTGGGAGGTGGATGGGCTGGTGTGTGTGTGTTTGTGTGGAAGAGGAGGGTTTGGGGCTGCGCTATCTGCACAGACAGAGAAACAGCTCTGATCCGATGACTTTTTTGGCAGACATGCGGCATCGACTGGCAAGAGATCAACTCCCCTAGTTTGACCCTGTGATGCTCTTGCACATCAATAACGCTGTTCAAATTCCTCTGCATGACACGCATGCAGGAAGTTGTTGTACCTGGAAACAGAACAGAAAACTAGTCATAGTAGGTAGGTAAGAAAAAAGTTGCTTAGTCCTATAGGAAGATATGGTTGAATGACTAATTTGAATTACTCAGGGATGTCAGTTTCTGTACTCAGCGATCATCTGATTTATTTGTGGATTCCCAGGTGTCTTTTTGTGGAGGCGTTGCCAATCAAATGCGTTGCCAGTATAATTTAACAGAATGCATTCCAAAGGTGTTTTTCTTTGCTAAGATGTCAGCAGTATTGGTGAAATCCTGCAACAGATGAATACATTTGCTGCCAGTTCACACTGCAGATGTGCTTGAACACATATGAAATTCTTGATCGTAGCAGCCAACTCTTGATTTGATCTCAGTTAAAAAAAAGACATATGATTGCAAACACTGATTTTTTTTCAGTGAAAGTGAAAGAAAAGATGAGCATGTAGCAATTATTTTCCACATTTGCATGCATCACAAAAACGGCACCAGTTCAGATTTTCACAATCTTAAAAACAGCCACAAATCACACCAAATAGATATTACTTAGTCATTAAATAAATTTTTTAAATCTAATTAATCTGTTTGTGGTGCTGACAGAACTGGTCCGACAGAACTGCTTCACCCACAACACATTATACACTGCATTAAATCATTTGGCCATTTATTCTCAGGACCAAAAAAAAATTAAATACCATATTCTATTTCGTTATTTTCACTCCTGGGAAAGCACTATTGCAACTGTGGCAGTTACTATAGTTTATCAATGTCTCTTAAAGAAGTAAACTCAGTTTAGTTCCAGGTAATGCCACATATACAGAGTGGAGTCACACAGTTAACAACACACACGCTTTATAATGGTGCCCCAATATACAGATGTGTGTATGAATAGGGATGTGTCATATGAGTGTGGTCATGTGAATGAGTGTCTGTGTATATGGAGTAAGGTCAACAAGCAACTAGTCTTTGTTCATTCGGTAGCATTCAATACATAGGCAATCAAAAGAGAGGCACAAAAAAGTGCATGTATTACTGAAGCTAATTAAAAGTTTTGCTGTGTTTCCTGACTGCATTGGTGTAGTTGCTGTAAATCCTATTACAGCTTGATTTCCAAAAGCTGATTATTCCAGAACAGAATTTCTTCACAAGTACGGTGAGGGTTCCTTGTTTGCATCCTTGATTGCTTGTAATCATAACTTAGGCTGAGACAAACACACACAGTTTTGCAGCAAGAAACAGCTACTCATTTATTTAGATTTTGTGAAACATTTACAGCTCCAGATGAGTTACATTTATCATTAAACGCAAGGAAGTCTGAGGCTCCTTTTTACTCTTTCCCCTTGTACTTGCCCCAGAAACTAAATCTGAGGGGCAAAAAAGGAAAGCGTGGCGTGTAAGGTGTCTTTGAGACAGATTTGTTTGATATATGATGACATGCAAAACGAATTTGTTAAGCACATGCTGCGGTCTTCAGTTGTCATTTGCAGCAACGGGGTGTTGGTAAATCTTTGAACAGTCTTGATATGTCTCAAATAGAGCAACTGAAATTCAAGCTTTAAACGGCTTAAATGCAGCTAAATGTATAAGTCTGGTTCAAATAAAGTAACTGAAAGTTGAGCTTTAAAGGGCTTAAATACTGCTAAATTTGTACAAAAAAGACTTGTTCACTGTCTCAAGTACAGAGAATCAAGTACAATGTGCTGCTCTGCCAGTTAGATATCACAGATGTCATTATGGGTCACTTTGTTTTAACAAAAAAGTACATAATTGATCATTTATATATCTGTTTATTTCATTTTTTTGTATTTATTATTTGTAAATGTTGCTGGTTATCTGTTAGGCTATTTGACGCATTAGAGTTTAGAGATATTGAATTAGTAATGGAAAAGGAATATTCCCCTGTAATTAACATATTAAGGGAAGTGGAAATAGCCATCTTGCACATTTTCCTTTTTAAAAAAAAATATTTTTGGTCAAGCAGACAGCTGTGGGGCATTGCTGGGTGATGTAGAATATTGTTGAGTTTCTTTTCTTCTGAACGTTTCTCCATTAGAGTCCAACGTTTGCAGTATATTGGTTCACTGATTTGTTGGGACGTGTGTGTGCGCGCGGAAGGAGGCAGAGTTAAAGAATTAACATTATCCACTTGCATGAGCAGTCGATATTGACTAGTAGCTATGTACAGCGTGCTAACCTCCACAACCCAGCTGTATTCCAATGTTAACTTATAGCTATCCTTGCTAGCTAGGCTCCTTACATGCTTGCTAATAATTTATTTGAAGAGCTGGGTCTCCGAGATTGACAGTGTTGTGTTAAGAACATAGACTTGATAAACTTATCAGAGTTAACTTGAATGCACCAGTTTGGGACAAATTTGTGCAGAGGTGTTCATGATACTAACCCTACGTGAACTCCGGATTGATTCTATTCAGGGATTTATCCAGCTGTCTTCTCTGCGGGGAAAAGCCAGCAACAATCCTTTCTCACGCGCATGATCGTGTTTTGATTCAGAGTGTGTGCACGGAGAAGAGGGGCTATTCAATGCTATTCCGTTGTCAATGTGTTTGTGAGCGAGAGATACAGAGAGAGAGAAAGACAGAGAGAGAGGGGGGCAAGGAGGGGCTGAGTAAATCAATGCTCTACAATGAAATATGATTTTACCCATTTTAAATAGTAAAAAAAATAGAAAATCAATGTTGATATTGTGGCAGGCCGCCACAAATAAATCAATGTATGGCAAACACTGTATACATTTACAATTATAGGCCTTGCTGCATTAGTGAACAGGTAGGGATTCACTGTCTGACTTAAACACTGATGGACATATTGTTCATTGATGTTTTTTTGGTCTCGGACCAAAAACGCAGCTCTGCCAGGCAGCTGCAGTGCTCGCAGGTCAATAGTTCAACCTTATCACCAAACATCAAATGACAAGAACCCAGGGCCTCTGCACAGGAATTTACAGCAGGTTTTAAAGGATCTTTCAGAGGATGAAAGGCTCTTTAAAAGGATGTAGAATAGGTCTTAAACTAGATTTGTTTGTCAGACTTTAATGGCACATTATGTAAGAGGACATAGTTTGGCTAGATATCTGAGGTTTATCAGGCAAACAAGGACAGGCCAACACAATAAAAAGAGGTACCTATCTTTCACACAAATTTCCATAGACACTAAAGCATGCACACACACATACCTATACATACACTTCCCTTTCAAAGCAAAGTCGAACTCTTTGGGTGCTGAAAAACAGCAGGGTGGTACCCATCAGTCTCCACTTTACTCACCTCCAAAGTGCTTTTTTTTGCATCATATCTCGCTCACATTTTTCAGTTGGTGTCACCCACCTCCTCAACTAACCCACAATTTGCCAGAGCTGCCAATCAAAACGGTTGGCATGGAGATAGCTGCTCCCTTGACTACCACAGACATCTCATGTAGGACAAATTAGGAGGGGAAATGGGTCCCTTTGCTCCCACACTTCCAGTTGAGTATATTTTAAGCTGGGGGGAACATCTTGTCTTTTGGGCTAATACAAGTGTATCATGGTCGTACTGCTCCTACAGGGCCTGTAGCTCTGTTATTACCTGCACAGCCTAATCAAGGACCAGGGAGAGTGAGAGAAAGAGACTAAGGAAATGAGAAAGACACTAGAGAGAGAGAGAGAGAGAGAGCGAAATTCCTCATGTGAAGCCGGGGACCACACATCCGTGAAATAAAGGATTCCTTCATGTTCTTGCATGAGCTGTGTACATTTTTTAATCATCCACTTTTAACTAATGGCTTGTAGGCAAGGCGTGGGATGATTATTTCCATCAAGTCAATTAGTGGTGGTATCTGAAAAGCTGTCACTTTGATGAAAAGCGATTTGTACATCCATGTCTAACTTTGCTGCAGGTATTTCCACCGCACTTGTAGATGAACAACACAGTGCTCATGCAGCACTTAAAATGATTGGATGAAGAGATGAATGTCACTTGTACGGCCCTCTTTTTGAATCATACGCATGTTCTCTTCAGCTGCTGCATATAAAAATGTGGGACCCACTTTTACAGAATTTTCCACTGCAGAATTTAAAATGTACTGATCTGTTAAACAGGTCTCGGTGGGTTGTCAGGGATTTGAGAAATATGGAAAGTGTACTTATAAATCCTCTAGCCTTTGTCATTAGCCAGGTTTCTTTCGCACAGCTTGCGATTGGCCAGGTGACTGTTCTCACTCGCAATTTATTGCTTACATTGATGTCTCTCTGCCATGAAATATGGTGTCACTCACAACTAACTACAGTTTAATGGTGAATAAACACTAATGATACACCTACAGGTGCCGCTAATAGCAAAAACACATCTTGACGTATGGAAAGAAGTTCTATACTTTCAGATGATTGGCATGAGAATGGGGTGTTGTAGTCATGGGTGAGATAAGACAGTGACAGTTACTGAAAAATAACTTGCAGCCTTCCATGAAATAGTGGATTGTTGAAAAAGAATTGTTCCTTCTAGCTTGTGGGCTAAATTGTATTGTTATATTTTACAGAGCTGTTATTGCTAGTAGAGCCCTCTGATCACAAGAAAGGTGATCTGTAGTGTTTTGTAGTTTGTCTAGATTTTTGGCATATACTAAAACACAACCCACCTGTTTTTGGAAAAATACTTTTTAAAGATTCAAAACACTTTCAGACTAGTTCTGTTGGGAAAGTTTCCCCGTGATACTTTTAGTCCAAGCAGAACACAGTCCTCATCCTAACTAAAGACAATTAGGACTGACTAACTCTAAAAGCCACACTATAAATGGACTTAAAGAAACTCGCTAGCCTAGCAACATTAAGGCTACAAACAACCCACAATGCAACACTCTCTATAGGAGCCGGTGTTACGGTGGTACTCTCTACATTTCAAAAGAAGATCTGCTGTTGTGAATACATAAAGTCCTAGTCCTTTAATGTACTGTAATACAACCCCCACTTTTTCAAACATAATATTCAGAAAAAAATGTCTCATATTTGGGCTAATGTGGAAATGTGGAGCATAAAATATACAAATTGCAGATTTTTGCTCCTTTTCCATTTTACTTTACTTGCTTAGCTTGAGTAGGAGGTACAAAATGTTGGCCTACCTGTTTATGATGGTCTCTTTTCAACTTTAACTGGCTCAGTTCAAAACAAAGACTATGGTGGAAGATTCAGAAACCAATACAGTATCTGGTTATTGAACGTTTTGGACAACAAATGAGATTACACTGTATTCCATTGTTAGAATTTTTTTTTGTTGAAATCCCTGACATACAGTCCAACTGGAGGACTTGACAGTTTTTCAATCATACGTCAACTAGTAGTTTTTACCTCTCTTACATTTGTTTTTGGCTATTGCCCCTTGGCCTTGTTGACAAGTTAAGTTACACCGACTGATAACACAGCTCGGCTGTGTAGGGATTACTGTCGTACATCCTGCTTGAGGCCCCTGGGAACGCCATGCTGTATCATTCTGTCAACAGTTAGTGCTCTGAGAGTGCTCTACTTTCTGTGCGTTAGTGTTTGTGTGTGTGTGGTGCCATATTTCACACTGCACCGTCCTCTGCCAAAATCAACTACCCAGCTTCCTCCCTCATCTTTCCTTTGCCTTGGAAAACACACCGCTCTGCAGCCTTGATGAGGTGGGGCTGAACTTTGAGCCCTACCTCATTGCTCCCTGAAACACCTACATCATCATCCCAGCTCCGAACTTGCCTTTTCAGGACCCAACAACCTCCACACCACATAAATCTCCCTGACAGAGTGATGTCTCACCAACGAGACACCCAGGGCTGCATGCCAACCTGCCTTTTACTCTTGAGAACTAAGAAAAAAAGCCATGCTTCTGGGGTTTGGGCCAGTGCCACATGGTCCACAAAGCCCCTGTATCTTTGTAAAAGTGGGATTAAGAATTCATTTAACACACAGGGATATGCTGTTATGTGACAGTGGTGGGATCACTACTGTACCTTAATGGGCCCAGCCTGTGCTGACAGATAAGTTGAGCTGAGTTGCTCTGGACCAGGGGCTCCATCCACTTCTTCCCTCTAAATGAAACAGACTGTTATTCTTTCCAACAGGTCATACAGTAGCCCTGTCCATCATTAAACCTATGAATCATGTCTCTGCACTTGCACCAGCTCCCTCAGGGATATATCATTGCCTTGCCCCTTAATCTAGGCAGATTTCCGTGCCGGGTCCACTATATAGGGTTCTGTTTTTAGCACAATGAACAGCTTGCTCGTGTTACTCTGCAACTGTACTGCATACCACAATCTTCCCACATTTGCCATTAAATACTATGGTTTCAGGTGTTGTAGTGAAATGCAAGTAAATGCACATGCGCCCTTCAGAAGTGGTTAAACTGAACTTTACCCAGCATGGCTTTTATGTGGAGAATGTTTAGCTGTTTTTTAGCCCTGTTAGCTGACATTATCACAGCCATGGAAAGCACCATATGTGGTTCATGTCGATGCTAAATTGAATGTTGAGGGATTTGTTCCATAGAGAGCAGAGGCTACAGTTCCGCTGGTGAGAAAGATAAAAAGAAGTCATGCCTCCAAGCTGCTTCACGCTGTTTTGGAGGTCAATTGCTTCTTCAAAATACCCCCATTAAACTGTAGACCCTAAATATAGTCTAGTTTGTTAGAAAATTGGTATATTCTCTTTAATTCTGGTTTGAACTGCCATGTCAAAGTAATTCATATGGAGGGTTCTTCCTCAGTAGTGATGCAATAAGTTGCAAAGCAAGTTGTCGAATTGGATTCTTCATGCTGAGAAAAAAAGGGCCAAGGAGAAATATCTCAAGTCACCCATTTAACAATATGATTACATACAAGCATGTATCAGCATGTATGTACTTCTGAGTGGAAGAAAAAAAATAGTTTTTGAAGTTGAACTTGTTGCATTACCTGTCTGGGGAAAAGGTGTACGAGTTGGAAGGTGTAGTCGAGGGATTAGTGATGGCAGGAGAGAATGTTTCCATACATCTTTCAGACTGCAGAAATCTGTCTGTTTGCTCTAACTTACTGTCCATCCATCTGGCATATCCTGATTTCCCCACTTTTTGGGCAAAGCATGAATGGTCAGTCACCATTAAACTAACTGCAAATGTTGAGAAACTGGCTGGCAGGAAAAAGAAATAATAGGTTATAACCGCGAGCAAACAGTGCCTTGTGCAGAGAAAGTGAATGGATGAATACATTTTAAACGCAGTGGATGATCATGCACAGCATGCATAATAAGAAAAGATGCTCGCTCAATAACCTGTGTTGTTTTCATTTATTAATTCAGCAACACAATGGCTTGTAGATAACTTTCAGTCTGAAGTCTTTGTATCTGTCTGTGTAAAATGTTTATTTTCTTACTTGCTGTGGTTGCTTGAGCTGAAATGTCTTTTCTGTGAACAGCTCTTCTCTGTATCCCTCATTGAAAATGCTGTTGCTTTCTTTAGAAAGCTGAGATGCAGCATTGACCCCTCTTAGAGAAGAAGAGTGTTGTTGTAGAACCACAGCCCCCCTCCTCTCCCCCCGCCTGTCACTTCAGACAGCCTCTCACTGGAGAGCTCTCTCTCAGATCAGCACTAAACTCTCTCCTTAGTCTCAGGAAGTGTTGGAGGAAGCACTCTCAGCCTAGTAGGCTTTTCTTAGACTCCTAGATCTCATTGCATATTCATAGCCCCCTCCACAGTTGAGGGTATCAAGTTTAAAAAAAGAACAAAATACATCCAAGCTTTTAATTATTTACTGATATACTGTTAATATTCACTGCAATTCTGGAAAATATATTAAGGTTTAAACATCAATGTTTCATATTTAAAAACATTGCTTTGTTCGTGTAGACGGTGAAATATTGCTGCTGTCTTTGATTGCCAGCGTGAAGGCCATTTTCCCATGAACTCAAACACTTTTATGCATCACTCTCCATTGCCACACAAATAATGCAAAGACACTTAATGCTGTAAGTGGGAAATTGAGAGGCTGCAATTTGTCATCAGATCTTAGTAGATGTGTCCACCTGAACAACACATTCAAGTGTTGTGCAAATCCATTACACTACAAACAGGATTGCACAGCACCAGACATTACACTTTACATTAAGCGTGAACAAGCGTGCGAGTACCAGAATTTTTTATTTATTTTTTAATCATGGAGAAAAGAGTCATCGGTTTCAGTTTTTAATGGGATAAAATACCAGAATATTTGGAATGAGGAGATTGGTTACAAAAAGATTGTCTTCCTGAAACAAGACACAAATCACCATAGCTGCAGTAACAAGTATTTTTTTGACATTGCAAATAAACTTTTTTTTGCTTTATTTAGATCTGTTTTCCTAGTCCTTAAACAAAGCCATAAGTGATTCTGTTATAAAAGGTTATCAAGACTCATGGTTCAGTCAGAAAATGCAAAAGACTTGTTGTAATTCCCCCAAACACAAACAGAATTCACAGGCCAAGTGCTTAATCAGTCTCACATGCAGCAAGTCCAACTTGAGGTGCTCTTGAAGTTGCAAAATGTAGGCAGAGCAAGGAGAAACGTTACTGTAAACTAAACTATTTAGTCTGGTATAATTGGTTTAAAATGCCACCTGGTTTTAACCTCAGGGTCTTACTGAGGGCGGAAACAATAGTAAATACAGATTGATTACATCTGGTACTCTATATCAACTTACTGTGCATTGTCTATTGTACACAGTACAGTATGTAGAGCTGATTGTGACCAACCCACAAATATAGTTTAGATATTGCCAGCGGGCCAGTGTGTTTGTGCATTCCAACCTCCCATGAGTGGCAAAATTTAAATGCTCACGTCGTAAAACAAGTGCCCACAAGAGGAAAAATTGCAGTTGGATTCAGACGAGAACCTCTGCACCCTGTGCTCCTCTTGATTAATAGCCAACGTGTCTTGCTGAGCAGCCATGCTCTGCCACAGCTGGGGGTTCAGACTGAGAACGAGGCAGTGGCTGACAGTGGTGAGCTATGTGCTGCTCTGCTCCACGGGAGGTAATGAATCGGTGTGGCTGCCAGGACTGAAGTGTAGACAGCAAGAGGAAGAAAAGTGATCAGTCTTTCAGGGTGAGGTACTTGTCCGGCATGCAGGCCGCTGATAGCAGGAGAGAGACAGCATGAAAGAGAGGGGAAGGGAGGGAGAGAAGGTCTGTGTGAGAGAAGGAAGAGAAGGAGCAAGACAGGAGAAACAGTCAAGGGAGAGTTATTGAGAGAAAGGAGCAAAGAAAGAGGTGGATAGGAAGAGAAAGCAGGTAGAAACGAAGGGAATGTGCGGCTACAGACAGAGAAAGAGAAGGATGGATGACAAGGTGGGGTGTCACCCAATCTGTGTTAACATTCCTGGGGAAATTCGCTCCCTTACTGTTCCCCCACAACCCTCCTTAAACCACCACAGAGGGGGTTCATTATTCTCACTTTACTCCTCCACTAATTATCGTTATCATTATGGGGGATAATTACCATTTCACTGCCTAACACCCATGTAGCCTGCTCGGCTCTGAGTCACACACAAGATTATCAATAGCTGCTCAATTGCAGTCTCATCTGCCTAATTATACGATTTGGGCTTTGTGATAACTGAATAGGATGTGAAATCTAGTATTATGCCTTGTGAGTACTGGTGAGACGTGGAAAGTCAGCAGAAGGCCCTGAAATAAACCGATGCATGTGGAGCCTGTTAATTAAAAGCTGTGGCTTTCGCTGGAATATAAATCAGAGGAAATCCAGGGTTATGAAACAACTGGAAGTCTTCAAGATATCCTGCAAGCTGCTACAGAGCTCCGTACGCAGTGAGCGTTACTTATAACACATTTCTCAAAGAACTCTTACATGTTATCTGATTTCAGGGGCTCTGTTTTAATTTCTTCACTAGGATCTACTTTCAGTTAACCCACACAATTAGCACCAATTCAATCAGTTCATATTACAATATTAATGAAGAGCCAAAGCAGCATGCAATTGTTCCCCAGACCTGCATTACAATCGCTGGCTGTGACTTAAACTAAGCTTAGTAGTCGTGTTTGTCAAGGGGGTTTCTAAATCCCTCTGTGGCATTTTGGAGTTGCAGCTGACGCCTCGAACCTGATGAATGCTCTCTCCATCTGCTGCAGCTCAACACTGGAGTACAAGACTGACACAGGCCTAATCAGCAGGAGAAATTCATTAGACATGTCATCTGTTAGTAGAGAGAGAAGGCAGAGCTGAGACGAGGTCAGGAATGGAAAAGAGGGCATGAGGGCATGGGTGCAGAGGGTAAGAAGAAGAGGGAGAGAAGGTGACAGGGGGGATGGTTCAGTAAGCGTGTGACAGACAGTTGGGTCAGACTGGAGGAATGTGTGCCACAGAGGACCTCGTGACAGACAGGAGGCACATTCTCTTTGACCCCAATTACCAGAGGTGTTTCTTTCCACCAGCTAATCCATGGCATATAGGGTGGCCCCTCCTCTGTAACGTGGAGATTTGCTTTTCCAGCCTGTTGTTTTCCCTGCAAGCCATATGGATGGTGGCAAAGTTCTGCTGACCAGGATGTGACTGACCTCGTATGAAACTACCAGCGAATCAAACTAGTAATCTCTCTGTACCTTAACACATGGACTGTGTCAATGTGGGTCTTTGTAGTAGGCCTGCAGCTAATGATTCTTGTTACCATTAATTACTATGTCAAAGTAAAAAAAGTGATTAATTGTTTAGGATATAAAATGTCAGGAAATAGTGAAAATTGTCTATTGAAGCTCAAGGTGATGTCTTAAAATTGCTAGTTTCATCTGACTAACAGTACAAAACTCAAAAATGTTCATTTTAAATTGATATAAAACAACAACCCCCACCCCAGCAAATTCTCTCATTGTCGAGATTTTTGCTTAATAAATAACTGATCGACTAATTTATTAATCGACTAATAATTTCAACACTCCTCTCTTGTTCGCTATAACGTCTGTGTAGATAATTACCTATACTCAAAGTGCACATAATGTGTTGTTGTTGTTGTTGTTAACAATGCCTTTATAGTATTCAGAAATATGTAGCCCTTCTGCTTATATTCTGCTCCTCAAAATGTTAGTTAAGAAATCATTAAAATATATATTTTTGTTTATTTGTTTATTGCTGTTACAATTTTCTCAACTGTTGGTCAGACAAAATGTGAAGGTTACACCTTAGGTTTTGGGAATCTTCAATCGACATAACACAATTTTCTGGCATTTTCTGGCAGCTTATATTCTGCCTCTCAAAGTATTTGTATTACTCAAGTGGTTTCCATTCAACCGCAGCAATGTTTTCATGTTGTCAGGAGATTATCTGACCACCACCTCTCCTTACTTTTCCACAGAGACACTTATGGACTCCACTACAGCCACAGCGGAGCTCGGCTGGACAGTCTACCCCGTGTCAGGGTCGAGTGACAACAGCGTAAGTGACATGCGCTACTTTCACTATGATCTGCTTAATTCAATTATTATTTAAGGGGAAAAAAAGGGAAATTTTCATTGTGACAAAGATGAGGTGTGAGGTTGCCCTCTCTTTTGTTAGATGTAAGTGCAGCTAATGTGTAAATTTGCTCAATCCCCCATGATAACTTTCTGTCTGTGTTTTGGTTTCTCACTCTGAGGTCAAAGATCAATTAATGAGCCTGCCTGGTGCCCAGAGTGAGCTAAATCATTCCCCCAAAAAATCCAAAACAGTTAGACAGAAATAATTTGAATTTAACAATGAGATTTTTTGGCCGTGTTTGAAGAAGAAAACTTTTTGTTTGGTGTAGAATTTGAAGAGCACATTTTTTCTTTTTAGATATTACTGTAGTTCATCAAAGACACAAATATTCACTAACCCCATTTTCTTTTAGGTTTTTCTTCCGTAAATGATCTGGGTTTTTAACATTTTAACCTGATATGAACTTTCTGGTTCACGACAAACACAGTAAGAATGAACAATCATAAACTTAGCTAAATACGTGTGTTCATATGCCAGGCTAGAAGCTATGTGTTATATGGGCCCTGTTGGTGTTTGATGCACAGTATTTCCACATGGTTTGCCAGGGCATTGGTTCCTCCTAGCCACATGCAAGCCATGCCCACTTAAAGCCAGCCAAAGCCAGAGTCTCAGTCTCCTTCACTACTTTCCCCACCACAAGATTTAGACTTCTTAGAATGGGCCCAAAAGAGAGAAAAAATGTTGTAGACTTATTTGCTGGTGCATTTCAAAAAACCACTGCCGATTTTATTCAATTATTTATGCTTCTGTGGTTTGTATTAAAGATGGTTTGAATTAGACCCTATCATGCTGTGTCCTTTTTGCACTAAAAAATAAGCAAAAAATGGCAACATAGAGAGCTGGCCTTCAACAGTTCCATGATACAACTTCAAAGTTGTTCAGCAATAATTTAGGACAACTTCATCTCTCCCAACCTGAGGGCATGTTTTCTCCTCCCTGTTAATTCCTACAAAGCAAAAAGACGCCTGGTTTCCTTTTCTCTCGCCAGCTCTGGATCCAATCTGCACAGAGAGAGCTTGTGCACACATACCGACTCCAAAGACGGTTTACATCACATCTTCCTTTCATCTTTGCAAAATATTGGATTCAGCAAAACTTTCACTCAACCCGTATTTCATAATCAGATTTAATACTAAGTGGAAACTTCAGGCTAAAAAAGTTGAATACTAAGGCCGCTGTTGCAAACTATTTTGTGCAGTGAAAATGCCCACTGTGGCCAAAGTGAGGTGAAATTAAGGTCTAAACATCAAACTAAAGACCTCTAGACTCTTCAAGAATCATTGTTGTTCCAGTAACATGTGGTGTACCGCCTGATTCTGTGTTAGTTTTCTCTTCCAAATCAAATATCTTCAAATTTGATTATACTTAAAGGTTTATCTATGAGGACTCTTACTTCCTGCTTTTGACTTCAGATAATTCCATGCTACGATATTGTTGTTACGATATATCCCTCTCTTGGAGTGCAATGAAATGAAAGCCCCTAAGCCCCTGGATTTAGTCAGGTATAGGTTGGCCTTATCAGTGTGGGCACCGAAGTTTTAAGATGATACGGCAGAGCTTGTCAAAAGCACAGTCCATTGGAAAGTGAAGAGTGAGAGCGATGGAGATAGCTTGTCCCTCATGGCCCAGGGCAACAGGTGTAGAAACAGAGCTCGCTCTCCCTCACTGTATAACAGCAAGAGGTGCTTTACAGAAGCTATTGTCTTACACACATATATGCATGGCTTCATGGGCTTAGCTGGTGGATCAGTAACATCCAGCAGAGCGCCGCACCAGCAGTTGGCTTTCAGTACTCTGTACAGCTTCATGAAATATATCCTAACTTGACATGTGATACTATGCGGCACAATGGAAATGCAAACAAGTAACAGTGGGATATTAAGTCGGAAATGTTATGGCAGTTGGTGTTATTCCACTCTTTTATTTTACAGCATATTTGAATATGGCTTATCAAACTATTATTATAAGAAATTTCTTAATGTACAGCTATAAAATCAACTTCCTACAGTAGGTTTTTGGAAGTGATTTGTGTAAAATAAAATTACAGTTCAGCTTCTGTAAATCAAGTTTTATAACCCTCTTTTTGTATTGCCAAGGCAGTTCTTCCTTTTAATTATGCAAAGTGACAACCAGGCTTGCGTTGTCCCTGACAAGCAAGACATCTTCATTATTCTTGATAGCAATGGTGAAAATACCGACAACCAATGTAATATTTACCGAATCTGAATTCATCCCGCGGCAGTTTAGGAAGTTTACTGTCTTTACTGACTAACGTTCTGAGATTCTGGCAATAAGACACACGTATCACATGCCTCACTCCACCCACACAGGGAAACCGGTGCAGTCAGTATAGTTGGACTATCATGCAGACATGTGTCTCTGGGCAACGTTGTGAATACTTAACCCCAAGTGCACCCATACACAGAGCACACAATAATAATGACCAGCAGAATACATCCAAAAAAGAAGTTTAAGAGGAAAAAACTTCTACTGCCATGCACATAACTTCTAATGCAAACTCTCAACAATTGCAAAGAAAGACGTCTCCTTTTACATTGGTTAATGTAGAGTTACTCAGAGATCTTGATCCATTGAGAATCTGCTATGTGACATGGAGCTAATGTATAACCGGGGAGCAGAGCAGGGTTAAGTGGTCAATGTTTTCTTCTGAAGTGGAACTGAGAGACGTGTGAACATCAGATCAGACCTCCTGACCCGCTCTCTCCTACGCTGAAGTACTGACAACAGCAGCCATTTAGAAATAGACTTATGGCCTCAGGGAGCACATGGAGCTACTGTAGAAGGAAACTGAGGTCTCCTGCATAGGCGGAGAACATAATGAGGTGCTGTGTGTGTGTTAGGTTATCATTATGGATATGTCATAATGTGCTATATCAGGATATATCCAGTGTCACATGGGGACACACCACACAGCAGAGTTTTGCACGAAGACAATATGCAGCGCATGTTGCAAAATGTTTTTAGACAAATCAGTTCCTTGTGATTTATCAAAGACACTGCATATTGTATTAGAATTCCTTTGGAATAAGATTGAGGTTGTTTACATATAATTGTGGGCATGTGTGGCAGACCGACATGGCATGCCTTTTTTCACGTGGCCTTTCTTTTTCTTTACAAGTAATTTGTTGAACATATTTCATTGTATTGGACTCAGTGGGATTGAAATTAACCACTAATTTGTGACTGTGACTGTGATTCACAATTAAAGTCTGTGAAATTATATTTTAGGAATTGTGCAAAGAAATATGCAAACATAATCCACATGTAACTTTGCGGAATGGGGCTAAAAGATGGAATTGTTCTCCTAGTTTCACATGTTGTGCATTAGTAGTGGACAGCGGTAATTGGAGCTGACTGCAGCAGACAGTTCTACTTAAGTCTCTGTGTGTGTGAGTCCCTCCATGCTATGAAGCCCGGTCTCCTGCAGGATTTGGATCCCATGGCCTCTCTCGTAGTAATTGAATGCAGAGAGTGGGTGTCATTTGTCCTCTGTCCCTCAAGGGAAGGAACTCTTGCTCTGACAGATTTCCCACAACTGCAAATGGGGACGACTGCGCCCCGGGAGTTTTCCACAGGGTCTCTCTCCTTGCTTTTGTGTGAATAATTTATTTGCTTCTGTCAGTGATAGAGCGGTGATATGTAATGTGGTTCTGGAATGTGAAGCTAGTTCAGGTTAATTCAAACACTGCAATGACAAGACGTGATAAATACACAGTTCATGTTATGCCAAAACAATGAAACTTGGCATGTTCTGACAGTGTGTTCACACAGCTACTTGACTGATGTGTCACTCTATTCTGACCAATTGTGGGTTGTAGAACAGTGTATTTAGCTTTAACTTTAAGACTTATTTATTTATACAAGTTGTGTTTATTGCTACTTTCTCATTGCCTGTCATGAACTAACCTACTTTTGATTAATAAAACGGTAGTAATAGAATGTAAAAGCTATAAAATAACCTCTTGATCCCAGTGATGGGTGCAGTAATGGATGCAGTCCTTTGTTTTGGGGGGGATTCTTCCTTTAGTCTTCCAAATAACAGTTTTACAGTCATTCAAACAGTGCTGAATGGCCGTAACGGCCGTCAACAACTCTTCCACTTGCGCTTGCCAGACAGATCTATTTATCAAAAATCTGCCTGGTTGTTGACGAGCAGTGTCCATAAAGAGTGTAGTTATGGTCAGCATTTTGCAGCCAGCAACCTTGTTGACCGTCTGCACGTTGGCTAGGTTTTCCTGGTTGCGCAGATGTACAGGAAATTGAAAACTCTGAACTCTGACAACTTGATTGTGTTACTTGAATCTAACACATTGTAAGAGCGTAGTAGTCCCAACAGAGCAATATAACGGGCAACATATCAAAAGCAATGTGTCTGTTTGCGGACTCTTGGCTGCTGATGCTTGCCTGACTGAAAGTGGATATCCTTCGACATGAGGACAATCTCAAGGTTTCTTCCTCTCTTTCAAATGAGGATGTGTGTTTTGCTTTCATTTGTTTTCATTTAGGATTAACGGTTGGAAGTTGTTGATTTTATCTTCCAAGTGGCTGTTGTTAATCAGGCTATAACTGTAATTAAGTCTGTATACAAATGCACGACTTGTGTGTTCTTGAGCACTTAGCACTGAACCCTTCTGTGCTCGCTTACTGTAAACCAATTTGGATTAAAGTGTCAGTTAAATGGACAAGATGTAAATGTAAAATAGGAAAGTGTGCAGTAGCTCCTGCGTAATGTGTGCTTACAGAGGAGTTCTGTAATTAGTTGCTACTAAGAGGTCCAAGGAGGACGAGACTTGTTTTATCGGTTTGACTGGTGAAAGAGGCAAAAAGCTGTCTTGGTGAATCGTCTCAGCTGTAGTAGTAACTCTAGTCTATAATTCAGCCTTGACAGTGCGTTCCGCTTGCCTTTACAGATAAAGCAGAAACCTACTGTCATGGAGACGTATGGATTGCAGGTCAGCTGAACTTTTCTCTCTCGCTCCTGGAGTGGCAGAGGAGATATTGATTCTGAACCTCATTCTCAGTGAGCGTCACTGAACTGTAGCACCTCATATAACACCAGAGGAGAGGAGCAGCTGACATATAGCAGTCTCTACTAGCCCCACCATAGTCTAACCACCACAATCTATATTCACTTCAGACAGGTTTTCTCTCACAGCACAATATAAATTACAGACACACCAGTTAGTGGACACGGGGCTGATGTGGGAAAGTAGTTTTATTCACAAAGTAGAGATGGCCTGACAACAGTTCAAACTGTTGAAAAAAACAGTTTAACTGGCAGCATGACGAAGGTGCAGGAATTTGTTTTGGAAACAGAACAAGGGCATTGCACACACTTTATCTAAACAGCAGGTATCCACTCTTATCAGACAGATTCAGAGTACACTGTACAGCATTCTGTTCTTAAATGCTTATTTTGTTCTATATGGGAATGATGGCCTAGCAACTGACTTTTTGGTGTCATTTATGTAACACTAAAACTGCCATTTTTGCTAATAAAACAGAATTACTAAGGGTCTGATGACAGTGTTGTATACTAAGGTAACAACAGGTTAAATGATACACTGGAAATTATTTGCCAACTCTAATCGACCCAGGATTACTCAGGACACCAACGAGAGCAATTAAAACATAAAACAGAGTCTTTTTGTTTGGAGCCAGTCGCGCGTTCTGTTTCACACCACTGGTTTTTTTTATCGTAAGCGTATGTTTCTGTGTGTGGTGTTTCTCAGAGGAAGAAAAAAAACCCTTTGCTTGTTATTTACCTTGAAGTCTTACAGTCTAATGTCTAATAACTTTGAAAAATACCCCAAATATTTCACAAATGCAAATTAGCTCTTTATAGTATTTGGTATGCCTTTGGTTATTAGGAAAATGCTTTTGATCATTCTGGTCTTAAAACATCTATTTATTTTATGTTATAGTAATGCACTATTCAATGGACTCTATAGCCCTATGGCTGTTGATTTCCAAACTCAGAACAAGAAAAACAACATTTTGCCAAATGTAACAGGATCTCGGTAGAATGAGCTGGAGTTTTTATTTCCATCATCATCTGAGGGCAGCTCATCCTCTCTAACTAATCCATCTTGACATCCACACCAGGGTTACCTCCACCTTCTGTACTTAAAAAACATGACCACCCTTTTACAGCACTCAGTAAAGAGCCAGGGGAAAGAGCTGTGAAAATGAAGACGTTTCTTCTAATTTCACACTCTGTGCTTGATCGTTAGGCTCTTATTATGCCCCATTTGCTTCCCTCCACTGGCTGTGATGAAAGCAGGGCAAAGAGGCCATGACAGGACAAAAAGGGGCCCTCCATCAAAACACATTTTGTTTGGGGTCTTTTTTAGCCTGGCTCAACCCTTCCCCCCCATACCACTGCCAACACTTTCCCCTGCAGTTTCCCCTGTCTGCATCCCTCATTAGCAGCAACCCCCACCTGTCTCCACATTCATTTTATTAAACTGTGATTGTCCAACGCTCTGTGCTCAGTAGAAGCGGACTGTCCGCTCTTGTTTAATTGGCCCACAGCCTCCCCACTGCTCCTCAACAAGTGGGAAGGTCAATGGCTGCTCATGACCTGGGATGATGATGTCTGCCAGTACGGGCCAAAAGACAGATTTATCCTCAAAACATACCACCAAGAACTGTGGTTTGTACAATCAAACAGTGCAGTGTGATATAATTTATGGTCAAATAAAAATTTAAATTTTTACAGCTAAATTGGCAGTGTTACTATCAAAATGTGTTTACTCTGATTTCAAAAAACCCACTGTTTTTGTAAGTTGACTTCACAATTAAATTCTAACTATAACACACAATTGTTGAAATACATTTTTAATTTTGAAAACTCCAACTTTGCTCATTAGGTACATTTGGAAGAAAGGCCCAGTTTTGATAAGTAACATTCAGATAAAGAAGTTCTTATTGTAGTTTTTTTTTTTGTTATGCTGCATTATGTTTATTCTCATTATTATTTTTGGCTGCACAGTCTTTTCTGTTTAGGTTGGCTCTTGTGATGGTTTTGGTTTGGGTCAAGCCAAGCATCACACTAGGGGTGATTAATTAGGACATGGGCATTAAGAACTAAAGCAGTTCTTATTAGTCAGAAAGTGTTTGATAGAACGCCGGTTTGTAGCAACAGGGGTGACTTTCTCCTCCCAACCCGTCAAAATCTGTCAAAATCCTCACTAAGTGGGCACTAATTTGAGAAATTATATCAGCTGTGAAGTGAAGAGTGAAGGGGGGAGGTAGAGCAGTAGAAGCAGTAGAGGGTGCAGCTGATGCAAAGCTGCTCTTGAGGGTTGAGAACAGGGCTTTTGCTTGGCTGAGATGCCGGGGTCAAGGTCATGACCTGCTTGGTGGTTAGAGCACATGGTGTTTAAAGCTGGTTTGATCCATGGCCAAGGGGCAGGAAAACCACAGAGGTTGCATCTGGAGTCTGTATAGTCAGAGGGAGTGCTCAAATATGTGTGCAATATGTGGACTTTAGACACCCAACCAGAACCTCTCTGCTATGTTCATGTGACTTAATGTCCTCAATGAGAGGACCGGACAGGAAAGGAAAGGGTAAACGTCAATGCTGTCTGTCTGTACAAAGCAGGGTTTATATTTTTTAACATCCCAAAATGTAATTTTTCCTAAATGTGTTTTTTAAATGAACACTCATACTCAAATGAAAACTCCATTCATCCCTCCATATATTATTCATAAATATGTTTTCATTAGTGTATAATCACCTGAATATAAGAATCATGTCTTTGTTACCTTAGAATGAGCCCTTTCTACAGAGGGAGCGGGTCCTCTTTCACGGAGCCCGCCATGTTGCACCGCCATGTTTCTAAAGTAAAACAAACACTGGTTCTAGAGAGTGCCTTTTGCATTTTTTTGTGAGTTTCTTGGCCACCATAGGTTCTCCTACACGCTTGAAAGGGGAGGGTGAGTGGAGGGGTTATCAGTTTTTTGCAATCTGCAACCTCACCTCTAGATGCCACTAAATCCTACACACTGCTCCTTTAAGTGACAACTTCATAATGCCAATTATTATGTAAAACGACTTTATTTACTTGACTAAACAAATTAGAGTAAGGGTCTGAGTAAGTAACCTGTAAGTAGCCTTGTTAATATACCAGTATTATCACAAGAAATGGGAGGACATGCTGGGAAGGCTGGTTTTCATTTGTTCCTTTAGAATCGTCTAATGCATCCATATGGGTTATTAGAGATATTTTATTAGAGACATTTTGTTTCCTTGCACCACGTAATCAATTCAATCAAAATGTTGCCTGAAGCTGATTAGTCCTGGTAATCAATGTATTATAAAGTCAAAACATTCTTGTCGCTGCAAAATAGGTATCAGCGGGGGTTTTATGACAGATTATATTAATAGGAAACATGCAGACCATTTACTGCTTTACAGCTGAATTGCACTTAATTGAATAAATCAGGTTAACTATGTGTCTCAATTACCAATTTTCTTTTTTCATAAAATTCTGTATTTAAGTCAAACTCCTTCTAAGAGCAGTCAAATGTAAAAATGTTAACTAACTGTTTATGTCTGTCCTTGGCCAACAGTGGGAGGAGGTGAGCGGTTATGATGAAAACATGAATACCATTCGGACGTACCAGGTCTGCAATGTTTTCGACAACAATCAGAACAACTGGGTACGGACAAAGTACATCCGGCGTCGTGGTGCTCAGCGGATCCATGTGGAGATGAAGTTCTCAGTGAGGGACTGCAGTAGCATTCCCAACGTGCCGGGCTCCTGTAAAGAGACTTTTAACCTCTATTACTATGAATCGGATGCCGACACAGCCACCAGAACCTCGCCAGCTTGGATGGAGAACCCCTGGATCAAAGTTGACACCATTGCAGCAGACGAGAGCTTCTCCCAGGTGGACCTAGGGGGCAGAGTGATGAAGATCAACACCGAAGTTCGGAGCTTCGGGCCCGTGTCACGAAACGGCTTCTACCTGGCCTTCCAGGACTATGGCGGCTGTATGTCGCTCATCGCTGTTCGTGTCTTTTACCGAAAGTGCCCTCGTATCATCACTAACGGGGCGTTGTTCCAGGAGACACTCTCGGGAGCAGAGAGCACCTCCCTGGTGGCTGCAAGAGGTGTTTGCATCCCAAACGCAGAGGAGGTGGATGTGCCCATTAAGCTGTACTGCAATGGAGATGGAGAATGGATGGTACCCATCGGACGCTGCATGTGCAAGGCTGGGAACGAGGCTGTGGAGAATGGGACTGTTTGTCGAGGTATGTTTTGCTCTTATACTATTTTCATTAATTCTGCTAAGCCTAATGAATCAATCCGCTCTGCCAACATAGCAGAGTAATCCAACACTGAAGGATACAATCCATACAGTGTTTATGTCTGGTAGTGCACTCTTCACTGTAAGCTGTTCCAGGGATCTATTCAGTCCCATTGAATTGATGGTATACGCTAGTGATATATGGACATTATGGAAGGTTATACATTCTGTGCATAGATTATTCAACAGAAGTCATCACCATATTTCCATAAAAATGATCATCACCCCTGCTGTTTATTTTCCAACAGAAATACACTGCTGAATATGGCAATTCATAAGATAATTCTGGCTAGGGTTTGGTCTGAAAATATACTGCTGCCTTTTGAAGCTGTGACTGCAGAACATGTTCAGTGCCATAAAAGGATGGGAGTTCCTTATCACAGGTGTTTGGTTGCAAATCAGAACAGCTTGCGAGGGAACAAATTATTAATTGCTTTTTGTCCTTTGCACATCTGCAATTAAACCTCCAGTCTATTACATAAAGATTATAATATGTGTAAAGAAGTGCATAAAATACATTTTCAGAGTGTAATTTTGTTAGCAGGGTATGTTCAGAATAAAAAGAATATACAAATGTTTCAGCCTCTCTCTACAAAGAAGCATCTCTCTGTGCATATTTAACAGAAATTCAAAGAAAATAAGGACAGCAAATTTCAATCTGTCTGTACTGACCTTTTGTTGGTAGAATTCCTCCTTCCATCCATGAGGACAAAGAGGGTATTTTTCAAAATTGCCTGCATTTTCCTATCAATTGGAATCCCTTACAGGCAAATCGATTTGGCTTTTCAAAACATCAATGCACCCAACATTTACCTGTGCCATGCCATATCCGCACTCTGGCAGGTGGTATTTGGTCAACGTGCTTAGAGATCTTGATCGCTTGAAACAGCACGGCAGCGCGTAGCCTGCAGTCTGGAGCCGTGCTGCTTCAGCCCAGCACAACAAACCACCCACCTGCGCTTCAGATCGGTGTGTTGCTGCCTCTCTTATGCACGCATGTAATTACAACACATCCCCCAGTGTCTATGTGCTGGGAGGGGAAACGTGATGGGTGCTGCCTCACAAACACTGCCAGGCCCGTTCGATGAGTACTAATGAGGACAGGCACCAGCTCCTCCTTAAGGAATACAGGCCACTAAGAGGCACATGAAGATAGCTATTCTGCTGTAGCAAGCTACTCTGAATCCACATCGCCACATAATTACACAAATCTGCTTGTTTTCTGACCTACATGTAATTCACTGCATGTGGTGGATTGGAACATCTCAGGGGTGTCCTCAGTCATGGCAGTTTTTGTGCTAAACGGGATTATACAGTTAAATGCTGTCAGCTCAAAAGGGGAAAGCGTGTTTAATTTATATCCTCGCACCGCTGGGCAGGATACTTTTTGTGTAGCGTTTCACCTTCCATTTCCGACCACCCTCCTGTTATATAATTATTTCTCCTTACCTGCTGCACACTGGCTTTGTTAAGGTCTGCCAGAAGAAAGGCTTCACTGACTGCACGCTCTCTTCTTCATCACCCCCACTGCAGTAGTGAAAGCTATAGATTGGAGCACTGCATGTCTCATGGGCAAACTGTAGTGACCCTGACAGAAGCATATATACGTGTACACAGACAGATTTTGACCGCTCTCTGTCACTTGGTCTTCCCTGATCACGTGACGCACTGACTATAATATTAAAGCTTTATGAAAAGAATGTATTATCTGAGAGTGCAGCTGTGGAACGCAGCAAAACGCAACGCACGGAGATGGATTTTATGGCTCCATACAATAGTTATGAGCCTCAGTGCAAACAAAAAGGAAGTGTGTATTTTTACCAAGAAAAAAAATAAAACCATTACAGTTAAAAAGGATATTATGCTGTGGTCCTCCCATTGTTCAGAAGCCCTTTTTGATGGAAGGCTGCCACCAGATGGTCTACTCTCTAGTCATCTTCCTAAACACTGAAAGCTGATATCAGTGCTTGAAACTGTGGTCAGTCACTGGCTTTCAACTGCCAGAAGTTGGATAATGAATTGATCTATGAAAGATGCGCCTTTGCCTGCCGATATTATGGGGTAATGAATTGATTTGTGAGAGGTGCCCTCTGAGGGTCTCTAAGATATCCTCTTTCATAGATGGATTATGGAGCCACAGAGACAGCATAAAGGAGCCAAGATGAAAGCGACTATTTGTACTGTGATATTAATAACGCAACCAACGCTTTGTTCCAGCATCTCTGTAACTAAACGTGTAATTACGCATGTAACAATTAAATCCTTGGCAGGGATTCTGGCAAATAATTATGCTGTCATGAAATCTGTCAAAATATTGACAGTAGAAGGGGGTGCTTACATCAAATATCTGAAGCCTTTTTCTCTGTGAGATTAAGTTTCCTCTGTAAGAAGTGCTGTGAGTGAAGGAACCATACCAGGGCTTTTCAGCAGAGACGGCCCTGAAAAGAGAGACCCTACCTCCCCTCAGAGCCCTGAGGAGATGGTGCACCACAGAGACACACGGGGTCCTGTTTGCCCTTGCTGTTCACTCCAGAATGAAAAGCATTCTCTTCAGTGGGGCACAATGAAAGCCATGTTCATGGATGGAATTGCAAGCTCCCTTAACAATGCCCATGTGTGTTTTTTCACTGTAATCTGATCATCTAACCCCATGCTATTGTGAGTTCAAGGGTCTCGACTGTGGGAGCGTGGCTCGTGTTATAGAGAAGTGAAGATTCAGATGGAGACAATCTGTCACAGCGATACTAACAGCTTGATTCATCGTTTGGTAATGTTTTGGCTAATTACTGTGTTTGGGGAGAAAAAGAAAAGCATCGCAAAACAAGCAGCGCAGTTTGTGTGGGCTCTGTGGCCCAGATTTGCAGGGAGAAGAGTCAACGCATAACATCACACAGCATGACAGTGGATACAAAAGTGCAACTGTTACATCTGCACACTCTTCCACTTATGTGCAGTGGAAATAATGATGTGAAAATGATTTTGATGGCAAAACCAATCAGGTTGCCCGAGAAAGAGGAATTCTTAGAGTGTATAGAGAAGTGAGAGACATTTAAACATCATTCTGCACTTTGCATACAGTATTTTACTGTTGATATTCAGAGTTTTAGAATCTATGCCAGTCCATAATGTTAAATCCTTAATAGAATTTGTTTAATAACCACATCCTAGCCTCACCCACACTATCACAGAGAGGCACATGCAAACTCACACACTCACAGGCAGTGACACTATTCCAAGATACCGATTCAGATACACTGTAATGTACATAGCGAATTCCACTGAACATGTGTGACAGGCCCCACAGCGAGTCAGTAAGTCACATGAATGATAACCATTTTTAGGTCACAGTGTGGAGAATTTGGACCAACACTAGTGCCTCTTTGAGTGTCAGTCTCTTGGTGAGGTGAGGTCTGCATCAGTGGTGGGTAGTAGCTGCTTGGAAGCGAGGTTCCTGCAGTTGAAACCCAGAGCAATTAGATTAAGGAGGAAAGGCTTCAGTAATTCTTCAGCCAAATGTGGTTGTAGATAAAGAGAGTTTGGGGGATCGAGTGCAGAGGTAGGTGCTGTGCAGACATGATTGGATAGACATGATTGCATGGAAAAGAGGAGGGGAGGAGGCGAAGGCAGGAAATGAGTCCCCCTAACCCACTGTCAGAATCCCAATTATTGCAGTCTCTTCGTCTGGAGAGGGTTTAAGGGTGGAAATCAGCATAGCACAGACAAATCCACGCCGCTGCCTTTATTTCCCTGGGTGCCGCTGTCTTTAATGGCAGCTCTAATTGACTAACAGTGCACGTGGGGACCAGCCACACTGATGACTGGATGACTGTCCTCTGCACTGGAACAAGACACAAAGCAAAACAAAACAAACACACACCCTCAAGGCTTTCGCTGCATTGTGCAAACAAAGATGAAGGAAGGTTTGCATTGGGTTCCACTAACAGAGAGAGAGGGAGGGAGAGAGGGTGGGAGAAAATAAGAAAAAGAGAGAGGGAGAAAATATCAACAGCCTGCCTACACAATAGGCATTCGCACAATATTATGTTAAAGTAAAAGCCACACTTATTCTCTTAGATTGATGGCTGCTTCGACTGCTGTTGGGAACCGTTTAGTTAAGCATAAGGAATACAAATTGGCTCCTGAACAGATGTTCATTACTGCAACATTTGTCTGTTAAATGGCATCATAGACAACATGACTTAATTTATGCATCATAGGCAATATTACTTAATTTCCATTACTGATCTTTTCATTTAGAGCCACTAAAGGGTCTGTGATGTGTATTTGATAGAGGTCTGTACACAGTGTAGGATGTTGTAACAGCAGGAGGCGGAAAGGCGAGCTCTAAGACATGTCATTCTGTCCACAGAGCCCCCAGGGAACATTCAGGAGCTTTTATTCTCTCTTCCCCACTGTGAAGGGATTTCAGTACGGCCAGGTGCTTTTTTTTCTCTCTTTTTTCTCTGTCTTTTCTGCACCCTGCGCACATCCATACAGCAGAAGAGAGACGAGATGTGGGGGAGCCTCTAATGAGAGGAAGGGAAGAGTCTAAGAGAAAAACTCTAAATCAAACACACATAAAGCCCTTCTAATATACATTAGTCGTGAGTGCACAAATTACATTACAGCGCGTGAACACATATGCACTACCA
Source organism: Macquaria australasica (assembly GCA_005408345.1). NCBI lineage: Eukaryota > Metazoa > Chordata > Actinopteri > Centrarchiformes > Percichthyidae > Macquaria > Macquaria australasica. The sequence continues at coordinate 489,657 of SEMN01000293.1, read as the reverse complement.
CACAGTATGCAATCATGTGCACACACAGGAACCTTGTATACCCACACACATACACTTTATCTTCTTCATTTTCACAGCACATCCATCATATGCGGATGTGATAACGTGACCTGCGATCCCCACGAATCTCCCTGAACTCAAAGATCATGCCCTGTTAAGCCTGTTAATGTTTTCCACATGTTTTTGCACATGTCGGGCTCCACTCCATATGCCCCACCGTCACACTCCTCATTATTCCACACCATCTATTGAATCTCAAATTCAGACAGTATGACCTCTTATAATCCCAGTACCTCTTTTTTTCTACATTATTGGTCATCTCGTCAACTGCAGAGGCTTCCTGCAGGTCTGGTTCTTGCTTGTAACACCTATCCCTGTCTCACCCTGAGCCCCGAGATACCAGACAGACTGATGACCACAGACAGTTTGCTGGTGTTTTTCCATGAGAGCAAAGCTGGGTGACAAACCTGAGACCGTATGGTTTTGTTCATGATAAATTCACCTTGGACAGGCTGTCCTGACACTGAGGAAATGAGAGCTGTGCAGTATATAGAGATCCTTCCATACGTGCCTCTCTTTTCTCATCAGGGACAAGGCCGGGGCTTTGTCAAAACATCCCCATGTGCTCTCCCTCAGATGTCCTCGACTCGTGTGCTGTTAGAGGATTCCAGTCGCTCTCTCGGGGAAGGGAGACTGATGGATCAAGCATCTGTCTGGATAAAAGATGAGAAACAATCGGGCTCACTGTTAAAGACAGGAATCCCTCCCGAGTATCAGTGACCTTGTTTTCCAATGATGTATTAGAACTCGGTCAACATTGAGAGAAAATTGTGGTGTCTTGTGTTGCATGCCGTTGACCTACATTAAAAGCTATTCTAAAAGCGAGAGCAGAGAGAAAGCTTACCCGTTCCTGACATGGGTGGGATGTGCCACGTGTATTCTGCGGCCGTAGCATCCAAGAGATGAGCACAGTTGTTCACACACAGTTAACCCCTTGGTCATTCACTAAGAAGCTGAAAGGGTTGAGTCTATATTCTGCTTCACACCGGATGGTCATTCAATCTCATACAACATCACAGTTTTGCAGCACAAGATAATCCACACATAAAGGCGCTTACTGTTGTGGCATGTACTCCACCTGAATATGTGCCCCTTAACGCTGAGTAGAAATTACAAAAACATCTGTTAGTTATATAATTCACCAGCTATTCATTGTGTTACTGCTCAGTTCATTTGAATTATTTGACAGTTGGTTCCTTTGAGAAGAACTTTGACGACAGCAACTTATGTAACTATATGACTGCAGTCTGCAGTGGCCCTCACTTTGACTTAGTACAGTAAAACAGAGAATACGCATTTCATGCCATATGGAGAAGACTCTCCAGAAGTATAATGGATTCTAAAATAAGTAACATCCCCCATCAACAAAGACCGCTCTCCTGTTAAACTTCAGGTGATTAAAGATTGAACGGCTGCATGGGTGAGGCAGAGAGATGGGAAGCTAGAGATGGATCAGAATGGAAAGGCAACAGGGGAAGAGAAATATTAACAAAGACACATGAAGATGTGTCTTGGTTTTCTTTCTCTTCTTCTCTTATCAGTGTTATATGTGTCACTGCCCATCAATGTACTGCACTAACAACCACGAGAGATCATCTCCTTTGAGCAACCTAGGAAGACATGACGGGGAGAGAATATTAATACTATAAACTTCCTAACTCCAGTATTTTGTGATTCTGATGTTTTGATTTCAACTGAGGGATTACTTACTCTGCACCGAGAAGATTTCCTGATACAGCTGCCTTCAAAGCACATTATATAATTAAAAAAAACTGTGGCTGTCAACCTAAAAATAAGGCTGCTTTCTTGAAAAGAAGACATTTTTGTACATATTTTGACTATATTCTGTGAGAAAGTCACTCTGTTCCGCTTTTACATACAAACAATGACATACAGTACTTAAAATATGGAGTGGATACACAGTTCAGAGATGTCAAAGTCTCTGTTGCTGCACTCTACTAGACCATATGCTGGACACTGCAAGGTCCACTTTGCTTTGTACCATGAGTCAGCATGCACTGTAAATCTCTGAGTTGTCGATATATCTCTCTTGCAGTGTCACTAAGATAAATTCCTGTGCATTTAATTAATGGCAATCAAAGTGATTTAGATTCAGAAAGTACACCCTGCTGTTCTCAAAGGAAAACAAAAAGGCTGAGTTCAATTAACAGCTAATTCCAGTGCCTGAAACCAAATAAGAAAAACCAACAAACAGAAAGTATCCTTGGATTCAAGGGCAACATCTCTGTTAACCTCAGTGAATCCCTATGAGGTGTTCATGTCCACACAAGCTTTATCTCCTCACTGGGGCCTCTGCAGTGTTTGAGCAAAATCAACAACCAAATTAAGCAGTTTATATTGAGATTTATTTTACTTTGGGATTTAATTCCGAAATGTTTAGAAAACCACCGGCTAATGTCAACTCAAAAGTTGGACTGGCATAACAAAGGTTTCTGTCATCACCCTCCCCGGGAGGTTTCTGAATGGTGTTTGAGTTTGAAATTGAACACATGCCTCTAAAGCCCCGTCGATGTAAAGTTAAGCTCTCCCCTGTCGAGACCCACCACTGCAGGATTGTATTTGTACTTTGTTTTCTTTGCCAGGTTACCACCTGTGTGTTCCTGACTTCTGAGAGAATCCAGGTGAATATGTTTTTGTTCAAGAGACATATTGCTTATGTCATTCACTATATTAAGTGTCAAGGCCCAAGAGATACTGATGAAAGAGTAACACCTGCACACTGACTTCAAACCCCAAATGAATTTAAGTTTGGATCTCAGTCAGATCTTCATTAGATCAAAAGAAGGTCTAAGAGACATCCACCAAGGGCGCCCCGCTCACCGGTTACCACGTAGGCTGAGTCCTCACCGCATCGATTCCAGCCCGGGCCCCTTCTGCATGTCGTCCCCCCCCCCCCCCCCTTTGCTGTCACTATCAAATAAAGGCGAAAAGCCCCAAAAAATATACCTTTTTAACAAAAAAAATTCAGGGAATCACCAAGGTCATTAGTATTCATTGTGTGGAAACCCTGAGTGTCTGTACCAAATTTTGTGCCGATCCATCAAGTAGATGTTGAGATATTTCACAGGATGAGTGAAAACTTTGACCTGCTGGTGGTGCTAGAGGAAAAGTCAGTGGATCAAGTCTGAAGGATTCATACTCTGGGCACCATGAATGTCTGTACCGAATTTCAGGTCAGTTCAGACAATAATTGTTGAGATACAGTATTTCAGCCTGAACCAAAGTGGTAGAGCGACCGCCGGACCCACAGACCGACATTGCTATCTCTACGGCCATGCTGCTAGTTTGGCTAAAAATAGTTGAAGCATTATCTTTCAAAATCAAAAAATAAACACAGAAAAGACAATGTGTAAGTCTTTGGTTGACACTTCATATGCTCCATATTCCATATATTGTCATTTATCTGTTTATCACAGTACTCAATTAAGACTGTAATTGTGTGGAATGAGCATACTTGATGCTGGGCAAGAAAACAATCTTGGCTCCAGTGGCCTGGTTAAATTGTAGAAGCCTGGTTGAGGGGGATGGTGCTCTGTTGCTGCGGGGGACAGTACAGCTTTGTAAATGGACTACTTACAGAATTTTCTGGATGTTAAAACTTTTTGCTTCCCCTTGGGCAGCTGTTAAGCAAATAAATTACTCAATATAATGAGCTGTTCCACTCTCCTGTGGAATTCCCAAGCTCTCGGCTGAAAGGTACAGTTCGACACGCTTTTTACTCTTGTATGGAACCGGGTTCATCTAAAGGATACAGTTTTTTTTAGTTTTTTTTAACCACGCTTTGGAAGATGAAAGGCGTAGTACAATCCGCCTGGCTAATCCTTATCTAGTCAGTTAGAATATTCCTACCAGTACATTATAGTAGGTAGTTGTGGTTTATGGGTGAGAATAATCTCACCATGTTCCTCCTCTCCCTTCTCTTCCACCTCTAGGTCTTTGCCTCGCGATTACTGCTATTTTCACACAGTTTATACTGTAAAGCCTTTAGGGATTCTCTGTTTATACTGAATTTATATGGAGAAGGAGGAGGTGAGACTGTAAACAACAAGCTAATGAGAAGGCTGCTCTGTTTTGCCTTGTGTGGAAAAATAACAATTGCTTCCTGTGCACCTCACAGCATGAGTGAAAGTACAGTGCTGGGATATCATAATGTTTTTAAGTCCCAATCATGTTTGAAAATTAGACAGTAATTGCTGCGTAATTACTTTTTATTAGGCTGAAGTATATTCTTTCAATTCCATGTAATTGTAGAGCCCACAAGTTTCTGGTAATTCTAGACACCATAAAATCGACTCTATGCTTTGTGAAATGAGGTGGTTTCTGTGCATTCAGAGTGGTCACTAGCAAAATTGAATTATTTCCAGGAGAAGACTTAGCTGATACACTTTCTTTACCTAAAGAATAGATCAATATGTCCATTGTTAGTAAATTGAGCTACCCATTGGACACAGCACCTTTCATGGTTCTTTATTCAAGTATCCAGTATCTCCCGCTATAGTTTCCTACAAGGTATTATATAGGTTGTGAAGATCCATCACCTCTAAGTAATGGGTTTTAAGTATTGACGTGAAAAAGAAAGAAATATTAGGTACTTTAGGTCAGGATTTGATTTCCTATTTACTGAAAACATGGACTTGCATTGCTGCAAAACCCTGTAGATGAAATGTATATAACTGAAAGAGAGACTGGCAGTGAAACAGTGAGACACAGTCAGGCTAAACTGAAAAATCACGTACAAAGCTCCTCCTCACTGGACATTAACCACCCGCCAGTGTTTACTACAAAGCCTGGATTGGCCTTGCAGCATATTGATGCCTGGGAAATGCTCACTTCGTGCTGGGACCAGTGTTCTGGTTTATTGTGGTCATCTCAAGGCTGTGTGGTCTCTACAGAGTTATTTTGGTGGTTTAGGTGGAGGAGAGATCAGCGCATTTTCATGTGCGGGGTGTTTTCATTCTACCACGCCATCCGACCCAGTATGGCACTGTCTCGACACACACCAGGGCCACCGCTGCCTCCCCTCCCAGTACGGGAATCTCTTCTCTGTGAAGTAACAGGCTTAAAGAAGTGTCTGGAATACATTAGTCACAGTTATTAATGAGGTTGTTTTGATTCTGCTCTCCCCTTGTCTTAGCTTTTTTTCCACCGTGCAAAGTCATGACGAGGCTGAGGATTTTGGCTGAAACAAAAAGACAGACGTTGTCAGCTCACAGGGAGACAGATATAGTTAAAACGAGACAGAAAAACTGGCAGAAAGGAGAGAAAGAGTCTTAGAGGAAGAGATCACGGTACAGTGTAGACCTATACTATGTCTCTCTTAACCACAGTACATGATGTTATGCACTTGGCAAAGGAGTAGGTCCCTCTCCCCTTACAGTATGATATGAATTGGCTCAGTCTAGGGCCTGTCAATGGCACGTGTCACTTAAAATTATGGATTTTGTTTGTCAGTGTAGAAGTACTGTATGTCTCTGGGGGCTGTTTTTAATTTTTAATTTTTTTAAACAATGGCAGGATATGACTTTTAGAGATAAGACAAACCTGCAACAGGAAATAGAGTAGTTTCTCATTACTGGGGCAAATATATCTGAGAATTAAGGGAAAAAAAGTAAATCTACAATTACATTTTTAGTTTTTTAAACTCTTAAATAATTTGTCTGTGCAGTGCACACTGCTCTGCTATTGAGGTTACTACAGTTTATGAAGTGATGAGGTCTAGTGATTATTTATCTAACGATGAGACTCAAAAACATATTCTCCACTGTGTCAATCCTTTTAATCATACCATTCCAATCAAGTAGAATAACAATGCCAGATTTCACTGTCTTAATGTAGCACCTTGAAGGGTAATGTTATGACATTGACACTGAGCAGAATGTGACATTTTCAGCCACCATGAGGGATATCTCAACTCTCCACAGAGAGAAACCCTCACTAGAGAAGACATTTTGGAGCCATCTGCATCTAAAATAAGCAGGCCCCACTCAAGTACAGAGCTGATTCGTTGATGTCGTTCATTCCTTGTACAGCCTTGATAACTCCTCCTTGCGACCTTCTTACTAAATATAGCAATTCACGTATTGATTTGGGGACGCGGTGCATTCACAGCATGCCTCCACCATAATGACCTATTTCAACAGATTGCTTGTAGTTAAGTAGTTTTTTTTTTTTGTGTGTGCTCTCTTTGTCTCGAGGCTGCAGTAGGAAGAAGACACAGCCACATGTTCTGAGCGGAGACTGACACAACATATCTTGGGTCTGTTGCATAGGCCAAAATACCATCATGTATTCACGATGGCCTTGTGGCAACATGAATACATGTGTATCTTCTATGCAGAAACCATGTACGAGTGCATATTAAAGCATTGATTTTACATTTTTATTGCAGCATTAAATGCTTGTGTATTCTCTCAAGGCCATCGGGAGATGCTTTATCTCAACGCGGTGCAAAGTTGTGAGATTACGAGAATCAACTGGGCCTGCAAGCACGGTGATTAAGTACGGATCATTCACAGTGTTGTACCTCACTGCTATTAAAGTGTGGCAATGGGGAAAAGGGCCAATGAAAGCTTGGCAAAAGATGGCTTAAATTCCATCTGTGTCTACACCATGCCAGCAGGCAGGCTTCCCATTACGGAATGACTGGCTATGATTGAAATCATGGCTCTAATGTGCTTCGTTATCTGTCAGTATAGTGTTGCAAGAGGGATGGGCATCAATAGGATCACTGTTGGGCTATTCGAGGGAGCTGAGATCCAGAAATACTCTCACTGTTTTATCAAAACAGTCAGGTGACATGTCTAAACACTTCACTATTTATCTTTTTGCCCTTCCAAATAAAACAGCTGCCACGTCAAAGGCGTGCTGCAAGCTGTCTGGCCTTGTCAATTTATGCTAGGGTATGCAATAAGAAACAATGTATTAGATACAGTGTATCCTCAATTTCAATAGAACAATCTTTCATTTAAAACTCATTTATCGGTACTCTCTCCTAATATGCTCATTTAAGGATTTTGACCTCAATGGAGGTAATTTATCCAGAAGACTTTCTACAGTGGCATTGTCACATTCAGCTGGGAGATTCTTATCAGCCACATCACAAAACCCCTGAGAACATAAGTCCTTCCTTCCTCTTTACCCATTCACCGACCTTCCAGGCACCGCCACAATCAGGCCTTTGTGGGCTCGGCTTGTCTGTCATCTCCCTGGTTCTGTTGATATGGGCCTCGTGCTGAGAGCGTGGTCTCCTCATACAGTGCACTAAGCGCTGGCTAATTGAGCTTGTCAAGCCAGAACCTGTTAGTGTGCTGATAAGAAGGTATTTGACCTCTTAGGAGGCCCCTGGTGGTACCCTGCATAACATATTCTCAATGGGTCTTCTAGCCAGAAAAGCATAGCAGCCAAAGGTAGATTCAAAAAAACATCTCTGTCTATACTTGATTTCTTTATTGCCTCTAATCAAATACCTGCTCTGTTGATATTGGAACAGCGAATTGGACATGATGACGTTAATCCAGCATACAGATAGATCATCATATTGACAGTAAATGTGAGGAAGGGGTGAGCAGATTCTTATCATGCCAGTTAGATCAGACATTTAAAGTCTGATACACTTATCATGCAGTCTAAGCAAAGAGCCCATAAAAGTCACCACACAGGACTGCAAGTAGGACTTTCCTTATTCTTTAATCAATTGCTTATGTCTCTGGTTAAGGGAGTTGGCAGAGGTCCACAAATCGAAGGTCTTGGATGGATGCCCTTCCCATTTCCTCATCAAACTTCCATGCAGCGAAGCAAGACTAACTGTGTCTGTGCCCCTCCTCTATTTCTCATTTCTGTGCCAGCCCTGCTGAAACAATTTTTGCACATAATTTTCCCCCATTTGTTTTAATCTGTTTGGAGCAGGAGATGATCAGGGTTTAGGAAACCTGAATCATTAAGACACACATGTTACACAAATTTACTTTAGTCCTGTCCAGCTTGTTCTTGAAAACCACACCTATCTGGTATTACAGTCAGGTTAAAACACGTGTAATGATTTTTTGCACATGGCATTTCATCCAGGTCTGCTACGGATAGGGATTTTAGGCTGAGCGCAACTGACATGACCCCCACTAGCCTCCCTGGGATAATCCTGCTGCCTCCAGGAACCCAATACTAATCTGCCAGTCTCCCTTTTGCAGGCCCACACTCATTCCAAGCTGCCTCAACTTCTGTAACACCTTCACTAACATTTGGTGATCATCGTATTTTGACCCTGATTTGTGTGTGTTTACAGTACAGGTGTATGTATATGTGCATTAAATAGTTCCTATCTGCCCCCCTCTGTTGTCACTTGCTGGTCTACAGAGGTACAGATATAGTTTTGATGACTCACATGAATGTCAGCTTATAAGTAAATACGGTAGCCCTCCCCAGAAGGTAGAGGCATCTACTCAACCACTATATTTTTACAATGACCTTTTCAGCACCTCAGCATTAACGTCAAAGATGATATGTGCCGGGCTGTGTGGATATGTCAGATATGCAGAACTGGAATGTGCCAAGCCATGCCAAGGTGAAAGCTATGCCTTCAAGCTAGGTTGGTTGCATTAAGGTTATATGCGTATGTTTGTGACATGTATGACTCGTGAATTTTAGTCATACGACTAATCCTGTCTAACTAACTGCAAATGATTGATGTGTAGGCCCCACCAGAGACTCTCCACCATGTATTAAGTATGGATCTAAAACCCCATCTATCAGGATGCGGGCCAGCAATTTAAGATGAAAAGCAGTTTCCGAACAAGCCAGTGAATGAGCTGAAACAGCTTTAAATCTACTATGGTTAAAACCACTAAGCTATTAGCAGGGGTGTGACAAAACAAACAAAAACTGTCAAGTCAGGTTACTACATAAAGTTATTTATTTAGGCTTTAACGGTGGAATAACTTTACAACACATCACATTAAGGCTGAAGTTAATCTTTTTGTAGGCTTGACAGGAAAAAGAAAATCCAAAATATACAGAGAAAGAAACCGTTGCTTCCTCCCTCCCTCAAATCCCAGTTGTTTTAGGTCCAAATTGCCAACACCTGGTAGAGCACGAGGGAACATTCCCAAGCAGAAAGTGGACAGCAGAGAAACTAATGATAAGAAATCAATGCAAACACAGAAACCAGAAAAGATTCTTGAATAAATTCTAAATAAAGATCCAACAGAAATTTAGTAGGTAAGTACATATTACATTATCAAAAGACATAATGATTGCAAGGGATTTTCACCTATTTTGCACATCTTTAGAAAGGTATTACCACTACATAGTAAACCACCCTCCTGCCCCTCTAGTTTTTTATTCTGTGAAATACAACACAAGGTAGAAACTGAAAAATAACATTTATTTGCGACTCTATACAGTATTTGAAACTTTTTCATGGCCATGAAGTGTCTTCAGCAGTAGAGAATAACTGATTACTCATGTCAGTCCTGTGTATGTCTAAATCAATACTTGGAATTTGTTTGCAAGGAGTGTCATGAATGGGGAGAAACTGAACTGCACACATAGCAGTATTCTTAGAGAGCAGCCATTTTGGTGCAAACCATCCTAACAAGGAGAGAAGAGTTGAACTGAAGGAATATATTGGGGAAAACTCAGCAGCAGCAGAGTTGCCAAGGTAACAGAGGGCTTGCCTATCTCCCCCCGTGCCCCAGCATTGGCCCAATCCCTCTCTGTGTGAGCTGGGTACTTAATTTCACTGACCCCCTGGGTCTGGGCTGAACAGCCTCCATTGATTAGGACAAATGGAAGGGAGACCAGCCAGCCAGCCAACGCACTCCTTTATCAGGGTTAAGGATGTAGTCATAGAAGAGGAGAAGATGCAGAGCAGGCAGATGAATAGCTCAGGGATCCCTTGTTTTAGATGAATCAATGACATATTTAAAGGCTAATTAGTCGATCTATTCACTCAGTATAAATTTGCTGGGGCCACCACCTCACTCTGCAGCCATGATTGGGCTATTTAATATATTCCACCTCTAAATAGCAGCCATTAAAGCCTTCAAATGAATCTCCTCCCAACAATACCAGCCTTTTCAGGCGCAGGTGTAATAGTGCAGGGAAGAGGTTTGGGTGTGTGTGTGTGTATGTGTGTGCGCGCAAATGGGTGATTTCAGTCCTTCAGGTTGCATCTTTGAGTCCTGATAACAGGTGAAATCCTGTTTTGGTGGTTTAAGTCTTCCGCGGCATGTCATGGCTCGAATGAGCTTATTATCCATTTGACAAGCAAGCCTGATTCAGGTCACGTGATCAAAGAATTTACCACTGCACACATTCACCTGGTTTTATTCTGAGCACCTTGCAAGTCCTCAAAAAAGTTATGGGACAATTAATGAAATTGCTATTTAAATGTGTTTTTACATAAAGCTTAATTATGCTGTCAGGACAGATATTAAAATGTGTTCTTTTACTTAACGGCTATTGAGAGAACATAGCACAATAAAATTGATTGAGAGATAGGTTCCCTCTTTGTTTCATACTTAAGCAATGTGATTCCTAAGTTAAGTGTGTGTGTGTGTTCCTTGGATGCATGCATGCGTGCAAAATAGGCGTATTACAGCTGTTGTCTTTTTTCCTCTTGTAGATCAGATGGATAATAGGATTCACAGACTCCCTGCTGCCTCATTAAATGCTTGTGGTCAGAAGAATTGATATAATCTTTAATAAATACACTCCAGGGAGAGATGGCTGCAGATATCAAATCCAGCCCATGAACATGATACTCACAGTCCAGCTCAGGGTTCTGTTTATCTTTTGTGCTTTGTTTGAGGTGTGTGTGTGTGTTCTGTGTGTTTGTATGTGTGCATTGGAGGGTTACACAGGGACAGTGACAGGATTCAGCACCAGCTGCTCCTTGCAATGCCACCCCCTCCTTCTCCCTTCCTTCCTCCCCTCCTACCTCCCCCTTTCCTGTGACACCCCCCTTGTCCCTACTGACTGGACAACACGCAGCCCCTTTATGCCACCTGTCCATCAGCTAGACTGCACCTTAGGGAGCCTCTGTCACCGAGCTCGGAGCTGCCGCTTGCTGCCTTTGTTTGGATTCTGGTAACGTCCCCCCTCCGTCCCCCTCTCTCCTCTCTTTCTCCCTCACTCTGTCTTGCTCTCTTGTGCTCCCTGTGCTGTCCTTTACAAACACAGACACACAGAAAGACACACATACAGACTGGTGATTGCCTCTGTCAGCTATTTCCTACATCTGCCTCCAGGCACAAAGGACCCCCCACCACCACCACCACCGCTGCTACCGCCACCCCTCTCCCTGCTTGCCTCTCACCTGTGGCCAGGATGGGGCTTCTGTGTCGGGCAGAAAATGCTGGCTGTTGAACCAGATAGGGAAGATTGAAATCAGCATGAAGCTGATGATATTTTATGAATTCCGGCAAGCTCGGAAACAGTGAGGCAACTTTAACGGGTTGTTTATTTCACGGACTGGGCAACGTAATTCATCCTGCATTGCTTCTTATCTCTGCCAAGACAATTATGTGAGTTCTAGACCAATCCACTATATGTTTCCAGCAGGTCACTGAGGTTATTTATCCTCCATTCGTCCCACTCCTCTCCTTCCTCTTCTTTTTCCACCCCTTATCCTCCACCTCCACTCAACCCTGCTTCATCCACCCTGTCCCACTGTCATCAGCAGTCTGAGGCTGTGATCAGGGCTCTAAGGTCCGGGTGCAGCCTGCGGAACGGAGTGGGGAAGCTGCCTTACATGGCAATGGCTCCTGTTGCCCTAGCAACTAGCTGTCCTTGAGAAAAGGACGCATTTGGGGGTGTGGGAGGCCGAGGCTCTGACAGCCCTAGTCAAAACTCATAAAGAGTTCAGACACATTGATCTGTGTGTCTGAAAGAGCGCGTACTGTAAACACAGTCCTCCGCACAAACATCTTAAAAATAAATGTATGAATCATAGGCTTGGAGAGCTGTGGTGTGGAGGTATGAGTGGTGTGGAATGTATGTAAGTGACTGTCCACAGGGGGAAATAGGCTGTTTTTTGAGAGAAGAAGTCATCATTGCACCCAATGTACAATCTTGTCGTAGGTGGGTGGGTGTTTCCAGGGATGCTGTGCTATTCAGTGCATCCTGTGGTGCAGCAGGTGATCTGTTCCCATGAAGATGAGGGTGGGTGGAGGCTGCCCATATTCTTTTGTTTGCCTCGACAATGACAGCTTAACACCCTGACATCTGATCGCTCCTGAAACTCCTCATTTCCTACCTGTTTCAAATTCGAAACAGTGTCCGCCCATTCAGGCACGGCTGTGCATGAAAAGACAGGTGTATTTTTTCCCCCCCTGAGGGACACTGTAGCGCTACAAGCACAATAACTGACGTTTGGTGTCACATAACAGTGAAAGTTCAGTGTCTCTGGTTTCTGCTTGTATGCGATGTTAAGTAAGGCCAGGCTGCCTTTGTTTGGTGGTAGAAGAATTTAATGCAACAGTATGAACTCCCACAAAGATAGAGGACATCACTGAGCTGGTGGTGGAACGTTAAGCAGAAGCTAAGGCTGTTTTTATGTAAACAGAGTTAAGATTTTAAAAAATGTGATGTGATATGGTTTAACCAAGCCATCCTAAATTAAGGCCGCAAAGCAATTAATTCTTAATCGTTATTCAAAATTGAGCTGAATTAATTTGAATTAGGCTATTTTGTAACCACTGAACACCATGCATGCATCTGCTAATTCTCACCCTTGTGCAAGCAACCACAAGATTTGACTGAATTAATTACCCCTTCTGAGCACAGAGGCTTATTTGGTGGCCAATTTATGGAGGACCACGCCATGATTTCATATTAGGTACCATTATCTGCATTAAGTGACATTTTTCCCAGCTCTGGTAATGATCTGTCATTACAAATGGAACACAATGTAGCCAGTTCCAATGTGATGTGGCTCCTAAAGGTTGACAAGCCATCTTAAATGGAGATTAATGCCGACAAAGGGGCCCGCCTCCTGCCACACCCCAGCCATCTGCAGCCCAGTGTACTGAAGGGGTCCACCAGCAACCTGATTGGACCCCTACATCCTCTGGAGAGCAAGCTGTCAAGTGATCTGCTTGCATGAAATGACCCTTTCCGCTTTACTCCCCACAACCGCCCACCCTCTAGCCTTGTTCATATTCCTACCCCTGTGCGTATATGTGTTGGCTCAGACGCCTGTAATTTCACCATTCCACATTTGTGCCTCTTTTTCCCCCGTGCTGAAAAAAAAAAGTGGGAAAAGAAGAAGAAAAAAAAGAGCGCAGTGAAAATTCCAGACGTTATTACTGTGCTGCATGCATGGCTCCAGTGATACTCCCCTTTCATCTCTGTTTCCTCCTCTATTGACAGATGGTAGTTATCAGACAGTATGGAAATACTGTGGTTAAGATAGTTTTCACTGATTTTTTTTTTCCTTTGGTATTTATGACCTGATGATCATCATGAGAGCATTGTGGTCTTGAACAGAGGGCCGATCTGCCAGCGTTGTTTGAATCAAGAAACTTAACGTTTGCCACATGGGAATGACGCACTATCTCCAGACAGCCTGAGTGTTCGGGAAGTGGGGTGGTGCACTGCGTGTATGTGTACTCCAACTACTATAACACGCCAAAGTGCTGATATATGACTGAAGCGATTAATTGATTAGTTGATCGACAATGCATTCATTGACTGATGAAAGACTGTTTAAAGCAGTTGTCAAGCAAAAATGCCAAACATTCGACACTTCCAACATCTCAAATGTGAAGATTTGCTGCTTTTCTCTGTTTTAAATCATTGTAAATTTAATTTCTTTGGGTTTGGGACTGTTGGTCGGACAAAACAAGCAGTTTGAAGACATCCTGTTGAGCTCTGGGAAACTCTAATGGGTATTTTTCTCTATTTTCTGACATCTTTAAAGACTTAAGAGTAATAGATTAATTGGAAAAATAATTATCAGATTAACTGATAATGGAAAAATGTGATGGTTGCAGCCTTACTTGCATACATGTATGAGTATGTGTGTGCAATACTTTGCAAAAATGGGCTACAATTCTTCCTTTAGTATGTTTCTATTTAGAGCTACACAATTAATTGTAATATTTATGAGTCTATGTTTGACTTTTTGATGATTAATAATTCTGTGAAAATTCATACAAAGTTGAAAAAGTGGAAAATCTGTGCATGCACAGATTTCACACTATATCTATGCCATGTTGCTCGCTGGTGTTATTTATGGCCAATGCTAAGGAGATAATGAGGAATAAGGTCAGTTAGTGAGAAATTAATTTACACCAGTTGTTACATGACTAATATTTCCCTTACAGAGTATTTTTAGCTGCCACTGACATTCTGAGCAGTGCTGCACACTTCGTTTTGTCCTTGTAAATACCAAACCATGTGATGGTGAGCCTTGTATAAGTGCCACATATATGAGGTTGAGCCCCTGCTGTATGAGCTGAAATTGTCCTCTGGGCAGTGGCCAGATGGGGTTTATTAGCAGCTTTCTTCTTTATGGTCTATGCATATTTATGTGTTTATGTATATGTATCAGAAGAAGATGGAATTAAATAAGTTCTGGGTGTTTGTGTGTGTATGACGTGTGTGGTGCAATGTCCTGTGTGTTTTTAAGTTTCCTGGGAGTGTGCACAACACACGTTTTGTGTGTGTGTGTGTGTGTGTGCTTTGAGCCTGAGCCCTCCCGAGTAGCCTGCGCCCTCAGAGCTCATTTCCCAGGTGTCCCACATTTCCAGTTAATCTGCTGCTCACTTTGGCTCCTAATCTGTCTCAGAGGAGCCTGCTGGGGTGGGGTGGGGGAAGTGAGCTTTGTGACAACTGCAGAGGAGATGCAGCTTAGAGCAAAATGCTGAGGGACACAGAGGGAAAAGTCACTTCCCAATCACCCCCCTGTCCTCCCATACCCCATGACACACATGTTCCTCGTCTCTTGCTGCACACGAACACACAGTCACACAATGACACACAGGTTTGCATGAATGCTTGTATAAGAGATGTCTGGATCAGTAAACAAAAGCTGACTTCTGGGTGAGTTTCTGAGTTGCTCAGAGTTGATGGAGGCATTTTTCCGAAGCTTGAAGGGTGGGATTTACTACTAAAGTTAATAGAGTTAAAAGTGGCACCTAATCATTAAAATAACTGGTGGTAATGTTTTTCCTTTCATCGGGTAAGCCCATGGAAGTGCCTGTGTCCTTTTTTTCCCAGTTATTTTAAGTGATTTGGTAATGCAGGGGTGTTGCCCTGCTTCCTCAAAGTTGAACGTGTCTTAGTTACAAATGTTGAACATCAGATGGGAGTTTATTAGAAAATAACCCATTTAAATGACCCTGTGCTCTCCTTGAGTTTGAGAGTAGCCTGATTTACACCTTGTAGGTCATCAGTGGTCACCCTCACTCTCTGGCACTGTCCTGGCTTACAGTGTGAGGAGCCACGCCGAGTCCCAGACCTGTTAATTGCACCAGACATGGAAACCTAGAGGGAGAAATGAATATCTCATTTGTGTGCCAGTGTGTGTGGGGTGAAGCGAATGCCAGTTGTCTAATAGCTTTCGCACAAGCCTGATTGAATTAGACGGCGAGGAGGACTGCGTTCCTAATTGAATTGCGGAGACCCTGTGTTGCAAACAGTGCTAGCTAGTGTTCCCCATGGAAGTGTTGAGGCGGGGGGGGTAGGCTGGCTCGTCCTCACTCCCAGTGACGGACACACAACTCGAGGCTGCTCTCCTCTGGTTAATCTGTCGTTTCACAAGGTTACGCTCAACTTAGATGTGACCAGTTCAAAGGCTGATGGTCTGTAGTTGTGGTTGCAGGATGTAAGAGGTAAGGAGAAAGCTACTGCAAAAGCTAACAGGTTGTCTTAATCTAATTTTAAACAGCGGTCTATCTTGTAAAAGAACCCCATCTCTTTACGATTGCCTCTGATCTGTCCCTGCAGCGATTCATATAAATAGTTTTTACAGGCAGCACCAAAGCAAATACCGGCCCAAAGTTGTGCGTTGCTCACTGCAGCCTCTTTGGTCACAATGGAATACAGGGAAATACCCAGCGTCCGCGCGTGCAGACACACACACACACACACACACAATCCCTCTGACGCTGGCCATTTTCACCGCTTTCAGCACTTTTTCCTGCTGTGCTCACAAAACCTAGCACCTCTGATTTTTTTTTTTACCCCTCTAGCCTTTTCTCTTTCACACCCTGAACACCACACACATACACGCACACACACGCACACACACCATGTCTGTCTTTGTCTCCCTTGTCTCTTCTTTAATGGTGTGTTCATTAAATAAAGCAGTTTTTGGGGGGGAGGGTGGATTCCATTCTGAAAAGAGGGACCTGGGGGAGGAACAGGGAAGAGGGGGCTGGAGGGGTGTGCTGTTGTTGCTGTGATGCCCCAGACTGCTGGACAAAGAGTCTCTCTGTCGTATGGTGTAGATGAGAGGTGGTGGGTGAAAGAGACTGGATGGGTGTTGGGGTTGTTGTTTTTTCTTTCTTTTCCTCAATAGGTGTGGCCTTAGGCAGGATTACCTGGTATCAGCCAGCTGATTGTCTGGTTGTGATCGCACAGCATACAGCACTGCCCAGGCAGCCATGATGGAAATGTCAAATGCCCAGTCTTTGTTTGGCCTCTCTCTATGTATGTGTGTGTGTGTGTGTGTGTGACTGCTGATTTGGTCAGAGGAGCCAGAATCACAGTGTTTCCAGTATAACTGGTCGTGTTGGCATCGCCGCTGAAAACAACACTCCCTGCCTTCTTCGGTCTTTCAGTCTGCTTGTGTCTTTCTTCTATCTCTTCGTGTGTGTGTTTCTCTCCTCTCTTACACACATAAATAGTCACACACAGACACATGTACTTTGTAGGATTCAGATGGTTTTAGCTGCAGGTCTCGTCTTCAATGTGCTATAAATCTCTCCGGCTGTAATATTCAGGAAACCTTTGAAACAACCAGCAAATTACCTGCTGTAAAAACTGACTAGCACCCTTGCGCAGCGACTTACCTCACACAGTACAGTACTATTTTTATTCAGTGAGTCTAGCGAAAACCCCTAATTAAAGCCTTTATGTCACTATATGTTATTAAAAGACATAAACATAGACAGAAACAAGCAGCTGGGGGTTTGGAATGTGTGTGGGGGAGGTATTATTCAGATTGAGATTTAAGACTCAGTGTTAGATTAAAGTAATTTTTAAACGATTAAACAACATTGGAAACAAAACTATCTCACCCCACTGGCAGAGGTTTTCATTTGTTTTTCAAATATCAGATTCAAGAGTGAATATGCCTGCAGTGTCTCTGGAACCAATTTGAGGTGATCTGGACCTTTTGACACTGCTACCACTAAATTGAGTCTGAAGTGTTTATAAATTCTCAAAGCTTTTCTGTGCGGCCTTTATTCTTGACTTATTGCCACTTTTCATTGTTTGTCCCAGTTCCAGAATCCAAGTTCGTGGTCTCCAGAGACCTGATAGCAAAACATGGCGTGTTTGCTTGATGATATTAGTGATATTCATTTTTTTAAGTGTAGGAAGCAGGAACAACAGAGGAGCTGTTGTCAATGAATATTCTTGCAGTAATTAACTCGTCTTGCCAGAAGGATATCTGAAGTTAGAGGAAACATCCCAAAAAAACAAAAAAAAAACAGCCTTTAGCTCTCGCATGTTGAGCAAGACTGCCAGGATGGTGATCAAACAGCTCAACAGCAGCAATCTGGGCAGGCAGGGAGGTAGGGAATTAAAGCTCTGATCTGTTTTTTAATCACTGCTCTCCACGTCTCTGCTTCCCTACATCTGACACCAGGCAACTTTGCAACTCTTAAAATCTGTCATCTGGGTATATACTGGAAATTCCCCAAATATTTCCCCCAAATAATGACCGTGGCAGGGCAGAGAGGCATGCCAAGACATATAATACTGCGTCCTCTTGAACTGGATAGGATGGATTTTCGCAAATACTTTTTTCATGGATTGTTTTAACGTTGTGAGGTACCAGATGAGAAAGCTTTGTCACATAGGATAATGCAACAAATGCCAAAAATGTGGCTTTTACTGGTAAACACTTGAATGTCAACTTTTTTTTTTTTTTCTGTAATGAATTTTGTACTCGGCACTGTCTGAATCATCTTGTTATTATGAGCCAACGTATCTGGTACATGTTGGATAAAACAAACCACCAAGCTAAATATTTTAGGAAATATGTCGAGTAGACAACTGAGATTACATGAACAGTTGTTTAATAAGTGTCCGTTCTGGTTAACAGTGAAAATCTAAATCTTTTTCTGTTTCCTAAAAGACATTTAAGGACTTTTATATTTCATTTAGCTTTTTCAAACTTTAACAATTAAATGATATCTATAAAAAGTACAAAACAAAGTTAAACAATCTCAAAAAATGAAAAAGCAAAAACAAAAATCTGAAATAACAGTAGATTAACCACAAGTAATAATACAACATTGGAAAGATATTGGTGGGATTTGACCAGTTATACTATTTAAGGAATTTTAGGCATGTATAAACACATAATGAACATTCTTTCACAAGGTATAGTTAAGGTTTTCTAAAATTGTTCATACTTGGCAAAATATGGGCTAAACACTTCCAAACAGACAGGCAGAATGTAAAAAACATACATGTTTTTACTTTGAATAAAAGAAATTGTTACTTTGGGATGTTTGGTGGGAAGAATTTGCATTACCCACCAGTGTGCTGTCCAACAACTACCACAGAATATTTAAATACAAACACTGTGGTAGCAAGGCATCATGGGGCTTTATAAGTACTAATCAATTGTATTCTTTCATTTTTCTCCCCAGCAGATTTTAAAGTCATTGTTCTGATTGTTCTGCACAGTCTGCATACTGTTGCAGCACGTACATTCACTGTGGGCACAGTAACATGCTGAATTCCTTGGCTGAAAAACTCCCAAACACAGTCATTCCCCACCTCTCCCCTCTCCTCTCTTTGTTCCCATCTTTACACTTCTCCTCTCTCCGTCCTTCCCCCCTTCACTACCTCTTTATGCTGTTTCCTTTGGTGTTGCTTCTCTGAGCGCCGCACTCCCATAGACCTCACTATGCCGCCGAGGTTCGATCCCAATTCCCCCACATAGCTGTTGCCTGGGCCTCATTCACAGACCCTGTTGACTGGCAGTGTGAATGTCCAGGCCTCATGTTTCCCTCTGTACCCAAAACCCTTTCCCCCCATCAATCATGGAAGAAGAAAAACATGTCAAAGCTAATACTTAGTGAAGAGATCGTAAAGATTAGTTAAATTTCATTTGGGAATAACTTTTGCCACTGACGTTTGTGTTAATATAACAAAGATAAATGAAGTCAAATGTGCATTTAATGAAAACAGCTTCTCTTTCAAACAAACTGTATTAGTGAAGCTGTTTCTACCAAGCCCACTCTCAAGCAATATGGTTTGTTTGATCAAACTGAACCACAACTCTCTACTCAGATAGGTGATTAATAGAATTTACAAAACTGTATCAATAAAATCAACAAAAAAATGACATCCCTTTCCACAGTTGTAGTCAAAGTTTATTTATTTTGAAAGTACACTTTGCACATTTTAAACATATCTGTCATCTGTCCCAATTTTTGAATCATTATAATAGCCAGAGTTAGAAGGTAATGGCACTGAGTAATGTACTTTGAGTTACAAGGGGGAAAAAGAGCATTAATCCCAGGCCTGTAGGGTCTCTGAGTACAGCGATGTGTCTGTCTAATATAAACATTGGGATTGGACCCGGACTAATTCTGCCTTGTGATTTGAACTCCTTTAAATGGAAGTTGCAGCTGCAGATGTTTCCGTATTCCAGATGCTACAGTTGAGCTGTAATTGCCAGTACGGCCACAGAATGAAATAGTGGCTGTATTTTTATTACTTTACAATGTAGAAGACTGCAGTCATTTTATAGTAAGTTTTTAGAAACATAGAAAATGGAGAAAAAATGTGGGACAAATAGTTTTAAATATTACAAGCACAAGAAATAAGTGCACATGTCAAAATCAGCTTTGATAGTGGATTTAAAAAATATTCCTATGAACCTATCACGTTTCACTTAAAAAATAATAGAAAATTAAATTGTTGGTAAAGCTGCTTTATTTTGTTTCCTTTCATCAGACGCTATAAATTATTCTGCTTTTTACACTGTTACTAAAGGAAAACAACAGCACTGACAGACCTGAGGGGTTTTAACTTCAGATGTTAAGATGCAGTGCGTCCCGTGTGTGAATTTTTCATGTTACTGTACTTCTAACACATCCGTCTCAACACCTGTGTATTTTCTCCTTTATCGGTGGGGCAGGTGGGAGCTGGATTACCTGAAGCAAAACTGTAGCTGGTTTGGCCCAAGATATAAAAAAAGCTCTTGACATGGTGCAGGTGCAAACGCTGGGAAAAAAAAGGTTATTTCTTTAGCAGTGAAGGTTTTGGCGGAATGTGACTCAGGAGAGGATAAGGGGATTTCACAGACAGCTAAGTTAGTTTGTTTATCTCTGCAATGGTGGATGCTTATGGCAACGCACAAACAGATTTACCCCATATACAGCCTGTGATTCACCCACACGCAGGCAGATACACAAATACAGAATTTAATGGCAGCTGCGGTGTGTGAGTTCATCATCATCTCTATCATGAATGTAACTTTCCTCCCAGGTCTCCACAGAGAGGCCCTTAAAAGGGCTCTTAACAGAAAGCAGGGCACTTCAGAGATTTCTCAGGCAACTAGAACATGGTGAATAATTCAAAGCAAACTTACAACATGTTGCCTCACATGCAAGGCTTCACTGGTGTGTATTTATATGTCGGGTTGCGCTGATGTATATTTACATGTTGGACTCGTGGTCTGTGTTTTTTGGGTTGTTTTGAATTCTGGTCACTTGATGGCTTCTGTTGTAATGCAAGATGTAAATAAATAACGTTAAATTTAACTGGAAGTAAAGCACTTGAAATATGGAAGAAATATAAAATAATGGAAAGAATCTCAAACTTTACATTTCTTTCTCTTTTTCAGATAAGTACTAAATGTGTATATATACAGGCTACTACATGTAACCTGCTGCCTATTGTATGGTTAACACACTTTTAGACATAAATTAATTAGTAGATTGACAGAAAGTTAAACAGAAATTTTTAGATTTTGTAAATTTAATATCTTTGAATTTGGGATTGTTGCTCAAACAACAAGCAATTTAGAGACTTGGGCTCTGACAAATTGTGATAGACATTTTTCTGACATTTTATGGACTAAATGATTAAGTGATTAATACAAAATAATAATATTTGAAGCCCTGGTACCTTTACATTGTATTTTAGGCTCAATTGTCCTTCTGCTGTCATACTATGAAAGATTTTGACACAAAGAAATTAACATACGTATCATCCTCTGTCTTTCAGCCTGTCCGTCAGGCTTTTTCAAGCCGACTCAAGGAGATGAAGCCTGCATGCAGTGTCCCATCAACAGCCGCACCACCAGTGAAGGCGCCATTAACTGCGTTTGCCGCAATGGATACTATCGCACCGACTCTGATCCTCTCCAGATGCCTTGCACAAGTATGTGGTTGTTATATGTGAACTTTAACTTGCACTCCACACAAACACACATAGTACACAGACATGAATATGTCCACAAAGTCTTTGATTTCAAATATGAACTCTTTGACACATACACATTTCACACCCGCAAGCAGAAGAGCCTCGGGATCAAAGGAGAGTGGTAGTCTGTGTAACTCCAAACAGAGAAACCCTGTCAGAGCTGTCCCTCACGCGATCACGACACTGACATGCCCATAGTGTGGCTGTCCACAGATCTGACCCAACACACAAGGCTCGGCTGCCCCTCCTCAACATCACACAGCCCGTACTCCAAGCCAGACCAGAGGTTACTGGGCCAGGGCGCATAGCTTTGTGAAGGTGCAGGCACGGAGAATGAGCCCAGGCGAGACTCTCTCTTGTTATGCCAATGAAGCTGTTTGAATTTGAATTTGAATTTGAAGCTGACACCGAGGTTGAGAGAGAGAGAGAGAGAGAGAGACGGAAGGATATAGACTCAAGCAAAAGTGAGCGAGGGAGGGGTGAAGCGTGAGGTAAAGACTCGTAGAAAAGAATGCAGAAGGAGAGGGAATTTGAGAGAGACGGAGAGGGGTTGTGTGTCTGTGAGAAAGACAGACAATCAGTGCATAGAGTGTGGTCTACCTAAAACAAAACAGGGGTGAGTGAGAAAAAAAGCCCCTTTCAACGTTTTGGTAGTGTTTTTTCCTCACTCTCCCTCTCTGCCTGTTGAAAGGGAGAGAGGAGGGAAAGGATTTGATGGTCTCCAACAAAGGAGATTTGCATAAGCCTGGCTCTGGGAGTCGAGCAGCTGTTGTGAATGAGAAAGCGGCAGCGTCACGTCACCCGTATTAAGCGCAGCAGGGCCCGGCCTGATTAAAGCAAGGGAATGGGCCCATCACAGTGGCCCGCCAGCTAATGGAGGGGGGTATTAGTCTGCCTCCCCAGGAAGGAGATGCCAAGGAGGAGTTATGTTTCCATGTATGAGAGACACCAAGAAGGGCACTTCAATGGGCTTTCTTCCAGAGCCGGAGATCTGTTAATTGCTGCCAATTAAAAGGAGGTTAAATAAAAAGTGATCGATTCAGATTTAGGATGTTGTGGGCGGAGTGGAATTGTTTATCTCATTAGTCCTGGAGGGTACGTCTTCCATAATTAGGTGCACATGGCTGTAAAAGATAAACAGTTCTCATTGTTTGTTTGTTTGGCCTGTCACTCAACATGTAGCACCATGTGGAATGTTTCCACCCCGTAATGCCTAGCTGCTAAGAATGTCTCAACAGGAGAAACAGTAGGTTCCTCTCCACTGCAGTAACTCTATACGATGCTCCATGAGAAAAGTGTCAAGAATAGATGTTAAGAAAACACTTGACAAAGTGGACGCCAGCATGGAAAATGAGAGAATGTAAATGGGCATCCCGAGGGAAGAGACACTGCCAGCTTGAAACACAGTCAGCTCAAACCGCTAAGAGGCTATAGTGTCTTGGGTTTTCTCTTCTCCAAGTGGAGTTGCTAACTATGCCCTCTACACCATCAAGTACACAACACAGCTTCCATCCTAAAATTTGAGCAATGCTATGGAATGTAGTTGATGCAAAAGGTACAGCATCCTTGAAGCTCATATGAGTGACAACCATTTTTATCATATCTCTTTCCTGTACTGTATACATAGTAAGACTTTTTAACAAAAAACTCCCAAGGAAATCTACAAATGAAATTTACATAATTAAATTTCAACCGATTGTTAGATTGTTAACTCTTAACACTGTTTCCAGTCCTTTTTGTCCATTTAGCAGGATACCTTAAAGTGACTATAATTAAGAATTTTATATTAACAATGGATCACATGACTGGGGACTATGTGAAACCCACAGAAAATTATAACCAAACTCACAGCCCTCAACTTTCACTTTCATCACTCTCATCAACCTTGTTTCGACAAGCAGCAGGCAACTGTTTTCAGTAAAAAAAAAAGATAAACCCACTGATCGGTACCTGCCCAGCACCAAACCGCAGACAGACACAGTTGGCGACTAGCTGGTCAACGTAGTGGAGCATTTAGCAGCTAATAGCAGTGATATACTGTACTTCTCCAAGGAGTTTGTGGAGTCCAAGAACAGAGCTAAAAGGAGAGTGAATATTGGACTTCTATTCTCCAGGTGGCCAGAAACACGACCCCAAATAAATGCTAATTTTGCTCTGTATCTGCTGGATGTGTAAATAACTGTTTGCTAACATGTTCACCATATCAATGTATAAGGCGACATTATATCAGTGTGTTGTGTACAGCTTATTTCCGCTTTCCCCAAAATCTCAAAAAATCAGTTAATGCAGGTTTGAAAACTTTGACAATATTTCAGTGTAATTTCAGTAAAAGTCAGGCTATGGGTCAAGGAACAAGTGAGCTGTTTTTGTTGCAGATCCGGATCCCGTTGTGCCATCAAATAGCCATTTTATAGCACTTTACATTTTGGCTCCAAACTCCTTAACTGTGAGGCCTGGAACCAAACTTTTTCCCTTTGTTTAAAGTAAAATGTATGACTACCTGTTTCTACAGAAACAGATCTTTGAGAATTTTTTGTAAAAATTTTTTTTTTTTGCCACTTTTCCTCTTTATTTCTTCCTTTCCTTTTACTTTGTATTTAGATTTTTACCGAAGTTCAGCTTGTTTGTCAGTATTCATAATGAATATCTAAAATAATGAGCCCTATCTATCATGTATGATGTTTTCCAATTTCGTAGGATTATATAGCATTCAATTCAATATGGTGTATTTGAATGCCGAAGTATGCACCTGCAATTTGGACCAATTGACACAACAATCTGATGAAAGAGCTTATATCTGTGCATTGGTTTAATCACTCAAGTGTTAACCACAGACTCTCTTTTGTATTTTCCAGCTGTCCCTTCAGCTCCACAGACTGTTATCTCCAGCGTGAATGAAACCTCTGTGATGCTGGAGTGGATGCCTCCTCGGGATTCGGGGGGCCGCGAGGACGTAGTCTTCAACATCATCTGCAAGAGCTGTGGCGGAGGCCGGGGAGGCTGCACCCGCTGTGGGGACAACGTTCAGTTTTTGCCCCGTCAGCTGGGCCTGACAGAATCCCGGGTCTACATTAGTGACCTGTTGGCCCACACACAGTACACGTTTGAGGTGCAGGCTGTCAACGGGGTGTCAGATCAGAGCCCCTACTCCCCTCAGTACGCCTCGGTCAACATTACCACTAACCAGGCTGGTAAGTGGGCCCATCTGTCTTTTTCTACACTTTATATTCCCCACGTGATTTCCTCTTCTCTTCTCTTCTCCCCATCTCTTTCCTTTTACCATGTCTATTTCTGTGCTGCTCCTTTGTTGCTTATGCCTCGTACAGCACCTCTTCATCACACTCATTCCTCTACAAGCACATAATGCACAGTGCATAGACCTCCACTAAGTCCGTTTCTTTCCTCTCCTCTATGGTGATGTATGCAGATTAAGGGCTCTAAAATGGGAAGGAGAGTGCCTAGGGAACCAAGGGAACCTGAAAACCAGGTTCCCTTGGTGACTGGGGCAACTTTTTAATCTGTAGGATCTTCTAGAAATACACCTCAAAATCTCCTTCAATCTCTCTTCGGCAACTATCAGAGCTTTGCGTGCTTTCCACTCTGTGGTTGCGGTTGAAGTCGGCCGCATCTCTAATTATTTCACAAAGGCAGCAGCATTGATTTGCTCTTTAATTGTCTCTATGAAACGCATCATTTGGCGTGCCAGGCTTTTCTCCTCCAAGCACTGATGAGCGGGGGGATACAGGCTGGGCTTTATCTTTGCACTGGCTTTGCATCCCATTGGCAACAAACATAAGTGCCTGTCATCTCTCATCATGCATCCCCCTGCACTGAGGGCAGTCTTCTGTGACTAAGCTACCTAAAGCACTGTGTTACTGGGCTTTTATTACAGCGGACATATTGGGTTTTGTTTAACTATGCTCTCACTCTCTCATTACTTTCCTGTGGAATTCCCAGATGTCCAGATGTCTTCATGGAAGCACTCAAGTAGTTTAAGGAAATTTCTACACTTAAATTGACCCATTGTAGCAAACTTCAGTGTTTACAGAAATCTGTTTGTGTAAAAGCTCCATAAAGTACTCAGTTACAATGCTGAAACTCTAAGTCACACTAAAATGGAGGCCTTTATTCAAACGGCGACCTCTTTTTATTGTCTGTTTTGATTTGAGTCACTGGTGGGGTGGGTTAATGAGGGCCTGTGAGTGCAGTTAAGCGTTGTAATGAGGCCCCTGCCCCACTCTCTCACTGGGCCACAATAAGTCTGCCACCCCAACCCTTGGCTTCACTGCTTCCCATGCCGTGGCGTCCTGGCGGAAATTGGGGGGCTCTGCGCCCTCTCCACTGAAGTGCCCGTCACTTTGGATTAGGCAGCAAGAGCTCCCGTCAGAGGGAGCTGTGAAAAGAACTCGACTCTGTTTTGCCCCCACTCCACCCTGCCACCTTCCCCCATCACCCTGCAAAACCAGGCTCACCCTTGGGACACGGGGTTGCAGTTTTGCGGTGCTACGCTACAGGGCTGGGGTCACAGGGACCAGGGGCCCATAATTGCATCTGGTTTGTGAGGCTTGGAGGTTACATAAACATCATGTCACCTCTAATTACCTCAGGCAGTTCTGTGCCTCACTCTTACACTGAGAATGAGAGCGTTAGATGAAGAAAAACAAAAAACAGAGTTCTTTGTACTGTACATGTGTGTTAATCAGTCCCTTAGTAAGCTAGCATTAGGTGAGAGGCTGGAGCGTTCTGTGAAAGCAACAAATAAATAAGCAAATTAAAAGTAAGTGGCGTGAAAGTGTGTCTCATTTCTCGTGTGGATGGCTGCCGTCATCAGCTATGACTTGTTGGTGTGAGGGGTGGGGGCAGGGGAGGAGAGTAGTGTGAGATGTGAGCAGAACTCCTCACTCACCATACCCAATCAAGCACCCACACCACACTGTATTACCCACAGGGCTTATCCTCCCACTCTGTAGGTGGCTGGCGACAGTTCCTCTGTGATAAAGGACGTGATTGCCCTGGAAAATGCGGCGCTTGATTACACACTGTAATGCCACACAAAAGGAGATGCCGTGCTGAATGGCGTTTGAGCCCATTTATAAGCATATGACTAATTCCCCAAAACTTGTATTGTGCCTTAAAATGTGCCTCCGAGCCTTTTTACAATAATGAGTCACAAGTAAGCCATCTATTTTGGATTTGCTCTGTCTATAAAATGTTGCTCTTTGCATGACATTAAAAGAGCGGAGGGAGAGAGACAGAGTTGCAAATCTGATGCTTTCTGTCAGGGACTAAGGGTGAGAACCCTGGTGTGTCTAGGTCTTACAGTGATTTAACTGGGTCTGACAGGTGAGAGAGTGGTGACACTACTTGTGAAACGTCTGCTTTTAAATCTTTTTTTTTTGTGTTAAATCAATATTTAAGTCCAGTGTTTCAGTTAATCTGTTAATTCATAACTCAGGTTTTACAAATAAGACAACGCAGACTTGTTTAAATTCTGTAGTTTTATTAGAAAATGTTAATGTGGCGATGCATATGTAGTTATTTTTATTGATGTTGTTTGTGATGTTGGTGCAGATCATCTGCTCACTCAGAAAGAGTGAAAACAGGTGTGCATCGTCAGGCCCTCTAAGCAGTGAGTGACTACACTGTTATGGTTGTGATTAGTGTCAGCAGTAATGGAATTCTTAAATTCCATTACTTAAATTATTGGTTTGTTTGTTATTGTGTATTCACGAAAGGTTTTGCAGATGGTAGGTTCCAGTCATTGGTTTACTGGTAGGGTACTAGGGGGCAGCTTGCTTTAAGGCTGCTAGGTTTTAGGTGTTGAGTTTTTAGTTCTTGGTATTTGTTTTTGCCTCTGTGTCATTAACATTTTTTTAAATAAACTCTACCTTTTTTGCCTGGAGTTCTGCTTATTATTTAGCTGTCTTCTACATTCTCTTTAAAGGTTTCCAGTGCTAAACAACATCTGCTGCCCCTTATATGACCTGGTGTCACTACAGTACTTCTTTGCAGCTTAGAAACTACTGGCAAGGTGACCTACTTAGTGAGACTATCCTCAAGTAACGTTAAGGTCACAGGTTTAAGTCTGTTCATTGAAATAGAGGACACCTACATCATCTCAGAGCCCACATTTTCCTTTTGAAACCACTCTACCATTTCTTCCCTCCTCCTTTCCCACGTTTTCTCCATCCCCTTACCTTAGTTGGCCTACATTGATTATTGTATGAAGTGAATATTGCTGCTGAAACCACATTCCCACCATGAAGTTTAATCAACGTAACGTTTCTGACAGCTGAGAGGCAGTATGTGATTTTGTCCTAATAGACTTCACAGTACTACATCCTGCCATTTTGTCTTCACACAGTGTGGGACACATGGCTGGATAGACAGGCTCCAAACACACACAAGAACACACACAGTATATATTTTTATGCATCCACATATTGCACACACATGTCAGCGATTTCAGGATTGGGTTGCACCAGCTATTCATAAATCAGCTTGAACATAAGGTTCTTCCTTAGTTCTTAGTAACTACTAGCTAGTTTCAAACTATTGATTTACTAAATCAGGGTGCGCCATTAAAACTTATATTTTATAATATTTTAGGTAGTAAAAACTTTAGTACTGTATAAATCGGTTGCTAGGAAACATCTATAGTGCTGTCAAATTAAGAGCAATGAACTATGCAAACAGGAAGTCACTGTAGCAGTACAAGCTAGCATAACTCCAAAAAATTACATTTTAGAGGCGCAAAAGATGCATCTTTTGTAAATGTAGTTATAACTTTGTTTTATTTATGTCTGCACACATGAAGAAATATGTGTTTCAGAGTTATTAGTATTCATACAGTTTAGAATGAGATGGAAATATCTGATTATGTTAACCCAACTGGCGTTATTTACTCATTTAGTCAAATGTTATTGGCATTGAGGTATGTGGTGTGAAATGTAATTTAAAATCTTCAAGATTATTCAACAGCATTTATCAAGTATTAGGCCAGATGTGTCGACCATGCTCCACATTATCTCTGTTCCTCTTCACTCTAAACGGGTCATGTATTGGCAAGCTAACGTTGGTTTCGTCAGTTGGTTCAGTTAGCTTTGTGACAGTTACACCTGGCAGTTATGGGGTGTATATTTAGCACCTAATCTCTACGTAAGAACTGTTTTGTGTGGTGCAACCCGTTTTAATCTAGTCATGCGTAAAACTTAGTAAACACTTACATTAGAACTGGACACTGCTGATGCAACCGGCTCCAGGTCAGCATGTCCAAGCCTGTGTTTAAGCTGTCAATAATATTTAGATGGCATGGTTCTAATTAAGGGTGTTTTGGGTGGAAATTGTAGTCATCAGTATTTGTCATTTGTGTGTATGAAGGCAGCAGAGTCTATTTCAGTCTATTTAAGTTATTTTATGGATTACAAAATAACTAATGTACACTTACTGTACACAAAGAAGACTTGCTTTAAGTTATGAAGACACAAAGAAATAATAGCTGGCTAATAATGTGACTGCCAGTTATTTGCTAGCTCACTGTAGAGCTGCTGTATCATCAATTTCAGTGCACAGAAGAGAGATTATCTCCTACCTGAATGCAAACTATCAGTATTCTGCGAGAGAATTCAGCATCGCACAACAGATAAATTAGATCTCCATATACCCTGTGTGTATGCCATATTGCATTCTATAGTGGTTGGGCATATTAGATTCCAGAGGACATATTTGTTTAGGCATTTCATTAACTCAAGGTGAGCCGCGGTGTCTGCTGCTAATGCTATCGAGAAGCAGAGGGACTGAATTGGTTTCTTATCTGCCTGATTGTGGAAGTGAACCACATTACTCAGAGGGTGGGGGGTGTAATCGGGTGCAGCCTTTTCATACAGCCTAGGGAAGATTTATGACTTAATTATTGTCTAAATTGCCCAGGTCCAGTGTAACCAGGCTACCAGGGACTTTGCTGCTCCACTGGGCCATGGTGTGAAATGCACTGGTGCAGAGCCAGGTGGGACTGCCAGAATGTGTCAATACACCAGCCAGCCAAGTGTGGCTACTACACTGTTGACTTTAGGACAGTGTCACCAGTTAAGTATAGATTCTGTGTGGTCCAATGGCACGTTCATGGCAATGACATGGCTTTCTAGTTGATTATCTGCCTTTATCTCATGCAGGACCATTTTAATCTATGTGACTTTTTATGTAACAGAACTAGAATAGAGCTAGTTCATGCACAAAAGCAGTCCTTGTGTGCTTTATTAACAACTGCTAGAGTTTTTGTTTACAGTTTCATAAACATTTATACATTCTTATGTAGGTGCGGTTCTGATAAATAATCGAGGCCAAGAAATCCGGTTAAAGCAATTAGGTCATATTCTCATTACATGAAGTCATTGGCATGT
This sequence comes from Macquaria australasica, assembly GCA_005408345.1. Lineage (NCBI taxonomy): Eukaryota > Metazoa > Chordata > Actinopteri > Centrarchiformes > Percichthyidae > Macquaria > Macquaria australasica. Next base: position 459,565 of record SEMN01000293.1, on the reverse strand, counting down.
GAAAGATAATTATGGCAAAAGATACATTTTACCTATAGGGAGAAAATATATAGGCACATTAAATGCAGCAACAGTAACAACTAATTCAGGCAGCTATATTATCAGCAAAGAATTCAGCTCTGAATACATGTGAGTGATAGAGAGATGTGGGCTGAAAGATAAAGAGGCTGAGAGACAGAGAGTCAGACAGGGACCACCAGTATACATGGCGTGCAGTGTGACAGTGACAGAAGGTGTTAAGAAGGGCACATATGGTGGGTGCCAGTGTAGGTCAGCCAGGCAGACAGACAGGAGGCCTCAGCGTGCACCTGCAGCTCAGTACTGAAAGAGCCTTGAAACAAGGTGGCTCTGGTAGTCTGCCAGCAAGCCACACATACACCGCATACATGCTACTGTTGATACAGAGCAACCTGTTTACAAAGACAGATTCAGACAAGCACTGCAGCAGAGAGAGTGAGATTAACTTAGTGATAAAGTGTGTGGTAAGCAGCCTGCAGGGTGATGACTTTAAATAACCTATGCATGCAATATGAATTTAATTATGACTCCCTAGAAGAAAATTAGCACATGGATTGTCAAAATTAGTTAACTAATTGATCTTGTTCATAAATCATTCAGTAGCCATGTGTGTTTTTTCTCAGTACATTACATGGATCTCTTCCTCCAGGCTGTGATCTGCAGGTTTAAGCCTGTGCAGGGAAGAGAGCGGTAGAGTATGCAGATCGCCTGCATGTAAATCTAGGTTAAAAGGCCACGATCTTTTGGCCCAGTGGGCTGTAAAAGGGAACATAATGTGAGTATACAATTAATTATCACTGAGTGCATTAGCTGTATACTGGAATGCCTGAATAATTGACCATGCTTTAATGCAGTCATTTATTTACTCTTTACATACAAAAGAATGATGGTGATGATAATTAAAAATAAGATAATAAATAAAGGTTATGAAACAAAAAGGGGCCAAGACCCAATCAGCACTGTGTTTTTGAATTTATTAATTTTTATATAAACTTTATGGAGTTAACTTCACCAATTAAGAAAATGGATCCGTGATAAACACAATGGCACTCCCCTCTCGGCCTCTTTTAGCCTCTCTCCTCTCTCTTTTCCTCTCTCTCCCTTTTTCTTTGCCAAACTCACCCTGAAGTTCAAGATCCTGTGGTGACTTATAGATTAAGTATTTGCGGATGCAAAACAGAGATGTCATTGTCTGAGCGACTGTCTTGCCACTGTCTGGAGTTTCTGGTTTGAACACGGCGAGCTGCGAGCCCGTGCTCCTACTCAGATGTCACTAATGCCTCTCATTTTTTAATGTAGCCATGATTGACACACTTCATGTGATCTGCATCCACCATCATCCTCTTGAAGGTTTTATGTGTGAATTGGAGTCAGGAACTTTATAAGCGGAGATGATCTTTTATAATCCTTGCTATTGTGTGCCACTCATTGCAGCAAACCTCATACTGTCTTGATAAGCATGACTTCAACGTTAAGCCAAAAGTCATTGCTGTGCATTGAAAGAGAGCTGGAGCAGATGTGCTGTCTGCAATTTCCACATCTTGTTTATGTTGGAATTTTTTTTTTACTTTGGAGCTGCTCAGTCGCAACAGTAGGAAGTGGTGGAACTGACTGCCTCCTGTGATTTTTTTGTTGAATGTGAATGAGCATGAATCAGGACATTGCTTAATACAATAGTCAAATAATGGGCATTTAGTTCCACATTTCTCAGGAGGTCTCCACTTTGGAGCAACCCACACCAACTGTTCATATTAGAAGATTTCAGATGTATTTTTATAGATTTACTTATTTTGTTGCAGTGGTTATTGTCCTGTTAACATGGGTGGAATTATGTCAAGCAACGTAACACCTTTTTGAAACAGCTATTCAACTCTGTTCTGCTCATGTCAGCATTCCACTTTTTTGCTCTATCAACAAAGCAATTAACTCGATAAAACAAAATATTTTTGCGTACCACTGAGCGAGTCGGAGAAAAGGAAGGTTGTAGCCCACACTCGCCTTTCCAACACTGGAGAATATTGATATGCCTTCTGTGGTTTGTGGAGTTTTTCTCCTCGCAGAAGCCAGTTTGTAAGTTGTTTAAATGCAGAAAAGCAGCTTGCTGATTAAACAGTGTCCGGTTCCCCCCAGAGCTGTGTGAGTCAAAACACTCATTCCACATCCCTGTGGCGGACAGCTCAAACATTGTGTCTGTTCAGCCCAAATCAGCCCCGAGGGATTAAAGGACCACAGTAGAGCTACGTGTCTTTGTAAAATACAGTTTTTTAATTGTATTGTTACATTCTAACTATCTTTGGCTGCTTTAAGACCATCCACCAAATTCCACTATGTTTAGATGAACATCACTTAAACCAAAGGACCATTTGTTTTTTTCCCTATATCATTATGTTAACAATTGCAGTAAAGAACTACAAGAACCATTCAAACTATTCAAAGTTCATTTGCAGCTCAAAGTAGCTCAAATACTGAGGATTGTATTCAGCACCACCCACCAACAAAGAATCTCTAAAGAACCATACTTTTTTTGATTGTATGACGTTTAGCTCAGCTGCTGCAAAAAATTGTCTCTCATTTCCTCTGCAGCATTGTCCTCATACATGCTTATCTGGGTTGTATCTCCTCCGTCTGCAGATTTGCCGGGTTGGCTTAGATTTAAACCCTAACCTCTGCAAGCATCTGAAAACTCTTCAAGCCCCTGAAGTGCCTATTTTAGAATTAGCGTATGGTGTGTATATGAGTGTATTATAGTGCCCAATCTTTTCCAGTGCAGATGGTTTAAAGCTTGATGAACTGAAATCTCACTTTTGTAGCTTTACTGCACTGGAAAATCTTTATAGATGTAAAACCCACAATCCTTTGCAGCTGGGGAAACGGGGCAGGCTGCCAGCACGCTAAAAGTACATACAAATATGGGCCTCTCCCTTTAAGACGGCTCGATGCGTCGCTCATAAATGGACAGCAGTCGGAGAGAGTGGAGCAGTGGCAGCCTGTTTGGGAGGCTGCCTGGTAGAGGACCAGCTGGTTTGTGCCCTTTGGGAGAGACTGCGCTGTGGGGAAACTGATTTTTACAATGAAAAGGAAAAGGGATTTACGAGCCCTGACCTGTTCTCGCTACCTCCCCCCATCTTCCCCAAATCATAGCGTTGCTCCCTGCGCCAGAACGTCTAATCATATCAGAGCCACATGGTTGTAGACACATTAGGATGTTAGAAAGATGCAGATAAAAGGCCTTAAACATATACTTTCTCAGAAGGATGTGATTCATGTGCCAGCAAATGTTGGAGGTTTGTACTTTTTTCTGCGCTGCATTGAACCAAACCAAAAAGTATCAAATCATGAGGTGGCATTGTCTCTTGCTTTCAATAAAATAAGTCAGCTGTGGGAAGCTCCTCCAAGCATGGCTTGATGTAACAGTTACTGTTCTGGAGCACCTGAAGATCCCTCCACTCCTGTAAGTCACATGGGCGCCCATGACTAAGCCCCCTCTGCTGCCGTCCATCCACAATGGTCTCACTTCACCAGCCTTGCTTAATGAAGATGCCCATCATGTTCATAGCAGTATTTAGTAATGAGGCTTAACATTAGAAACCCAGGTTTACTAAACAAGGAAAAGAGAGTCAAAGAGAGAGTGGAAAAGCCCACCAGAAGAGTGTGGTATAATAAAAGATAACAGAGACATAAATTAATGGGACGGATGAAAGCCTCACTTCTCTGGGTGTGTGTTAGCAGAAGCATGCCCCATTAAATCAGCTTGGATTTCAATGAGTGGAAATATCCCTACAAACTCCATCTTTAATTGATTAGGGAAGTCACTAGGTGTTCTAACATAACACTAAAACATCTATTAGAGACATTGAGCAAAACAGAGCCTTTGTATTCTGTGTTGTTGGGCCAAGGCCAGAGCGTCATGCTAGAATAGGCTCCAAAGCACCGTCTTTCATATCAGATCCGAAGCTGAGTAATGATGTGGGCTCTGAAACCGAATTCTTTGACAACAGCTGGGGCCTCCCATCCTCTCACAATTAAGCAATGCGATATACAACCTTGAGAGACCCTCCCAGGTCCCAGCATATTCACTCTTCATTGTCACTCTGATTGTCTTTGAGCAATTTGCAGACTTGGATATATTTGATATAAAGGAAATTAAACACTGTCTATCCATAATTGACCTGGTGTTAAACACACAATCCCAGTTGAGCACTGTGTGTCTGACCAACAAGGAAGATGTTACAACACCTTGTATGTAACATTAATAATCATCAGTGATGCATTTCAAGCTTTGGCATGGACATGAGGAATGATCTTGATATTAGGATATTTTATTTGTTGTAATTAGCACTAGCTCCCCTTATGGCTGCAACTCCTCTGTCCACTCTCCCACTCCTCTGTGGTATATGGGAAACTCATAGACTACCCTGTTAGAGACATATTCATCAAGGCCATTTATCTTTCCAATTCAGCCATCTAATTTGATTATATAAACTTACAATCCCTGTCTTTGTCATCATAACCGCTTCATTAGTTTGAAGAACATGAATAGAGCATTCATGGAGAAAACCTAGAAATAAAGCATCCAGTGAAAGTGGAGCTCACCCACTTTGAAGAAATTGATCTGACTTGACATAGTTTATGATGAGTTGAACCTCCAGTATATAAATGACTGGGAAACCTTCTTACATCTTTGTTTTTAATTTCTAATTGTCTTTAATGGGGTGCAATCCACGTGATTTAAAAATAATTATTGTAATAACAAAGAAAATGGCTTGAAACAACTAAAACATGTATTTAGTGGCATAACTCGGTGAATGATGTTGACACAATGAAAACCAAGTATTTACTCAACCCTTTAAATTATAGATTAAGTTGGGGGAAAAAATTCTAGGTACTGTACACTTGAAGATTTGGAGTACAATGGAGACTTGTAGATTTGGAGTACATGAATTAGATGTAGGAAAATGGTTTTCATATGTGGCTCATTGCTGTAGGCCTTAGTGCAATGAAACATTGACTTGGCATACCGCTACATTCCACAGTCAATTGGTGGAATGTCAGCTTAGCTTGAAATGCATGTACTGAATTGACTTGAAATACACAACACAGCTGGATTGCTGCTCTCTACAAGCCGGATGTTTCAACACTTTACGTTATTTTACACAGGAATGACCTTGCACCAAAAGTCTTCCTTTAATTTGATCTCAGTTTGTTTTCTGTTACGCCAACCCTTATCGGTTTCTTGAGCTCAGACATGGCGACTGCCACCCCGCTGTCTGGGAGTTGTCCTTTAGCAGAGGAAAACCACAGTGTTCTCCTTCAACAGCTTCTCATGTTGGCATGTGTCCATCCTTTGTACATGAATACATGAGCTGCCTTTGTTTCTCTGGCCCTGTATCAGGTTACTAGGCATGGCTGCGCTGTGTGTTTAATGGAAATGCTATGCAGGAAAAGGCCATGTGGCAGTCTTGAATATATGTGCATCCGTAATGGGATACTCGTGAGTTCCTCTTAGGGTAACTGTTTGCCTTATTAGGCTGTCGTCTTGTGACTGCAAACAAACTAGTGAGTACAGTGAGATGGAAGAGATTTCTGAGACTGGTGTCCTGTCTGGATACTGTATACATTACTGTACCTCCAGCTCCAGGAAAGGAGCATGATGTGTGTACGCTGCGGTGTCACAGGCCATCGTGGTGTAAGTGCTTTGCTGAGATGAAATACAGAACATCTATTTATTATCTGCTGGCAGCAGCACATGAGGACATGCTCAGTCCCTTGACCATCACAGTTTATATGAGACATCATAATTTGTTGCCTCAGATGGATGCTTCTGTATGGGTCAGAGGGCACGCAAGGCAGGGCTGATTAGCTGATGAAAATGAGTAAGGTTATAAAAGGGACTTTTTATCGGTGGCTCAGACTCACTGTGGTCACTTACACACTATATTTTCTCCCCTGCTTCAGGACAGCAGCTGCAAAGACATGTCTACTTGATACTCAGTTGTAAGCATTTCCTTACATGAACAACAACAAAATCAATATAGTATACAGAAGATTTCAAAACTGCAGCCTTAGAATCTTAGATTATAGAGGCATGTCAGTTGTAGTTTTCCAGTCGGTGGATTTTCCATAGAGAACGTGTGCCGGCGGAGAGACTTCTCTTTATTGCTGGGACTCAGGGGAGCCACTGTGCTTCTGGCTGAGGGCTGCGTGTGCGTGCAGCACGGGCCTGTAGGGGATGAGCGTGGGGCTTGGTGTACATAAATCTTGCCCAGCGCCCCTGCCTCTCTGACTCCCCAACCCACCCTTCCCTTTCACACATACAGAGAGGCTCAGAGGCCTGCAGGCCTTGCCAGGCTCCCCAGACAGAGCTTTTTATCTTCAGCTTCTCTGAGCTTTACACTGACCCTCGGCACCCTGAACTAATCTTAATGGCTGTTGGAGGACTTGAGGTGATCACGCCCCCCTAACCTTATGGTTGTACTGAAAAGAATGTACTAAGTTTTAGGTCACTGGCTATGCAAGACTATAGTAGGCCACCCATGTTGTAACAAGTCATTTAGTTTACTACTGAGTCTTAACATTGTGTTTGCTTGAAAATGTGTGAATTAAATCAAGCAGTGGGGTGATTTTTTTTTTTTTACTTGTTCCAATGCAAACAAAAGAAAAGAGAATCTTCAGTAGTGTGACACAATCTTGAATTTTTTTTTCAAGATATTGTTTTAAGAAAATGTATGACTAATATTAAGTACTATAGTATTTACAGTAAATGTACCACACAAAATGAAACTACATTAGTCCACCTGTCCAACTGTCCACCATGACCATTGGCCATTGGCTTTTGGTAATTTGCTGCCTTCTGTTAAAGGGCCATACCATTGGTTTTAAGTATTTTACAAATAAAATGTACTTCACATTACAGCCCACTATTTTTCAATGCATATCATTTGTTTTTAGTTTGATCTTCCTTCTTCACAAGATCTCATTATGCTTTAAAAAAATAAAAATCAACTTGCAGGGACTTGTTTCGTAAGGTAAACCATCACCAGTCAACAGTCTCTCACCTTGTTTTTTGTGAAGTTGCATTTCAAGTGAGTGGTACTGCAGTTGCTAGCAAGAGCCAGAAACAGATTTATCGCCAAGTTTTCACATACATGGAATTTGCCTTGATGTTGTGGTGCAAAATATACATAGTAAGAGAAAAAACAAGTACTGCAAAAGTCAAGCAATCATACATATAAAATAGAAATTTACATTAAAAATATGTAAAATATATATCAATTCTGAACAGTGTTTAAAATGAAGAGAATGGTATACAAATTGACTAAATAATAATAATAATCACCTGCCAAAATGTATCTTACTGATGAGCTGTTTTATAACAAAGTCCAATCTAGAAGGCAAAGAAGCAAATAGCTGTGTATAAAGTTAACTTTAAATTTGTCTGTTATTATTATATAATTTGTCTATTAAAAAGGTTCCTGTTCACCAGTTGTCTCTCAAACCTTAAACTGTAGCCTAGTTAACATTGTTTTCAAAACCTAAGTCAATGTCACCTGGGAAAATAAATAAGGGTGATCTTTGTGTTGGCCTACCCATATAAATTTCTGAATGTTGATTTTCATGCCCTTCTGAAAAGCACAGGAAACCAATGTGTGCCTGGAAGGTAAAAAAAAAATTTTAATTGGACATTAGTACACATGCAATTTGTAGCATGGAAAATCACTGCTGTGGTCCTTTAACCTGTCATCTACAAGGAAATATGCATAAACAACTACGGCTAAATAAAATTAGAATGTGGAGGACAAAAATGCTGCACAAAAAAAGATGTCGTGTATCACAATTGCGACTCTTCTGATTTACGCCATTTGCTTAGTTTTTGGCAGACAAGATGGGCTTGCTTCATGTAATACATGTTGATCTGGCGATTTTAAAATGATTTATTTGGAGAAGGTGGTCTGTTATCAGCAGCATGACAAGCGCAAATTAATCACATGAAGATCACAGTTGATACAGGGAAGTCCCATGAGGCTGCTTATGTGGTTTAGCCAGTGTTGTAACTTGCCAACCTGCAGTGCTTGTCTAGCCGTGCGACTCTCTAAAAGGAGGCTGCAGTATATTACATAGATTTTATGGCATTACGTATTACACCTTTGCAGAACCTGGTGTTTGGCTGTGAGATTAAAGATGCTGTAAAATTCTCTGCGTGACTGTGAAGCCGGTGGTGATTGATTTGCTTCATCCTTAACACACTGTCTTTGTCTCCTCACAGCTCCATCTACAGTGTCTATAATGCACCAGGTCAGTCGTACTGTGGACAGCATCACCCTCTCCTGGTCCCAGCCTGACCAGCCTAATGGAGTCATCCTGGACTATGAGCTACAATATTATGAAAAGGTATCAGTGATGCAGCTACACACTCTTCCTCCAAGCCCTCACTCATCCAAAGAAACACAAGTTCCATTTCCTTTTTTTCCTGTATAACTAAATAAATTTAAGGGGTAATTCCAGTATTTTTTTTTAACCTGGGCCCTATTTTTTACATATTTTGGGGTGTAAATGACTAATAGGTATACATAGTTTTGGAATTGGTCCAGTATATTGCTGGGAACGGGCTGCAATGGCTGCAACCAGGGTGCACAATTTACTTTTTTGTCCACCGGCCAAATGGCTAGTGAATGTTCAGATTTTACCAGCAACTCAATAGACTACCATTGGTTTTTTTCGGCTGGGGAGTGAAGCAAATCTAACAGCCACTTGCATATTTTACCAGCATTTGGCTGGTGGCTGGTGCTAATTTCGTGCCCAGGCTACAACGTAATCCTTTCGGGCAACTGCACTTGTGAAAAGTGTGTCCTCTAAAAGTGCTTGTTTTTGCCACTGACAGGATCAAATTGTTATTCTAAGTGTCTGACAACATTATGGGGAACATTACAGAGATAGACCTTTTTATTAAAGAGTAAGATCCTTTTTGTTTAACCAGAAACAGTCGTCTTCCTGCAACAACTTACCTCTCGCAAGATTTCAGAGCGACACTTCTGTTTCTAGTGCATCTCTGTCGGGATCCTTTACAATCTACTGGGCCAATTCCAAAACCTTTTGTACCGATTAATCATTTAGACCCCAAAATATGTCAAAATAGATCCCAGGTTTAAAAATACTGTACCAGAATTACCCTTTAAGTGCTAATGGCAAAAACTGACTCTATAGTGTAGTTGTACATTTAAATTCAGAATATCTTCTCACACTCGTTTGCAGCACATCCTAGGAGGCATGTAGACGGAGCTTCTGAGCATTGCTTAGAACTTCTGCTCATTCTCTTTCAATTATAATCACGGTCAGTCACTGGGAAAGGAAACCGCGCTCAGCCCTGCAGTAGGGCCACTGGGGATTGATGCGCAGAGACTTGTGGTTGAAACAATGGTGCGCTGGCTGCTGTAAAAATAGTATTCAAGGGGCAAGCTTCACCGAATCAGCATACTTTCTCACAAGAACACTCGCAGTCACAAATGTGCGCTGAATCTAGCACAACGATCACAAGAATGCAAACAGCCACAGACACAATCACACACATGTACACGTGTGCGTGCACATATATACACAGCATTTGTCGAGCTTTTGTCTACACGCTGAGACGTTCCACTTTTGAGTATAATTTCCTTGTCTGACACTGCTGGAGAGAGCTGTCAAAACAATTGTCCCGGCCCCTGCTGTGGCTCAGAAGTGTGCACCAAGCAGTGGGTTGAAGGGAGCAGCTAAAAGAGTCTCAGTCTCTGCTCTCAGACCTGTCAGCATTCTGGAGAGGAGGAGTATGGCAGTGAAATACAGCTCTGATCATCAAAAGGCACGGCTCAGAAATGCCTCCTGACCTGAAACTGCCACCATTTCTACCTTCTTAACTGCAGCTGCTGGATATCTGCCTTCTCAGTCCTGCCGCTTTATCAAACATTATGGGTTTTTTTGTAATTATTCCAATCAGTTCTATTGTGATTAATATGGGTGTTTGTAAGATAAATGTATACATGAGTATCAGTGCTTTTTTCCTGTATCATTTCTGCTCCCAATATTTTAGTTGCAAAATGTAAAAGAAGATTTCAGTATAAGATTTAATCTGTACATGGTGTTTGGTGCATTTGGTGTAATACTATTCTCCTATATATAGCTGTTATAATGTCAATAATAATGTCATTAAAATAGCAGAAATAAAATTACATCCCAATGTCAAAATCAAAATCTTTGACGTCTTTTGAGGTCTTAAAATGACAGTACTAAAATATGTTTGCTGTGCTTACTGATACTGATGTATCATGTGTTCCTAGATCTTAACCTACTATGTAATTTATTCACGTGGCATCTCATAATTGTTAGCCTCTGCAATTGGACTGTAATTACTAATGTGCACAAATGTAACATGTTGTTTTTCTTCTCCTAGGACCAATCAGAATACAACTCGACCACCATCAGGAGCCAGACCAACACAGTGGTCATCCGTGGCCTCAAGTCAGGAAGCATCTACGTGTTCCAGGTCCGGGCCCGCACCGTAGCTGGGTTTGGACGCTACAGTGGCAAACTGTACTTCCAGACCATGACTGAGGGTGAGAATTTAGCCAATGCTCACCAAAGCACGCAGAGTTATTATCACCTCTCACGCCTGGCCCATCGACACACCATGTAGTACAATATGGATACAGACAGCTGCGGGAATGAAAGGGAGTCATGTTGTGAAGTAAACGGTTCAAGTACTCCAAAACCAGACTAGTGTGGCTTGAAATTATATTTCAGTATTCGGAAACATCCCACACATTATACTCATGTAATTCTTTCATTATTCATATTTCAACGTTCAAGATTTCTTTCCTTTATGTGGTACACAAATGCCATCCACTCAAAAAAAAAACATATCTTTTTGCCAAAGATAGCTTTTTGCCATTTGCCACCATAAGCCTGTAAGTCAAGGATGAGGTCAAAGTTGTCTTATCTTTGTACTATGACACGACTGGGAGAAGAAGGAACATTCAGTAAACATCAGTCATGTAGGTTAATGTTAGAGCCAAGGCCTGGGTTTTCCCCTCTGAACATCTCATTTCCTTCAGCCTGCAGTGCCCAGGGCCATCATTAGCCTCAACTCTCACACAAACATCCCTGATGCTGCCACACACACACATCCCTTCACTAAAGAAATATCAAAACTGACTCATAACTGTAAATACTGAGTAAACTGAGAATATATAAGGCTCATTGTTTTCACTGATTACCATAGTTTAAAGAAAACAATGTACTTTGGGGATGAGTACAGCTCTGAACATGCTATAGAACGTGAAGAAAAAAAATGAGCAGATAAATTGTATTTTTAAAATCTGATTAATGTATTACCTGGATTTTTGTGTTACAGATTTTTATATCAAATTTTCGCCATTATCTTTAAATCATAACCTTTAAAATATAAACTAACAAATTCCCTTATTTTTCTTAAAATATTTTGCAAGTGGTCCCTCAAAATTAATGTGTGATGTACTTCAGGGTTAAACAATACAAATGTAAAGGCATATAATGAACTAGCAGTCCTCAGCAGAATGCCATCAAGGCCCAGTAGTCCAGCTGATCTCTTCGATGAGTTCACCCTTAAAGATGTGGATAACACTTTACTTTAATCTCCCTATTTATAAGCACTATATAGACATTTCATAAATGGTTAGTAATTCACTATAATGTAGTTGTAAGCAGATATGAGTTTACTAATGTATTTGTTGTAATTATATAAAATGTGTCTTCATAGGAGAAGTTATAATTGTCAACAAATACTGTACATTAATGAACACTGTCCTTATATGTGCTTACAACTACATCATAGTGTATTATTAACCATTTATTAAATGTTCATACAGTGCTTATAAATGCTAAATTGGGTGGATTGAAGTAAAGTGTTACCATTATGGTTTCCACCACGTAGAATACAATCATTATGCGATCCAGAAACACTGTGGGGAACTCGCTAACCCGTGTATCTGGCTGAAATTGTGAAGTCGTGTGTCATTTGCTGTGCTCAAGAGAAGGGTCTGGCTCTGCCTCTGTGTGCCCATTCAGTAGCTGGATCCCTGCTCTTGGCTGCCTGATCAGTCTGGGTCTCACCCAAACATTCGCTCTCTCCTCACTTCACACGCTTTCTGCCAGATGATTTGTCCATATCCGCGGCATCTGAGCACATTCAGTGTGCTTTGGAAAATGGTCCATGCAGCCAGTAAAGATGCCAAGATGCTCATTGGTTCACCCAGCCGTATGTGTGTCTGTCACCCATTGCTCCCTCCATATGCAGTGGCTCAGATGCTTACCCATATGTTTCAGCTTGTGTCTCTGCGTGTGTGTGTGTGTGTGTGCATGGCACTATGTTTATGTATGCGTTTCTTCTTCCTATAGAGGAATACAACACCAGTATTCAGGAGAAGCTACCTCTCATCATTGGCTCGGCAGCCGCTGGCTTGGTCTTCCTCATCGCTGTGGTAGTCATCATCATCGTCTGTAACCGGTGAGTCAGTCCTGTCCCAGTCTTTTTAAAGAGCCTGTGAGTCCCTCGCCAGTAAAACATCTGTACAACCTGGCAAAGTGGACACTTTTCCTTTTTAGTTGTTGTGCTCTTATTCAGTAAGGTTGTATGACTTCTGGTGGCTTGTACTATTGTATTCTTGTTTACAATTTACAGAAACAGCTTGACTTGTATATAGACATTGTACGTTGTTGTTCATTGTTGCTTTTCATATATGCATTTTTTCACCTACCTGTATGTATATTATAGTTAAATGTACATGTTTACCTGTCTTTGTTCAGCTTTGTTGTTCTTGTTTTTAGCTGCATGTCTATTTCAATGAATCTTCAGAAAATTGTTCTTGGAACTGTGTGTTAGTACAATGAGAGCAACGAAAAACCAGAGTCACATTCCTTGTATGTGTACACATACTTGGCCAATAAAGCTGATTTGGCTTCTGATTAATACTGTAAATGTGAGTTGTAGAGATATAACCATCTGGGTTCAGAGATATTAATTCTTAATAAATTCCAGTCTTTCAGCAGCAGAAGTAATATATAAAAGTCAACATTGCTAACAAGTCCTGTAGGTGCTCCTGCTCAATGAGTATCAAATGTTTGTGACTCTGCCAAGGTTAGGATTTCAGTTCCCACTGGGGCCACTCTTATTAAAACTGTAGCTTAGCTCCTTCACAGTATTTTCATTCATTCTGCTAGTAGATTTTCCCCCATTTTTTTTCTGGGATGGTAGATGGACTATTTCACATACAGTAGTAAGTATGCAGTATCTTAATGACATCGGTTGTGTGCTGCTTTGTGTGATAGCTTGGGAACATCGCCAGGACAAAATGAAAGAGTGTGTGATCGAGAGTTTGAAAAACTGTCGGACGGTCGAAGAAATAAAAAGGTTCTAATGCACTGTGATGGCCCTGTCACAGAACTTAAAAAGATGTTTTATTATGTCTTTGTCAAGCTGCTCGCCACTTAAAACTCCAGCACATAATTGTAATGAAGTCCAAAACCATAGTATGGTGATGCTAGCATTGAATAAAAACTGTTGCCATCAAAAAAGGATAAAGTGTGAAAATACTTTGAAAAAAGTAAATTTTTATGTGTGAAAATTGGATTGTTCCATACAAAAGATAAAGTCATTGTACTACCCTTGCAGCGCATTTCTATGCAAGCAGCTAGACAGGTAGCTAACAACTAGATATCTTCCAATAACCACAAGGCTTAACTTTTCTTGATTGTTTACTGAAAGATTCTCGTTGTAAAACTGAAAATACAGTACAGAAATTGAAGCATACGTTAGTACACTAACACATAACTGACATGCATAGATCACATGAATACAAATAAGAATGACTGTTACTCATGTGCTTAACACACGGAGCTAGCTAATGTTACAAACTTAAATGATAGCTAATGTTACTTAGAGCGTTCTAACAAACTAAGTAAGTTGAAAATGCTACAAACTCTGCAAAATACACACATTGTACTAATTGTCCATAATATTCACATACTTACAGACAAATAGCAACCAAGGCTGGAGCGTAAACAGAAAATAACTTCATGACTTAAATCCAGCTGCGTGTAGTGGACTGAAATTCCCTGATTTCCTGCACTTACGTGCTATCCTGAGTACCAAATTGTGCCACTAGATGGCAGTCTATACAATGTAAAACAACATACTAATTAACTTAACAGTTTCAACTTACTAAAATGAAAATATGAATATATCAACAAATAACATAAATCTTTAAAGGAAGGCAGCCCAGTAATGTATCTATTATTTATTTTTGTATCGTTTCCCAGGTTGTTTTCAGTTTAATATTGAAATATATTATATGATTCTGATTTGAAAGCGTGAAAGATTTCAATACCTCATCTACCTCGGGTAATTTTTGTGTAAAGTAACATGAGGCCAGGGACTGCTGTGGCACTAAAAACTGAGTCAGCGGGAAAAAACACTGAATTTTATAATGACGTTGACAAAGAAGCTGTATCATTATCTGCTTAATAAATTCAATATCAGCCCCATGACTGATTCGGTGGATCAGATCAGTGCATCCTCTTTTTCCACGTCTGAGACATTTCTGTCTAATAGATAGTTGTTTTTATTAATCTAATGTCCAGTTCAGCACTCTTAGTCATACCCTCACTTATGTTATCCGATTGTCTTACCAAGCTACCAACAATGTATCTCACATCCCACGTCATTAGCCCGTCTACCTATCCCTGCCAACCAGGGATTTAAAATGACATGCTCCTGCACTGGAATGGAAAACATACACAGGTTTATGTAGTGTGCCTGCGTGGCTGGCTACCTTTTCCAGTGTAGCAAAAAAACAAAAGCTTCTCTATCTACAAAGGCCTGGATCTCCATGTGATCTTAGTTGGTGTATCTTTAGTGTAGGTAGACCTGGGGGTGTTTGATCTGTGTTTCCTCTCCTCCCTGCTCCCTCTCTATGAACCAGAGCTAGAGTTCTTTGTCTTTCCCCCAGGAGGCGTGGCTTTGACAGGGCTGATTCAGAATACACAGACAAACTGCAGCACTACACCAGCGGCCACAGTGAGTAAACCACCACTCCACTCTGCCTGCGTTTACCGCTGGTTCCTCCTCCAGCACCACGCACACCTGTCTCCATGACTACCATCTCACACAGTCATCTCCATGGCTATCATTCAGCTCTCTCCTGCCTCACACACCTGTCTCCATGGCTACCACCTTGCATGCCGGTGTCCTTGGCTACGGCCCAGCACAGCACCGGTTCATTTGCCCGTCCCCCACTTACAAGTAATCCTCCCTGTTGTTTGACTCTGCTCACTCGGAGCCTGGATTTAACCACATCCAAACCAATGTTCAAGTGTGTGTTCTGTGCATCATCTCATTTCATAGTTAACTAAATCCTTTGTGGTGGAAATAGGTCAGTCTTCCCTCACGTTAACGCCATTAGCATGCTAATGCCACATGAGTCATTTGTCATTGTTGAAAAATTCAAAAGACTTGGTGAATGAATGGAATTTCTCAATGATTTTCTTTCTTCATACAGTACAGTAGCACGGATCTTAAATGACAATAATGCAGAAATAAATCTGGGAGAGAGCTGAGAAGTGGCTCCGTCTAAGATATTAGAGCTAATCCATCTTTCTCCTACATGATTGGAAAACACAGATCTTTTTCCATCTTACGTTTATGACCCCATCTTAATTTGTTTATTTGATTGTGTAATTGCCACCCAGCTTCATATCTTTTATGTCAATCCCACTCTAAAGGTAATAGCGTTCTCAATATAATCCGATCATGCTGTGCAAAGACGTCTGGTTTGTGATTCAGTGAAAAGTGTGCCAGTAAGAGACTCGGGTATTTCACGGCTATTAGCAGCAGAAGCCAATGTGTCCTGTGTGCGTCCTGTCCTCACACCAGTCACAGTTCAGGCTTCTGCCCCTGTTTTTGGTGGTCTTTGCCATCATAGGAGGGTGGTCTGTTGAACAGCGCTTCAGCTTGGGAAGAGATTGTAGGGTTTTAGTAATGGGGGGTTTTGGCTGGTCAGATCCTCTCCATCTGTTCATCTCTGCAGCACGTTTCTTCAGCGTAGTGTGCCAGGTTTTGAGGCCGTGTGCAAGCGCTTCTAGCTCTGCAGCAGCCCGGGCATGGGTTCAGTATCCATTCAAATAGCCTGAGGCCTGATGTGGAGGTGAGAGCCGAATAATCAGATTTAAAACTCGGGACACTTAAGTCCCTGAACACTTAAAGGCCACCTTAAGCCAATTTACCTGGCATCAGGGCTTAGGAGAGCCAATTTATTTCTTGGAGTGGAGCTGAGCGATATAGCGCCCAGGTTTCTCTCCTGAGTGTTAATGGCACTATGACTCACAGGAGATAATATATATATTAACCTGCCTTATCACAGCTAAGAAGACTGGAGGTACCATGTCCTTGCTGGCTGCAACACAGTAGCCATGAAGCACTAGTCATAACCACCATTTGTAACTGCACTACCTCCTCCATCATTCGACCTTCATCACCTGAATGTCATGCAAGAAATCACATCATTGCAATTGCGAATGCAAAGAGAATTGATTGTTAACATGTCTGAATGCATTTGACCGTCAAGCCCGTAGGAGTGTAAGCATGATCACAAGAAGCAAATATTATAGTGGCTCTTTCCTTTTTCCAAGTGACTCCAGGAATGAAGATTTATATTGATCCGTTCACATATGAGGACCCCAACGAGGCTGTGAGGGAGTTTGCCAAGGAGATTGATATATCCTGTGTGAAGATTGAACAGGTCATTGGTGCAGGTAATGGAAAAATCTTGACTGAAACGTGGATGGAATACAACACTGTAAAAAAAGCTTGGCTGTTAGTTGATTTCTAAACACAAATGGATGAACAAAATCTGCTTACTTTTAATAGAATATAATCGTTTAATAGAACCATTGCTTTTTTCCCCCCATGTAACCTCTTCACAGGAGAGTTTGGAGAGGTGTGCAGCGGTAACCTAAAGCTCCCAGGTAAAAGGGAGATGTTTGTGGCCATAAAAACTCTGAAGTCTGGCTACACGGAAAAGCAAAGGCGGGACTTCCTCAGCGAGGCCAGCATCATGGGCCAGTTCGACCATCCTAACGTCATTCACCTGGAGGGCGTGGTCACCAAGAGCAGTCCTGTCATGATCATCACTGAGTTCATGGAGAATGGATCTCTGGACTCCTTCCTCAGGGTAAGCAACCAGAATTTTGTGTTGTTTCTGTGTCTCACCTAGAACACAACCATTTGATGAAAATGTCTTTTTACGATTGCGATTTAATTTGCGATTTGTGCTCTACATAGTATTAAACAAGATCTGATTGTGCCAAGCATAATCACAAACATATTTGGCTTCTTCAGTCGAATCTGAAACTGAATTAATGTGCTTATTGCTTGTTGCAGGGGTCTTAATTTCAAACCAGTCAGTCAGAAAAATGCCAACTTCTTAGTAAGCTTGCCAAGTGTTCTGTTGGAAAACTGGCCAATTCAGCTCACATTTATTAAGATATTACATTAGTGGCATATTTGACATCAATAATAATAATTTCATTCAAAAGTGGCTTTTTATTTACTGATAAAAGTTGCATAGTTGGCCATATGATAATAATGACAAACTGCTGGTAAATCACATTTGACAATGTGTTGATTTTAGACTGACTATACCTGCTGCTACTGTTAACAGCTCTGCGCTGTAGCTAATTGAGCTAACGTTAACTTTAGCTTCACAAACTGACAGGTCGAGTTGCTTCACAGCTTTGATTCATAAATGTCTCAATTGAGAGCTTTTATTGTGATGAGCTTTAAAAAATGATATGATGATCTTTAAAGTTTAATGGGAGTTTCTGACAACTCTGTCCGTCAGAGTGTAACAGACACACTCGACAACTGCCAAGCTACCTGCTAGCTACCTGTCAGAAACTGACAAGAAGCAATCACCCCCGCCATGCAAAGGGCATATTATTACCCAGACAACAGCAGAGACACAGAATAAATCTATCAACTACAAGTGAGTTA
The DNA here is from genome assembly GCA_005408345.1 of Macquaria australasica. Classification (NCBI taxonomy): domain Eukaryota; kingdom Metazoa; phylum Chordata; class Actinopteri; order Centrarchiformes; family Percichthyidae; genus Macquaria; species Macquaria australasica. The sequence continues at coordinate 441,492 of SEMN01000293.1, read as the reverse complement.
ATTTACTGCTGACAGTTAGTTGTCATTGTAGCCAGTGAAACAGTTTCACCTCCCACAGATTGTTAAGACACTGTTAATTATGTCGAGTTATACTTGAAAATTGCACACTTGTGATTTTGCTGTAAAAAACGATTAGTCATTCAGCCCTAAGAGTACTTAACTTTAGTTATTCAAAAACAATATCCTTGTGGCACATAAACTTAACTTTAGTTATTCAAAAACAATATCCTTGTGGCACATAAACTTAACTTTAGTTATTCAAAAACAATATCCTTGTGGCACATAAACACACACACTCTTGAGCGTTCACACATATTTATCCAATAATCTGACATTGTTTATACACTCAAGCACAGTAATCCTACTTTAAGTAAAGATTATTATTCACAGAATCTCCCCTGTTTAGTTAGAATAGTGTCAATCACAAGTTCCTTAGAGGTGTTCTCCTCTCTATGCAATCATGCTTCACTATAAAACTTGCAGAATGTCTGTTCACCCCTTGTATTGATTGATTTAATGTTTTTCTCAATATATTTTAGATTTTCTCTGCCAATCTTTACGATGAACCACAGAATAACAGGGTCTTACTAGTTTTGTTTCTCTTTCATGGTTCCCTTGTTTTTGCTTTGCATTCACCGCACACTTAGTCCACTGATGATTAGTCCACGGCTGATTATGCAGTACGGAATCACGCATCTATTTTCCCCTCCGAAGAAATATGCAGCGCTCACCAGTTCATGGGATTTTTCATTTTCATAATCTAACCAGAGGAGGATATTACAGAGAACCGGCCATGCTCCCCCATTTACGACCCGCATAAATAATTCAAATACTTTGCGAGACTTAAAATGAGATGTCGGATGTTTAAAAATTAAGCTGGCTGTGAGATGAGATGTCACACCGCCCTTCACTATCTGTCTTGGGATGTTAGTGAAATAAAAACATTTTTTATTTTTCTAATATGACTTTTTTTGTATGCTTTCATCCACCCTAATTGCTCTCTTTGCATTTTTTGGAATGAGCAGAAAAGGGCCTCTGAGTTATGGAAATTGAGGATGTATGAGCTTTGCCAAAAAAAAGGTTTATTTTTAGTTTAACTTCAAATGATGTAATGGGAACTCTCTATTTAATGCGACACAGACAGTATGCCAGTGTAAGAACAGTGAGAGTGCCACATTACAAATTAACTTAAGCCATTGCCTTTCCTGAAGTAAAAAAAATGTACAGTGTTGTTTTGTGGATACAGATGTGTAGTATATACAGTAAATTACCTATGCAATACATACATGTAATAAGAACCATTGAATTTCATGTAAATTACTTTAAGTGAAGAATTGAACAGTCTCTACCTCTTTAAACGATTTCCCCCGGTTTTAATACCCACCCTGATAGTCAGTTTAAGCCCTCTACTGGAAGCCTACATCAAAACCATCCTCAAGAAGAAGACATGCAAGCTCCTGTCAGCACACTGTTCACACTGTGTTCAGAGTCTTTATTTGCATTCTGCCTCCGACCTCTGAGACACAAAGCATCAGCTCTTTTTGGAATTTGATCTCTCGGTGAAGGGTGTTTGTGTATATGTAGATGTTTGCTAAACATATTTGACAGCACATTGTATTCACAACAACAGGGAACCTCTGCGGCACCTCATGGTGACAGCTCATGACAACAATTGCTGACAGTGTCAAAGCCTCTGAACATGGTTTGTGTCTTCTCTGAGGTGATTGGTGGGTGGTTGTTTAAAATGGTCACTGCAGTCTGTACTGAGCTGCGTGCCGAAGGATTGTCTCCCCTGCTGCCCCCTGCAGAAAAACCTGCAGGGTAGAGAGAGAAAGGGAACTGGGAGAATAGATCGGTCAGAGATGGACTATTACCAACGTTAACCAGAGAAAGTAAAGAGAATGAAAGTCCTTCTTTGGTATAAAACAATATTTTTTATATAAACAAATCATGCTGGACCTTGATTCACACAGTTCTATACATTTTTTTCTTCCAACTAACCTGACCCTAAAGACTTTAGAGGAATCTTTCCAATTAAAGTATATGCAAACACAGCACACAGATTAGGTGGCAATGTGTATTTGTGAGAGAGGTTTCATGAATAATGCATTCTGCTTAATTGCTGTGCTACACGAGGAAGAGCAGCTTGATGTGAGGAGAAGCATCCGCTCGGCTAATGAGCAGCAAAGTGTTTGAGAGAGAAATAGGCTAGTGGAGCGGTCATGTAGACTGTTCAAATGGCTGTGCTCGGAGCCCTGCTCGCCTGCCCTTCCGATTCCCTCGCTTGGCCTTCCCGTCTGTCCACACCCGTCCCCGAGCTTCCATGCTCCATTCTCTGGAATCTTCTGTTCCCCGGCCACCACCGCCGTGGTGGGTGGTGGCGAGAGTGCAGGTGTGCACAGTTGGAGGCACAGCTGCTCCACTGCTCCAGACGCTCCCCATGCATGGGGTAAAGCCCTCACCAAACCGTGGAGGGGAACAGCTGTAGACAGCCAGCCAGACCCAGCTTAGCCCAGCCCTGCCGAGGCCAGTTGAGCCCAACCCAGACCTCACTGTTAGTATCCTGCAGGGCCTCTTCAGAGAAACTAATACTACAAAGTAACTTTTCTACATTAGCCACGAATGGGTTGGGTGACAAGTAGACATGTCAAAATAAAATTATTATAATTTGACTAAAAGGAGTTAAGTGGGAATCAATTTGTATTATTAATGGAACATTTTGCTAATGTGTGGTGCAGAATCATTACAAGAGAGAAAATAAAATGTTACTGAGTGAAACAAGAAGACTTGAGGCAACTGTGTGTGTGGAGTTTTAATTGTGATTATAGTGTCTTTCAAATTCTGATGGCATAATTTTTTGTTTGTATAAAAATGAGACAATCTCCAACTAAATTGGTTCAGTCTGTGTTGCTTTCAGCCCTTCAGCCCCAACACTGATGCAGCACACTAACAAGGCCACTATCTTTTTGTATCTTTGACTGACATTAGAATATTGGCCTGACTATATTCACATATTGTCAGAATTTCTAGTAGCTTCATGAACCAGTCCATGCAATAAGGGATTGTAACACGATATATCATGTTTTACAGCAAAACGATGGGCAGTTTACTGTGATCCAGCTCGTTGGTATGCTACGTGGCATCGCCTCAGGCATGAAATACCTGGCCGACATGAACTATGTGCACCGCGACCTCGCTGCCCGAAACATCCTGGTCAACAGCAACCTTGTGTGCAAAGTGTCAGACTTCGGGCTCTCGCGCTTCCTGGAGGATGATACATCAGACCCCACCTACACTAGTGCTCTGGTAAGAAACATTCAAGTCTTACTTTCCCCTCATGACTAAACCGGGGTCAAAACGCCTTCTCAAAGAAGTTTAGTATATATTATTTTGTGAATGAGAACTTGTCTTGACACTATCTGAACTGCCCTGATTGAGAATCCCATTCATCCGGTGCTGCCGCTTTGTTTTATTGGACGTACACTACAGTGCACTCCCACACTGCTCTCCCTATCGAGACAAACATCGCCCCTTCACCTGTTCTTCCCTTCCTCTTTCTCCAGTATTTCATGTACCACACTTTCCTCCCAGGGGTTTTGTTATATCCACCTCCCAGTTTGGATTACCGTCAGCATTGTTGCCGTGAACGGTGTCTCTCTCCGGAGCCAGGACACTGTGACGGTCGGGTTTCGGTCTCGCTTCCCTTACTGAGGTTGTTGCCCTTTGTGTTCACAGGGAGGGAAGATTCCTATCCGATGGACTGCACCCGAAGCTATCCAGTACAGGAAGTTCACCTCTGCTAGTGATGTGTGGAGCTACGGGATCGTCATGTGGGAAGTCATGTCCTACGGAGAGAGGCCTTACTGGGACATGACCAATCAAGATGTATGTATTTAACTTGCCTATAGTCATTTTTTTAGTCAAATTTCTGTTGAGTCTTCAGTCAGATTTCCCTCTTAGACAGTTTTTGATTCAGTGCCTCACTACACACATGAAGTTTGCTTCTTGAGTTTCATTACAGCCTCAGACTCCTCAGAGATACATTTTGTCATTGTATCTGCTGTCCCTTAGCTTAACAGCAGCTTTCACTCATGGGTTTATATGAAAATTCCCCCACACTCACCACAGAGACATAATCAGATCATTTGAAATGCACGGCAGTGCTCAGTGGACAATTTCTGCTCTTGACTGGAGCCTCCATTTCCTATCTCCCTCTGGGTAGCCGAGGCGAGAGCAAATTATGGGGAGAGAGATAATGAAAATAGTTTCAAATTGAAAGTGAGAACACTAATGTGCTAAGAGGGACTGAGGACCTCAACGGTTATCTTATTAGCAGCTCCAGATAGTGTTTCTGCTCCATCGGGGTCCTCGTTTGGAGGTCTCATGAATGAGATTAATCTGGGTCTGAATGGAGCTCCTTTAATGGCCCTGATAATGAGCAGGGGATTGTGCGTCCTCGTCACAAGTGTCCTCCGGGTTGTCTCACTCTGTTAACCGTGCGCCACCTCTGCTTACCCCCCCGACCAACAACATCACCGGCCCAAGTCAGTCGCAGCTTTTAATGTGGCTTTGCAGAGAGAGAGAGGGCATTAAATACTTTGTAAAGGCCAGAGATGAGGTCACTGCTGGCAGAAATGTGAAGCTGGTGGAATAAGGTTTATGTTCTGAATGACCTAACTGGTGTTTAACAACTCTTCACATGAAGAACTAATGTGGTGATTTGTGCACAAAAACATATATTCATACATTTATATGTATTTATGTTTAACTATAATTGAACAGTTTTGACTCTTGGGCAGTAACACTCAATAATGACTACAGCAGTTGTTATCAGTTCCACCAAAGACATACTTACTGTCTAAACTTCTCAGATGGTTTCATTTGAATAAAATAAAAGGGTTCAATATTTCACAAAAAAAGCAAAGCTTAGAGAAAAGTCCAAATAAATCAATACAGAACGTTTTCTTCCTTGCTAGCACATTAATCATCTCAGGACACCTTCGATTTATCTCTTGACCCTTTGGAGCAGTCTAACTGTTTGGACAACCTAACTGTATATAGTTGTTAAAGTTGTTAAAACTAGCTCAACCTCAACCAGCTAAAGCACTGAAATGATACTTACGCATTGATACATCACTATCCTATCACTAACCTAATAATTTCACAAGGGCCATTTTTTGGCATAACGAGTACTTTTACTTTTGATACTTTAAGTACATTTTGTTGCAAATGCTTTTGTACTTTTACTTAAGTAGGATCATTAATACAGGACTTTTACTTGTAATGCAGTATTTTTACACAGTTTTAGTGGTACGTTTACTTAAGCAAAGGATCTAAATATTCTTCCACCTCTGGATCGTACACTCTCTCCTCTCCATCAATCAATCTCCTCTTTGTAGAACCTCATAGCAACCCTTAGAGATCTGTGTCTTCCCCTGCAGGTCATCAATGCCATAGAGCAGGACTACAGGCTGCCCCCACCCATGGACTGCCCCAGCGCGCTGCACCAGCTCATGCTGGACTGCTGGCAAAAGGACCGCAACAACCGGCCCAAGTTCAGTCAGATCGTCAACAACCTCGACAAGATGATCCGCAATCCCAACACGCTGAAGGCCATGACACCGTTATCTTCAGGGTGAGTGGCCGGAAGGCTGTTGATCAAATTAGTTTTATGTGATTACTTGCGTTCGCATTGTCTGTCAGTAATACTCGTAGTCATAACATATGGTGTAGACTAGTGTTTAATGTATGTTCTTCTCTTTTCCTTGCGCTGCCCTTCACTCTCTGTGCGGTATCTGCATGTGTGTTTTATCTCATCTCTGTAGGCATCCCACAATACAGGCCTTTGGTTTTAGCATCATTTCACATTGATGTGGATAACATCTAGAACGATATTATGCATCTGATTTTCTCTCAATGTAAAGGCTTTCCTCTTCATAACAGGAACTTCATGCTCCTGCTACAGTGCCATCCGCGGCACAGTTCACTTTTTTCCGAACACAGTGTCTCTTGTTTCTCCTGGCGCCGAGCGGTTATGTAAATTAAAGCCTTTTGGTTTGATAGATCAAATCCTTCCCACGAATGCTTCGGGCGAAACCTGGATTGAAGCAGTTCTGCAATTTTCAAAACAAAACATTTTGAAGCATTTGTGCTCTGGGTGTTAGTTTCCTCTGAGAGCGAGGGTTTACTGATTTCCATTATCCCTGTCTGTACTTTCATTTGTGGTGGCGTGCAGGACCGTGGGCCAGATTTTCCACAGACACTGAGTGGATATATTGGCTCCCTGAAGCCTATCACTTCATTTGGAAAATATACTTTATGAGGAATCAGTTTGGAAAATATTGGTTCATGGATAAGGCCAGTGGGATTCTCTAAGTTCCTGTCCTTTTGAAAATGTAATGTAATAATTCATGTTTGAATCATACACAGGTGGTCTGGGCTGACTATGATGGTTGACCTGCCACTTTGGATTATCATTATTCTTAATGGCTCCTGGTCTTGTCCCCCTCAGTGTTCATCTCCCCCTCCTGGACCGCAGCATCCCAGACTTCTCCAGCTTCAGCACTGTGGACGAGTGGCTGGATGCCATCAAGATGGGCCAGTACAAAGACAATTTTGCCAACGCTGACTACACTACATTTGATGTGGTGTCCCAGATGACCATGGAGTAAGTGCTGATGATTCCCGCCATTCTGGGTCTGATAAGCACAATGAAAATGATCACACGAGGCGGGTTTGCTGAGGCTCGTATATCCCTAAGACCTGAACGAGCACCAGACTCTGCCTCTGGCCCGTTATAAAAGACGCTAGCTGCACTGCATGTAATTAGCAGATCGTAATACTGCAGTTGCAAGGCTGAACAGTGGGCACGAAGCTCGAAGGCATAACAGTGCACTTTATTCTCTGCCATGTCTTTAGCAGGCCTCTCTTTGACCTCAGTTTAAGGATCAAGAGGAAACATCATAATATGGGGTTGGTTAGCCAACATTTTAGGAGAAAAAGCTTCCTAACACACAAGATATAATCATGTTAAGAATGCCACCTGTAGAGAAACAGATACAAATAATTTCTTGTCTATGGATAACAGTATCACGAGCCAGAGATTAACCCACAGAGACGTTGAGCTTCAATTCTTTGAACAAAACAGATGGTAATGTGTAATCCAATAAGCGTGATTGCTGTTGAGATTCAGAATTAGGAGAAAGGAATCTCATTGTCTGGTGGATAAGAGACTGTTCAATGAACAGTGAGTAAATTATTATGTTTGGAGGCCACGGCTTTGATACGAAGTGGAAGTTGCTGTTTATTTTGGCATTTTTTATAGAACACATGACCTCTGCGATGACTGTTGTGTCTACAATAGACACATAGTGAGTCAATGAGATGTTGTGATTTTGTAATTCGTAGCATTTGTTTTGGTTGCATGAGATGGGTGGCATTTACCACATCAGTCTGGAAGTTAGTCAGTCACAGAAAAATACACTAAACTGACATTCAGACATTTTTCTGTGATTATGTAAGCTTTCTGGCCTCAAAGATGGATGAACACGCAGCTGTTTCTCGGCAAAATGACAGTGTGTCATGCCTGTTAGTTTACGGTCATCTCAGTTTTCATATATATATATATTTTCAGCTGTTTTCTGCAAGCCTTCTTGTTAGCCATATGTTATGTTGTTATATTGTGTTTTTTAGACATAGATAGATAGATAGATAGATAGATAGATAGAGTGCATAGATACTGTAGACAGATACTGTAGACAGATTCTGCAGGATTGTTTATAGTCTGTGGTAACATCAGTCTGCATCTGTCTCTCCCAACAGGGACATCTTGAGGGTTGGTGTGACGTTAGCAGGCCATCAAAAGAAGATCCTCAACAGCGTCCAGATGATGCGGGCACAGATGAACCAGATCCAGTCAGTGGAGGTTTGACCCTCCCGAGTGGAGCAGAGGGGGGGAAATAAAGGCGGTTGGGATGCAGGGCTCTGGGTGCGGAGGATGGAGTGGATGTTTTTTCGCGTTACAGTGTGTCTGGTCTTCCCACCAGACTACCATTCATCCCCCGTTCCCCTCTCCACTTCCCTCCCTCCTCCTCTTGTCCCCTCACCCTGACTCTTCCTTCCATCTTTGGGATCAGCTGTGGAGAGTTGTGGAAACAAAAGTCCATGTGATGGGGCGTCAGAGGGCCCACAGCCAACCCACCTTTGGAGCTAGAAACATGGGAGGTTAGAAGTGACCAGCAACACATTTTTCAATCTTCCACCAATTTTCATTTGATGTTGAACATTTATTTTTTTGGTTTGTTTGTTCTGATAATTTTGTAAAGAATTTTTTAAAGAAAAAAAAAAGAAAAACTGAGAAAAGGCAAGGAGTTTATCTAAATTTATAGATGATATAAGGTTGTACATTAGACGAACTGAGTAGGAAAGCTACCCTTTAAAAGGGGGAAAAAAACAAAAAGGAAAGAAGAAGAGTTAAGGAGACGAGGCCATCCTCTACAAGGTGTGGACACTGTCTTTGCCATTTTTAATTTTGGACATCACGAGGAAACAGAGTTCTCTGTGGCCTTCTGAAAGGCAAACTGCAGAGGAGACTGAGGGACCCGACGTGCACTCCCAACTGTTTCCCCAGGAAAGAAAATAAATAAAAAACCATGAAATGGACATTTTTTGGCATAGACTGATGTCAAAAACACATTAATTCAGACTGACAATTCACACAGTGAAATCCACACTCAAGAAAAAGAAAAAAACATTTTTTTTTCTCATTGCAAGTAATTTTCTATATTGTGTGAAATTTTGTGATGAAGATTCCGTCTCACCATGCTTCCTCTCACTATAGACAAAATGACAAGTTTGTTTTGTTTTTTTCTTTCACAGCTTGCCAAATAGAACTCTTCCCTTTTTTGCACCCCAATCATGATCCTGTACTGTACATATCAGATGCACTTGACCTGCCACAACGCGATCGATCAGTTCAGGAGCAGAACTGACCACAGGGAGGATTTAAGTTCTTGTCACCATCAGTTTTTTTCCCCCTTATTTTGTGAAAAAAAAAATAGCTTGAGGAGGAAAAAAAAGAGCAAACCAACTTCCTACATAGATTCACACAAAAAGAAACAGGTTCTGCTGTTTACATCAGAGCCCACATAAATACAGTATGTCCTGTTATAGCATCCTCCTTCATGTTGTTCATCTCCAAGGCCGTCTGTGCACATGTTGCATTCGCATACCCCATGCACAAAGGAGCAGTGGCTCCTGAAGTGTCGGGACTCGTGTTTGATAGCATGCTGAGTGAGTGGTTAATTTCACAGTGCTTTGATTTGCTGCAATTACTAGAACTCTGTTTGGTAAGAGCTTGGATTTGACACACTTTACAGAGTATAATGTGGCTGCATTATATTCAGTGTATCTTCTTCTTCTTCTTCTTCTTCCAGTTTTCCTTTTAAAAAGACATGTTTATGTTTAAAGTATTAAAGTTTTGATACCACACATGGTTATTTTACACACACACACAGTCATGAATAGACTTTACAATCAGGCGTTTGTTGAATTAAAAACAAAAATGCAACGTGTTATATTTTTGCAATTTCTGTATGGATATTATTGAATTGTTATTATTACTTTTAGTTTTTTTTTTCTGCACTGAGTCTCCTGTTTGACTCCAACAAACACTCTGGATCTTCCATCAATGCTTAGGAATTTATTTTGACACATGTTGGTGCACAGAACCATGTAGATAAACAAGCATTTCCCTGTAACAGGTTTTGATTTTGTTTTATAGACAGTATATGCATTTATTGTATGGCTTCCTGTGAACAATACTGTCTCATGAGTACAGAGCTGTCAATCATTGTCTGTGTTGTCGTTGGTAACCTGGTGTAAGAGGAAAGATGGAGTTTGTAGCGATGCAATGATTCCCTGGAGGCCGGGGTTTTATGTATACAGCCAGTAAATTATATCAGCAGTGCAGAGGTCCTACTGGGCTCCGCTCCGAGACCTGACAGCCAGACACGGACGTCCAGCTGTGAGCCATCGGTAAGATGTGTCCAGTCACAGCGGGGCGGCCGCACCCCGATCACAGCCGCTCTGTCCAGGCACTGATTCCCTCTCCCTCCCCTTGATCACATACATGCCTGTCAGCCACCTGTCTGCCACTCCCACTGATCTCCACACAGTGGGGCTTTCGGCAGTTGTCTGGTTACGTCTCGGCGAGTTTAAAAGCATTAACAGCAGCAGGCGAACTGACACTCATCAGTGGGGCAGTTGTGTCTTGTCATGTCCTGATGCTGCATGCCACTGAGTATGTGAAAAAGATTCCTCCAGACTGGACGATGCTTCCATGTTCGCTTGTACCAAATCCTCAGACTTGACCTGAGATTTTGTGGTGTCACTACAGAAAGCTTTAGCACCAAAACCCTGGTTAAAGAAAGTGAGAAACCTCAGTTACTGCACCCCTGTCGTCTTACCTTTCATTATCCCTGGCTGTCCACAGAATTCAAGGCCAGGAGTGGAGGGATTTTTTATTCTTTTTCTGCTCCATAATCCTCTCCTTGGTTATTTTCATCTGCAGAGCGACACATCTGAACGAATATTTATATAACATATGAAACTGGAGGAGGAGAATCATGAGCTGTTAGTCATAGCTGAGAGGCGAGTGAGAAGTGATGCTGTGACCTAAATGCCATTGATGCCAACATGCAGTTTGCTTTTGATTGTCTTCCCTTTCCATTTCTCAATACTTAACAGCCCATCAGTTTTATTTTGTGAGGCTGAGCGTCTTGTCATGGCACGGCAAATATATTCCCTCGTCAGGAAAAACACTTAATGTTGTTCAAGAAATGAGTGTAAAGTATACAGAAGGCTGGTGAGTTTGTGCTCCAGACCCATTAAAGCTCATTCAGATGTTTGTCCATGGACACTGCCGAGACTTTTTAGTTATTAATCAAGCAGTTATCCTTGAATTTTACATCAAGGAACTACCTTAAACAGGGTGGGCAGACATACTTAGTGCTCGACATAAAATATTTGACTTCAAGTTGCATACTGTGAGTGTTTTCTTGCCACTAAGAGAACACTTTTGGTTGAACTCCTTCTGAAGGTTCAGTTTGTTGTTTTCCATTTCATCTGAAGGAGTTTAAGAAGACCTTTCGATTGAATGTGGAGTGTTTGAAAGCACTGCATGGAGTATTTATGTATCTTATGATTCTGATGGCACGAAAGAGACGTATTGTTGCGGTTCAAGCTGAGCAATGATAGTGGGGGAAGAAATTGACGCACTTACGTCAAGTGTTTCAAGTGACTCTGACTTCCTTTTCAACAGCAGACTGGCTGCTTTCTTTACACCAAAGCCCGAGCTGTGGAAAAAGCCCTCATGTCCAAATTCTAGACTGTTGAAAAATGTATAGAAACCAAGTTACTAATTCATCTGGTACAGTTTTTATGGTAGGCATATTTCTAAAAGAAATTTTACTTGATGTGGTGATTATTCTTTTATCGCCTCACTGAAATCAGACTGAATATTTCATTTAGGTGAACTTATTGTCCATTACTGAAGATGGTTTTCACAGGACTAAAGTGCATTCAGATATATCTGAATATTGGATCTCTGATAAATTTAAATCCACTGTATTTCAATTCAAGATTTGTATATACAGAAAGGTATTTGTGCCCTTTTTGTTAAATTCACTTTCTTATTTCCCCTTCAAAGCAGTTGTTTTCTACTGTTCACTTTACAGAAACAATATGTATTATTTAACTTTTCAGATGTAGTTTGATTGTAAAGTTTTACTGCAGCAAAAAAATTGCTATTTACACATGCAGACTCCAGCTTCTGTAGTTAAAAAAAACTTTTTAGTTTTCCTCTTGAAACTGAAGTAGATGCAGTGTGGTCGTGACACTCATGATGGTTTCACACAACGTTAGCGTACTGCAACTTTCAGCAAAAACATGCTGTACTTTCTCCTCTTACATCTGTGAAGTAAAAAAAAAACACTCAGTCCTGCCCTCACCGTGTGCCAATTTTTGAAGGACGGAGAAAAACCGTTAAGTCTCAGTGTTACTGTTACATGATAGTGTGCATAAACACGAGCTGTGCCAGGTTGTACCCACCGGGCTGCGTTTGAACGCTGCCCAAACTACAGTATGGTCAGAGCGGAGCGAGAGGTCTGCCTCCTGTTGTGGGAGACAGAAAATGGCTCCTGTTTAATGGATGCTGCACGAAGCACCAGAGCGCCCTCTACTGTTGTGGTGGTCAAATGTAGCTTTGTTGGACTGACATTTTCATGTGCAGATAATCTGTGAGTGCTGCAGCAGGCAGAGCTTCAGTGTTCAGGACACTTCGGCAGGCTGCTGATGGACAAATGCCGGCTGCTGCTCAGAACAAGCCTGTGTCTTTCCCTCTGTTGGACAAACTTTCATACCACTACGGCACCCTGTCACCTGCGTTCTACTCTTTGACCCCATGTTACCCTTTCTTGCCCCCTCCCTGCCCCTGAACCATCCCCCACCCAACTCCCACTACCACTCTGGCTGTTGGCTATAGAACAGGCGAGGGATCTCCACGTGTTCCCTGGTCCTTTAAAGGCCACATTATAGACCAGTGCCGGTTCAGACCACTGTGACTGATGTGGGAGATCCTGTATTTCTGTATAAATGTATATTGACTGTAACCCTGTGAATGATGTAACAATTTCATTATTTGTAATATTGTCATTGGTTTATTTTCTAAAAATGGAAAGCCCAACTTGACTCTCCTCAATAAAAAATAAGATCTGTTATAAAACAGTGATGACTGGGCTGTTATTTCTTTGTTAATTTAAATCGTAAAAATTCAGTTGTTTTTTTGTTTTCCTTGTTTTTTTACAATGTTGACGTGAAATCTGTGGTATCACGAAAATGAGGAAAATGTAGCCACTGCTAATGTTCAGCATAAAACTAATAATTATTGACAAAAGTTTTTTCTGTAAGATTTTTAATTGTAGGCATTGAACCAAAACACGCCTACCTTACTGTTGTTGGGCCTAACTGACATTTATCATCACTTGAAATGCAAACATAAATAAATGCTTTAAATAACTTTTCATTTGAATTAAAACACATTTTATAATTTCATTTTAAATGACTTGAAGATGATAATATTACTGATGATTGGGATTTTTTTAAATTATTATTATTAGCGGCAACATTTAAGTAAATGTAACATTATTATTAGTAATAGGCTAAATGTATCAACTGTGTATTTGGTCAAAATTGTGTTAAGCCCAGAATCGACCTTTTTGGCTGTTTTACTATATGAAAATATGATGTCTTAGAAATGTACAATATCTGTGAAAACAGCTTGTTAATTTCACAATAACCACAAAACAGAGCTGAAAGCTAAACCTTACTTCACCGTGGTTTGGTAATCTGTGGATTAGAGATCACCGCGACACTTACTGCCCTCAGAGAAACAGCCAACTGAAACAGCTGAAGCCAGAGAGCCAGCTGGGGAGATAGCCACGACTAGCCTCAATTAAAGCTGCAACTATATTAGCCCAACGTGTTGTTTTTCTGTAAATGTCAATTTTGATGAACTGAAATCTTAGTGTAAAAGAACACATTTTGTTTGTAGATATAATATGTAGATGTATTTTCTGAGGATTCTCCAAAGGGAGAATGCAGTAGCCTATCTGCATTTTTTAGGTATTATGTAGCTTCTATGGGATAAAATAATCAGCCATAAAAGGTCAAATAAAGCCGTTACGAGTTTTCTATCTGTTAGAGTTTGACAGCCAGCCTGAAAACTTTAAACCCCTTTTTTCTCAACTTCACTTTTGAGGGCAGAATCGTATATGCTAGTCAAGATTCCTATTATTTAAAAAAATATCCCATCTCAAATCTATGTCTTAAGAGGTTTTGGATTCAAATAATGAAAAGGACAAAAATGATTAAACTCTTATAAGCAGGACATTTGTTTCCAGCTCACATTTAACTTCCAAAAATTACTCGAGAAACAGGCCAACTTCCTGTAGCTCCGTAAGTATACAGCATTTGAAAAAGACTGAAAGATGCTGCACAGCTCTCTGGATTTTGCACCAAAACGACCACAGTTTTGATTCCCACACTAGTCCACCAATGCTAAAAGTAGCCTGCAGTTTACACATTTCTGGATTAAATCATTTAATGAATAGCATACAAGAATTTTATCACAATCCACAAATGCCACATTGCGTACAGTACACAACACAACACATTGGACTTATCTAAAAGCGGCGTAGATCTTTTTTTTTTTTAGGTTGAATTGAGCATTTGAGCGAGCATCACTTCTCTCAGTGTATCCCCCAGAGCCAGACCATGCACATTGTTCTGTGGTTTTATGTCAGAAGTGATTTGACCAACAGCGCTGCCGTCCCTCTGCAGCTCGGTTTCTTGAGTGGAGGTCAGACTCCCTCCACCTTGCTCTGAGATTCTGAAACCTCATTAGCGGCCGACGCGTGAAAGGCTGGAGACCTCGGCCTGACCCGGCGGAGACTGGCGCGTGTGTTAAAAGGTTTGCCCCATGAGCAGGGAGAGGAGGGGTTCAGGAGTTGGTTGGGGGGGGAGGGCATACCAAACCCTTTCTACTTCTAGTCTCGACCACCCGTAAGTCCCCCCACCTTCTTACACCTTGATGACTCGGGGGCCCAGCACGGCCGAGCATGGGAACAAACAGGGAGAGAGCTTGTCATCTGAGCTCTGAGGGTCATAATGTACAACAGGGGGAGGAAATGAGTGTGTGAGGGAGATTACAGAGTGTTACGTGACTGATTAAATGTCAAACAGTAGCAATGTTTTCAGGAAGTGCATTTTTGCAGCTTCCAATAGAGCCCAAAACTCATCATTTCATTCAGAAACGTGTCTGATGAAAGGTGTGTTTGAGTTGTAGGCAGGAAGACTTTTTGTTGAGGTTTGAATGATGGTCGAGTGGGGATAAGAGGGATTTGTAGAGGTACCTGCAGTCATCACCTCTGCATGCGGCCCATAATTCATAGCTACGGCCCTGTGTCCATCTCGCTCTGCCCTCCTTTGAGCCTGACGAGTATTAACAAGAATAAAATTAAGGGCAAACAAGCTATGATCATACTCGGTATGCTAACCCTAACCCTGTGGTGGAAAGTAACTAAGTACATTTACTCAAGTACTGTATTTCTACTTAACATGAGTATCTCTATTTTCTGCTACTTCCACTCTACTACATCTCAGAGGGAAAAATTTTACTTTTTAGCTCCACTACATTTCTTTGATAACTTTAGTTTCTTGTTACTTTGCAGATTCAGATTAATATTAACAAATATAATTAACAAACAAATGACGATGAAACATTCTAGCTTAAGATCAAACTTTATTGATCCCCAGGGGGAAATTCACAAACTAATCAAAGTAATTTACACATGAATGCATCAATAATTATAATACAATAATATAATATAAATCATTATGAAATGGGCCATTCTGTATAATTAATAATTTTACTTTTGATACTTTAAGCGTATTTTGATCCACTTTTGTACTTTTACTTTACGTTAAAATTTGAGTATTTCTACACTGTGGTTTTGCTACTTTTACTAGATCTGAGTACTTCTTCCACCGGCTGGAGTCAGCAATTAGGTTCAACCGTGATCCATTTCTTGTAATTCATTTAAGAATAAAATTGATTTTTTTTTAAAAATATATATATATCTGAGGACAGATACATATATTTTTTTTAATCAGTAAGTGAAGTCTAACAGAGTTACAGCAGATTATGTCCGTACTCATTTGGCAAAAAAATCACTCATATGTATGAATGTGTGTTCTGTGATGCACAGATGTAATTGTTCCACACACGATAAGTAATGACCTACTTTATGGTTGAATTAAAGTGCTGCTCTTGTTGTTTCCTTTAAAAAATGTCATAAGCACGCTATGTAGACTGCCACTTAGAAAATACTTTTAAAGTAATGAATTATTTTTCTTTCTTTTAATTTAAAAGTTTAATATCTTTGTCATTTTACAGTGTGCAATTGCATGTATAGCTGACAGCCATTTGTAATTTTTAAAATGCGTCCAGCGGGATTTCTGAAAGTGTTTTACAGGCTCAAGACCCTTAAGAATATCCACTCACCACCTGTGAAGAACTACGTAATCCTTTAAAGCAAATTAAACATAAAACTCCCCAAAACACTGAGTTGGAATGACTATTTAGAAATGCATCATCAAAATACCGTTTGAAGTGAAAGCCCAGTAATTGGTGGTAAACCAGTTGCTCATTTTCCATCAGTTTTACCACTTCTGAAAAGCGGCTGCAGAGCATCTGGACCAAAATCTGGACCAAACAAACCCGAAATGAGTAATTCACTAATAACGCAGAGTTATGGGTTTCTCACTTTCTAATAAACCATCAAGTCAGCAGTTGGAAATGTTAAGAAGTTGTTATTAGATGGTTTGATTAGTCCAGATGGTCTGCGGCCCTTTTCCAGAAGTTAAGTGGTCGAATGGTCTGCTGGATGGGTCTAACTTATGAATTAAAAAGCAGCTAAACAGGCAAAAAACAAAATGTTATGCTGGAGGAGGATAAACACCAACAAACAGGATTTGTTTATTTCTGGCAACCCAAAAAGTTGTCCATATGAAGGCCTTATTACTGATTCATGAAGCATTACTAAGTGCTTATTAACATGAGTTATAAGTTGTAAACTTTTATGACATTAATCAAACAATTAGTAAACAAGGAGTATGTCTTATCAGAAAATGGTACAGACATACAGTAGGTATAGCAGTATGTGTTCAGCCCACAGCATGGTATGTTTTTCAGGTTTGACGACCATCCATCAGGTAGCTGCTGTTCCGTCTGACGGTGTTACAGCAATTGTCCTCCTTCACCAGACTGTCTGGGAGGCGGGAGGTCACAGCAAATTTCCCACAATGGCGCCTGTGAGAGGAAAAACGGTACGTGGCCACCGAGGACATTAAGGCCAGCGTGAGCGAGTGAGGAAGAAGTTCACCGGCTCACGTTGTGTAGAAAAGACCTCCAAATGGGCCAGAACTGTCACAAGCCATTCCCATCATGTCCCGCTGCTGAAACATGATGGAAAGTGGAATTAGAATGAAATAAGACATGGTGATTCCTCCGGGCGCTGGAGGAATGGATCTGCTTACCATACAAGTGCCCTTAATTGGCAAGAAGCTCAAAAGTTCGACCCCAGGAGCCAGATTTTTAAGAGAGTTACGAGACAGTGGCTAATGCAGCACAGACTGCTAAAAGACCCTTTGCCTGGATTGACGAATGAATGCCTCCAAGAAATCTGGACATCTGGGCTTGGGGTACGGAGAATTACATCCAACTCTAACTGGACTCAGGCTCTGCTTAATACAGCCCAGCAGGTACAGTAAATAAGACTGAGAGGTTAATGTGGGCCTTGCAGGGACCTTGGGTTGTAAATAAAAACCATGTTTGATCCACGCTGCTCTGGCTTGGCAGGGACCTCGAAGCAACATTTAAACAGTAGCCATCATTCAAGGACAGGCAACAGCTTTGTTGTTGTTGGTGTTAATGATAAGAAATTGCCAAGTTCTTTCCTGTAAAACTTCCAGGAAAATGTGTCCTGATTCCTCGACGTTGCACTGCAGGTGAGGAGTGTTTATATGCCGAGCTAATTGCAAAGAAACTGATTTTAATTGCTGATGAATATGAATATTAATGTGTAAAAAGACGCCCTGTCATAATAAGGTGCACAAATAACCTGCCTGTAAAACGTGCGGTGACACAGTGACATTTGGGCAACACGTGCAGATTTTCTAGACAATAACTACTGTATTGTCATCAAACCAACTGAACATTTTCACTGCGATACAGAGAGACGTGAACTCTCTGTGACTGCTTTTAGAGTCCCTGAAACCTCTTTTTTTTCTTCTTAATTCCCTTCCACTTGAGTTACACAACCCACAGATGCCACATTGCGTCGGGCAGAACCAAAGGGGATATCTTTCCCCCGCTCGCTGTGAAACGCTCGCTGGGTTTTAGGCTGAGCTCCATCTCCTCCAGCAGCAGGAGGGTGCCAAATCATGGAGGCAAGACTCAGAGACGGAGAGGAAAGGGAGGCATCTGTCTGATCTACATGGCACTATAAACCACATCTTGACATTTTTATTTGTATTATCTGTGTATTCTTGTGTATTATTTGAAAAAAAACAACATAATCTAAAAATCAATATTCAAACACTGTGTCAAAGTCCATTTTTGCAAACAGATTTTTCTTCAGCTGCACAAACTAAAACTGTCTTGGAAGCTTTTAGAAGAATAGATCTTGAACGCCATCTAGTTGTTGAGATATAGCATTACACTATGTCTCTTGTCTTTTGAAGACAGAAATAACAGTATTAAATATTACAATATGGAGAAACAGAATGGCAATAATAGGTAGAAAGACTTCAAACTTGTATAAAGAATATGAATCTGGGAAGACACTCTACCACGAAGAAAATGGACAGTTCAGAATTAGCTTTATTGTAGGCCTATGTATACACATATGAGGAATTTGACTCTGGTTTTAAGTTGCTCTCAATGGCTACATTCACACTGCAAGCCTGAATGCTCAATTCTGATTTATTGCTCAGATCCAGTTTATTTGAATGTCTGTTCACATTATTTTTTTAAATGTGGCCAGTATCAGATTCCAGTGTGAACTGGTCGCTGTCCTGAACTGACCCGCACGCGCAAAAGAACAATCACAAAGACGTCACACGCAGTCGTACGAAGTAAACATGGAGGCCACTGGAGTCAACGTTTACGGTTTCATTTATAAGTTGATGTGCAGTGGAAGCCAGCGAATTCTTGAGCAGACGATAACGAGGATGAGGAGAAAGGGAGCCAAATTTTTACATTTTTTTAAATTTAATTAATGTTTGTATTCACAGAGTGAATTGTGACGATTGTCAATCTAGAGTGATGTAAAAGTTGCATGAGTTCTGATGTGACTGTAAAATATCAGACCTGTATCTGATTTAGGACCACATATGAAAGTGTCCCAAAGCAGAATTGAAAAGATCAGGTTTCATGTGATTTGTGCTGTTCACACTTTTATATATAAAAAAAACTTTTACCTGCAGTCTGAATGAAGAGTTCCAAAAACAATTTATAGAAATATACAGCTGAAAACAAGGACAACAAAGCTGAACGAAGGTAGGTAAAAATAAACATACAACTATTAAATAAACTAAAAATAGCTGTATGAATAAATATATATAAAAAGCAACAATGACCACAACATACAATGTCTATATACACCGATCAGCCATAATATTATGATCACTGACTGGTCATAATGCAGGAACATTGATTATCTTGTTACAATGGCACCTGTCAGATATATATATACAGTATATACATACACACACATACAGTATATATATATATATATACATACATACAGTATATGTATATAGTATATATATGTATGTACAGTATGTATGTATATGTATATATATATATATATATATATATATATGTATGTATATATATATATATATATATACTGTATATATATCTGATGTGCCATTGTAACGAGATAATCAATGTTCCTCCATTATGACCAGCCAGTGGTCATAATGATATGGCTGATCGGTGTACAAGTAAATTATAAACAATTAGTGCAAAGGAATAAATACTTAATGATTATTGTAATAGATTACTCTATAATCTATATCTGCAGCATTAGGATTTATCAGGATTTATATTTAGCAGTGATGGATGATACGTACATGTTAAAGCACTGTGTGTATTTAAACTATAAAGACATCATTTCTAATCTGTAGGTAAGTGGATGTTTTAATGTTACAGGGTTATTGACACTTTACGACTGATTGAACTGCTCATCAGACTTACAGATTTGCAGGCTCCCTCATTCAACTCCTTTCCTCCTCTGTACGTGAGGATACTGCAGTTGTTCATCACTATGTGTCACTGAGACCCGAGAGTCAACAGGTTTTCATTCCGTCCAATCACTGCAACAGCAGATTTTGGTGATTACGCGTCCCTCTGTGGCTGAATGTGTGCGAGGGAAATCAGCTGCTGAATGAAGAACTGCAGACTGCCGAGCCTCACGGTTGATGGGAGTGGTGGTTAGGGGAAAGATGAAATGTAATCAGCAAAACAGCCCTGGCACAGGTTTAATTTGATGGATTTTTGCTGACGAAAAGTATGATACATTTTGTGATCTGGGATTTGATTTTAGCAAAAGAGATGCAGCTAGATCCTTGTTTGGAGATATTTATCAGTAAGAAAATGCTATAGGTAATAATAAAGATTTTCCAATGCACAGTATAGTGAAAGAGGCAATCCGTAAACTGAAGGTCACCTGTCAGTCTGTGAACGTGTGACTGACAGCTAGATGAAGGGTTCAGCTATACTCCTTGTCCTTGTTGATAATACACAAATCCTCACTGCTAGATTTAAGGACAAATCTCAACTCAAATTTCATAATCTGAAGTTTATTTCATGTAGACAAAATAAAAAGAAATATGCTGCTGTAGCAAAACGCCAGCATCTGTTAGTAGGCAAGGCAAGGCAACTTTATTTGTATGGCACATTTCATACAGCAGGGTGATTTAATGTGCTGTACAGGGTAATAAAAATACAACAAGGTAAAAAGATTTACAATATAAAAGTGCAAAAATACAGGCAGGTGACACAGAAGATACTAGATTTAAAAGTATACAAGTATAGTTTAAATGAAGTTATATATAAAAAGATAAATGAACACAGAAACTCCCACGTTTGGATGCACAAGTAAATTAAATTAAAAACAAATCAAAAATAGTAAAAAAAAACATGGTGTGTTGTGAATTTAGGAAAACGGACCCAGGGCTTAATTTTAACACATTTTATTAATAGTTTATAATACATATACCTATAATACATCTACACCACACACACACACACACACACACACACACACACACACACACACACACACACACACCTTCGAG
Source organism: Macquaria australasica (assembly GCA_005408345.1). Taxonomy (NCBI): domain Eukaryota; kingdom Metazoa; phylum Chordata; class Actinopteri; order Centrarchiformes; family Percichthyidae; genus Macquaria; species Macquaria australasica. The sequence continues at coordinate 420,510 of SEMN01000293.1, read as the reverse complement.
TAAACCAATAGCACTAATAAGCCATAATATTCACATTCACACAAATGATAGCAGAAACTCAAGTTTGCAGAAATGAGTGAATCTCAGTCCTTTGAGCAGATCTGAAAACAAATAAAGAGAAAAAGAAAGAGAAAAGACAGGAAAGATACAAACCAGTAACCCATACAAATAAAATAAGGCTATGCTTTCTTGTCTTCTCGCTCTAAATTCACAATCAGCAGGACGGTGAGCATGGAGCTGTTGGTAATTCTGTCGCACTTTGCTGTCTCCGGTTGTTCAGTGAGCCCCCTGGTGTTAACATTCGTTACATACAAGAAGGGAGCCTCCCTGGATCTCAACTCGCCCTTGGGAAGTAGGACAGAGTTGGAATATCAAGTGGCCCTCACAATCAATGGTATCATCACCATAACAAACTGTCCCTAATTAAAAATATTAAACATGCTTCAGGCCTTTCTTTCTTACAACCTTTTACTCACATTGCAGCTTTGTAGGTGAACACCATTAAAGTGAAGATTTTTAAAACTTTTACTTTACATTTAAAATTCAAACATCCAAATACTAGTACTGTGTCTAAACAAGGAACAAAGAGGTCCTTAGAATATAGTCCATCCTTGTTAAGAGACATAAGGCAGACATAAATGCTATACCTAACAATACAGTTTTTCAGTCAAGAGACAATGAAATGAGGAATAACAAAGGGGGATATTTCTTCCCTTGATTCAAATAAACTGGAGCCAGTTTTCACGTTGTCTGGCAGCCATCTTCCATTCAGGCATCCTGGGGATTCCCCGCTCACACACACAGCACCACGTCTTGATGAAGGAAATCCAGCAGGGTGGATCATTTTCAAGTGCCTTGAGGCTTTTCTCTTTACTTGTTCTCTCTCTCCACTGCTTTCCTGGAAAAAACAGACAAACATTTTAAGAGTTGGAAATTGACTTGGTTATTTTTTTCTTCACTGGACACTCGCCAGATTCATGGAAAACAAAGATAGTCTAGCATCTGTCCTTCGGGCCTCTTTAAACAAACTTTAAACATTGTGTTTCTCGCTGAAACCATGAGGAAGACCAGGTCATTCTTGCAGTCGTCCATGTGGCTTGATTCCAACAACGATTTAGAAAGCACTTGGTGAGGCTAAACCTCTGCCAACGCTAAACACTACACCTTTTTACACCCAAACACACAATTTCAATCAGGCCAGAAACGACGAATGTGAAAGCATGATGCACTTCAGGCCACATTCAGGTGAAAACACCTGCTTTGGGTTGACTGTTGACCCAGTAAACATACATCATGTGTCAGATCCATGGTTAGACCTTTAAAAAATTATTTTGATCTAATGGCAGGAATCCCATATCTGATCCTTTTTAACATCCTCTCTTGACAGGCAGACAAACTGTTTTTTCCTGAAACTCTTGTCAAGCCACTGCCTGCCGGGGAGTCAGCCGTCATCATGCTGTGCAGCCAAACATGGTTCAAACCCACAGAACTTTATTTTAGATTCATGCGGAAATTCCAAACTTTCCAAAGATACCAAAAAATGTCAGATTGAATTTGGGGGCGATGTGTTGAAAATGACGGCGGAAACATCCAAAATATTTGCGTCTGATGGAATTGTGCAGCCATGAAAAGCATCAGTCTTGGGTTTGAATATGAGACTCAGAGAAAACATTGTATAGCTTCTGTGAAGAGTTGGAACAATACAGAATAAATATGATGCTGCAGAACATTTGAAATAGGATGATTCAAAGCTACTTAAGGGGAAACAAAAGGGGAAACCTGTATGTTAAGGGGTTATTAAACTGGCATTAACAAAGGATATTCTGCTGCACAGTCAACATATTTCACCACAGGGGGGCAGTGTTTGACAACTGTTCAACAAATGTCATGCTCCAGAGGACAAATTCCCCCTCCAAGGTCTCCGCCTGTCTAGACGACTTGCAATTTTCCTCTGTTTTGTGAGAGCGAGCAAAGAGAGTGCGAACATTTCTACCTGAATGGCTTAAACAGACAACTTCACAGCTTATCCACTGTTGTCTCTTGTCTGAGCTGATGAAATTTGTCAACAAACAAAATGAAACTGAAATTGGACTTCAAGGAGAAACAGGAGACATATGGGACATCAGTCAAAGCAGGCTGATAAATGTCAGCCACAGCGAGGTGCTATCGTCTCCCCCTTCTCTCTCTGGTCAGGTGGAGACACTGAAGGAATATTTTAAGATGCAGCGAGGTGTGTCCTCCAGTCTCAGCAGATTACTGGGTCTGTCTGTAATCCAGGAAAGGTCATAGCTCACCTTTAATCTCCTCCCATGTGACATTACAAGAGCCGCTACCACTGCAGTTCCTCAAATGATTGATTGGAGGACATTATTAACATGGCAGTCACACCGTCCCATCTGTTCATGATTGACTACAGATGAGTGACATCATGTGATGATGTGCAGGATATTATTTACTGACTGCCTGGAAGGCCTTGGATCTTTTTTTGTACACACTATCCAATTACATAGGTGCGTTCACAGTGAGTGTGAGAGATGCATAAAAGGAAAGCAAGAGTGTGCAAATAAAGACTGACATACATAAATGTGTGTATTTGTGATGCTAGACTTGCACATACCCTCTCTGAGAAGAAAAGTCGTACTACAATCATAAAGTTAAAGTGACAAATGGAGCAGATGTACTGATGGATCTCCCTCTGCAGATATTTATATTTTGATTATTTCCCGTTATCTGCTCCATTTTCATTTAAATTTTCCGATCCTGATGCATCTTGCCTTGTGATCAACTGAGTTAGTAGATAAACAACAGTCATACTCATTAAAAGTATGACATTTGTGAAATATCATGTCCAAACTTTTCCCCCTGAAGGTTACTGTTTTATTTGATAGAAATGTATAAATTCTTTATATGATGCTGGCGGAGGGGGTCTTTGTTTTTTCACCTTTTGAGTTGATAAGGGGAACGTTTTAGCAAACAGTTGGCTATGTACACATCCAGCAACATTAGCATTCATCTGGAGTCGTGTTTGTGTCCAACTGATTAATGTAAGTTAAGTTTTGCACTCCACCAACTCCTGAAAAAAATATCTAGCTTTCTAGTGGTTTAATGGTTTACTAACTACTTACTACTACTACTTACTAACTTTGTCTGTCTGCTGTTTGGTGCTGGGCAGGTAGTGTACAGTGGGTACTTAGAGTTTCTTTTCTGAACACTGCTGTGACCAAAAATGACACTTTGAGACAGTGTAAGTATGTAAGTATTACAGCTGCCAATGTTTTTTATTATTTATGTTTTTTAATGCCTATTTTATATTGTATTTCTGTACTACTTTGGCAATATAGATTCCTGATCTGTCATGCCAATAAAGCTTATTTGAATTTGAATTTGAACCAAAATAGTAAAGTAAAAACAATGAGATTTAAAGCTCCGACCAGCTGAGGGGAACTGCAGAGAGATAACTTTCTGTAGGTTTGTCACTATGAGCGACCTCCTTTCTAATACAAGTACAGTAGTCATGTGCCACATTGTTAATATGAAAATATTGATTGTAGCCACTTTGACCTTTATTTATACAGGGTAGGTTACATAGCAGCATACATACTCTTTTACAATGACCCGCTGTTAACAGTCAGAAATCTGTTTCGCTAAATTCACTTCCAAACCCAAATATTTAAGTTAAGCATTTGCAAATAATTCTGGATTTTAAGTTTAATATAACTTGTTTATGAGCTTATGAAAACATACACACAATCTTATTTATTTCTATCGACTTGAATATATGAAAACCAGAAATATTGACTTTTTAAATGTGGGTTTCTGAAATGTGCTGCTGTGCTAAACCCCGCCCGCCTGGTACTCCGCGTAAGTTAAAACAAACATTTATTTCATTTCATTCATCCAAAGCGTTTCTGCCCGGGAATGCTTCCTTCATGGAGTTGGAATAAACAGCGAGTGGAGTCCATCCATCACACTCTTCACGGCAGAATGACAACTGAGTGGAGGGGGCGAGGAGTGGAGAGGAGGATGATAGATTGAATTGCTTTGACTAATACGGGCAGAGGGAGACGTTTCACGACAGCTGTCCTCTCTACCCTCGACATCCTGCTGCCTCCACATCACCACTTCAATCTGTCTCACACTCAGATATCTCAATGCCCCCTATACTCACTCACTCACTCACTCACTCACTCACTCACTCACTCACTCACTCACGCACAGACAACACACATAACACACACATGCACTGGAGAGCCTGGTTAGGCTATGACACGCTGACATTTGCCAGGCAGGAAGGTGTTGTGAATGATAAGGGTTGGGGGGGGGGGGGGGGGAGGCATGAGTGATTGCAAAAAACCTTGCTGTGGCTACCTCGGTGACATCCATTAGACTGGAGGAGAAATGATGGGGAAATTTGTCTCTGAACTGAGTTTTTTCGTCATCGGCGTTCAAATCATGGGGACTTAGAGGAGGGAGCAGCAGGGGTTAGACTTTTCATGTCCTGTCGTGTGCAGCATCTCAGCCTGTGTAGTTCACTGACTTGTCTCCTAATGAGGCTCTCTGCTGCGTCCCTTTCCTGTCCCGTGTCCTTTGTTTCCCGTCCTGTCCTTGTAACGTGTGTCTTGACCTTTTCTGTTGCAGTGCGTGTTTGTGCATTCGCAATGATCAGCACATGTTTTGCGGATGGTCATCATTTTTTTACATGTTTAGATGAGAAAATGCAGCATTGCAGACTTGCTTGCGTTTGAAAAACTGTCTCATCGGCAGTTTGGATATAAAAGTTTAAGGATACTGAGTACCAATCCGATATCAGGGATATTTTTTTCTTAAACTTAAAATCTGTAAACCTTTCTTTGTGGAACTGATTGATCATTCTTCTATGTCTAAGGAATGTGAAGCTGTAACTAGACAACAGTTCTTAAATATTATTGGAGATGTTCAGTTATATTGTATAGAAGGTTTATGAAATTGCATCGTTACAATGCATCAACCTCGTAACAACAGATACACCGTCAAATTCAACTTGTTCATCACTGAATGTGATGAACACATTCATCACTGATGCTTCTGCATCTCTTCACCAACCTACTTCACTTTTTTCCTTTCAAACCCCAAACCGACCTGCTAAACAATGTAGCTCTCTGAAGTGTTTCTCACCTCCAGTTGTGTAAAAGTTTGTCATTAATACGATTTAATGTCAGTCTTTGATTTCTGAGCTTTATCAAGCTTTGTTAAACATGAAATAAAATCTGCTTAGTTCATGTTTCAAAATGGCATCAAAAATGCAGAAAATAACTAAATTTAATTTTAGTAAATATTTGGTAACATTAGTGTCTGCGAATGGCATTGACAACAGTATCAGCGGCAGCATCGTGCATCAGAACAGAGAAAAACTATAATGTGGATCGGTTACTTCTGGCCAATTATACGATCCACTTACTTAATGATCCAACAGATCAGAAAGGTGCATCCCCATAAACTTTAGCTGCCTACAGCAAACTGTCCAAACATACATACACTTTGACAAAACATTATATAACAGTCTACATTCCCATGCATTTTGATTTTTGATGCAACTTATTAAAAGAATTATCTATAAGCAATGATAATATGATATGATGATATTATAATGTGGTGGACCTACCTAGATATGAAGCTTTTTGTTAGAATTTGTCCATTATTTTACAGTTAGTTTAAAATTAAGATCAAACTTTCACTGACAGTATCCATGAAAAACTTGGGTCAAATAAGTTTGTGCCCTTTCTTGCATAACTCTGCAGTACAGGACAGCAGGGTGCGGACATGGATATATGTATTTATGCATGCCATTGTGGATGTGTGTGTGTGTGTGTCTACAACTCAGCTAAGTGTATATGCATGCATGCAAGACCCATCTACTAATTGAGGTAGAATCTCTAAATGTCACCCCGAATCCATCCATTGCCTTAAAATATGGCTTCCATGGCTGATTTAAGGAGATAGTGACATGACATACAAAGCTCAAATGTCATCACTCTCCTCCAGTGTGTGTGTGTGTGCGTGTGCGCGCGTGTGCGCGCTCAGAGTGGCATGTGCTGACAGAACATCCTTTCACTTGCTGACTAGCTGTGAACAAGAGGGAGATGTCTTTGGTGACAGTCAGAAATATTTTCCTGCCCTCATGACATGTGAAGCCATGACTTTGACGGTGATCTTGGAAAAAGGAAAACAGGCGAGGCCCCCACCTTCGTCTCCTCGGTGACGGTGGGAGGTGGTGGGGGTTCTGGGTGCTGAAGCATGATGTCTGACGTTGCAGGAACGAAGGACTGAGATACACTGAAGAGAGGAGGGAGGAATACTAAATAAAAAGTGACGCAGAAGTCACACCTCATGCTCACAGGACTTATCTCCTTGGCAACTATCCCCGCCCGATTCAACTCGCACCAATTGAAATTGTCTCTGTCTTTCCATCTCTGTCATTAGCTGTCTCAAAGTTAATGTGCCTTTGAATGAAATTACGCATTCTGTCTGAGTGCCCCTATGCAGAGTGCCCCGTCTAATTTCATCTTCCTTTGGACGGACTTGAAACAGAAGCACATATTTCATGAAGCTGCCAACACAAACACTGTTAACCTTGGATTTCAACATCCCTCTTGGACGCAACCAAATATTTTGGTGAGATCAGGCTCAGTGTCCACTGCCAGACACGACGTGATCGTGAAGTGCTGGGTGGAGAACGTAGCGTGTTTCCGTTACTGGCCAAGAGGAGGAGGCAGAAATTTACACTCGTGTTATTTTTGTCCTTCCATCCTGCAGTGCCACCCTGCCTGCCCTCTTACTGCCATCACGCTGCCCAGTGGCACTGAGCTAATGATGTCATAATTTCAAGCCATCTCTCAGCTGGACCTCTTTACCCCGGAGCGTGTGCCAGGGACACATTAGTGATGATGTGTGGTGTGCAGCTGTGGACACGACAAAACAATCTCATGCCAAGATGTTTGAGAATGCCTAAGTGCTGCAAAATACCATTCGAGAAATCTTCATGATTGACGTTTGAACTGCTTGAAAATACCGCCACTGTCTTGGCGTATTATTTGTGTTTACAGGCCTTTGACAACAACTGAAACAGGAAAGGATTGGCCCGCTCTGAGCTCAAGGGAAATGACTTCATATTTGCAGCCTAAAAGAGAAATCAAAACATAGCTGATGATGTATGGCTGGGTTAAAACATAACTAACACCCTGGCCTCAGATGTAGCAGATTTGACTAGGAGGAGCTGACCTCTCGCTGATGTAATAGATGTGATTTGTCTTTGGCCAGTCATAACACAAACGCATGGTGGTTTTCTGTGATGTGAGTGGTGACTGGTCCACACCGACAACTTGTGGACTGTCCTCACATCCCCAAAACTCCCCCTGTGATGATGAAATACGCTGGGACATTTCTTGTTCCAATCCAGGAGAGCCATTCTTTTGCGTGGGCTGCTGGGGTCTGGGAGGCAGCTGTCAGAGAGAAAGGCCTGTCAATCAACCCGTCCCTCTGGCAGCTGACAATGTCATCAGGCTTTTTTGTGACTTCCGTGTCCCTGCATCAGCAGATTACTATTCATTGGGCATGTTTACGTGTCCTCATAAACTCTGAAAGCTACATGTGATACAGCTAGCTGCACTGGCTGCGTCTGTACATCCTGTCGTGTAGACTCCAAGAACATTCACACACATTCACAGGGTGAACTCTTACTTAAATATGTGAATCACAGCCCTCAATGAAAATCCCTGGTTGTATTTCGGCCCGTCAATCAAAGCAGATCTATTTTTGCATGTGGCCGAACCCCGGGGACTTCTGCCGTCACTGAGCGCACAAAACGAGTGACATCTTCACAATGGGCTCTCTGCAGTGTTTCATGGCCAATCCGTGGAGGATTTTAGACCCACTTTCCCAGCAGATCCTCAGTCGCAGTAAAACAGACGAACCGTTCTCTGTGAGCCTATGTAAAAGATTACTGCTCTCCTATTCATAATAGAGATATGCTGTGCTTTCAAATCATTTCACCAGCAGACCACTTTCAAAGTGCATGTCAGTCCTGTACAGATTTAGCTCTCTCAGGTATTTACATACTGTAACACACACAGCATTTCCGGTCAGATTAAATAAACACACTCGGACAATTTGAAAAAATATAGAATAACACCAGCCTTATTAGCCTTTGGTTTTCTTGTGAGGACAGTCACAAGTTTCACAGGCTTGTTTTCTTGCATGTAAATGCCAATGGGCTTTATACCTATATACAAAAGAATAATAACAAGACAATGGTAGATTAACGAGGCATATTTTCCCCAAAACAAATAATTTGTATTAAACAACATGTTTTTTTATTACAAATAACCATTAATACAACAGAGTGTATGTTTCAGTTAAAAGAGAAACATACTGTAACTTTGTATTCATGACTGGCATGGAAGCTGCTGTTTATCTATTTATTTTTTCTTCAAGTATATTTAACAATTCTTACTCAGTTTATCTATTAGGGAACAATGTTTGGGCAGCCACATGAATACAGTGCCCATGCCATATAAAATATAATTATAATAATAATAAAATAATAATTTACTTTAATAACTAGACTAGCAGTTTTAAAAATATTAATGTGAGGGATACTGATCTGTTACTAGCAAGTTTAGCTGGCTAGCTTGATTTAATTTGACTGCTGTCATGATGGCTAGATGTACAACAATGTGGACAGTAAGTATGGATGGATGGATGACAGGTAGAGTGACAATGACTGACATTTGAACAAAATGAAATGCTTAATTCAAGACTTAAATGCATTTATTTTAAAGCAGTTAAATTCATGAGAAAAATCTATATTATCTTATATATTATGTGCTTGTTCACTTTTGCTAATGCATGTATTCCTGCAAAAATATGCAACCACTGTCTGCACAATGTTGCAAGGCCGAAACCTTGCTTTAAAGTAGTAGCTTTTTACAATGGTCTTGTTGTTTCTGGTCAGAGAGTTACATGAGAAACAGATGTTCTCTTAATCTTAGCCTCATGGGTCCATCTGTGCCTCCTGTAGTATTGTCTGCCGTCATGGACAGCACTTATATTTCTGTTTTTTTTTTTTTTTTGTGTCTCTAATATGCTCACAGTAGCCAGACCGAGGGCAAAGGCAGAGACTTCACTTGAAAAGCCAGTCACATTGCCCTTTCCATTAGCACTGTTCTACACAGCCTGAGGGCTGCTGGGCATAAGAGGCTGTCCTTGGATTCTCTTCCTCTGCAAGTCTATTGTGTGTGTGTGTGTGTGTGTGTGTGTGTGAGTGTGTAGAGAGGGAGAGAGAGAGACAATGAATGACTGATGATAGTGTGACACTGTAGCTTGGTCACTCATCTCTGTGTCCCAATATTAAAGGGATTGCACCAGCGATAAGATTAGATGAGTCTGAGGAAAGCGTGTGTGTGGGCGGAGGGTTACCAAACACCGATTTAGATCACATTGTACCAAATGTAATTTTCTGTGTGATGAAGATTCATGCCGAGTCCATTTGTTAATATCTCTGTGACTAAGGTCAGACTGCATTTGAATGGTACAATATGTTAATTTACTATAAAACCCATGAAGTATTTATTTTTTCACATAAACTAAAGTTTGCCTATGTTGCCCTCTGATGAATCTCTTTCCCCCAGTATAGCTGCTTTGTACAAATAATTTGTGAAGTTTGATGTCTGCTTCTGTTTCCAAGTGACTGTTGCTCATTTTCAGTTTCCTTTAAGGATTTAAAGCCAATATGTGAAGAGTCTGAAAATGTCCAAATTTGGCAGCCCCATTTGTAAAAAACAAACAAACACTGTGACAGACAGCAATGTACACTAGTGCTACACAATATTTCTGCAAACAAAAATTATAGCATCAGAAGAATTGGAAAGATACTGTATCGACTTTTGTTTGCCATGCTAGCAGTGTGGCTCTGCAGAGATGGCAATGTTGGTCAGTCGGTTCACCACTTCGATTGAAATATCAACATCTGGACGAAAAGCCATGAACGTTTGTACAGACATTTATGTCGCCCAGAGGATGAATCAGCAGGTCAGAAATGTCACCCACCCAGTGAAATATCTCAAGATGGATTGGCACAAGATTTTGTGCAGACATTCATGGTTCCTAGATAATGTATACTAATGATTTAGATTTTTCTCTGACCTTTCCTGTAGCGCCAACATGAGGTTGACATTTATGTTTCGGAGTGAAAAGTCTCAACAACTATTGGATGGATTGAAATTTGGTACAGACATTTATGTTCTCTCAGGGTGAAATGTAATAACTTTGGTGATCCCTTTACTTTCCCTCTAGCAACAGCATCGGGTCTAATGACATGCCCATCAGCCTCAGCACTTTGTGTTTAGTGCTACTTAGCAAATGCTAGTGTGCTAACACACTAAACTAAGATATTGAACATGGTTAACATCATACCTGCTAAACTTTAGCATGTTATGTATTTTATTTCATTTTATGAATCTCTTGTCAATTTATCTCATTTTAAAATGTCATTTTATTTTATCTTAATTGATTTTAATCTTATTGTTTTGAATGTCATTCTAATGTTTTTCTTTGCCTATGTAAAGCACTTTGAATTGCCTCTGTTTGAAATGTGCTATATAAATAAAGCTGCCTTGCCATATTGTCTTTGTGAGCATGTTAGCATGTTGGTGTTAGCATTTAGCTCAAAGCACTGCTGTGCCTAAGTACAGCTTCACAGTGCCACTAGCATGGCTTAGCCTTGATTACATATGTAATGTTTGGAATAAAACTGGTATGTATCTGTATGTAAATAAAATGCGATTGGGACACATTTCCATAATTATAGCCGATGAACTTGCTAGGCTGCCACTGTTAACAGTGACATGGCAGAAAATGTTCAGACTGAGCTGTTGACACCGCACAGATGGCAGCTAAATCTGGTGCAGAGAGAGTTACACAAATTCAGGCATCTGAGGGCATGGTTAAACCCTGATCGCCACATAAACACTTCCCTCAATAGCGCAGCTGAGAGAGAGCAGTGGAGCTTCTCGGTTGCACGAGGGTAATACAAACCCTCCACGAGATCAACCGACCATCTCATTTGCCCTGGCAGTTGGCAAGGCTAGGGAGGTGTGTACTGGCGGTTCACAAGTCGGGGGAGAGTCCTGGGTTGACAGGGCACACTCCTCGTCAAGTGGCAAACAACGTGAGTGGAAAAAGCGAGGGAAGTTGTCACAAATTTGTTCATCTATTGTTTTATTCTCCTTTCTATGGAATTACAGGCATATTTAGGATTCCGTCTCTCTTTCTCTTTCTCAGTTTTTACATTTACTCTTCTGCTTTTTACTCTTTCCGTGTCTTTCTGTCTTTCTGCCTCGTTTCCTTTTCTTCTCACCTTCTTTTTCTCATGCTGGGAAATGACACAGTTAGGAGGTCATGGTTAATCAGAGCTCATCCTCGGGGCGGAAGGATGTAGCTACTAAGTTTATATGGTTTCTCTTCACGCTATCTTGATTTCTGCAGCGCTAGCCTCACTCTGAAATAGCCAGCTGGCCAAGAATGAGGGATTGAGACCTTTTGATGGATTGATGGAGAGTAATAAGGCACCATGTGTGCTGCCAGGGTTGGGTTCAATTAACTTTCCACAGATTCCATAATGAAAACAGCTTGCAATTTATAATGCAGCCCTGTCATTCCTCATATCACATTTTGCACCAGAATATTCTTGTGCTTTAATTGTATAAGTTAAATAATGAAATGTATGCAGCCATTGCATATGCATTTGAACAGACATCGATAGGGTGTCATATTTTGAAATGAAGATTTTAAATGTGAATTTTTATTCTCTTCTAGTGTCCCAAATCACCACACTTCACTGGTAACTGACAGTGAACTGGGAGCCTCTGTGTGGTTTTGTGTATGTCTGCCCATATATACACATCATCCCTCAGTGCAATTGCTCAAGGGCGTTTACAGCTGTCTTTCAATCCAGTGCACAGAGCTTTGATTCAGTTTGTGAGGCTTTAGTCATGATTCTGTTCCCCCTGATGCACAGAAACCACAGACAGCTGACAGGGACACAGTGGCCAAAGCAACAATGGCCAGTGACGGCTTAAATCTCACAGTACTGTTTCATAACATCCTGTGAAAGGACTCACAGGCTCATGCCGAAACAGCTGGTTCTCAAGGTGTGGGCTGGGGACCCGCAGAGGTCATGGGAGGGGCTCTGCAGGGTCTCCAGCAAAATGAACAATTTTTCCCTCCTCATCTAACATCCACAAAGCTGATTTTTAAATAATTATAATAACTCAAATAATAACTTGTAATCTAGATTATTTACATCCATGTTTGCATGCGAGCAATCTTCTTCTCTGCCTTGGATGGTTGCAATGCTCAGTTTCTTGCCATGTTACAGCCACCAACTGTCAATCACTGTCATGAAACCATGAAATAGCATGAAACCATCAGCAGAAATGTGCACGAGGTACTTCATCTCCTAGTGGTCAAAAGCTCAACTCCTAAAGTAGATGGTTTTACAATTCAATACTAAATCAACAGCATATGTGTGTATTGGGAACAAAATCGTGTCAAATGGTGGCATGAGGCCTGAATGAGAATTTTGTGGTCCAAATAAAAGTCTATGGAAAGGTTTAGCATGGTTTTGCACCTTGAGAAAAAACTGACTTGTAGATGGGAAACAAGCATTTTTGTGATCTAGCATACTGTGAAATATAGATTTGTTTTATTATGGTGGCCATAAAACACTGCAAAATAAATATTTTATAGCCACAACAGTTTACGCTGCCATGTTTTAATAGCAAATTCAATGTTTTATGTATGACCATCAACTCTATTTTTGATGTTTTTAATGGCACAGAAGCTTACAGCTGGCAGTCTCTTTAAATATTCTGGACCTATCACACAGTGGATGTTGATGTTGTGTGCTTTGGACTTTGGGACAAACACAGAATGACAGCAGACATGATGTCAAGTGAAGGGAACATTGTTTATGTACCTGTGGCCCCTCAGCTGCAACTGTTTGTGAAAGGCTGCTTATTTTTTTCTTTTAGGACCAACATTTTATTTTACAGGTACTAAACTTACTTTGACTAATAACTATGTGCTTGAACATGGATTTGACAAACAACAGAGGCAGGGCTTCAGTGAAAATAATTTCTATCTGTGGGATATTAGGGTGTCTGCTGCTTCACCGGGTTTCTACAGATAATCGCTTCTATCTGGATAAGGGAATCACTCGACATGTGGCTCTGATGGATGTCACTCATATACTGTATGGTGGCACATTATGAACTAAAGCCTAATTCCTTTCCTGAAGGGGAATGAGATTGTGTCACTCTTAAGTTTAAATTATTACGGAGACATCAGAAAGCAATATTGTCAAAGTTTAGCTGACGGTCATTTACTGCAAACACCCGATGGTGCTTCAACTTCAATGTGGAAAGCGACAAGATGAACCAGATGGTGAGCATTTCTGTGCATATTCTCATTAAATGTATCTGCAGCTAGAGTGGAAAACACATCCACCTTCTTAATGCCCACTTAGTTTAATGCACAACCATCCTTTAATCCTTCTAAACATAGCATTTTAAACCAACCACTTTGACAAAGGAATTTAATCTTTAAAATATAATTTCCACTATAAAAAATCTGTAAATGAAGTTATATAGTTTCACTCTTATTCGGTGCAACTTTAACAAAATATGTTGACAAATGCATCAGAAGATATTTTCACCTATTTTAAGGGAGTGCCAATACAAATACATATAAATGATCACATTATAACTAAGGATTGATATCTTATCTTGTTAACATTGCATTTTTAATTATTCTCTGGATTTCATTTCAAGCCAGGGGACCATGCTATCTTTTGCAAGAGCAATACAGTATGTGCACAGCTTTTACTTAACATTACAAAAGGTAATGGAAAATATACCCACAATGAACTTAGATACCCCCACATCCTTTCCATGTGGCTGGAGGCTCATGTAACTTTGAAAAGCTGATATTAAAGACTGCATGTCAGCAGTGTTTTGCACAGTGACTGTGTAATCTGCGAGGACACCCAGAGAGGATCTAAAACAATAATAACTCTGACTCACTCTCACTCAGCTCCAGCTGGTAAAATTGGCAAAAGAAGGAACCCTTCCCACAGCCGTGAGAAGGCCAGTTAGTCATGCCATAGTGATACCAATATTGTTGCTTTTGGCAGATAGGAAAATTGTAAACAGAACTAAATTACAGTTATGTGGGTGACATGGTGCCACATGCCATCTGAGGACATGAAATATTAGGTGTTGCTTTGTCAAATTGTTCTCAGGTGGTCTGCCCTTTCCTTTAACCTCTGTAATAGGCCATGAGAAGGTTGTGAGAGTTCAAGTCCTACCTTAAAGTGGAAAACACTATGTTAAGTTACCCTTGGCTGATAGAGAACACCCCTGTCCTCCATCCCACTTCCTGTGCCGGTGCAGGGCAAGTGGCCCAGAATCCCAAATGTCAGCGGCTGGCTTAAGAAATGACAGCTGCCGTTGCATCTTGAATGTCCCCCGCCCCATTTCGAGAAGTGTTGAAAAGGACGAAGTGACATTTGCAGCGGGGTCCTCTTAACATCCTCTTGTCTCCTCTCTCTGTGTTTCCACCATGCCGCCCCTTGTTTCCTGCCCTGCTGTGACCATGAATCTACATTGGATACTAGTCTGCTTACCAGGCCAAACATCATGCTGTGTTTGACATTCATCATTTATTGATGGGCTGTTCTTTAATTGCAGCGGGAGAGTGCTTAGCTTCTCTGCTCTCACACTGGCTGATCCATGGGGAAGGCCCTCCCACTGAGGGCCCACATTTACTCAGCGCGCTGGGAGCACCACTGTTGACTTATAATGGTTGTGACACACAAAAAATATCCTGCAGGGTTGTTTTTTCTTTCCACTTTGTTAGCATTTCACTCTCTGCTTACACTTCTTCCATTCTTGCTCTGAGCTGGGACCATTGGTGGTTAGGGGGCAGAAATGAAATAATTAACACCTGAATGGAAGTGGACTGAAAGAGGGCTTCAATTGGCATGTGAGACTCATCAAGGGCCTCTTAACCTCAATATACAGATGCTTATAACAAGACTACTATGGAGATGTGTAATGGGAAGGGAAATGCCATTTATATTTAGTACTGATGAAGTGCTGAATTCAATAAGAAAACCAGCGTCTATTTATCCATATGTGTTGTGCAAGTGAAATGAACTTTACACTCATCAAAGTCCTGCCTTGTAAATCTAAATTAATCCTTCCATGTGTTTCCTCCTGCAGCCATGGTGCTCTTTCTCTCATTTACAACCACTCACACAGGACTATCCCCTTTCTCATCTAATCTGTATCTTGCGTGGGATTAATGTGACTCAATATGCAGCTGCAATTCGTTAATTTTAGCTTTAAGAGGGCTGGGATTGAACTGTGAAGGTCACCATGCCCTTTGAAACATTTTACTGTGATGGCAATGAAGGGCATTCTTAGTTTTACAGTGATACATCCAATTAGTAAAGTGTTTATATGTATAAACTTTTTGTCTATGTGTACAACTTATCTTATGCACTAATCCATGGAAGTGTGAAGAAGTAAACAAGTCGTCATTATTGTGATGGCATCTCACTTGTACATGTGCATAATAATAACTGTTTAACTGTTTTTGTGCAGCTTTAGCCAAGAAACATATCATGTAGATTCTGTCGAACCAGCTGTATGTTGATTATCATCATAGATTTGCTGTTGAAACAACAGTTATATCGAAACTGTAAGCAAACAAACATTTCTCCTTTTTAAAGATTATCTTAACCGACTCTCAGTTTCTTTGAGGCAAAGATAATTCATTTTTGAGATTTTTCTTAAATTAAATTAAGTCTTTTTAAATAAAAATCTGATTACAATTTAAACACTGGTTTGCAAGTTTAGGTAATAAATCATGCAGGAAAGTCTTGTTCCTGTGATTGTACTTTAACCCAGACGACAACCTGAGGACACATCAGTAAGGCAAACTTGATGCTGTGTCTCCACTGACAAGGTCACTAAACCCTCAATTACTGGCTTTTTCCCCCCTCATGTTACATTTACACTACTTTTAACACTTCAGATACGTGTCATTGCTGCGAAGACTAGAAAATCAATTTGTGCAAGCAGCTGTTGAGAAAGCAATACTCTGTCCGTTCCTCTTATGGACACGCAATATCAAATAGTTTTCCTCAGGCTTTCAAGGTTAGTTTAAAACAAGGAATGTTCCACCTCTGGACACTTTGGAGCCACATTTGTAAAACCTGGATAAAACATTTTCTCTGGTATAAAGTAGTAGGGTGACGTTGCTTTCAGAGTAGTTTTTCTTTGTCTTGAAACTCTGTAGCTGAGATACAGTTCACTGATTCAAGATTACTTTTCCCTCAGCCACACAGTGCATAACATACACAGTCCATCCTGTTCTTTAATGGCTTCATAATTCAGTGAATTTAGCCAGATTTAGCCAAGTGGATAATTTCCCTGCTCTGGCCAGGAAAAGGCCTATACCCAGAATAATACTGAGCATACAAATGCTATGCACGCAGTGATATCACAACACAGTGGGCCATATCCATAAAACTCCTGTAAATGTTAGCCATAGTTATAAAAATAGATTCATAAAGTTTACTGCAGCAGAATGACATTGCCGTTGCTTTGTTGTCGGATGTGTCCCAGGTGAAAGCCAGTGGAAATCAACATTAATGAGGCGTATATTGTTTTAACACCCACCATGATCAACCATGCATGGAGGCATAATAGATTGGCACTTTGAGAAAGATACAGAAAGCCAGGCAAAGTCAAAGTAATTTGGAGACTGGCCAAAAACAACATAAAAGGGCAAGCCGTACAAATGAATATTCATTGAATCTGATGTCAAACATACTTTTGTCTTTTTGTGAAAAAAGTTGCCTAAGCGTTACCTATCCTTAATTATTGGGATGGCAGATCAGAAAATGCTCACATGAGCCGATTTGTAAGGTACTGGTAAACAACCAATGCTGTCATGTTTGTATCACCCATGTAGGAATAAGGGATTCAAATAATTTAGTTCCAAATAAAGTTAGCTAAGTAAAAATACGAGGCACTAAAACTGAAAGTAATTTCGTTTTAAATAAAGTAAGATGTTGAATGAATAAGTCAAATAAATAATAATTCAGGTCTTATTATTATCAGAGGCAAATATTTAGTTTGCCTAACTGAAAAACAAACAAAAACACAGCGCCTTTAGTTTAAACTCTTCATTTTTATTGATCATTATGAGCGGTCAGTCAGTGCTACCTGTTGTGACTGGCCTTAGGTGAGGAAGAGAAACAGACCTGCACAGCACGGGGGCACGAGCGAGCGATGGCGGGAGATACAGAAGGAGGAGGTCCGCAGGTCTTCGGAAAGGAAAATAGCAGCAATAGGTTAAACGTCAGCACGCACATTTCCCTGGCTCATTTCAGTTAATTGGGCTGGACGTTAGTGCTCGTTTGTGTGTCTGTGCGGTACCGAAGTCTGTCAGTTAGCTACTGAAAATGCGAAGCGGTCAGCCGCTAAACTAGCGGGAGTAACGATGCTAATTCGGTAGCGTCGGCTAGCAGCACTTCAGTTAGCCCGTGTGATTAGTAGTTAAAAGTGAACCGCGGGCGACAGTCAGCTCGGACCCAACGCTGGATTCAAGGTCAGACAGGCCCCACGGTGACCGGGAAAGCTGCGTGGTTCCTCTGATGAGGACACGTGTTGGACTGCTGTGATGCTACAAGGTTAAAGCGGAAAAGCTTTTGGGTGCCTCTGGTGAAGATTTCAGAGAACTGCTGTCGCCTGCTACTCAACTTTTCTCAGACCCAAGCCATTCAACAAAACTACAAGTTGAACTTTCTTTGCCTTTACTGAGTAAAGTGAGTGAAGATGATTCTACTAAGTTATCTGGTCTATTGGCTACTATGTGGTCTGGCTGATCTGATCGCATCCCAATGTGTTCTCCATGCATGTACACCTTGCATTAACATGCGTTTTCCCTTATCCAGACAATGTATCCAGATACAGATCATGTGTTAATGCCAGGTGTAAATGGGGTATTATTCATATGGGTTAATGTGAATGACATTAAGTCACTTTTGTTCTTTCACCATGAATCAGATTAGGTGACACCATTTGTCACTAGCATTACCTGGAAAGGTTAGCGAATGGTTAGGCAAGTTTAACATTAGGACTAAATTCTGGTTAGGTAGAGGTTTGATTATAGAGTATGTGGTTAACAAATTAATAATGCAAGGGTAAAGTTCTTTATAAGTTACACTACAGCTAATTAAACTAGCACTGATAATGATTACTAAAAGCTGCAGTGAATAGTTATGAATGGTGGGGTGGTAAATAGGCACAGGGTTTGTCCTCACAGTCACAGCTTGTAAAAACATTTTCTATTGTTTCATTTTTCGGGAAAACATCACTTTAACCATGTTTGAATGTTCTCAATTGGAAAACAATACAGGCCACAACCAGTAAGCCATGTCTGGTGCCATGATAGGGGGCATAAGGTTGTCAGTGTGTAAATAAATGGTAAAATAATGACTGAATTATTTCATCTTGTTTGTACTTTTGATTGAAAAGTAAGGTGTGCAAAGGGCATGATTAAGAATATACAAGAGCTCAACAATCCTGTATTTTTACACTGGCAGATTTATTTTCAGTTGTATATTTTAATTCATCAATCACCGCCAATGTTGTACAAATACATGACTAATGGTAAGTAGATACAAGCAATGCCAAAAGAATGAGAAGTTGTAGAAGTGGATTTTATTATAGCTAAACTTAAATGATTGTGAATGCAGCTCTGATATGTCTGGATGACAAACTAGCCAGCAGACTAAAAGGTCTACTGCCCCCATACAAACACATTTTCAGGGCTTTTTGCACTGACAAATTGCTGTCAAGAGATGTTCAAGATCACATTTGGGGATTGGACATCTGCATGACTACCCTCAGCAACAGAGTGGTCATTATGTCCGCCAGTGGCAGTGCTCTGCTTGCATTTCAATGTGAGCCATCTCCATTTTAAGTATCTCTAAGTCCATTTCTTCTGAGCTGCTTAGCAATTAATCAGCTGACAGAAACAGAGCAGAGGAAATGTACCTTTTTCCAAGAAAAGCTTTTCCTGTAGCTACGTCCTTGCAGCTGCGAGATAAAAATACAAAAAAAAAACTCCCAAAAAAACCCCCAAAAAAACAAAAAACACTCTACTACAACTGGTCACTGCAATGGCAACAGGACTTGAACAAATGAATCTCACAACTGTGCATTCTACATGCATGTCCCTTATTTCATTCAGCAGTCAATTAATATAAAAACAATTCTACATTGTTGTGTAGTTTAAAACAGTTACACCTTAGCATGCCTCAGCTTCTGTAGGATGGACATATCATCCTACAGCATTTTAACACTGGATCACAGATCTGGTACCCAAAAGCAGACTCAGGAGGCAGAACGGGTATGATAAAACAGTTCTTACTGGGTCCACAAGGCAGCAGTGAGCAAAAAGAAAGCAGTCAGACCAGGCAAACAAATCAGGTAATAGGGAGACGTAATGGTCATTAGACCAGGTACAGACATGGATAACATAATAAAGGCCACCACATGTATGCAACATAGATAATCTGGCAGATATATTCTCTGTATATGTTGCGGCCAATTATAGCTGAGAAGCAGCTTCTGTGGGTAGGTGATTGGGTCAGGTGACTGAGACGGAAACTCTGTAGTGACGGCTGGTGGACAGGTGTGTAATTGCAGGTCTGAAATGACGAGAGAGGAGGTTAGTATACACAACACGCATTAATCACATGAACTAAAGGAAAAAGAGTGAAGAGATTACCATATGATGGGTAACAGCAGAAAGACTCGTTTAAATGGCCTATTATCTGCAAATACTAGTATCATTCTCGTCAATCCATATTTGACTGTATCATCACATATAAATTATTAAAAAACCCCAAAACAAATGGTAACACTTAACCACCCCTATTAAGCATTTATGAGCACTATGTAAACATTTAATAAATTGTTGTTAACACACTATAATGTAGTTGTAAGCAGACATAAGGACATTTTAAGCATTTAATAATGTAAATGATTTGTCAACTTTAACGATGACTACAACTATGTTATTCATTATCTGTTTACACAAGCTGCCACTAGTGGGAGGAGTTTTACAAATACATTCTGCTTACAGCTACATTAGTGTGTTATAAACCATTTATTAAATGTTTATATACTGCTTAAAAATGCTATATAAATTGTTAGCAAACAAACAAACGACAGCACATTTTTTTTCTTATAATGCTATATCTTATATCAGATTTACTGCAAATACACTTGACATATTTGCCAATCATCAAAAAAGACAGTTGGTCAGAGATGAATCTCTGCTGCAGCACCGGTGATGTGAGGACAGCCAGAAATTCTCTGGAGATCAGTTGCATCACTGCTTGTCTCTCTAAGAAACTGCATGAAAAGGATATTTTTTCAGGAAATCATCAAAACCATGCATGAGACAGCAAATATTTTAAGCATTATATGAAAACAGGAGCGCCACTAAATTCAGTATTCATATTAAGATGTAAAGTTGAAATGTGTTTGCAGGAAACAATTGACGCCACCTCAGCTTTAAGTGTTTTTCAGCTAACATATGCTGACTCTGATCAAAATCCCGTTTTCTGATGAAAGAGCTGCTCTTTTCCTTGTGGCACAAAGTAAACATCACTGGTGAAGCTGCAGACTCATCTGACTTCAGCCTCGAGCAAGGAGTGGTATTATTAGATTACCTGTGATGAAGTGACTGAGATGTTATTGCCAACTGCCTGGTTGTTATGAGGTGCATGTGTGTATGTGTTCAATTTCATCCGTGTGTGCACTTGAATGTGTGTGTCAACTTATTAATGTATAAAATTTGCATTGTGAATATGTTATCTTCTTGGAAATACACAATTACCATCCATGACAATGCGACTTCCTTAGAAATTTCACGCTACCCTTGTCTTCACAGGTCTAATTCGCCGTCCCTCTGCAACAACCTTGGTCTAATTGCATTTACCTGTTGAAGCAAATCCCATTTGGGAAATTCAATACACATTCTGAATTAATCGTCTTCTCTCCGTTATGGGTTGAGACTCATAGCACCTCTGTTTTACTATCCATACATACTTTACTATCCAAATACATAATGGAAAGGCAAATTAATTGATATAAAGATCATTTTTTAAGCGGTGATCTGCAATAGCATTTTTAACCTTTATTTTTGACCAAAACTCAGTGTGCAAATGCTGGAATTGCATGAACAAAATAAGCAAATAAATATACAAGGATAAAGGCTCATGCTATATATTTTAACAGGTCAGAGTTTAGACGCAACTAATGAAGATTCTCCAAAGGACAGGCTGTGTTTAACAAAATATTCTCTAAAATTGTCATGCCAGTGAGGCTTACCATCAGTGTAACAGCTTGTTATTACAAAAGCAGGTGAGAAGATTAAACATAAATGTATGGAAGAAGAATGTAAAATTTCTTAAAATAATTTGCCTCTATTTGTTAATGTTTTGTCTAAGGACATAAAGCTGAATACACTTTAAAATAAAGTAACAGTATCATAAATAAAATGTCTATATTTCAGATTTTTCCAGATGCAACTGATCGTCATTTCTTCACATTGTAGGAAATGACATCACATGTTGACAGCGTGGTTCGGGCACGCCTCCCTGGAAATAAGGAGAGGGGATGTACCGTGGTAGATTCAGAGGCAGACATTGGATTGGCATGGCTGTGTGCAGCTCAGCACTACAATCTACATCCATGAGGCTCCTGCCTGGACATTTGGATTCTCTCTGCACAGCAACACAGCCTTGAAACGGTGCTGGACAGGGTAACTGTGCTGTGTTTTCACAGCATGTTGCAGGACACTGGGAGATAGAGAGGGAATAAAAGGGGGGGATAACCTTACTGCACACTTGAGCGATGTGCCGTGAGCTTCTCTCTCTCTCGTTTCAGACCGTCAGGCTTTTCTGCACAGAGACCTGGAACTAATGGAGGGATGCAATGATGTTACTCTTTGCTTGTCATGCTTGAATCACGGCTTCATATATCCTTTTGTGTCAGAGACCTTGTCTTTGTCTGTCACTGCCGCCAGATCAACAGTGGGGTAGCGTGGCGGACAGAGCCCCCTCCTCAACCCCCCTCTCCCTTGTCTGTGCCCCCGGCTTCTCATCACTCCCAGCTCGCTCGTGTCTATTTACCTCTCTTAGGCTACCCTCCCCTCTCTGTTAAGCTCCGTCTTTCTTGCTCTCCCGCTCCCTACTGCTTACTATCTCCCTCTCTTTGCTCCTTCAAAGCAGGCAGTCTGTTGTTCTATCCAAGCAGCTTGCTATATGATCTCCTGGAAAACAGTTTTCACCGCTGCTCTGCCGCCTCACAATCCCTGAGCCCTTCTTGATTTCCATCTCTATAACGACAGGATGTTTCTTCACGAGGATTGATCCCCATTCACCCCCTTTCACTTTCCCCTTCCCCTCCCTTGTCCTGATCTCCTGCCCTCTGACCCTAACCCTCTTGTTCTCTACCCCCATCCACCCTCTCCTATTCACCCTTACCCCAAGCCTCTTTCCCCCATAATTAATTTCACCCCCTTGACCATGTTGCCATGTGTCTGCTGGCTCCAACTTATCCTCATCTTGCTGTCCTCTGTCTTATGGACCCGGGGGGAAAACTGCCCAGCAACCTGCCTGTGCCCAGATCCTCACACTGTGGACTGCAGCGGCCGCGGGCTGACCCGTCTACCCAGTGAGATCCCCTTGGATGTGCGCAGGCTTTTGCTGGCTGACAACTGGATACCCCGCATCCCCTCAGACTTCCTGGTTCTGTACAGTGACTTGGTCTACCTGGACCTCCGGAACAACTCCCTCTCCCACATAGAACCGGGGACTCTCAGCACCTCTTCCAGGCTGGTCTTCCTGGACCTGGGCAGCAACAATCTGACTGAAATCCCTAAGGGGACGTTTGGGGAGTCCCGGAGCCTGATAAAACTACGGCTGGGCAACAACCCATATCTGAGCATGGTGAGTGAGGAGGCTTTCCTGGGCCTCACCTCTCTGAGAGAACTGGAACTGGAGCGTAATGCACTGTCTACCCTAAAGGTGGGGGCACTGAGTCAGTTGCCCTCCTTGCGGCTGGTGAGGCTAGAGGGCAACCCCTGGGTGTGCAACTGCAACTTTGCCAACCTGTTCGCATGGCTGATGGAGAACCGTCACAAGCTTCCAAACGGTAAGTAGCCACACAAGATGAATATGCTTTCCATGTGCTTGACCCAAAATAAAGCATATCTGAGCATAACATACAACAGTATTATGGCAAATCCATTGCTATAACACTGCTCTGGTCTATTTGTGTTTTCCCTGTAGGAGAGGGAACCCCCCTCCCTCTCCCTTGTTCTAATTTTGTCTTCCTGCAATACCATTGCCTATAATGTGTGAGACTGAGTGTGTGATATGATACATTTGCACTTGTTTGAAAGTGAAAACTACATGGATGCTTTGTTTTTGAAATGGATTAATTTCAAAATTCAAAATAAGACACCAACTCAAAATGCAGAGTTTATCCAATGTGGAAAAAGAAATTGAAGAACTCCTAATAAGAATTTTAGCTTGCAGTTTTTCTGGTTCCACATTTTACCATGCATATAAACTCAGCATTGACCTCTATCTTGCGTGGTAGTGAAATCGATCAATTTGCGGCTTATATTTATATAATACGTATTTATATAATACTTGCTGTTTGGTGGACACTGCAATTCAGCAATATTATCAATTATTTTTTCCTCCACCAATGAAAATCAAACCCCTTTTCCTATTCTTGTGTTTATCTCCCTATCCATGTGAATTTTTAGGAGCATACTATAGACCGTGTCTCCCACTGTGATTCAGCCTGGAGGGTTGAGTTAGATAACAGGGCTGAAGTTTTGGTGTGTTTGAGTGTGCAAGGAAATCTGAATGTGTGCGTGCATATCTGAGGAACAACACAAGACAAGGCGGATTATCATGTCCACTTTAGAAGTATTATATTGTGGGTAAGATCTGCTTACATGGAGCTGATTGGTCTCAACATCTGAAGCTACTGGATTCTAGGTGGTTGCAAGATATGTCCTGGATAAAACATTGCAATTGTTCAAATCTGTTAATATTTTTCATCTTAAAGTAGACAGTCTACTTTAGAGTATCTAAAACACCTGTAAGAAGCTATTTATTCCTAGAGAAATCATCATAATTATGTTTTGTTTAGAGGGAACCATAAATGTTTTACTGAAGGTCAGCCATATGTATATTACTATTAATGCCCTTACAAAGGACACAGACAGCAGTTATCTCATAAATGCAAGTTAGCACGTGGGAGCCGAGGAGGCAAAAATAAATAGATCTGACAGTTCAGCCACACATGACTAGTAGCTCGTGCTGTTATCATATTCAGATCAGAGGTGTAGATTTGACGCATTACATGATTTTGACTCAATCTGAGAATTTAATATGAATGTGGCTCGCAGTGTTGTGAGATACCCATGGGTGTATAAGGTGTATTTTAAAAACATAATTCAGTTTTTAAATACAGTACATAATGTTCAGGTACAGGGTGTTAGGTATAAAGGTGTACCGATTAGGAGTGGGAACATTTATTTCTGTCACAGTTCCAAGGTTGTTTGGGGTGTGAACATATACAAAGAACAGTTTTTTGTCCAAAGCATAAATAGCAGTGGCCCAAATCTTGTGACTCAAGATATCATTTTTTTTTTTTTAGATGTGAGAAAGGATTATAGGTATCAGATATGAAACCTAAAATTCAGGCAAAGCTGGTAACCAACCTAACCTCATGAAAACTGGTTAGACATCAAAGCCTCAGGATATGGATATTATTATATGTCATATTGTGATTATGTAAACAATTTCATAACAAAAATGGTTATTTTTCTATTAGTAAATTAAAATGAAAATCCTGCTGAAATCCTAATTGTGATCTGGCTGACAAAAGCTTTAACTCCGCTCCCCTAAAAACTGGCTGACTGTTGCAAACTGCTGACAGTTCACAAAAGCAACCCCTTATATACATTTAGGCCATGGTGTACCGTGCTATTGATACTGCTTTCACTTTCCTGTCTGGCCTCTCTGCATTTGCCCCCAAAACAGAGATGTTTGGGCCTGTGAGGAAGCAAAGTTGATAAACTGGCAAGAATACCTAATTCCCCCTGGTAAGAGGCTGCAAATGCATTAATCACGGGTTCTAAGTGTTGTCAACTGCAAGGCATAATGAATTGCATTAGTAGTGCTGGCCAGGCAGACATCAACAACCAAGAAGAAGCCAAAGGCCTGGCCAAGCTGCTGGCATGGCTGCCAACTGGCCCCAGTGTATACATACACACACTCAAATTGAGTTAGTAATGCGTATCTCACCTCATATGTAGCTTTACATCCCCATCAGTGAGTGTTTGCTTTATGACCCCAGAGACGAGTCCACCAGCTTAGACAGAACACACACACACACACACACACACACACACACACACACACACACACATGCTTATTTGTATGGCATATCTACATTTGGTCTTTTGTATTATTTTATCATTTTCTTTGGCCAACAAAAGTTGTCTGGAATGTACTTTGTAATGCTAATAATGTTGGAAGAGTGGATGACAAAAAACATTTTATCCAAGGCTCTTCTCTTCTAAGGCAATGCAAATTAGTTCTGTAACAGGTCAGAGAGGACACAAAGATGTTTCACTGAACTAAAACAAGTGTTTGTCTTCCTCTGTGTATAATTTATAGAAGAGTTGCTTTATTTTTCTTACTGAAAGACAGCCAAAAGTGCGACTAGCAAATCCCACTGACAGTGGAATATACTGCATATGTCTTTTTGCTTATATTTGTAACTATAACATGTTAATCAATTTTCAAAGGACAATCAGCAGAAGTGTATACTAACCTGCAGAATTTTAGATCAGATTATCAAAATATAATAAGTTCTAACCACACAACCCTTGAACTACCAGTTTTAACAAATATTTCTTGTAGACGTTCCACTACTATGAGCTTACACTGAATACTGCAGGAAACTGTGCAGACTACTGTTGAACTAACACAAAGTATCAGGGAGGATTATAGTGAGGTGGATTTGCGAACATGGCCGGTTCATACATGCAGGCATCATACTGCCAGACCTAATTAACATAATGACTGAGCTCTCGATCACGGAAAAATGCGATGGCCTTTTCCCTGGAACACTGTGTTGGAAGTGGTTGCACAATAACAGATGGACACTCATTAGTGAATGAGGTTGGGTTGATAAGCTTTTCAATATGTATCAACTCTAACAACCATCATCAGTGTGGGTGTTTCAACTTAATATCACCATTCATTATAGAGAAAATCAATTACAGAGACAGAAATTACTCTTTAAATTGTACATCAGTGTGCTTTCTCTATCTGTGTGGGTGTTGCATCCTCATGTCTGTTTCATCATGCAACAAATAAATTACAAAGCCGAAAAATTACTGTTTAAATTTTATGTGTGTGGCCTCCCTATAAAACCAACCACTGATATTCAAATTACATAAAAGTTAAAGGTACTACAAACGATCCCTGTATCCCAATTACATACTACATACTAATTCTTTATATAGTGTGTTCAAACTGACATAATGTCACGATTCAGTATACTCAAAGTTGTTGGTATGAATTCTGCATGATCTTTGAGAGAAGTAAAAAGTAAGGAAAAATTGTGAATAATGGTGATAAGCTCCAGAAACAATTTAGTGGAAAAAAGTAAAAGTATCAAATCTTTGAACAACTTTTTCTTGTGTCCATTACATTGCAGCAGTGTTCCAAGGCACCACCATTTGATGGATGTCAGTCGGACCACATCTTTTATTATTTCCTATTACTACAAAATGGTACATCCATTTCTCTATATTATCTACAAGAAAGGTTTATTATAAAGATGAATGCATGTATACTACTTACTAATCTCTATAAACAGATATGTGCATATGAATGCTAATCAGCTAAGACTAGGTGTGCTCGTAGATTCCTCAGTGGCATTGATTAGGCTGATGACATCACAGACCTAAAGTGGTGGTTTATCGATTGAACGTCAACACATATCAGTATTTAGCAGTCATGGCTTTCAGAAAACCATAAGCAGAATAATTGAACAGAATCTTAAACTAATTCAAAAATTGTCAACAAAACATGACTAAACTGTACTGCTATTTTAGAAATCATCCTGAGATATCTATGGTTCCCTCTGTGATGGCCTGCATAATGTAGCAGCTGCAGAGCCCATGCTGTAAACCCAATTCCCATTCCATTTTTCACATCTTGATTTCCCCTGTGATTTCAAGTTCACACAGCAGCACACTTTTCTGTTTGCATAACTTTGATTACTGCAGGTCAGCGTGATGAGTGGGTGGAAGATGCTTAAAATTCTGGGGGGGTTGGATATAAAAAAACCCATCTCTTTCCACATGACTCTTTTTTGATTTTACTGGCACAGCATACAGTCAAGTTTTCATATTGAGCCGCCAACGATCAGACACATAATTGTCTGCATCCTTCTGCTTGTTTTTTGGTACCATTTGCAAGCTTTTTAGCCACCAATCAGGTTCATGAATGTTTTAATGGAGGGATGAATGTAAACATGATCCACTGCTGTCTCCAGTGCTCTTGGGTTAAGGATGAACAAAGACCATGTATAATTCAGAGTGACACAGTTCTAAAGCACATTGGCCAGGGTAATTGGAGCCAGAGCTGCCTACAGGGCAGGGCAGGCCAACTCGCATGAGAGATTGAAGCTGCAGCCCATCGTGTCATTGCTATCAACACTCATGACCTGAACAGTTTCACTACAAAGTAACAGTTCATGTGACAGGGTCAAAGTCTGAATTTTCCTTTGCAGCCTATCAAGTTGCTCCACAGAGACCTGTTACCACACTGCGCAAGCAGCTCTGAAAATATGATGCCATTTACCAGCACTACATAGCACACACGATGCCATACTGCCCCACACGGCATTACTTGCTATCTTTACTACCCATGGATATGTGATGAGAAAATATCTATTCCATTATCTCAGGCTGACAGCTTCTTTTATCTTGGCCTAATTTGATGTTTATTTAAAGTTGGGATGTGAGAGAGAGAGAGTGTGTGCTGGCAAGGGAGAGCAGTGTGTGAAAAGGTGGACAGAATTACGCAGTATGATAGCATCAGCTGCTGCATGCACAGAAGCAGAAAGGGATAATCTGCCAGTGTCAGAAATAAAAGGTGAAAAGCCAAAAGCTTTATTTCACTGGCAGTGTGAAGCATTGTACATGATGGATACTTTCCTCTCTGCCTGTGTGTGATCGAGTGTGAAGCATAAATTGCTAAGACCTGCGTATTTAGCTGTTTCGTCATAATGAATTGTGACAGTAGACAAACTGCTTTTTATTAGACCTAGTTTAAAAGACCTAGTAGTACCATCTCTTCTATTTGGGAATTTGCACATTTCTGTGTGAATTTATGCTTTTGTGATGAGACATTTTGATTATGTCCATGGTACAGTGATGTCAGTGAATCTCCACGCAGAAGGAATCCCCTCCTGAATGATTCACCCTCACCCAGCTGTCACATGAATGCTTGTCATTTTGTGCATTCATAACACACATTCTCCACTCTGTTCCTCTCCAACACCCACTCTTGCCCTCTTCTTGTATGAATCTCTCATCATTTTCCCTTCAGATTTCCCTCACTCTTCCTGTGATCGCAACTGAATAATTCTTCAATCTCTCTGTAATTATGTCTGCCTGGTTCTTTTTACATCTGCTGAGTATTGGATTTGAGTGGCACATCCATCTCATTTTAAAGTAAGGAGGGGACAGTTATGTGAGTCATTATGCTTGATTATTTAGGCAGAGTGTCTAGACATTAGTGGTTTGGGAACAAGTGAAGACTTTAGCATGAATGCCAGTCTGCAGATGTAAGATTGTGGTGATTTTGCCTTTGCTATTGGTGCAGAGATCAATCTGGACAGACTGGTGTTGAGGGAGGGAGGAGAAACAAGCCTCCGATATCAGTCTGTCACAGCTAGGTAGATCAATCACGGCTGAGACAGCAGATAGCCTATCCCCTCGGCTGGCTGTAATCCTAAATGTAATCCATCAACTGTCCACGCCAGGAATGTAACATAGCTGTGTGGGCCGACATAGCTGATAGTGTAAGAGCATGATTTGTGATACATTAGTGTATGGTAGCCTGCTCGAGCCACACTTTTTTGGGTCATTAATGAACTCCAAAAAATGTACTGTATCAGCTTACCCATTTACAAAGCTAATATTGACTCACTGTACCTGTAGCTTTTATTAAAAATGTTGTCTTGGTTAGTCATATCATCCACTTAGATACTTGCTGAGCACGTTATAGAGTCCTTTTTTATACCTAATTTATGAAAGACTTTTCGTTTTCTTTATTAATTTGTTTTGTTATGTTTTTTTTTAAGTGACTGTTTATGTATCAAGGTTTTTTATTAAGTGGGGTGGGGTCTCAGTTAAAATTCACAGCTTTCATTATAGGTTTTGGTGAAGTGACTTAGACTTACAGGAAACCCACAAGCACATGTTCAACCTGCATTTGACCGTCATATAGTCCTTGGACATGAAATCACAGAAAGTCTGCAACTGTAGTTCCATACACAACCGAATTACATTAAATAAAATAGGTACCAAATAAAGTAGTTTCTCTCCCACTCTCCCTTATACTGTAGAATATTGTAAACTCTATCTGTTGCTCTGTCTCTCTTAATCGTGCTCTTTTTTTAAACTAGTTCTGTATCACCTTACATAAAGGTTCAAAATTAAACTAAATTCCCTTTTATACATTATTCTGTGATACAGTTGCAGTTATCCTCATTTCTACCCTTGTAGGTACACAAATTAAATGGAAATTCTGCCTAAATTTGCTGTTTTTATTGTGACATATTTTTAGTGGTTTGTTAACAAGTGAAATACCAGCAAACATTAAAGCTCCTTTTTAATCAGCTGAATTGATTGTATAATAATGGATTTTACTGGCACCGGTTTGTTGACATTCTTTGCTAAGTGTGAGATATACAAGTGTCAAATATCACCTGAACTTGGCATAAGCATTTTAAAGCTGTTGAAGTTTTTAAGCTGTAGTAGGTTAGGCTGTGCTTGTTAACAGATTTGTGTTTGACATAAAGCAGTCAACAAATTAAGGAAGCATTTCCATATCAGACTTTTCAGTTTCCTGCATCTCTAATCTGAGGTCACATTCACTCAAGTCTGGACAACCTCTCTCAGTGAAAGATGTGCACGTTTTGTCACAGACAAACTTGTAATACTGTGAGACTATCATCATGGTGTTTGTTCCAGAAGATTCCACTTTCACCACTGTTCACTGTTCAGTAATTATCCCTTTTGTCAGGCAGTGTAATGGGTCTGTGTGCCCTATTGTGTTATTTTAGTTCTTAACTGCAACAGTGCAGCTCCAGTGGAAAGCTACTATCTCTCCTTGCAAATCCTGTGTATTTGTTGTAGGGTACATACAATGTGCATTTGTATTGCAATACAATACAAATATATGAAAATATATATGCATACACATTTCAAACACCCAAAGTGTAGGTTTTTGTATTGTGTCGTGTGCTCATATATCTAGAAAGATATGAAAAATGTGTCAGGATCACCTGAATTTATGTACTTACACACAACTTTGTGTCTCTGTCCACCATTGGCCTGTTCACTAAACCTGCTTTGATCACAATAAATGTAATAATCCTGCAACTCCTGCAGGGGCCATGTGTTGACCGGGATAATTTCAGTCACGGATGTTATTAATCAAGCATCTAGGACAGGCAAGACCAGACAGAACTGTCTCAAAGGCAAAGTCCAAGTCTCTGAGGTGATGGGTTACTTTGCCATGCGATAAGTGCACTGTGAATATAAATTTGATCCATTTATCTTCAGCACAAACAGACAGGACAGGTGCTCCAATATATTGGATTTTCAGATGTATTCAAGGTTTTCTTTGTCTTTTAGTAAGATGTGCGGCAATGACACTAAAGGTGAATTTTGTGTTTTTCACTTAAACTGCTGTTGAACAATTCATTTTAACAAGGTCAGTGCATTCTGTCTGTATCTACCTCTTTCTGAATACTCTATCTGCACACTTTAGTCCTGTCTCTACTGCTTATGTTTCGTCATTTAACAGTCAGCCATTTATTGGAAGGGATTTATTTTGTACAAAATCAAAATTACATCGCTGGGGCTACCTTTTTATATGACAACCATGAGTATAAAAATCACACACTGCATGTTTATAAAGTCCAAGGTCCAACCACTGGCATTCACAAAATGCTGTGAGAGAAGTTGGAAATGTTACAGTAAAAATAACTCTTTTCCCTAAAAGCCCTGCTGAGTCAAACTGTAATTTGGAAACTGAACTGATGCTTTTAAAGAGTGAGGCATATGGCTAGTTATGCAACATAATTCTTAGAATATTCAATTTAAGATGAGATTAACCATCTCTAAATGCACTTGTTTGTAAGGCCAGAGGCCAACATTGCCTCTTCAGTAGACTTGCATGTTACTCAGACAGTTTGACTGAGCAGCTTTCTCACATGCTATGTATTGTTTTGATCTCTGAGTCACTCAACATACGGTAGACATGCCTTAGAAATTAATCATGCTAGGAACCAGTGTGCTCTTCTTTGGCTCCACCAGGATTGCTGGCTCTGAATCAGTTTAGAGCCTTGATGGGTTTGCTTCTGACTCACTTGATATGATCCTGATCCAAAGCTACTTGAGTTTTCTGTGGAGCTTGTCCAGCACGCACTTGTGCTGTGGTTCTTGCAAGCCGGGTTATGGCCTGTGTGTATGCTGTGATAGGAGGAATGGCAGTCTTTTATATATATATAAAAAAAAACAGATTAGGTTACACAAGTTACATACATTAATGAGGTGTGAATTATACTCTCAAACAAAATGATCAAAGCAGGATTTGGACATGGCATTTCATGTAGGAACAAAAAAGTTTAAACTGTAAGGCTGGTGATATTCTATATTTTTCTTATTGTCAACAAATCCTCTGAAATGAGCAAAACCAACAATTCATTTTCCCCCACTAAGATGCATTGCATGTGTGACACATAAATGAGCCACATCGCTGCGCTGGGTGACCTATCCCTTCATTACGATGAACACGAGTACTGCAGTTTATTTTGACTCAATCCCACTTACAGTATCCTGGAGCTGTTAATACTCACAAGGACTCTAAATGTGTATTCATTTGCAGCAATTTATTCCTGTTCAGTAATGGTTGCTAAAAACTACAGTGCCCAGAGATTTTAGGAAATTATTTAGCCTTTAACTATTTTTATGTTTGAAAATAAAGGCTTAACTCATGTCAAAAATTGTTTAGATGACTTGGGAATTGAACACTGATTGTTTGTGTACAATGGGCCCCCAATGATCAGCACCATCTATCGCTATTTGTAGTTATACTTTCTTCATTTATGCTTGTGATGAACTTTTTCTATTTGTATGTATTTGTAATGTACTTTGCATAACTTATATTTGCATTTTACTAGTTTTTGGTATAAGCTTGATAGGAGGGCGAGACCATCCATTATTATCAAATTATCTTGCTCTACATCCCCTGCGATTGTGCTATTGTGGGATGTTTGGTTGAAATTTAAGTCTTGCAAATATAGTCAGAGCCACCGCACACGACCACAAATCAGGGAGGTGCTGGATGCAAAAAGTAATAAATAAAAAGAGGTCAAAACCTCCACATGCTTCTCTCCATTGCAAATACCCAGTTTATTGTCAAAGCTTCACACAGACCTTCATCAGAGATGTATGTCTATAATATAGGCAGAATCTTTTCAAAAATTCTAATGATGTGACAAATGTATTTATATGTTAACAACAAAAACATATTTAATGTATAATAAAACATAACTGAAATGTATTGGCTGCCCTGTAAGTTTGGCATTTTGATGTGTGTGTATATCTTGTGCCCTCTACTAATTGAATGTTAGAAGAAATGTGAGAATCTGTATCTTGTATTAAGGGATTAGTGTCACTAAGTTTTATCAAGCTCTTAAAGAGTTCAGTTACAAACCTAATTAATACTGTAGAGAGTCAATTGGAGGAGCATGGAAACCAATTCCATGCCATCACTAATTTCCATGATTTCTTTTTCCATTGTGACTTAACACTTTTGAAGCTGTTTCAAGCTATTTTCTTTACGTTTACTTCTACATGGACAACAAGGTTTTACATATCGACCGACTTATAGAAGCACATTATTTCAGTTTCATTTTAAGTTGAGTTTTGTACTTTGATATTGCTCACTTTGCTACAATAACTAATGACACATTTGAATTACATTAAATACCAACAAAAAAAAAGAATTAAGGTAGTTTGATGAATGAACATAATTGCAGGCAATCATAAGAGAAGCTATTGCATTTGTATTATGACAAATTGTGCTGACTATTGAGCAAAGACCCAGACTTGATGTACTGCCAAGTGTGTGCATTTGCATGTGCAGTATCAGTAAAAAGTAGCCACCCACATTGCAAGGTTTCATCTCTACCCACCTATAAGCTAACATTCGCATCAACTGTGTCTAGTTTGTCATACAGTACATTGCCAATATGAAGGTAGTTACTGGCTGTATAGATTGTTGAGAAGTGTTTGCGGTGTTAGTAGTATATCAGTTCTGACATATGCTATCATTCATTGGTCTGGAACTGCATTGCAAGTGTCTTAATTAGCTCTTGTATCAAATTAAACTTAAAGGTTAACAAAGTTGTCAGTAAAACAAGTTGAATGGGTGCATCTGTAAGCATGTGAAAGTGAACACCCTCTACTGTAGTTTCATTGGCCAGTCTTAAACACATACATGTTAAAACTGACCCTAATGATCCAGTGTCGATCTCATTTGTAATCATGAGTTGGAAAAGAAGACTCGCTGGAAGACGTGTACCCTTGAAATCCTATAAGCCACAGTCGCTGTCTTTTTCCATTTAAATGATGTCTGAACAATAAACTGTGTAAGTGACAGAGACACAGAGAGCAGCACTCACTGATTTATCATACTTTCATCTTGAGATGAGTTTGGTCAAGGTGCCCCCGTCTCAGCCAGTGCCCTTTACTGATACATCAGTACGTTTTTGAGATGTAACCCGGAGTCATATTTAATGAGGAAGTGTATTCTTAGAGGTTTGCCTTTTGCAGCTGGCAGCTGAAATTAAAATGATTTAAATGGACCTTTATTTCATTCTCCAAACCATGTTCCAAAGATTCAAACAAATTTGTCTTGTTGTCAGAGGCACAGAGATAGGCTACCATCCAGAGCAGCTTACACAGCACTAAACACACGTTTGGACAAAAATAAAGCTTCTCTGACAGTACAAATTAATAAAATTAAATGTTCTGTAGAGTAGATAGTAGATATATAGTTAACAGTAGACTATAGTATCACTGTGCTTCACAGTTTCTTAGTATTTTGACTTTGTTCCCTGCAGTCATGCTGTGGG
Source organism: Macquaria australasica (assembly GCA_005408345.1). Taxonomy (NCBI): domain Eukaryota; kingdom Metazoa; phylum Chordata; class Actinopteri; order Centrarchiformes; family Percichthyidae; genus Macquaria; species Macquaria australasica. The sequence continues at coordinate 385,849 of SEMN01000293.1, read as the reverse complement.
TGGGTGTACTGTATACACAGTACAACTTTAACTCATAAGTGAAGACTTGTGATTGACCTTAAGAGTTATTAAATCAGCTCCCACTCTTCATTGCTCTGCGGAATTCAGATCTTTTACAACACAACATAACACTGTCCGAATTAAATACTTGTGTACAAACAAGACACCTCAAAGTATGCACAGGATGTAATCTCTGATAACTTCAGACCTCTGAGCACGTGTGGGCTATGTGAGCAATGGGTCTAATGGGTAAAGCCTTAAGTCTTTGGTGACTCAATAAAATAACGAGTTCTTACATTTGTATGGTGTGTATATTGCTCTGTATTGAGCCATAGCTGTACTGTCTACTTGTTCTTGTATATGATGTAATTTCTGAGTGGCTACCATGTGAATAAAGTCTATAAACATGACATTATTCCCTGCAACTCAGGTGCAGCATGTCTGGTAAATCTGTCTAATCTTATTTCCTGTTTCAATGCAGGGGTGGAAGGCATGGAGTGCTCCCTCCCCATGGATGGCAGACGTGTATCCCTGACCCAGCTCTCAAAGGACAGCTTCCGTGAGTGCCAGGCCACCCTGACTCTAACAGACCTGCTCATCATCATTTTCTCTGGCATCTCAGTGTCTGTGGTGGCCATCATGACAAGCTTCTTCTTGGCTTCAACTGTTCATTGTTTCCAGCGCTGGAGTAAAGGCACCAAGGGGGATGAGGAGGAGAGTGAGGAGTGAGAAGAATTCACTTTTTAAGGGCCGGCGTGGTCCTGGTACTTCAAACAATGAGAGGACACCACAGACAGTGTGTGCTACATGTGACAAGTTTCATGCTGCTTCCTCCCTGGTGAATATCCAGGGCTGTTTAACGGTAGGATCTTTCCCTGGTATGGTTGCAGGTGTTGTCTTTGCAGATGGACCTCGGAAATATAGTAACAAAGGACATTCCCAAGGAATGAGCCAAAGTCCCAGTAGAAATTAGTGAGTGCCCTGCTCAACTTGCAAAATGATATCATAGATCGTATTTTTGGCTGTGAGAGCCTGTGGTCATCTTTTATGGCTACTGGCTCTTGGCTGGATGTTATAGGGTATAGGCCTACACAAATATAGCAAGGCTAACACCTTTATAATGGAAGAGAAAAAGATATAAAAATAAAAACAAGTGTTGCTACAGTTCTGTCACGTTAGTCTTAGACAAGCCGATAACTTCTCAACGTGTAATGACATTGAACACGCAACTCTGGAGTCTGAACTCCTGTAAAGTGACATCAAAGTCAGAGAAACGTTTAGATGATTTTCATTGGGGCTTTATGTGTCTAGGGCAGAATGCTTGATCCCATTTAAAAAAAACAAAAACAAAAAAAAAATAGGATGTCACACCGACCAATGACCTCAGTATTTACCTGCCTGTAACATGATATGCTGGCATATCCTGCCATTTACAATGTCTTTTTTTGGACAGCCTCACTCACGATATCATTCAAAAGTGGTTCACAAGCACCAGAGAAGGCAAATACTGTTGTTCCTTCTGCATGTAAAATTGGACAGTGGAAGAGGTGTCAGTCGAACCAGAAGGATTTGGATAATGGCGAGATGTTAGGTAGCTGATGTACTGTAGGCAGGAAGAGTTTCCAGTGGGTCTACACATTCTTTCAGCAGTATATTCAGTATATAATCACAAATTTATGTACAAAAGAAAACAATGTACAGTCAAACAAACATATAAAAAGAGGATGTACTGTATATTCCTTAGATTGATAACTGTGAACTGTGTAGAAAGATATAGAAAGATATCCAAAATAACAGTATAATCTTAAAAGTTATGGCAAATACGGTATTAAAATAGATTCTACGTAGAATTATTGTGTCAAATAACGCACTTTATATGGTGAACCTCATTTTGGCAAGCCCCTAATTACACTATGTAGACTGGTTTTGTCTTCATCTGCCAAAGATTAGGTTTAGGTGAAGGAGAGAGTGCATATAAGGGATTTGTTGTGGATGATGTGTTGTTTAGTGAGGTAGGGATAGCTCCTTAACAGAAGGCAGCACTAATAGCCAAATCACACTCTGTATACACATATTGTACTCAGTCAAACAGTTATGGTCTCCAAAGATGAACATTTATTCCTAGTCTGTCTATGACTGAACCAGCTGTCTTACTTTGCTTCGTACATGGCAGTCTTTAACCTCTATTTTACTTCAGAACAAATAATTATTTACTGCAAGACGGTGGCGGACAAGAGATTTAGATATCCAGAATGGATACATCATGGATTCTCAGTTAGCCTATTCTCCTTACTACTAAAGATCTTCCAATATCTTGTAGTAAAGCTGCTGATTTGATATCCTGGGAAAGTCTTATATCAGATCTTTTAATGTATCAACAGCATTCACAAGAGCGACGGTATAGTATGATCTAAATTAAATAAAGCAGCACCCTGAATATTATGGGTTTCTGTTTGTTATTTGCATCCTGTATGTTTAAATCTTCCTCCATTCGGATTTGGAATTCTCAAAGCTGGACTCTTTGTATTTCTTCCCCAAAGCTAAGGTATGTTGCATAGCTTCTCACATTCTTGTAAGGCATGAATAATTCAGCGAAATTGAAATATGAAGCAGAAAGAATGTCAAGCTTCTTAAAGCCAACAAGCAGAGGATAGAAAAAGAGCCACAAGCAAATAGAGGAATCGTTTCTGTGTGGTTAACAAAAGATAAAAGGGAATTCCAAATGCCTGTGTCCCTTTAGAGCAAGTCATAACCCTAAATGTGCAGCATTGAGAGGCACATTTTGCAGAAATGAGAAGAAATAAATGTGGCCTTATTTATTTTTGTTGTTTTTCATTAGTATCAGCATCAATTAAAGCACAAAGATTTCACAGGAAACTAATGTGATTCTAGTACACTCTTAGCCTGTATTGTCACAGTATGTTTTCATTAATGTGTATTGTCACATGTTGTATTGAAAATGCCACATCCTTATAAACAGTGTAAGATTTGTACTGTATGGATGTTGTGTATTTGCCAGAATTCAAATCATGTTGGGCACTTTGAAGACACATGACCATAGGAAATTAATATCCATTTATAACAGCCAATTGACCTTTCTCTAAACCCCTCCCCCGAACAGCAATTGTCCAATCATAGCTTAGTAACTGTAACTAGGCACGTCAGCAGGCCTGTCAAGCTTTGGATTTCTCCACACGTTGAAGCGGTCTAAGAAGAGTGATATTTGGTATCTCAAGAGTTTGGAGGGTGGCGTTTATTATTTTTTTTGTAGTCTTTCAGAAACCTAAAACTCAAGAGCAAACGTGAGGAATGGATTAAACTTTGTCTTTAACTGCTTTAATGTAAGCTAACTAGCTTACTATTTACAGTAGTAAACAAGCATTACTTCCAAAAGCAATGGGCATGTTATTCGCTTTTGTGGGGTTACAGGTTACATTAGAAAAATACCTGTTCAGGACTGACACGTCCACTGTTTGGGAGCCAAGATGCTACTATATCAGAATTTAGAGTACTGATAGCAGCTCAGTCCTGCTCTTTGTTCGTTTTGGGGAAGTTGATGCTCCAGCAACTCCAGCCAAACTTGGGTTGGATACCATTACATTGCCAAACTCATCACCTATTCCTCATCCTAAGAGCCTTTTTTCTTGTAAAAGAGAAGCATACTGTTTGAAAATACGAACAAAAAAACATAGCCTAAATCCAACCAGTATATTACTTGCCCAACTATGCTTTCCTATAGCATCCAAACAATACAAGGGTCATGTTAGAACAAAAAACATTTTAATTAGATTTTTATTTTTGATACAGTACTATGGGGCTGACTAGCTCTACACTGAAATACACAAACAATGCTGTTCCTTTGTTTACATGCCCTGTGCATGGATCAACAACTGGTGAGGATGCTGATGTTATGCCTGGAACATGTAGCTTTAGAATTAATCTTTTAGCGTTATATCATGTACGCAGCCAACAAGTACGAGACTTTTTTGCATGGTTCTCGATTTAAAACATGAAACATTTTATTTAGCATTAGTATTAGGTTACATTAGCTAGTTACACTTATAAAATGTGCTAGCAAGAGTCATCATTTTGGCCGACAAAATCCACAGTCGTCAGCTAGAAATCAGAACCCTGCTTTTGTTTACTTCTGTGTGGAGTCGAAGAGCTAGTGTTTTAAATTGCTGCGAATGTCGATGGTAAATCTGGCAGCGTTGTCACTGTAAACTGCGTATGTGCAGTGTGAGAATGGAAAGCTTAACAGGCGTAACAGCAGTAAGTAAGAAGGGGGAGCTTAGCAAACAGTCAATTCTAACATTGTACAGTCCTTAAGGGAAATGCCACTGAATATCATATTTGTCTGTCATTCTTATTTTTTATGACAGTTTGGCTATAAGGAATACTAGGTGTTGTTCACTAATATTGACCAGAGGGAAGGTTCCCACAGATAAGTTCACATGGAGAGAATGAGAATTTGGAGGGGGCATTTAGGAACTCAACTTCCAGCGTAAAGGAGAAAAACATTTTGATTTTGTGTGAGTCCAGAAAGCGAGTTTCCAATTGTTGGCATGAGAGGAGCAGGTTCTCGTGTTCAGAAAACAAAAATAAACATTTGAATGCTTAACACCACAAGAATAGCTGAAGTGGATTAATTAGGTTGAGTGGTTTCCCCTGAGAAACTGCTTTCTTAACTGATATCTGAAGGTGCAGACCTTAGTCAAGGAATCAGAGGGAGAGTTTTTATACATATCATTATCATTTCAACTACTGTGTAGTTACTGTATATTAACAAATTATTATGTTAGCTTAGCTGTTAGCTTGAAGCATATGTTAGCATGACGATTTCCTTTCTCTTACTCATTTTATTAAGTAACAACTATCAGCACATTAGAGCATGCACTGTTGAGTTACCTACAGTATAATGTTCAGATTCATGTCTATTTTTCTATTAAACCTTTCAGAATGACGCATTTATTTATTGTCAGTCCCCAAAGTCATTTTCTGGCGTTGCCTGGAAAGCAGAGGCACTGGTGGCTGCTTTCGTACACTTTGTCTTGACATTGCAAAATACCAAAATCCATGTTTGTTTGTTTTTTTTGTCAGATAAATGTCAGAATGGCTCAAATTTAAATTAAGTGACAGAGAAGAGTGTGACATTGTTGCTGCAGCTGAATGCATTTCCAAATGTCAAACAGACCGTTATGTGTAGCTGTAAATTGATGTTTGGTAAAAAAAATAAAAAAAATAAAAATAAAATAAAAAAAATAAAATCATTTTTTCCCTGTACTTTTGGTCTGTATTTGTTAAGAATGTGTATATCAGTGTATACATACAGATAACAGCAGGGTGGTCATTTATTATTAGCACAATATGCTGTATATCACATCATGCATATATCAGTGATACAGACTAACCTGCACAGGGCAAGTAATAATATTTAAGGTATTGTTACCTTTTTATTATTATTTAAAGAATAGTTATTTTATAATAGCTGCCCTACATGGAAAGAATGTGACGACAGTGGAAATGTGATTCTTAGCAAAGCGATATCTACTGCAAAGTGTTAATAATGACTCAGTAATAATTGTGAATCTCTTCCCCTCGTTTCCTGGAGTTGACAGATTTTGTCTTGTTACAGCAACAAATGAGAGAGGCTCATCTGTAAACACGGCTCAGTGTGTTATTTCACACAGTACTGTTATCACACTGCAGGTATGCAAATGGCTGCACTATTTTTGTAGGGGTGTTAGAGAAATTAAAGAAAAAAAATCAAATACCATCCACTTGCGTAACTATCCAGCCTGTTCATGGACACTCACTTTCATTCAGAGCTGTGTGTATTTGCACAATAAGTCAAACAAAAATGAATTGACGCGCATGAATCCACATGAATACCTTTTTCCTGGCTGCCTCCGGTGTCTTTTCTTCTCGGTGTCAAGTTCTTTAGCTCATATAAGGCGCTGCACAGAGGAGATACTGCTTTGGTTGACAGAGGTTTGTGTTTCTTTCTTCATCCCTCATGCTAATGATTTACTTCTCCACATTTTTCTCAGCGTGTTCCTTTGTCATGTCCTATTGTGAGAATATATGAGGCAATCTAACATGATAGTATGCTTTTCTGAAGAAGTCTGATGTCAAAGAATCACAGGATGAAACCAAATCTCACCCTCAGGCTATGCTATGTTGGCATGAAAGAAAGAAAGCACATGGCATGAGTCATGGCACACACCAAAGAACAATGAGCAAAGAATCACTCATGGAGACAGTTGCGATTCCAAGCAGGAATTGCTATACTGGACGGGGAATAGCTTGCAAGAAAGACTTGCACATACTATGTTAGTGCACCACTGAAAAGAGGCCTGTGAGGGTGGTGGTCGTGATGAGGATTCTCCTGCAACCATTTACCTCATCTGGTTGTCATGGCTACACAGCCGGAGGCCTGAGCTCTTGGACGCCGAGGCGGGAACAGGGAGAGGGAGGGATGCTGGGAAGCATGGCCCTCAGCGTGGCTGCCTCGCCTCTCTTTCCATGCATCAACTAACTGGACCTGGCATTTTAAAAAGGAAAGCACTGGGGCGCCCTGTCAACCAGTCTGTGACTTTCACATACATCCTCCCCCTTTGATTTTTTTGGAAAAATGCATTGTGATAGATCAGATTAGGACATCCATCATAACATCCACATCATCATTGGAGTATACCGTATGTAGTCCATGTAATGCCATGCTTCTGTGACTCAACAGTGTGACTATTTTGTCACAAGTAGCATTGGTTTATTGTAGCTGCATCCTAGCGGTAGCCCAAATACCTCATTATGCTAGAGAGAAAGCACATATTTTGACCAGCTATAAGAAACATTTGAATATTTTTTTTAACCAGTGTTTTTCAAGTCCAACAAAAGTTACATGGTCATATAAAATGACCTAAAGCACAAGATTACTTAACAAAAACCAAGTCACTTAATTTGTGTACAAAAATAAATTGATGATTTGCTATATATGAAATTAGATTTAGTTTTGGTGTATCCTATTATGTGTCAGACAGCGAATCATCTGGTAACAAATAATTTGATGAATAAAATAGGTGAAATGTGTTTTGGAAAAGAAGCCTTTATTTATTTATTTATTTACCAACTGTCTCCTGTTACCGTCTGTTCCTGACCTACAAAGACAGGAAGCGAGCAGGACAGAGAGGAAAGTAAGCCAACCCTCGGAGAGGAAGCTTTGAATGAATAATGGACTGGTGGCTTACAGTGGAATTAGGGTTTGCAGAGGAGTGGGCAGCAGAGGGGTCAGGTTGCAAAGTTCAAAAGGAGCCACACCTGATGCTTCTCTCTGTCTGTGTTACTGACATGCAGAATGGTCACTGAGTTCAGAGAAGTGGGGAGTTTGTGGAGACATCAGTGTGACATTGACAAATGGAGGTGGTTGAGGTTAGAGCTTAGGATGTCTTCCCTCATAGTACTTCGCCCTCTTCCCTTTCTTTCTAACGTTTTAATATTCTAACACCTATTCTCACAACAGGTACCCTCTTTTTTTCTGGCAAGCAGCCTTTTTTTCTTTCTTGTGAAGTAAATAATTCCCTGTGTTTGTTATAAATACCTATTATGATTCATTCTCAGCTTTAAATGCAGTAAGACTTGCTGGTTGTCTGATATTAAAGGGGAAGTAATTTGGGGATTCACAAGAGGCAGATTAAAAAAAAGAATGGTCAAAATGGAAGCAGCAGATAGCAGAGATATCCTGACTTTAATCGGCAGATGATGTCAGATGGGTTGTTTTCATTTTTTATTTTCATATTCCAACTTTAGAAAGCACCCTCCACAGTAACAGTGTAAAATTGGTGGAGTGCCCCTTTAACATCCAACGCCATTAAAGCCACTACAAGTATGTGTAGAATATGAAAATTTCACACTTCTGGATCCCAATAGTAGTACGAAAAAATAAAATGTGGCTAACAGCAATGCACGTTGCTACTATATTTAGACATTTTGGTATGATTCTTTGTCACCTGACATCAAATCCCATTACTCTCACCAGCCCAAATTAACAAAATAAATCAGTAAATATCCCTAAATTTGACCAAATAACTACAAATATGCTCTGTATGCAATACACCCTCAGAATCTGCAACTGTTGTTTCATCTTGGTCCATGTACCTGAGATAATGCCAGAAAACTCCACAGAGGAATGAAGATGTGCACTTGCCGCCGCCCGGTCACAATGTTTGACAGCAGCATCGAAATATCATTCATCCACTGCACCAAAACACAGGCTGGCAGGCTGGCGGAGTCTCTTACCCTCAAATTGTATTCCTTATATACTGGGGAAAATAACATATATATCTGAAGATGGATGTTGAAATAAGCATTATAAAAGAATGACGAAAGTAACATCTTCCTTGTTCATCAGCACAGTTCTTTCATGCGCCATAGGTCAGGTCACGCTTGAGTTAACGTGTGTCAAAAGTCCACAGAGTCTGTATCCTTTACTGATTTGTTATTTACAATTATGTATTACTACGGGATAAAAAGCATTAGTATCCAGTTACTGAACATAAAGTCGGCTGAGATAGATGTCAGACATCACAATCGATATAAAAATTGATGTCAACTGTAAAACATTTAAACAATTAGATGCTGTAGTTTATATTGCAGCCCATCTCTTGCACACACATTTAATACTAACATAAAAGTATCACTGCTTATGTGTATTTTATTTACCCTTGTGATATCAAGATAATTCAGAGAGATTTGCAACAAATTGTGCTATTTTATTAAAAAAGTATTTTATGTAAGCCTCTATTAGAGAATCATTTCCCTGTGACTTATGTTTGTCAATCTTGAGAAGTTAATCCAGCAATGGGCAATATTTAAAGTCCAACAACAGTTTAAGTGCTTAAATGAACTGGGGCGAAAAATAGTGTTTTCTGTGATTACCCAGTGGGGAATTGGATCACCCTGTGATTGATGTGTGTTAAACTGGAGAAATGAATCCAGCACCGCAAACCCATTAAAGATGAATGAGGGAAGAGCAAGCTGGCAGCACCAAGTGGCAGGAAGGGATGGATCTAAGCATCACTCAGGCCTAATGAGGTCAATATATACCGCATTCATCAAAATCTGAGCAAAATACTTCATTTGTATGAAGCACCGCTGCTGAGACACTGATGGCACACACAATTATGACCTGCAGTTAAATGATGGCATCAGGAAACAGTGGAGGAAGCAGTGAAATTCAATAATTGTTTAGCAACATCTGGAAGCATCTTCGCCTACTCATTTGTCATGTTCTTGTTACAATAATTATCCTGTATGGAAAAGCACTAAGGCATTATAAGATGCTGTATTTAATACAGGCTTGTGTAACCAGGGTCTATCTACTCCTGATTACAGTTTATAAAACAACAAATACATATTTCTAATATCGCTGATAGTGATAACAGCCAATAGTCTCTGCGTTGTGTTTTGTGATGTTGATGGACTAATGGCTGACAGTTACAGTAGTTAACTCCAACGCTGAGACACAAACAGCTCCGATGTCGATTCACAGATGATTTATTGCTTACAAGCACTTCGGGATCTGGGGGATACAAGCCCGGTCTCAGTAAAACTATTCAGTATAAAAGAAAATCATAAACAAAGGAAACTTACAATACTAATGAATGATTTCTGTAGCCAGTCTAAATAACATTAACTGACAAATTATAGAGAGTTAACGGTCCAAGACTTCTTAAAAATTACACATTACACAAAGACACTGCTGTTACAGATAAATTAGTACACATAGATAATTACTCTGGATGTCAATTTAGTTACCGTCTCTCTCTCTGATAGGCTATACATTAATATTTACAGGTTTTCATTTAACAGTCAACCACTCACCTGGGGCATACAAGCCCGGTCTGACTTGTTCCCCCGGTGATTGATTTTATAACTGCATTGTTACCATGGATACTGTGTAGCTTAGTAATAAATATGAAATATAAAATAATCATCATAAAAATACGAAAATAACACAAATATGTACAACTTACAACTATCAAATAAAGGTAACATTACTGACAAAATAAAATTCTATATTACAAGATTTTGCTATTAGAGAAAGTAACAATTTAAACCTCAAATTATGTATTTAATGTAACATGCAAGAAGCATATGTTACACTTGCAATTATGTAATATTTTATCTGCAGCAGGGTAAAGCGTCTCACCCCTTACATTTATCCTTTGTGCTTCAATGTGTCACCTTACAGAAGAGTGCTGAACACTTAAGCAAAACAACACAGCATCTGTCACTGTTGAGAGCCAAGCCAAGCCACTGCTGATCAAACTGTTAGACAAATTATAACTTCTCTTCTGCTCTTTCAATTCCTGTGTCAACAACTGATGAAACGTCTATTGATTGAATGCATCCAAAGTGTGACTGACTAGGACAGCTGGAGAGAGAAAAGGAGTAAAAAAAGGTAGTAAGAAACTATATATAAATCAAAGAGAGAACACCTTATTTTAGTGATATTCTATAAATGAATATAGGCTTCCATATGGCCTACTTAGACTTTGAAGATGGATTGGGTTTAGGCAGCAACAAAGTGCTGGAAAGTAAATGGAACAGAAGAAGATTGGAGACAGGCCACATTTGTTCTACTCTGCGCTTCGCTCAGTGGAACATCCTCGCTGTTTACACTTCTCTATCACAACATCATACATTTCAAGGCAAAGTCTCAGCTGTGACAGTGTTCAAACATACAGTCTATAGCATTTTCCTTACTTCGACGACAGGGCTGTCCACCGTGTCAAATCACTTACCATGGGATGAATTGTTGCTGATGGATAAAAAGATAAAGCGCGCCCTCATCCTTCAAACGTTTTCCGCGGGCCTGAGAGCTCATGCACAACGCAGCTAAAGGATGGAGAGAAAAAAATACTTAGATGTAGTCACCTGGAAAAGGTCAAGCTTGTTTGTTCTCCTTCACTACGTCGTCGCGTCTGGAACAATTAATACAGGCTCAGGTAGGGGACAAGGCGATAAACCCAAGGACTTCCATTAGGATGTCCAAATGTTTCTGTAGTGTGTGTCTAAGCCACGGTGATTAAATGGAGGTGATAATGCAGATGAATGGCTTAATCGATAACTGGCACAACAACAGCATCTGGCAATATATTCCTGACAGTGTCACAGTCTACAATCAATTGGCAGTTTATAGATCAAACAAATAAATGACTCGAGTGTAACAGTCGATGTCCCAGCTGGGTTGACTGGATGTACATTAATCCAGCAGGGTAAATTAAAAGGGCGTTGAGCTGAGGTGTATGGATAATTATACACTTACTTAAGAGTGTCTCCTCCTCACAGCACAGAAATAATGGCTGGCCAATCAGAGTTCCTGGTACTGCTCTGAGGGTTTGGACTAGAGGGTGGATACTGGACCGAGCACGACGGGACCTGTTGCGACCCGACAGGTTGGGCTGGGTTTGGACAAAAATTTTGAAATGATGTTCAGGTTCAGGTCTGGTCACGTCATACTTAACATGGTGCTTCCTGTTCAGTGCTAGGCTTTGTTATTTACGTGACAACGCATGAATGCAACACACAGGCGGTAAATATTCATGTAGCCTGGCTAAAGATGGAGGACGTCAAACAAAATTTGTCATCGGGGAAGTTTAAAAAACTACCAAAAACCATGCAGGGAAATCAATGGTATGGAGGCATTTGCTTCAGCTTACATAAACTGAGTCAAGCTCGGGTTGGGTTTGGACAGAAATATCCGGCCTGTGCTGCACTCTAGTTTCATCTTTAGTGTGGGATACTGGTTGGTTGCATATATGAAAGAGAGGTATCTTTAAATCAAATCCCCAAATCTTGAGTTTTCTCTACAACATTAAATATTCACAACTTAATAAGCAATAAATTGAATCATTGTTTATTAAGAGTTTAACACAAAGCTAATCTTGTGTGGTTTGATCAGATTTGATTGATAGTCACCTGGAAACATGAGCAAACAACCCCAACACTGTCATCAGATTCTGATCACCTTTTTCTGACTTCAAACCAGGACGAGGAGCACAAATATAGAAATGTCAAGTGTGAAATAACTAAAACTGTTCTGACTTTGCCAGAAAATGTTGTCCTCATGTAAGACTCCATTGCTTGTGATTTTCAGGGACCTTTTTTTGAAGCAGAAACTGTAAACATCACAGCAGGAGAGAATGCAATTGTGGTTGTCAAGAAAATCTTTTGTCAACTGCTGTCAAGGGTAATTGTGGTATTTTTAAACCTGGGCTCTATTTTTTTTTCAAACTTTGGGGTCTAAATGACTAATAGTTACCAAAAGTTCTGGAATGGGTCCAGTAGATTGCCTCAGATGACAGCCGCAAACGGGCTGCAATGCTCTAAAAGTGCTTGTTTTTGCCACTGACAGGCTCAGATTGTTATTCTAAGTGTCTGAAAACATTTCTATCCCTACAGAGATAGACCTTTTTGTTAAAGAAGATCCTTTTTGTTTAACCAGAAACAAGGAAAAGTCTCGCTCTAAAACCTCGTGAGAGGGGAGTTGTTGCAGGAACAACACTTAGAAATAAACAATTTCTAAAAATAGATATTAATTGATGTACTTTTCTAAAAATATTTTCATTGTAAATTTCATCAGTCTGACCTTTAATTTTTTTATAAATTATACTGAAACTTAAGATCATTAGGATTTACTGAAGTGTTTCACATATAAAAAGTAGCACAACACTTGATTTTAGATTAGTTTAACCTCCACCACATCTCTGATTGCAACACTGATATATTAAGAATATAAAGCTTGATGGGCTGTTAAATCCGTGCTGCACTCTGTGTCAGTGCTAGAGACCATATACAGAGGGGATAAAAAGGAGGAATAGGAGGAGGGGCAGGCAGGGGTCCAGATGTGGAGGTCTGCCCATCTCAAAGAGGGCTGGAGCAGAGCAGATGGTACTCTCTGCTATCACAGGCATGGTTGAGATTAGTCAATATGAGAGGGGGCACAGGACTGATGGGGGGCATTGAGGGAAGTCCACATCTGTTTGGATTATCCAAGCAGGGAGGAAGCTGGGAGGACCGCAGGGGACACAATACATCCCTCACAGGAGAGGGCTGACAAAAATAACAAAACATCTGACATGGACTGCTGCTAAAATTTAATGAAAGGTCAAAGAGAATTTAGCTTGTGAGATGGCATGTTTTTGTGATCTTGCACCACAGCCACTGTTGAATTCAAAGTCTTCAGACACAGACTTGTAAAATAAAATATGGGAGTCATGGGAATAAGGCTGCAAACAAAGCCAAAGACAGCAAAACCTTTATGACTCATGCTGACTCATTTGCCCAAAATAAAGGAAAGATGCTGCGTCAAATGTGAACTTCCAGGTTCATACCCTTTTCCCTTCAACACTTTTATTTAAGGAATGATTTCAGCTTTGGGCGATTGTTCAGCTAATTGTGACCAGTTAATATGAGACAGTGCATGCTAGCTCAGCGATCACTGCCACTTATCCTAAAGCAGAGAGGACATGATGTCCTCCAGGAGCAGACAGGTTGTCACTACGCACAAAGGCTTCTGTTTATGACTGGTAATGAGAGTGCAATTGACATTGTGCACAGTTTCTGCTGTTGTAATCATAAATTATTTCAAGCACTTCCATGTCAAAGTCTTTGAAAGCCAGCGGATAATCATCAGTCTTTTTGTATGGTAAGTATAAATGTAAATTTCAATGTTGTCTTCTTAAAATGGAGCATATGGAAATTGCACATAAAGTGTATCTTCATATGAACCAGTTATTTCCAACTCTTTAAGGACTGTCATGCTGGCCCCAAGTCTCTTTAACCATCTTTCTCGACTTGTTCCTACAACATTTCATTATCCACCATTCTGCTGATTATGTAGTACATGCTTATTCCATCATTTATTCATGTGTTGTGTGGTGTGCATGCATAAGTGCTCAGCATAGCCCCGGCCCTCGGCCTCGCTTGCCTTTAATCCCGACTCATCTCTGCTAATTAGAGAATAAATCTGAATGCCATATTCCTTGCGAGCACATGGGTGGTGGGGGGGTTGTATTAGAATACAATGACAGTCAGAGACTGACCGAGTTTCATTCAGACACTGGATATTCTGCTGTGCAGAAAGAAGCAAAGACAAGTGATAATGTCACCATACAACGGCTGCTGTGGGGGGACATTCTGTTAAGATCCTTTCATGTAAATGCTTTTGAAACATTAAAATGCGACTTAAATAATGAAGCAATGTTCAAAAAACAACAGTCACCTGAGAAGATACTCTAATGATTTCATCTTGCAGAGAAACTGATATGCATGCTGTGACAGAGAATCCTGCCAGCGTGATGCTACGTAATTGCTGAGTTACTCAGATTCACTCAGCTGATGAAATGCATATGGTTGACCTTGACAAACAAAACAAATCACACAATGGATCTCAGTGAAATAGCGCTACAATAAATGTTGTGTCTGAGAGCTTCGGATGAGAGATTTTTGGGAGCAATGACTTCTGTGGAGCTCGATCAGGAGGGAGGACTCTTTGTCAAAAGTTGTTAAACTAAAGCCTGTGTGCTGCACTGTGTGCTGCACTGTGAGAGCCCGTCACTGACTCAACTGAAGTGGTTGTCAAAACACATCATAATTATGATCTGACAAACTATAAAACTATATTCTCAACCAGCAGAGCAAAGGCAGTTTTTATGACTGTGGTTTATGTTCATATATTACTAAATGAGTACAATTGTAAAAACGATCAAAACTAATGGCATTCACTGTTGTCATTAATAATAGCACAGACTGCACATAGCTCAAATGACTGTGATGAAAACTGTGTTTAAAGGTGAGTCATCCTAAACAAGACACAAGGATGTGTTGACAATTGGAAATCCTCTGCACAGACAGTGGAGTAATACAGCTTGTGATTGGAATTGTCTTGCTGAAAGTTTACAGGTCAGGTTGTTTATTACACGCCCAATAACGGATAACAATCTTGAAAGGTTAAGCTCACTCATCCCTGCAAAACCCCAATCAGCGACAGAAAAACAGCGACTCTTGCTTTGTGACAGGTTGCCAAAGCGTGTTCATGACAGTGAAATGATTACATACCTGAATTAATCATCACCTGTAGCAGCATCATTACACATCTATGTTCCATAATGACACACACGTTTCATAAGAGAAAGTCTGCAGGACAGATGTTGAAAGTGTAACGATTCTTCCTTTGTCTCCTTCATGACTGTGTCTAATGAAAGTTGTATTTGTGTTTTTCAGTATTATCACCTTACTGACAGAAAACATTGGAAACACCTGGTGTATGGTTATTTTATAAGAGGGGAGTAATACTGTACTTTTGTTGTGTTTTTTGTAGCATAAAGTCACTCAAATAGGTTATAATAGTGCATTACAACTGATGGAAGAAAACCACTATTAGATAACTAGATAACAACACACATATTAATTAACTCAATAAAAATAACGATTGGATGTGTGACAGTCAAAAAGTTCAGAGTTAGAATTAAAACATGATAAGTCAGTACATTTTATAAGTAAATAAGAGTAAAGACAGTAACTTATATCACTAGGCTGCATGACGTGGATAAGAACCTTTGTCTACGGGACTTTTATTCTGAAATTCACTTTTTGAAAATGTTACATAACTTGAATTGACTGATTTCTTTGTCAGCAGTACAGTCACGAGAAAATTACCTTACACTTTGGACAACTCATAATATTAATTATTGCTACTTTGACATCACCAAGTGTTCTTAATTAACATTGTTCCACCATGATTAATGGAGTGAGTCAGTCAAGGATTGCCATCTAGTGAGAGCCCAGTGCCATTGCATATGGCCTGCAATAAAGGCACCTTATTCTTGTTCTGTGTATTTAACACTGCATATCAGAGCAAGATAAATTTAAAGGTTCTATTTAATCTGTTAAAGCTATAAGTGAGGTAACCCACTTGCCATTCAAAACAGGGGAAAAAAAGCAAAATTGAGAATCTAAACCTTGTTCCTAGAGGCCTCAGGAAGATATATGTGTTCACCGGTAACATCTGCATGTATATCTGCATTTAACAATATTCAAAGATCTCCCATTAAGGCCTGTGTTTTTGGTGTAATGCCTCGAATAACTGGTTTTCCTCATACCTTTTTAATATTGTGCATGTTTATTATACATTTTGTCTTTTGCTTTTAGTGGAAGAGGTTATCCATTAAATCAAAAAGCCTCAAGCAAAAAAATTAAGAAATAAAAAGAATAAAAGATAAAGGCAAGTCTCAAAGCAATGTCATTGTTACACTCCTTAAAATGTATTTTTGTTAGACCTCTGCTCTGCTTAGCTAAGGAAATTCAATTTTAGTGTTTATGTAAGTAAGAGGTCATTGTAGTTCAACCGTATGAAGGGAGAGGGGTTGTTGTACAGGAGACTGGAGAATTGTGTAAGAGAAGATACTGTAGCTCTTTGAAAGTTGTTGCAAGTCCTACAGGTCTCCAGCAGAGGTCAGCGATTACTTAAAGCTCATAAAGGGTCTAGACATTATTACGTAGACATTATTACTCTCTGGAAACTGTGGTAGCTCACATTCAGACCCTTGTGCTAAATTAAGTTGGCAGCAATTCACCAAAACAAAAGCCTAAAAATGAAATGTTGTATTTGGGATGCATCCTTATTTATCTCACAAGTATTTGGGGCCCCAAAGAATATGTTTTAAATCTGTTTTCTCTCTTCATTTTGCATTCAGAGACTTCAATGGAGCCAATACCACTGGGATCACTTCAGACTGTTCTGGGCTGAATATAAATATCAGTGACATGTTTCATTTGACAAAGCATAATAATAAAAATAAAAATTTATTTTTCTTTCTGCTTTGGAAGCTAGCCCTTTCTCAAAATATTTACAATATTTTGTTTATTTTTTGTCTTGCTTTTTTGGAGAAAGTTACAAAGTGGAAAATTATAACAAACACTGAAGACTGATAAAATATAAATCATTAACCTAAATCATCTCAAATATATACACTTGCATATGCGCTCTGGTCTGAGCAGTTCTTTCTCTCATGTCTGTTTCTCCCATCAGAACATCAACAAAGTCATGGAGTCAGCTGTCAGAGACGACTGTAATCCTTTTTTTTCTTCAATGTGCCCTTTAACTTTGCTGAGATCCAGCTGAGATTAAAGTATTATCCCATTCCATCAACTCACTTTAGATCTGTGATGTAGCCTTCCTCATGCCAGGACAACCTTGGGGTAAGCTAGTTTGGAAAAGGTTACTCTTAAAGTTGTTTTTTTTGTTACAAATGACTTTTTACTCTTTCCTTGTAATAGTTACATACTTCACAAGAACACTTAGACTTAGTCATGTCATTTAAATTTCATGTATGCATAACTGGCGCAATGATTTTAACATTTTATTTCAGTGTAATGACAAATTGAATAATGCTTTCACCATCAATTACCAATAAACAGATATTCATGTGTGCAATTGTAGCAGACTGTGAAGTCATAAACTACAGTAAATGTACATTCCTCAAACATTTTAGTCAAAATGAATCTGTATCTATCTATTGTTATTCTGTATCCGTAACCAACGTTGTAAAGTAACTAAATACATTTACTCAAGTACTGTACTTAAGTACAACTGTGAAGTACTTTACTTGAGTGTTTTCATTCTCTGCTCTTTTATACTCGACTATATTTCAGAGGGAAATATTGTACTTTTTACTCCACTACATTTATTTGATACCTTTAGTTACTAGTTACTTTGCAGATTCAGATTAATAATACAAATCAACAAATAAATTATAATCTTGGTATTATTATGGATAAAGATAGTAAAAAAGCCCCACCTTTACCAGCTGCAACATTAAAGTAATGTACACATTAATGCATCAATAATTATAATCGAATGTTATATACATTATTCTGAAAAGGGCCATTCTGCATAATGAGTACTTTTACTTTTTGCACTTTAAGTATATTTTGATGCTAATACTTTTGTACTTTTACTTAAGTAAAATCTTGAATGCAGGACTTTTACTTAAGTTGCAAGTATTATTACACTGTGTTTACTTAAGTAAAAGATCTGAATACTTCTTCCACCACTGTCTGTAACACAGATTGCAGGTTTCTTTTTGCGTGTTAAGATTACTTACTGTCCACTATTTTGACATTATTTCAAACATGAAACATTTTTTAAGAAGAAACTAAATTATCTTCTCATATGAGCAGTTGTGTAATTATTCATTATTATGAACAAACCTGCTCTTAAAGTCAGAACCCAGAGGGATGAGACTGAACTCCTCCATAAAGAATAAATTGGAAAGAAGATTATAAAAGTATCTGTGAGAGCACGCAACTACAGTAAAAGCTTTTTAAGACAGCCTATAAGGATACATTTTCCTGTTCACTGGTGCGAACAATTGTGGAGTGAAATTCATTTTGATATAAAAGCTCAAATATGCTGTGAGTCCATAAAAACTGTCTCCCAGCTATTGTTAATAGAGTGGTGCTATATTTTACATCTCGGTGACAGCTCAATCACAGGCCATGTCTTTTAGTTCTTTGGTTTCTATCTTTGAATAGAGATATATATAATAACAATAAGAATAAGAATAGAATAAGAGTCATGTCTCTTCTCAAAGGGACTGCGTTTGAAACCAAAGTATGATAGATGATGGACCTTCAAACTGAATGATGTTTCTCTTTCATAGCTCCATCAGTAGCTGCAGAGAGTCTAGTAAAGTTAATGTGGATATTACCAACATAATAAATTAGAATCACCAACATCAAATCATCAGAAAGAGCAGCTATCATGAAAACCACATTAGATCCTCTTTGAGGCAGTCTCCAACAAAATGTGTAACAATATAATTGCACCACATGGGGGTGCAAAGGCATCATGTAGTAATTCAATTGCGGTGGTGTGCTCAATGTGCAACGTGGTGCCTGTTCTCATTCAGATGCTTTTGTTTACTTCTCTGTGATCTGATCCTGACGGTTAAACATAGGCTGATTTGCATTAAAATTAATCTCACAAAATACTGAATCCAAGATGCGAGCATACTTTCTCGTTCACACTCACGCTCTCCCACATTTTCAAGTGGAAAAAAGTAGACCCTGCCAACAAATTAGCTTTCCTTGTTAAAATTCCTTGCCATAGCATTTAATAGAAATCCAATTTTCGGGGGGACAGTTTAATACCTATAAATCCATTGGGCCCCCTCACTGGTGTCATAAATGGTGGACAACTAAGGTGAGGATATTGAGTGTTATGGACTTTATTATGCAAAATTCATGGGGGAAGGCTTGCCAATGCCTCTGGAGCCCTGGCTGTCTTTAAGCCTTTATAGTACCAGTGCTGATGTCTGGTTCTCTGCCAGTCGCTCTGCTCTGAGCTCACAGGCTCAGGCTGAGTGGAAAAGTCCACTGCTTTAAGTGCCTGAGCAGCAGTGAAGAGTTCAGAGTCAGAAGCAAAGGACTTCAGCTCTTACGTACAATAACTGCAAAGGAATCCATCTTGTTGACATTGACTCAAACTGGGTGACTCATTAACTTGCAGTGTTTTGTGGAGCTTGTAATAATAGAGAAGTAACATATCTTATCTTCTGGGTCTTGTAAACTTTACTGACTGACAAGCAGATTCCCTGGCTGAAGAAATTGGAGGTAGATTCTGTGGCTGAAAGAAGTTGCTGTAGGTTCATACCAGTAGTAGTAAAGTACAGTTACATTTGACCAGGCAAAAACTTTGTCAAGCAGAAAAGATCATAGTCCGTCTTATCTATTGTGTAGTCAGTAATCATTACAACAGTCTCTGCAACAATCTGCTGCTGGTGTTGCATTAGTAATCTGTATCTCGCAGTTCTGTGCACGCATACTGTACATGGCACATACTGTATGTACAGACACTATAGTGAAGTTACCTTGGTGAAGGTAGCCACAATGTAAAAACACTCATTTACAACTACATGTCATGTCATGTGTTCAGAATTTAGCTTAAAGCTGCACTAATTTATATTTTTTTACATTATCAGAGGATTAAATGAGTATGTGTTGTGTTAAAAGGATCACTCTTAGTGACAAACCCACAAATAATCATCACCCTACTCTGCATTTCCCCCCAAAGCTCTACTATGCTCGTTAGCGTCTTTTAGCTCATTGTTTTGGTCTTTCTTGCCCGCCAACTCTGCTCTCGTCCACCTCGTTTCCAGCGGCAGCAGGCAGTTGTGTTAAGCTCTGATAAATTCACTGTACTCTACCTACTTGCTGGTGAACATAGAGGAGCCCTTAGCAGCTAAAGAGCAAAAAAAATAAAAGAGTGAATACAGGACTTACGTTCATTAGGTGGCCAGAAACATGACTGAATGCTAATGTTGCTTTGTGTTGACTGGAATTGTAAATAGGCAACTGTTTGCAAACTCTTCACCGTAACATAGTTATTATCATTAAAATGTATTTGAGTTCTTTCTTTGTAGCTCACAGAAACACACCTACGTACATGATGAGGGTACAATAAACTCCAACTCTTCCACACTCCCAACACATTAGGATGGCAGGTGTAAAGAGGAGGAAGCATATGAAGGGGCTATAAACATGAAAGGCCTTTCTTCTTCGTGAGAGGAGTAAGAAGAGTTAACTAGGTGACTCTGTATGAGACGGGGGTGTGTGTGTGTGTGGGGGGGGGTGTTGGAGGGGGGAGGAAGGGAGGACGGAAAGCAGGAAGGGATGGGGGGTGGGTTGGGGCTGGGGGGAGTGATACTTCTCTGGAAAATGTATTGGTCTAGTTGGAAAAACAGGTCCAAAAAAAAGAGAAGAACAGGAAAATTTAGGGGTGAGGGGAACCGGAGCTTTGGCCTGTGGATGAACCCATCGGGGACTTTGCTTGGTGGGGTCATTCCAAGTTCAGGTCTTTCCCTCGCTGACTCTGCGAGAGTGGAGGAGCTGTCCATGGCTGAAGGGGCCTGCTCTTGACGGCCTCCAGCCCCTGCTGCGAGCCCCCCAGGGGCCCTGTAACACAAACCCATTTCCAGCAGGAGTTCTGTGGGGTGTGTGGGGAACGAGGGCATGCCCTGGGTAAATGGAGGTCATTCTGGGGGTGGGAGGGTGAGGAGAGCCACCTTCACCAATAAATATTTTCCTGACAGTCAGATGAAGGTTTGTTTTTAAAGCTCTCATCCCTGTGTGTCTTTGTAAAGGCTCATGTTACTATTCTCACTGGACACAGAAACAGCTCTGCAATGTGAAAATGAGACTCACAGAGAAAATACTCTGTCTGTGAAAGTGAAATCAAGTAATATAAGAGAAATTGAAAGCAGTTTATTTTTGTAGCTCCATAAATGTACCATAAAAATCCCTTCATTGCTCATTCAACCCTTCTTGACTTCAGAAATGACATGTTCATGAGTGAACTTCAAACAACACAAGTACCAGGTGGGTGTATTAACCGTACAAATGGAGCAGAAGAGTATAAAGGCTTTTGTAAAAGACAAATGAGAGACAATCTATCATTCGACACTCACAGACCAAACAGCAAGTCAGGGGTGGCCAACTAATCAGGCAGTTTGCACAGGCAGCACAGCATGGGTCCTTTGAGTGAATAAGTGGTGCCTCCCATAATGTCAAGAGTAAAGCCTGTACCAGGGGTTAGGGAGAGGTTGGCAGGGAGTTAATGAGATGACTGGTGGGGTGATCAGCAATGAGAGGTTTGAAGACCTATGACACGGCACAAGACACACATTGATAGAGACGGAATACTTTCTAGATTTATGAAGTGTTTGTTTATTGCCTATCACATCAGGTGGCTACGAGGACGCACAAGTACAGACCGCAATCTGACAGAGGCAGTTAGCCTGTTTTCACTCTGTACACTGGCAATTTATTTTGAAGTTATTTTTAATGATACACAATCTCCACTTTTCACTGCTCTTAGTGTAAAACTGCCATTTCAGACTACAAGTCTGGAATAGTAAGTCATAGGTCAGCGTGTGCACAATACTGAAAATTACACTCAATCATCGTATTTCCAGGGCTACGTGGCCAGAATCAATGAGGGCTATGTTGAAATTGCCCATGACTCATTGAGTGAGGAAAACAATGTTATTTAAAGCAGATCATGTTGATATCAAGACTTCTGATCTTTGACTGGAAATGAATAACAACCACTGCGATTCACTCCCAGTATATAAGTATATATTTTTACATTTGTGTTCATATTTGTTATAGTGTACCGAGCTCCTGGACCGTACTCTGAATTTTTATCTGAATTCTCAGAGTTCTTATCAGGTTTAGTCCTTAAAACAGATAAAATAATTATTGTAGGTGATTTTAATATTCATGTGGATGTAGAAAATGATAGCCTTAGTGCTGCGTTTATCTCATTACTAGATTTGATTGGCTTCTGTCAGAGTGTACATGAACCCACTCACTGTTTTAACCACACCCTCGACCTTGTTCTTGTTTATGGGATTGAAATTGAACATCTAATAGTCTTTCCACAGAATTCTTTTTTATCAGACCATTTTCTATTAACTTTTGAATTCCTATTACTGGACTACATGCCATTAGGCAAACATTCCTACACTAGATGTCTATCTGATAGTGCTGTAGCTAAATTTAAGGAAGTGATTCCATCGGCATTGAATTCAGTTCCATGTCTCAATGTAACAGATGACTCCTATGCTAACTTTAGTCCCTCCCAAATTGATCATCTTGTTGATAGTGCTGCAGGTTCACTACGAATAACACTCGACTCTATCGCCCCTCTAAAAAAGAAGATAATAAAACAGAGGAGGTTAGCTCCATGGTATAACCCACAAACCCGCAAATTAAATCAAACATTGCGAAAACTTGAAAGGAATTGGCCCACCAATCTGGAAGAATCACGTTTAGCCTGGCAAGATAGTCTTAAAATTTATAGGAAGGCCCTCCGTAATGCCACAGAGCAGCTTACTACTCATCATTAATAGAGAAAAATAAGAACAACCCCAGGTTTCTGTTCAGCACTGTAGCCAGGCTGACAGAGAGTCACAGCTCTGTTGAGCCATGTATTCCTATAGACCTCAGTAGTAATGACTTCATGAGCTTCTTTAAAGATAAAATTCTAACTATTAGAGAAAAAATTCAGCACCTCCTGCCCTCAGTTGGTACTGACTTATCTTCAAACACAGGAACCTTAGAAACAACTGTAAAACCTGTACATTTAGACTGCTTTTCTCCCATCAACCGTAATCAACTAACTTCCATGATTTCCTCATCTAAGCCATCAACGTGTCTCTTAGACCCCGTCCCAACTAGGCTGCTTAAAGAAATTTTACCCTTAGTTAGCACTTATTTACTAGATATTATCAATCTGTCCTTATTAAAAGGCTATGTGCCACAGTCCTTTAAAGTAGCTGTAATTAAGCCTCTTCTTAAAAAGCCCACTCTTGATCCAGGGATTTTGTCAAATTATAGACCTATATCTAACCCTCCTTTTCTCTCTAAGGTCCTTGAGAAAGCAGTCGCCAATCAGTTGTGTGACTTTCTACACAACAACAAGCTGTTTGAGGATTTTCAGTCAGGATTTAGAGTGCATCATAGCACAGAGACAGCACTGGTGAAAGTTACAAATGACCTTCTAATTGCATCAGACAAAGGACTTGTCTCTGTACTTGTCTTACTAGATCTTAGTGCTGCATTCGATACCATTGACCATCACATTCTATTACAGAGACTAGAACATTTTATTGGCATTAAAGGTACTGCACTAAGCTGGTTTAAATCCTATTTATCAGATCGATATCAGTTTGTACACGTTAATGATGAATCCTCTATGCACGCCAAAGTTAGTCACGGAGTTCCACAAGGTTCTGTGCTTGGACCAATTCTATTTACCTTGTATATGCTTCCTTTAGGCAATATTATTAGGAAGCACTCCATAAATTTTTCATTATGCAGATGATACCCAATTGTATTTGCTCGATCAAGCCAGATGAAACCAATCAATTAGCTAAACTTCAGGCATGCCTTAAGGACATAAAAACCTGGATGACCTGCAATTTTCTGATGTTAAACTCAGACAAAACCGAAGTTATTGTACTTGGCCCCGAACACCTTCGAAACACATTATCTAAAGATATAGTTTCTCTAGATGGCATTGCCCTGGCCTCCAGCGAAACCGTAAGGAATCTTGGAGTTATCTTTGATCAGGATATGTCCTTTAACTCCCAAATAAAACAAACTTCAAGAACTGCCTTTTTTCATTTACGTAACATTGCAAAAATCAGGCACATCCTATCTCAAAAAGATGCAGAAAAACTAGTCCATGCATTTGTTACGTCTAGGCTGGACTATTGCAACTCTCTATTATCAGGCTGCCCCAATAAATCCCTTAAGACTCTCCAGCTGATTCAGAATGCTGCGGCACGTTTACTGACAAGAACCAGAAAAAGAGAACATATTTCTCCAATATTAGCTTCTCTACACTGGCTCCCTGTAAAATCCAGAATAGAATTTAAAATCCTTCTCCTCACCTTCAAAGCCCTAAATGGTCAGGCACCATCATATCTTAAAGAGCTCATAGTACCCTATTACCCCACTAGAGCACTGCGCTCCCAGAATGCAGGGTTCCTTGTGGTTCCTAGAGTCTCTAAAAGTAGAATGGGAGCCAGAGCCTTCAGCTATCAAGCTCCTCTCCTGTGGAACCAGATCCCAGTTTGTGTACGGGAGGCGGACAACCTCCTCACATTTAAGAGTAGGCTTAAGACTTTCCTCTTTGATAAAGCTTATAGTAGGGCTGACTCAGGTGACCCCTGAGCCACCCCTTAGTTATGCTGCTATAGGCCTAGACTGCCGGGGGACTTCCTATGATGCACTGAGCTCCTTTCTCCTCCTCTTCCTCTCCATCTGTACGCCCTTATATCCCATCAATGCTTGTTATTAATTCAACTTCTTCCCGTAGTTGTGTGCTTTCTCTCCTCTCTCTCTCTCTCTCTCCCCTTCTGTTGCTTTCTGCAGGTATTTCTGCCTCCGGAGCTGTTGAGTCTGGATCTGTGGTTTGCGGCCACCTGCTGCCCCCGTGCTCCTGCTCAGCACCCGCTGCTGCTATTACTGTTGTTGCTCTTATTATTAGTATTGCTATTATAATGTTGCTCTTAGTGTTGTTTCTGTTGGTGTTAACATCAATGCCATTACCATATCTATGCTGTATTGAGCTGCTGTATGTTCTCTTTCCTCCTGCTCTCTCTCTCCCGCTCCCCCCTTCCCCCTTCAACCCAACCGGTCGAGGCAGATGACCGCCCACCTTGAGCCTGGTTCTGCTCGAGGTTTCTACCTGTTAAAAGGGAGTTTTTCCTTGCCACTGTCGCATAGTGCTTGCTCATGGTGGGAACTGTTGGGTCTCTGTAAATATAAAGAGTCGGTCTAGACCTGCTCTATTCGAAAAAGTGCCCTGAGATAACTTTGTTATGATATGGCGCTATATAAATAAAACTGAATTGAATTGAATAAGATTTAATGAAAACATCCTCTTATTTCTAGTTTTGTATTGATCAGTCCTCACCTGCATCATGCCTGCATATTTATCTTTTTGCTTGTAATAGAACTTTTCATACGCATTCTGCAATATTCTGAATTTTGCATTAGATTATGTCTGGCCATCTGCTCCACTCAAGAGTGGAAAACTGTTTGCTGCAACTGCAGTGTGTGATGTGATCCACAGCTGGAGACTGGATTTAATATACTGTATAATAACTTAAAGAGACATTCTCCAAAAAGATTTAAAAAGAAACAACAAAATATAAAATTATTTGGTGACTTCAAAACCAGACAAGGAGAGGGACATGGAGAAAAAAAAGGTTTGAATGACAATGCTTTTCTTACACAAATTCAATGACATATGATGCACAATTATACTTTTGCAAAACAGTTAACATAGTGGTAAAACCCCATCACTGTAAACACAATCAATATTATATATGGAATATGTATACTATATCTCAATAGATTGACAGCCACTGCAATCCATATATAATTCAATCTGTGGCAGAAGAAGTATCCCTATTATTTACTTGAATAGCAATACTGCATTATAAAAATAATCCACTCCAAGTAAAAGCCCTGCATTCAGAATTTTACTTAAGTTAAAGTACGGAAGTATTAACAAAAAAAAAAAAAAACTCATTGTGCCGAATGATCCCTGTCAGTGGTCATTATTATTGACATATCAGCATGTAAGAAGTACTTTAATGTTGTAGTTGGCCAAGATGGAGCTAATTTTAACTGCTTTATATTGTTTAATCTATACAATGCATCATATTTCATGGCATGAGCATATGTTTTGTATGTAAAATCTTAATCTGAAAAGCTGTTAAAAAAATGCAGTGGAGTAAAAAGTACAATTGTTCTCACTGAAATGTATGGGGTAAGAGTATAAAGTAGTGTAAAATACAAGTACCTCAAGATTGTACTTAGTTGAGTAAATGTACTTAGATACTTTCCACCACTGAACTGAATCAGAGCTATAAGCAAAATATGATAAAATACAGAAGATTCTTATCATTACAAGTGTTTTATTTCCTTTAAATTTTCAAGATCACATCTGAATTAATCTTGTTGTCCTGAGAACTGCCACTTTGGTGTAAAGGAACATTTTGCTATCCACAAAAGGAACTCGTTTCACAAGCCTGATAAGGATGTTAGAGTGTCTGGTATTTAAAGACATTTTGTCTCCATTGGCAGGTCTGCAGAACCTGTCTCTCCAAGATGCCAGCAGACAGTTTCTGTCTTGTTGACAACAGTGTGATAGAAATAGAGAGGAGGGAAAGCAGGCGGGGTTGTGAAAAAACACAGCATGAAGGGAGAGATTGAGAGAAGTTGAGAGGAGAGGGAGGGTAGAGTAGAGAGGTGAAGGAGGGTGCAGAGGGAACAGAGAGGGGATGGGGAGAGAAGGGGAGGGAGAGAGGTGGGAGTGGGAGGAGGGGGTGGCTGTGCGTGAGTAGAGGACCTCCCCGTGAACTGTGCAGTCGCGAGCCGGGTCATTGGGGCGAGGTTGTCAGAGCGTGCCTGAAACAGTACACCCAGGGGTTCAGCCAGAGTTCACACACTCAGTGTGCAAGATCCATGTCCCTCAGTCAGCGCTCGCCAGCCGTACACCAGCATATACACAGCAACACAGAAAAACTCACATGTATCATCACACACGCATGGAATTCGCACAGATGAGCAAAACAGTGAGTCTCACACACTGTCTCTACATGCATGGTGACATATTGTTTTCATATCAGTGCAAGCAAAGTTTATGTAGGGGAGACGTATGCAAAATAAACACGCACAAGGAAAAGCGAAAGGCTCGCCTCTTGGTGCGAACAGATTTCATGAACCACTGAGACGGTAACTGATAGTGTCCATAGCCAGCAACAACAACAGCAACAGCACCAGTAACGCTGTAACACAGTGAGAAAGATTTTCTTTAATTCCAATCAGTGTGGTTTAAATAGGAGAGGCCACTAAGCCAGAATCCCCTCTGCGTGACTGAGCTCTTTGTGGGAAAGCTGTCTGCTTTACTCCCATTGAAGACTGGTTGGCCCATTGTCAAACCCAGAGCTTGACCTGGTGTTGAACCCAATTGTCAAACTTGCAGTGTAGTGTGGGACCTTGGTGGGGGAGGAGAGGCACCAGAGTGTGGTTTAGCTGACTGAGGCAAGTGTTTGTCATCTCTTGGTCCCTGAAAGAGTTCTGCATAATGATTTCATATGCTTCAGCTAATGCAGTGAAAAGCTGTGAAAAGTGGAATTTCCCGTCAAAGCCTCTTTTTAAAAAAAAAATATATAATTAATGTGGCGATTTTGGCCTATGTTCTCACATTTCATCGAAGCCCCTCCAGTCATGTGGTGACCACCCCAATCTCTCTCCCAATTCTCACGCTGGGGATAACTCAGTCTTGTGTGTCACACGAGGATTTGACAGACAGGCCCAGCTGTGGCAGTCAGGCGCCAGAGCACCACGCCCTCCGAGTCCAAGGCAGACAAGGCCCAAAACCCAGAACAATTCAGTCTTTGTGGATCTACTGGAAACCATCAACTGCATCCAAATGACCGTAAGCTGTAGATACAAGCCAGATGTTGGAATTCCTCGGCTCAGTTCAATCTCAGTCCAGTCTGGCTCATCCAAGCCCAGCGGCAGAGCAGTGGCAGGGACGGGGGGCGGGTAGCTCTGATCGTTCTGTTATATAAAACCCAGTCTAATCGAACAGGAGACGACATTTCAGCCTGTCCATTTGCCATGTGCAGTAGAACTGTCTAATTGAGAAGTTGTGCAAAACTGTAGTGCTTTTATTCGGGGCTTTGTGACAATTGAAAACAGGGCGCAATGTAGTTTTCATCATTTTGATGAAATGCTTTACAATGTACCAAACCCAGTCATGTCTCATGAGGGCAGCTGTGTTGCACATTACTCTATGTATAATTCCTCCTTTCAACCAAATTACCCCCAGATGCCCCCATCTAGATTAGTTATACTTTGTGGAAGGAGTTAAGAGAGCATTAAACCTACTTAAACTGCTTTACCACTCGAAGCTGCCTGAAAAAAATCGTCTGTGTGAGTTAGATAACTTCTTATGCAAAATAAGCTCTCTGAACACCAGATACAACAGTCGAAAGCCATGCGTAGCACTTCTTCTCCTAAAGTATTTCCATTCTCATTTCAAGAGCAGCCTATCGTGTAATCAGGATCACCAAGAGGCCACGATAATATCTTGTAAGGTCTTCAGTGGTCCAATTCTGACATGCTCACAGCGATCTGGTGGGAGACTCATTTGTCCTTTGGCAGGCTAATTACAGCAGGCTGTGCGACCACCCCCCCGCATTCCCAGCCAACCTTTCACCTCTGAGGTGTTGAGCAGGCAATTACTCTTCTTGGCTTCTGTGTGAAGGGTACAAACACAAACTGGCTATTCCCCTCCACCACTCATTTCTCTCTCTTTCCTTTTACTCTCTGGAGTATTCATAGCACTTGGACAACATACAAGTGCAATATAAACACATGCACCCATCTTTAGGTTCAGAAGCGTGTCACGTGTAGGAGGATGGCTCCCGTGTTTTTACCTCCCACATCCTCTATGCACTTGGTTACCTGAAGTGTGTGGATGGTTTTTTTTTTGTTGCTTATGTTAAAGATGTCTCAGACCTCAGAGTGTTAAAATATTTTTTACAACTTCCGTTTTTAGTAGTCAGCTTTAAAAGATAAATACAACCAGAGAGAATTCACACTGATTTGTTTTTCAGTCACTTGCAGATGCCATCTTTTTTTATTCCTCTCACCTCTGTTAGATGTCAGCCTGAGATGCAAATATGAAAGCTGTACGCATGGAAAATCATCAGAAAAAAACCCCCAGTATAATGAGGAACCCATATGTCTAGGACCTCTGTGGCAAAAGTGTATGTTCCATTTTAATAAAGCTAAGAATGAGGGGAGAATTGTACTCCTGTGATGTGAGGGTTTTGAGTGTGATTTTTGCTCAGACATATAACTAAGCCTCATGCTGACTCAATCGTTTAGAAAAGTGCTTTTCAGCTCTCTTTGCGCTGCATGATAACCCACATCCTCTCCTCAAAACCCCCAGTAACAGCTCTCCAGAGGGATGCTTTCATCCTGACGCACACTATGTGTTTGGTCTGTTTCCATTTAGCTAAGTTCAGGTGTAGTTCACAGAGGACGCCAACTCTGGTCATGTGACTTGCATGCAGGCTGTGGGCTTGGGAGGCCTTTTTTTTTGTGTAATACAGTCCTGTGATAGATCGAGAGCTTCTGTGCCAAGAGAACTCTAAAGGAGTGTCTTAACTGTCAGCTATTTTAACATAAGCCAAGAAAATATGCTTGATATTTCATCTATTTTTATTCCTTTCAGCCTTATCAGTGTGTTTGTGGTTTAGTAAGAATCTATGACATGCATCTCATGTCTCCCTTTGTCATGGTGAGAGCAACGGCATGTTAAAAAGGCTGTATAACCTTTTGATATCTGCTCGGTACTCGAGATGAGGGCGCTGAGAGGACGGTGCCCTCCATCTGACCCACATCTGATTCACCTTGAGCAAGGCAGGCTGCTGGCAACAGACACCAAGCCACAGAGTTCACTCGTGCTGCGACACTGTTGCGTAATCTATGAGGAAGCTGCTCTGTAATAAATAAATCTGGCTGAGGCGGTCCATCTGGGAACAACATTTTTTAGCAGAGCTCTCCTGACGTGATGCCTAGTGGGCTTTATAAATATCCTGAGCCCATCCGCGCAATGTGAACTGTGTTTCACCCTCCCACACCCTTCCCCTTTGAGTGTTTGCCTTCTGCTCGCAGTGAAAAACAGGCTTTACTTTGCTTTGTTTGTCCCTCTGCGCTTACCTCCCACTTTCTCCCTGTTAACTGTCAGTGTTCAAAAGCAGAACACTGGAAACCACATGTGAAACAGAACTCTCTTGGCTTCACAATGTAGGTGAATGACCCAGAGGGATTTTTTATGTCATATGGGAGCTCAGGAAGATCATAACTGAAGCTGCAAATTATCTCCTTTTGAAATCTGTGGTAGGGACTGAACAGAAACTATGTATGCATGGCACTTTTCATTTCAAAATGGCAAACTGCCACACCAAAAGCAGACCATTATTTTTTTTAAACACATGATTGCAAGTGAGCAACTCTCCCAGTGGTGCCGTGCGCCACGTCGCTCTGATCTGGTGTTGTTCCTAATCATATCTGTTGGCATGATATGATGTTCCAGAAACAAACTTTAATGAACAACAGGCGATAGCAGGGACACCGTTTTCTGTGTAGCTCCAAAACCTTTTCCCCACAAAGATCACCATATAGATATTCTGTGCTTCTCCACACGCTGTGTAGATATGGCTGACAGCTAGTGATGAATTGAATTTATGGAGAGTTATGCCCCAACTACCAAGTGTTTGACCTTGTGTTGTAGAACTACAGCCCCATCCACCCTAATGCATATGCATGACACATCTACCTGCAACAGTTGCATTCTTTAAATAGGCAACTGTGGCTGAAGTGATTGAATATTTCATGGTAGCATTAAACAAGCAGCAAATCTGAAAAATGAAATGCTTCAAAATAATCTCTGCCATGTTTCCTTGTTCTATTTTGCTGCCTAAAGTGACTCTTAGATACTAAAGTATCTAAGAGTTCCTGCAGACAGAGATACGTCCCTCAAACTCATGTCTCTAATGCCTCAAACTAATTCATTAATGGATTGCAGCTAATTTCCTACATTTATCTACTCTGTGTGTGTGCGTGTGTGTTTTTGAGAACTGACACCCTCTGAGCTTGCTGCTCCCTTTGACCTTTAACACCACAGTGTATAATAACTCTTACAGTTTGACAGGTCAACTGAGGCGTCACGGCTGGCCCCTTGCTGTGGGTTAGGGCTGAGCCTTTTTATCATACTACCTAGCCTGTGATGGATGAACCCAGCAACACACTGGCGAGGGGGCTAACAGCGTTGTTCAGAGAAAGCGGATAAGGCGTTGTAACAAATAACACCTCGCTGAACTCGACTCCACTACCTTCTCGTTGCCCCTGGCTTCAGGCTCATTCAGCTATTTGCTTCAGGCAATGTCTACTGGTGCACAAAACAGACAGACTTATGGGGTTTATCCCAGGTAATAGTCCACTGCTCACATAGCCAGTGTCTGATAGCACTTGTCTTGAGCGTGTTAATGCAAAGTGAGGGGATATCTATAAGGAGCTCTAATGCAAATCTGACAAATTCTGCGCAAAACTGACAAAAACTATGGTATTTTTAAAGAGTAGTAGTAGACAAACATTTTCTATATTTTATAAATACCAAATGAATGTGAAGGGAAAATAGATATGAAGTGTTGTAGAAACACATTTATCATATGCAGCAGAGTCATATTAAGCTTCAAAGTCACAGTGAACCATCTGCCAGGAAACTGGGAGTCACAGGATCTGTAGGTGTATGTGATGTGAATAACGACAGAAACCTGCACTGGCTGAGGTTTTACATGCGTTCAGCATCACTGCACAACAAGCCAAATGGACTCCAGATCCAGGCGCCTATAATATATTTAATGGATCATTGGAGGCTGAATTTCCAAGCCCCTGTGTTGGGATTACAAATGCTTGGACAGCATATAGGAAAAATACACTGAGGCTTGCTGCTCTCTTCTAAAGTACAGAAGAGGGGAATTCTGGGGCGTTCAATAACAAAGGTGCATTAAGGGGTAATGATTTTGACTTGAACTAATAAACATTTAAGATAAACTTGCATAAACATATTTGTAGTCAGTATCAGAGGTGGTGATTCAATTCACTGCAGTCTTTTTAAATAAACCACACTAAAAGAAAAAACAAATGCTCGTAGAGTTCTAATCACATGTTTTAAGACCACAGAACAATCCGAAATAAAACTGCAATGTCCAGCACAGACACCTGGGAATGCGGTCACAGCTGAGACAGCTCTCCGATTTCTCCCCATGTGACCAAACTTTAAGTCCTCTGCTTCCACCTGCGCCTGGTCAGTCACCCTGGAGCTGAGTGCCTTCAGCAGGGAAAAGGCTTTCCAAGCCCCCTTTGATTTATCCAGCATTTGGCTAACCTTGCTCTGAACCTGCCCCATGAGATTTCCAACCATTTTAGCCCTCCTCTTCCAGCATACGTGAGCTACATGCCTCCTCGACCTAGTTCCATCCCAACATGCTTCTTCTCCCACTGCTTTCACAACAGCCCACTCAGAGAATGAGAAACAGGCTCTCGAAGGAGGCTCGGGTTCACTCTCGGCAGAGCCCCCCCCCCACCCAGTGTGGGTCACCTACTGATCATAATGTGCGGCCCTATCGTGAGTGCACAGGAGGGCATTTATGGTTCGCTAGGATTCAAATGAATGTTTATGAGCCTTGTCTGGCAGCCAAAGGGCAGGCGCTATCCCAGCTTTTACAGCCACTCTCATGGGTTCGCCTTTGGTTGTGTGTGCTTGCTTTGACTTGTGCTAAGATATGGGGTGTCTCTCTGTGTGTCAGGATCTGTGATCTCCATATCCCTTCATGTGTTTTTTACTAGGGGTTGAAGTATTACTCTCAAGGCAGCAATGGTAAAGGTCTTTGTGTATGTACTCTATGTGTGTTTGTTTTACAGAACCCAAAGACCGTAGAGTTCTTGTCTTTCAGGTTGACAGTCACATTTTACTTGTGTCCCTTCAATGTTGGCTGGTTTCATAATCTTCAATATTTAGCAGAGAATCTGTTGTCATGCTGCACATATTTTATTCCATGTTACAGAGTATTGACTTCATTTTTAACCTCACAGCGAGAAAGGAAACAGCATGGCCCACGGATAAACACAAATTTGAGCTCCGTTGCATTTTCA
The DNA here is from genome assembly GCA_005408345.1 of Macquaria australasica. Taxonomy (NCBI): domain Eukaryota; kingdom Metazoa; phylum Chordata; class Actinopteri; order Centrarchiformes; family Percichthyidae; genus Macquaria; species Macquaria australasica. The sequence goes on along the minus strand of SEMN01000293.1, from coordinate 352,471 downwards.
CTGAACATTGCTCTTTGCTCTGATCTAAATATACTAGTTACAGTCTCAGGAGGAACAATCAGAGCATCTCGGTAAGCAAACAGAAGGAATGAAATTATGAGGTCTTGTTTCAGGTCTGTAGATAAGGAGGTGCTTTGTGTGTTTTTGTATGACAAGTCAGCATGTTAACCAAACTGTCTTTTTAATGTGTGAAAGCAAATGCTTTTTTTTGGTCAAATGTCATTAACTGCCATTTTATGTGGCGTAAAAGAGAGGGGTGAGACTTTCAGTATAGACAGATGATCATCTTACCAAATGTAATATTATACACAGCAGTAACATTATAGGCTGTGGTAATTCTAAATGGTGCATTGCTTCTCTCCTTCAACTGAAAGGACTGTTTTTCAACTCCAGCTGTACAGTTGTACTTGATTTGTATTTGTGTATTTTCCTAATTCAAAAATGGACAGTCTAGATATCATTTAGTTTCAACACAGGCTCCACATGAGGTTAAGAAAAGCACAGCTGAGTGTGGTATTTTCATTTTTACCACAGCTCCTTCTTTCACTGTGATAAACCTCAATGTGGTCAGATTTTAGCCTCATCTCATTAAACATTAACAAGTTCTGATTCACTGTCTACCATCCGTGATGTGAAAAAGAGCACAAACCCTCCTTAACGTGATTAGTTATTTTATTGCAGCTCATGATCCCTAATGGTCTCGTGTTTTTGTGGAGCAGTATAACCTGAACTTTTCAGTTTGCTTCCATTTAGGTTTGGTTCTCTCTGTTGGTCTCATCGTTATTTGTCAGGATGGCCTTCATGCACCGGGCAGCTGACTATTCTCAAAATTACAGGTGTCACACATAACAGCAATGACAACAGCTTCTTATTGGGATGGCTTTGTCTGGTAACTATAGACATTAGTAGTGGTACACACACTGGTCCTTAAGTTGCTAAATGACTAATCGGTCTTGTTGTGTAACTGAGGTTCCACTGTATGAAAAAAGCACAATTTTGATAAGGTGTTCTATTAGGAGTTCAAGTAGTCCTTGACGTACAGGCACCATCACTCCAAGGCATGAAAGGTATTGACCTGTTTGAGTTCAGAAACACCTGCACAAGTGGAACACTGATCAATGCAATAACCTTCAAAAGGTCTGTCTAACTTGCCTCAGTGAGTCAGCTGTGTGAGCCACCGAAATTCTGTGGAACAAAGGTACATGTGATTTTTAGGGCTAGGTGCTAATTGCATGCATGGTGGGAAACAACTAGTGTTATGATAAAAACAATAAAAAGTTTGAATTCTTTATGTATTCTCAGTAAATACAATCTAAGTCAACATGTCTAAACTGTTGTGTTTATACTAAAATATGAGTGGAGTGGAAAGAGATATTTCAACACAGGAATGGGACATCTACCCTAAGGCTTCCCCCTAACATCCCCACCATGGACACAGTTAAGTGTGCAAGGTGCTGTTGTTTCCCTGAGGTTATTTCAGTTTAACTAACAGTTCAACATTTTGGGCAATACGCTTAATTCTGCATATCTTGCAGAGAGTTAGATGAGAAGATCAACACCAGATTTTATTGACCTTTGGCCAAAGCCAGGGTAGCTGTTTCTCCCTGCTTTCAAGTCTTTATGCTAAGCTAAGCTAAGCTAAGCTAAGCTAGCTGCTGGCTGTAACTTCATATTTATTGAACGAGTGGTATCGATATTCTCGTCTAACACTGGGCAAGAAAGCAAATACGCACTTTTTCCCAAACAGTAAAACTATTCCTTTAATATACTAAGTTGTTGTTTTCTGTTACAGGGTTTCATTCAGCTCACATAAGATGAAATCAGTTTCTCCTCTTTGGTCGAAGGTGTTCATCAGCTACTGTAGCGTTAGATCAGAAGCTCCTTGAAAATTTCCCATGGGGACAGACCTTTGTTTCATTTCAGTTCAAAGTTGTTGTTTTTTTCACAATCTTTGGTCATTCAGCTAGCAAGCTTGGCTCCTCCCGATTTTCAGACATGCTTTTTCTAGTTCTTAAATAATATCCTCAATCGAAAGGTAATTGTGAGACTCTGGCATTGATAAATCTCATCCATTGTGAATTTCCACAGCTCCCTTCCTCTGTTTTGCGCTAAAGCCTTGGACCATGCTCAGGTTCATATGCAATAAAGCGAAAGAGGCTCCATATTGTCCCATTATTTTTCTGCAATAGTTGCCTCTGGGGTTTCACTAATGCACATCACATTTATATGATCTACTACCACAAACCTGTAGCAGTCGCAGACATTGTAAGATTGTATGAGAATAAACCAAGGTAACAAAACCAAATTTGATATATTGTCAGCTTCATAACAGACAATAAAATAGTTAACTTTTTGACAAGTTTACTTTTAACTTCAATAATTAAGGCCTTAAAGTGACTGCTGTCCTTTTAGGGATAAAAAAATACAGTCTCTATGTCTGTCCGCATTCATTCACTCCACATGTGTGAGGACGAGGTCCTGACCGACTTGTTTTGAGTTCATTATGGTTTTGGAGAATTACACCACCCCCCTGCACAATTTTCTGACTGCAGAGAACAAACAATAATACACATGCCCACACCCAAGGGTTTGTTTTATGTTTTGACAACATTGTCAGTCACAGTCACTGAGCTCATGCTTGGAATAAATCAAGGTGTTATCACACTGCCATGGGAGTCAAAACCCAGACACAAAACAATGTGTACTTCCCAAGTGTTCACCTTTTCTATTTTCATCATGCACAAGGAAACACGGGTGCATCTCTAAAACTCCACTTTATTATCTTGTTTTGATTCAAAGACACATTAAAAAGAGTATAAAAAAGAAGAAGTGTAAAAACAGACTAAACAAGTGTCACAAAAAACTCCCAGAATAACTACTGGTACAGACCTATGTATGCATGGCTTCTGTTCAAAGTGAGAATGGCATTAAGTCCTCCATACTATACACATATGGGACCAGGGTGTATCCTGCAGTTTATCAATTAATTTTACTTGCAGAGGCAACCACTTTGCATGTCCCCTAAGTGTTCGTCTTCACACTGTCATGGGGCCTCCACCACTTCCAGATGTCTTAAGGTCCATATTCCCTTCATTACACCCCAGAGCTGTTGAAGTTGCTCTCACATTGTGTGCAATCCAGGTTCATGTCCTCCCTTTGAACGTGTTCATGCAGGTATAGCTCCCAGAAAACTTGTGGATTTCTTCAAGTGCAACTTGTGGCATGAAGCTAAAACAGTACATAAAGACCAGGGAAAGAATGTTAAGCATGAAACAATTATGGTGATGAAAACAAAACAAACAAAAAAAGATATGTTAAATGAGATTTTTTTTTACCTTTTCAGAATGACAAGGGCATGCATAGTCCATGGCAGGTAGAGGAAGGCCTTGTCAGCTCTGACTGCATCCACAGTCCTCTGGGCAACTATCTCAGGTTTGAGAGGTGGAAAGAGCTGGGGAAACCTACAAAAGAAAAGAGTAACTTTGAGATACAATGATGATCATTCTGATAAAATGAAGAATGCATTTTCAAGGTGTATCCATTGGTCATAACAGGCCCTTTGGTGGACATTTGAAACTACAGTGGCAACTGTATATGCGAAGCCTGCTTTAGGTAGCTTGACATGCCTTTTATGGCAGCATAGCAACACATTTTAGATAAACTGTTGGTGCAAGCTGCCAAACTCTACATTAATGTGAAAGATCGGTGTACTCATACATCTGTACAAGAACATTCTGTCTCATAGATGCAAAGCACCTCACACAGTTGAAAGTATCAAGGTTCAGTGTCATCTATAAAGGCCTCAAGACAGCCACTATGGGGCAGACAGACTGACGATAAATAAAAAAAAAAAAAAAAATCAATGAATTGCTTAATGATTGAGTGACTATGCAAATTCTTTTTTTAGGTCATTGTGGTGCAACAATTTTTGACCAGTGTTTTAAAATGTTATTTAAGGGAGAGTTGATAGAGAACATTCTCAGTCACAGTAAAAGTGCGGGGGAGTATCTGCAAAGAGCCGAAGGGTTTCGCAAAGTCATAAACTCACACTTTAGAGGTTCCCAGCTCTGTGACTATCTTTTATTGTGAGTACCTCATTACAGAGGAAAGGTCAGGGGGTCACCAAAGTCTGAAGGATACATTGTCTGGGATCCATGAATGTCTGTGCAAAGTTTTGTGCCAATCCATCAAGTACATGACAAGCTCTTTGACTGATAAGTGGAAACTTTGACCCACTGGTGGGGGCTAGATGAGAAGTCAGGGGATCACCAACCTCATTAGAATTTATCCTCCAGGGACCTTGAATATCTATATATAGCAAATTTCACAGCAATCCATCCAATAGCTGTCAAGATCTTTTACTCTGAACCACAAATGTCAACCTCACAATGGTGTTAGAAGAAAAGTCAGGGGATCCCTACAGCCAGTAGGATTTATCCTGTGGGTAACGAATATATATGGAAATCCATCCAATAGGTGTTGAGGTATTTCAGTCTGGACCAAAGTGGTGGACCGGCATTGCCATCGCTAGAACCACAATGCTAGTATGGCTAAAAAAACAACCAGTTACACATAGCATCTATAAATACCTGACTCTCATGCCCTGGAACATGTCTGTATTGGTGTGGAAGGGAAGCACAGTGGTGCAGCCAACGCCAGGACAGTCCAGCAGGCCCAGCGTCAGACTTTCCATAAAGGCCAGCGATGAGGCCTTGGAGGTGCAGTAGTCTATGGCCCCAGGGATGGGAGACTGGGACAGGATGGAGTTTATGCATACTACATGGCCATGCTGCAGCTCCAGCATCCGAGGCAAGAAGGCCTTTGTAGTCTGGGATAAGGGAAAAAAAGGGAGAATGAAGCAGAGAATAAAGACAAGGTGGAAGGAAGCATGGAAATATAAGGTGAAATATATTCAGTAGAGTAAAAAGAGACAAGAGAAGCAGGCGTACAGTGTAGCTACAGATTAAATTTCCATTCCCATTTCGTTGATAATTGCATTTCTGTCTGCAGGTGACATAGTCTTTTGATCTTCATTCAAAATAAAAATGCCGAAATGCCACGAGTTTCAAAACTCCTCTGATGTTTCAGGGCCTGAGAGGCGATTTGGAAATACCCCACTTAACCTGCCATAATAGCAGTCATGATTGACAAGTCTGGGGATGCCTACTGTAAATACTGCCATGCTGTAATCAAAATAGGAAAATGATAAGGATAATCTGCTTGGAGGAATTCCCCTACTTCTGCATGCAAACGGCCTCTGCTTTAATTCTGCAAGTCTTACCCAGAACTGTCCCATGGTGTTGATGTGTTGGGATTTCAGAAGGGCGTCGTCATCGCTGTCCATCAGACTTTTGCCGTGGACTACAGCTGCGTTGTTCACTAATATCGTAACATCTCCCACCTGAGATTAAAAAAGCACAACAATAAAAAAAAAAGAACACTGTCAAAGATCTTATGCATTTCTTGTCTGCTTGAGACAGAGATGATACATTTGTGCTGCACCAGAGCTGTCAGCAATATTCCCCGCTCTTATTCAGATATTTCAGATGAAGTGTAATCTATACACCAGATGGGAGACAGAGCAGCTCAGAGCCAATATACATACAGAGAGGCATTACAGAGAAATATTTTATGAAGTGTTTCACTGTGTGCAAATGTCATTTCTCCTTGTGCAAGTAGAAGTTTCTTTATAAACATTAAGCTGGTGTACCTTTTCTCTAACCACCTTGGCTTGCTTGTAAACCTCCTCCCGATTGGCCACGTCGCACAGGAAGTAATGGCACTCTGTTCCTGAGAGAGAGATCTCTTCTGCTGTTTCTTTGAGGCACTTTTCTGTTCTGCCCCACAAGATCACCTAGCAAACAAAAATAACATTTTTAAAGGTTAGAAACAAACAGAGAAATGTTCTGCATTGAAACTGTGCCGAGTTCAGAAGCAAATCAAGTGAACCGTTGCTTATAAATGGAACAAAAAGGGTTGTTTTTACAGTTAGTCATCAACAAAACATTACGTATGTTTTGCGCAATTTTTCTGGCAATGAGACTTGGTGCAACTGTGGAGATCTTTGAGCAGCTATGCTCTTTTCATTCAGAGAACAGAGAGGCCATTTTCACTCCAACAAATAGTTTTCGAGCAAGATTAAAGGCTTGGGGGTTGCTGTGTGAATGAACTGTCTCTTCATCCACCCGGAGACTAAATGAAGGCCGGTCATTTGAGCAGGGAACATGGGGTTGGACGGAGGTGGGGGACTAGTGATTGGGCAATTAGATCTGTCAGTCTTTGGGGTCAGGGAAAGGTAATGAAATCAGGGGGTGAGCCCTCCTCATTTCTCAAACACAAATTCTCAAAGAGATTACACGGCCTGTTGGGCAGATGAACCCCGTCATTTCTGGTCAGGGAGTCTGAAAACAGTGCGTGTGTGGAGTGCTGAGGACGCCAGTGTGGGATTTGGCTGGTTGCCCGTGACCAAGGTTAATATTTGAGCAAAAAGTCTTCTGGAAAGTGATCTTGTATATGTGAGGGACAGAAAGACGCCGTGTGTGTATGCAAACACACACAAAAGACAGCGTGTCTCTTGCCACTGGCAAGGGTTCCATTGCTATAGATGATCACACATTTCTTTTGCACGCATTGAACCTGTCATCTTGCAGTAACAGGACACTTTCACATAGTGCAAATCGTTTAAAATTTGCTCAGCATTTGTCTAGAGCCAAACATAACATACAGCAATTACAGTATATTAATTTGCACAGCCACAACCCTTAATAATCACCAAATTACTGTGTTGCTATTTTTTAATGCAGTATTCTTGTGTCAATAACTGTCTGATGGTGATAGTGTCAGAAGCAAACCAAACACCAACACTGTAAAGCTCTAGGGACATCAAAGATTACAGTCTGGAATGTGTTCTTTATTTCTTTATCAGATCCGAAGCAATAAGGTTTGGCTCCCTCTGTGAACAGCCCTTGTTTGAGTTGCTTTTGATTGGGTTTTTTTGTTTGCTTCATTTGCAAGCCCATTTGAGTAATCAGTAAGGCAGACTTGATAAATAACTGAAAGCTTTTAATAGGATTTGAGCCCTTACAAACAAAGCTGACAGCTCTCATTAAAAGTCAGCACTCAAACTGTGCTCTCCTGTTAAAATGTTATTTAATTCATTAGGTTTATCACCCGTCACAACACACAGGACCCTCAGAACAAACAAGCATTGGCCAAATTGCTATCTGGATAGAAACGGTAAGAAAACAATTTTAATTGACCTTGCACAAGCCCTTGCGCAAGACTTAACGTCAACACATGCTGTAAGTAAAAGCTCTCTAATCAACAAATTAATGTTGCAGAGCTTGACACAAGACCTTGGGAGAGAGTGCAGATGCCACTCAATACTGGCTGTGGTTTATGTCTCCGTGTCCCCAGTAGCTCCAGCTGAATTACAGTGATACTCTATCTTTCAGGTCTGAATGTATGGGTGGGTATGAACCCTCCTTTTCACACCCATTGTATGGGCCAGCAGAGAGGCAGCACACAGAGGGGGCAGCAGGAGTTCAGGAGGCAGTCGCCTGCCGCTGTCTAATTACTGCGGAGACAGCAAGGTCAGTTGCAGGGCAATACCCAGCTGGGAGCGGTGTGCTTCCCGCCTCCAGCACAACACACATACTCACACCCACATAAACCTGTTGTCAGTGCCTCGATCTTCCTTGCAGTGATCTCTCTATGTAATGTTAACAACCACATAAAAATCGATGTTTTCTGCAAACACTTTCTTCTAGAGTTGTTGTCACGGTACTGAAAAATACTTGGAAAAAGAGCTTTGAAAAAATATGCTGTTTAAAGTTGTCAACTATTTACTGGGATTGTTTTGAAAGCCCTCGCACAGTGCTCTGAACTTGGATGCCGTTTCTGAAAATACTTTGGTCTGGTTTATTGTTTCAGAGCTCCATTCTGCAACGGTTCCCCCCTAATAGCACACAAGAAGACCTGGCTCCCCTCCTGAGTCCTCGGCTCTCCATCTCGCCAGATTCTTTCATCAACGCTGTAGTTAGTCTTCCTCACACCGTGAAAACACTAAAGCCTGAGCAGAGGGAAAAGGAAATTCCGGCTGCCAATCACAAAGGGGCTCAAACTGGGGTGAGCGCGAGTTCGTAGAGGTTAGCCCTATTCATAATTACCGTCCTATTTCCTTTTAGCATCTCCTTAGGCAGGGAGTAATTGTCATACACATTACCACAGGTGTTGTTTTCAAAGCCTTCACACCTTGATAATACCCAACAATGGGGTGCTGAAAAGCATGGTGACATCCTTTGTTGTGCAGCTGCAAAGTAAAGCTTTTAAAACCCGCTGGTTTCTTCTTGCTCATTCCCCAAGGAGATGGCATTGAAAGACAGAGGGAGGCAGTTAGTGTTTCATTAAGCTTTTAGCAATGTTTTCAAGCTGCTAAAATTGCGCCTTAAGAGAGCATCCGAGATGTGGCTTCCATGTCACACATGTACGGATAATTACAACCCGCAGCTTTCAGCTGGGCTGCTCAATGCTTTCTACCAGGGAAATTACCACCATTTTCTGCCATGTGTAATGATTGCTCCCATCTGAGGTGATCAAAAATAGAGCTGCTCTGTATTAACACGTTACTGCTAAAAAGACACCAGCGGCTCATCAGGCACTCAGCTGTGTAATGTTCACCCACTGGATTGTATCAGTAGGTGGCAGGGCTTTCTCTTACCAAGCCTCTCTTCTCTGGAATCGTTTTCTGGTCAAAATTCGAGACGCTAGCTCGGTTGACTCATTCAAAAGTAATCTCAAAACACATCTATTCGCATCAGCCTTCAACCTCATTTAGTCTGCTGTAAGTACTAAACTATGGTTATCCAGCTTATAATCAGTTTTACACATTTTGTATGTGCATGTTTTCATCTGTATCCAGGTATGAATGTACAGGAGTTTTATGTGCATATTGTGTATTGTTGTATTCGACCTCACTTTTTATGTTTTTAAATATTTTTTTTAATAATGTTTTATATGTAGTTTATCTCACTTTTATATATTTTGCTAATGTTGCACACAGCCCTTTGAGACATACTTTGTGATCTATTGGGCTATAATAAACTTAGCTGGAAATGATGATAGGAACAGAGCCTGACCTGCAGTGATGAGGAACTGTCTATGTAGCCAGTGGAGCATTTCAGGCCCAAGTGACAGCTCCTTGTTAGGGGAGGGAGGGATGGTGAGGGTGGGGAGAGACAGGATGGTGCATGGCTTTGATGGGTGGGGTGATTCTCTGTAATTCGCAGGACTAGATGAGTTACTTTTAAACTGATTTCCAGTAAGAATATTGATTTGCAATTCAAGGATATTCAATGGATTAGTCCAACTCAGCAATGTAACCAGATGACTTTGGGATTCACTTAACTTTAAAATCTATAGAACAGCATGCTACACAGTTGTTTCTACTCGAGAGCAATCAAAGCATGGGTAACAGCTTGCAAAATTCACCTTAGCAACAATCTGGGAAAAATAATGATGAATCATAACTTCCGTCTCATAGTAAAAATGACTTGTCATCACATTTCTGACCTATTTTGACCTATGACCTCATAAGAATCTGTCATTTGATTACATTGCATATCAGTTACTGTAACGGGTTAGAACAGCCACCTTTAGACTAATCCAAGATAATGTAATCTGTTCCTCTCTAACTCTTTTTGTTGGGTTCATTTTGTTTTGCATACACTCCATAAAAGGCATCTCATGTGAAAACAAAATCTAATCTGGCTTTTATTAAAAACATTATGGAGCCTTTTGTTGTGTTGTGATATGTTGGCAGAATTTACGACAAAAACTGCTCAAAAAAATTGCAAGAAACTAGGGTAATTGCAGGGCTGTTGTTATGTGAATGGCTTTGAAGCAGTTTTGGAGAGGCTTTGTGCACATATCCCCTCCACTCCAGTATACACGCAAACACACACACACAGGCAGGGTCAATGCCTTAATCACAGCCCAAAATTTAGGATAATACACTTTCTAGACATGTCAGCCACACTAGAATCACCACAGACCTTAGCAGAATGAATGTCAGCCCCCTACTGCACTTAATCACTCAATCAGCCATAAATGCTGTCCAGACCTGCCCTCTGGTTGACCCAAGCTGTTGTGCAATACTTGAACCAAGATTGAGGGCAGTGTCTCCAGTCTCACTGGACCAACTTGGCTACTTAGAGGTTATGATCCCTGCTTTCATAGAACAGTGGAACAACAATACACTTGGGGCAGGGTGGACATTGGGGCTACCGGGAGGAGGGAGGTGTGTGTGTGGGGGGATTCAGGCTGCCCAACTACATCTGCTGGTTTTGACACAAACTAACGTACATCAGAAGCATACTGTGCCAAAACAAACTACTTGCAAAATAACTTCAATAGTTAGCTAATGCATTTCTTTGGAAGGATAAATGTGGGTGCAACAAGTTGCCTGTAGTTAAATGAAATTACCTTTCTGGCCCCCTGCTTGGCAAACTCTTTGGCCAGGTGACGCCCGATGCCTCGTCCCCCACCGGTGATCAACACCACCTCCTTGGTCAGATCCTTCCTTCTGCTTGGCAACAGCGAAAAGAAACTTGCTCTGACTATATAATAGAGCATTTGGACCGGGAAAAGAAACATACGACACGCGCTCTTCAACTCCATCTCGGAAAAGTGCTCACGGGCAGCCGACAAGTAGGCTATAATATTTACGCTGCAAGTTTACGCGCACAACTGACACCCTCCAACAGTGCAGAAACAGCGACCTATGAGCTCCTGCAAGTTTATCCGCATGCAAACAATCTCATGTGCAGCCTCAGAAACTGCTGCATGAGTAATCCACTGGCGAAAAAATATTAAAAAAAGCAGAACCGTCTGACTTCAAGGAGCTCTGACATGTTAGTCGACATGCATCACGCTCTCGAAATGTGTGAGTGATCAGTCATTACGCCTGTCAACCACTGGTAGAGACGCAGAGACGTGAAACACAAGTCCAGGCGACGCTCCGTGGTGTGCGCTACTGAAACCGCTGGGCTTTGGTGTTGTGTTTCTGTCCTGTCCTGTCCTGCCTTATATATTACCGCCTCTGCCCTGGCTTCGCTACTTCCACTAGTGAAAGGACCTGGATGAGCCTAAAGGAGAGGTTTCTGAGGGCATTAATCCTGATTGACATGTTAAGTGGGGATGAATATTTTGCTCCAGTGCCCGTCTGCCCTGAGTGGTTGCGTACTTGCCTCTTCCCCACCCCCTTCATGTGCCTACAGTGGTGGTTCTCAATCTGTGGTCCGGGGCCCCCCAGTGGTCGCCCCACTGCGTCCCAGGTGGGTGCCCAATCTTGTTTGGGAATGTTTAACTTTATATTGACTCGAACTTAACCTCATTGCATAAAGTACACAAAGATGTTGCAATCACAGGTTTCACTGACAGTTAATGCAAAATAAACAACCAAACATAAAAATGATTGAGAGCCCTGGTCAAATAATCCTTTCTCCAGCCCCCCTTTTAATTAAGTGAAACAAATAAGCAAACAAACAAAGAACCAGCTAAGCACTAATTGTAACCATAACACAAAGCCCCCCAAATAAGCAATCTTACTGCCCTACAAAGCCAAAATGCAGTAACTACATATTTGGTCAAACCTGACTTAAAACCAGAATATGACTTTTTGACATCTGTTTTACTATATAAAATTTACTATGCCATATTAATGTATAATTTCATTGAAAACGACATGTAAAGATACAGTTCTGCCACAGACAGACAGCTAAAACAACATAGATATATCAAGTGAAAGCTAGCTGAGGAGATAGCCACTGCTAGCCTTAAAGCTCAATGTGCTTTGTTCCTGAGCCCTTTTTGTCATTGAAAAATGTCAAATTTGATGAAAAGACATCTTAGTAATTCTGTTTGTTATTCCACATAACTAACGGGGCAGAAGGTAAATCTCATGATGAAGAAAACGAGACAGTTAAACTAGTTAAAAGCTAAAAGGTAACTAGCCTAGCTTAGCAGAGTAGCAGTAGGCCTAACTTCTGTCTTAGCTTTAGACTCTATAGAGGAATTCATGTGATTTGGTGTATTTAAGTTGCCTTAAAATGCATAAAATTAAGGTATTACAACATTTCTATCTGTTACACAGTTTGTGAAAACTTTTAAACACTTTATTCTCATCTTCACTGTTTCAGTAGTTACTGCTCTCTGCCTTTGCAGGGCAGTATAATAGACAGACGTGTAAAATCTGTTTCAAAACATACAAGAACTGGAAAATATCTGAAGGGATTGCCATACATTGTGCAATCTGGGTTCAAATTCCACAATGACAAGTATCTGCAGATTGTGCCCTTTACCTCTGCTTTCTTCAGCCTTAAATGCTGATGCTGACAAACCTGCAAACAAATGTGTAGCCTCAAAATACATGTAAAAGTCAAGTCTAGGTGATTTGCTGTATCAAAAGCTCACATAAATGACAGCAAATGGTGTCTTTAGTTTTATAGGCATGCAAGCATTTATTACACAAAATTCAGTCTGTCCTACATTTGTAGTGGTCTCCTATGCGCAAAACCACATCAGTTGTTTTAACCCAATTTGTTGTGGTAACAGTATTTTTTGAAGCAGACTATCTTTCTGTGTGCGACAGTGCAATTTGGGAATTAGGTCAGCCCGGTCTCAGAAGCTCGGCAGGGTGACAAACAGAAAACTGCATGAATACCTTCTAAACAAATGAATTCACAGGCCTCAGACAAGATTCCAGTCTGTGATTTTTGGCCCTGGCACTGTGATTTTTGCTGGGTATCGCTGAACGCAGGGCTTTTTCAGCAACTGGGATGGGTTTAAAGAGCAGCCTCACAATGGTTGCTTTGTGCTGGGCTCAGCTACTTAGGGAAGGCAGAAAGGCTCTCAGGGGCTGCTAAAAACTCCACCAAGACAACATGACTCCAGATGCTGTCTTCATTTCTGAGATTTACAAAATGTGAATCCAAAGTCAAGTTGCATTGGAAGCTTATACCAACATATTCTCAGCTGAAGTTAAATTCAATATAAGTTAGTGGATTTGCATAAGCAAGAAAAAAGTCTAAAGATATACATTAAAGTGAGTGCCAAATGGGTTCTGGCTGCACGCAAAATGCAAAAATGTAAATAGTGTATATTTCAGAAGGCACTGTTATTTAAACTCATGCTATCACTGCCATCTACAGATCAGCAGTGAAAGTTCAGATAAGGGTGTTCTCAGTCAGCCTCAACAGGGAGCATCTCTGAACATTTCCTTCCCTTAGACACCAGACAATCTCCTCAATACCAGGGGCATGAACGACAGCAGGAAAAAAAACACAACCTTCAGATATCTGTGAAAATATTGCTAGAGATTGGAAAGCAATGTAATGGGTGCTGTGGACATGTGTGAGTAATTGGATAACTATTAACATAAAGAATATTATGTGCAATATTCCATAATGGAACAACTTGGTTTCTTTGGGAAACATGTAATTACTTTGACTACACAGGCATAAAATATGTTGAAGAATATAATTATTTTTTCCTAGGCAACAGGCAGCCAAACATGTTATTAAGTGAAACCAAGGTCAGAATGCATTGCACGCAGATGTGGGAGGGTTTGAAAAGTAGCTGAAAGCAGGTAGATAAAACATTTACTGCTAATGACTTACCTTCAGCAGAGCAGACCAGCAACACCATGGACATCGGCTCGGCAATTTTAATAATTGGCTTCGCTGCTCTTGTTGCAGCCTTCCTCCTTCTGGTAATTGGACTTGTGTACTCGGAGCTGATGAATTCAGACATTCCTCGTGGGGTTACAAATAGTGGGAAACTGCACATGGTTCATGGCTTGTTTGTTGGCACAGCAATTGTGGTGAGTATCTACAGCATTTATGGAATTTTTGTTGCTTATTATTTTATGTTTTCAGTATGTTATTGTATCTGTTATAATTAACTTTTTTATTATTAAATTAACTTACACCTTAGAGTAAAGGAAAATGCCTCTGCTTGTGCAAGATAAAAAAAAAAATCAACTCTACTCTTTTAGGCCCTTGTCAAAGATGGCTGTCCTTTCTTTGTCCTCCAGCAACTGATAAAGCTCAGAGAAATGTTAGATAAGAAATCAAGTCTAACAAAAGTGCAAAAAAGGCAAGGTCATGTGTTCCCCTTCTTTGATGTTGTCATAGTAAATATGGTTTCTCAGAGAGAATAACTTTCACTTTGACTTTACCCATCAAGAAATTTTTTTTTGTTTTGTTTTTACATTGCTACTTGCAGTAAGTCTGTGGTTCCTCTCCTACAAGGGCCGGATCCTACATCGACTGGGTATTTGTCATCAGGTCAGCTTTATCCGATGGTTTGTGGCCTTTTTCCTGACTCGCTTAAATCCAGTTCCCGTGGGCCTGCGAGTAAAGGACCTGAAGTTTTCTGAGGTGCCGGTGCGAGTCTATGAACCCACCACTGTGTGTGACGGCTTGAGAAGAGGTCTTGTGTATTTCCACGGAGGAGGATGGGTGATGGGCAGTATAGGTATACAAAGTTCAGATCATTTACTTAAGAATTGGAGAATGCCATAATGTAAAACAACAACAACAACAACAACAACAACAACCTCACTTACTACAATAAGAAATTATTTGATTATATATATGAAAGATATACTTTCATATACTTTCATACATACATAATTGAGTTTGACATATAGATTTAAATTCATCATTTATGTATGTCAACACACCTGTGTTGGTCAACTGATTATAAATGAGCATGTAGGCCTATTTTATTGCTATATTTCTAAACTTAAGTGATGCAAACAAACATTTAATAGCATCAGCAAACATTAATGATTTTGTTTATTCATTTGTTGTCTAGTGTTAGGACCTATCAATCAATTTGGGGATAATAGCAAGTTCCCCTCCTGTGTTCGAATTTTGCCGATGGGCAGGTCCACACTTTATTTTACATTTGGCTCAACAATTCTGAGATGGGCTCAGAGTGTGCATTTTTGTATTAATATACTGTATTTTAATGTTGTATCATGTCCATGTGATGCTAAAGTCTGACTACTTTATAGACTGTTGGGCAGTTCGATCTTTAACAATTCATCACCTTTTTAAAAAATATTCATATTTTTGAATGTTATGTATCTGCAAAGTAACCAGTAGGCTAACTATAAGATACCCAAGCAAAAAGTAAAAAATATAATATTTTCCTCTGAGATGTAGTGAGGTAGAAGAAAGTCATTCAATATAGAAATACTTAATTAAACTACAAAATTGTGAAATGTTCCATTTCAGGATGTAAGTTAATGTTTATTGAATCTAATTGATTTCTCATCAGTTTCTTTCTTCTTAATACACAAAAGGAGATGAGTGTAGGTAGAGAGAGAAACAAAAATGGTGGATGGATGTCCTGTCTGCAGTGCTTGGTTGCTTCTTATAAAATACCATATCTTTTTCTAACTGTGATGTCCTGCTAATCCTGAACAGATTCCGTTGATGAAGTCTGTCGGCACATCGCCAAGGAGTCGGACACCACTGTGGTTTCTGTCGGGTATTTAAACTTTTTCACATAAATATCCAAAACTTCTTTTCTCTGCCAAAGACCCAGAATTTAACATATTGTCCCTCCGTCTTCCCTCTCACCCCTCTAAGGTACCGATTAGCCCCTGAGCACAGGTACCCTGCCCAGCTGGACGATTGTGAGACAGCGACGTGTCACTTCCTGTCTGTGGCTGAGGCAGAGTTCAGCGTTGACTCTCGCAGAGTGGCAGTCGGAGGAGACAGCACTGGGGCTAACCTGGCAGCAGCACTGTGCCAAAGGCTGGCGAGGAGAGAGGATGGACATCTGCCGTTCCCCTGCGCTCAGGTCCTCATCTACCCAGCCCTGCAGATGGCAGATTTCAACCTGCCCTCATACCAGCAAAATCATGCTGTGCCCATATTGTTTCGTGGCCGGATGGCGTTCTACTTCCTGCAGTATCTCAATGGGGACATGTCTGTGTGCCAAGATGTGTTGGAAGGCAACCATGTCCCCACTGAGCTCAGGCCATGCTATGAGGAGTGGCTCTCCCCTTCCAACCTACCTCCTGAGTGCCTTGTACGGGGTTTCCGTGAGCACCCAACCCCAGAATATGATGGGGAGGTGTATCACACAATCAAAGCTGGTTTGGAACCTGAGGTCTCACCGTTACTGGCAGACGATGCTGACATTCAGAAAACCCCACCCACCTTCATCCTCACCTGTGAGTATGATGTCCTGAGGGATGATGGGATTCTTTACAGGAAACGGCTGCTGGACTTGGGTAATGATGTCACCTGGCAACATGTGATGGAAGGTTTTCATGGCATGATTAACTTTTTTAACCAGGGCTGGCTCACCTTTCCCGCTGCAGTGCAGGTTGTGGATAGTGTTGCTGACTATATGAAAACACTGTGAAGATCATACAATGTAGTTTATTCTACGTTGCATCTTGTTTTACATTTTAATAAACAAAACTTGCCTCCGGTGTCAGAGTTTTCTTCTTCATTAAAAGTATAGCATTCACAAAAGACAAAACCCCCCACATAAATCAATAAACAAAACCTGTTTTATTCCAAAAATAAAAAGTAGCCCGAGGACAAGTCTTGAAACAATTTCTGGCACCATTTTAACAATAAAGAATATACTGCTAAAAGGTAAATGTCATGCCCTAGCCTTAAGGAATATATTTCTTTAAAGCACAGATGTAAGACATCTCCCATTTGCTTCCAGGATACTCTGCTTGCCTTCCATTTCAGTGTTTGCTGTATCCATAGCAACAGAGCTCTTCTATTTCCCCTCCACTGCCTATGCTATTATGGAGCCAGGTGAATGCAACCTACATGCTATCTGTTTGACTAGCTGCTAACCATGTTCTAACAGGGCTTCAGATTTCCCTGGTTGGGTACGTTTGACACCAGGTAAAGCATGAACCAAACAGGGACGGCGCAGGATAAATGGGCCCAACCCGGCTGGAGAAGAGAGCAGAAGTATGCAAACAAAGTGCTGTTAGGCAACTGGGCAGAAGAAAGACTTCAGGTAGGCATTTTGTCTGCTGATGGCCTATTTTACTTTTATCCTCTGCATGATAATGTAACATTTGCCAAAAGGTTAGCAGAAGGCAGTGGCTCAGGGCCCAGCCTGTATGCAGAGCAGACTATCAAAATAAGATGTTCTGATTGAAGCATACAACATCAATTGAATGTGAGAACACAGGCTGTCTAGGCCCTTTTTAATGCCGCAGATCCAAAACATAATGCCATACCAGTGGCAGCCTTCCAAGGGTTTTGTAGCACCTCAGCTGGTAGTCAAATCTATAGCAAAGTGATTAGGCAGTCTCAGTTCAGCTACATCAGCACAGCCTCCTGGTGGGAGAGGCTAGAGCTGGAGACTAATTGCATTGACGGGAGGTTCGGCCACGGGCTGCTGGTTCAGGATCTGAGAGGAGAAATGACTTAAGAAATACTGTACAACAGTGCGGATCAATAGTGAAGTGTGAGCTTTGCTGATCCTTGCACTGGACTCATTGCTCAAGTCCCTGTATATGCCCCCTCCTCACTCCTCTTCGCGATGTCTGTTTATTCTGTCCGACACAGTTCACTCGGGAGCCAAAGACAGCCAACAGCACCAGTCGTGTAGACTATCGGCCCCACTGGGACTTCAAGCCAGACGTCTTTGAGAGAAGATCTGCCCTGCTGAGAGCTGAGGTCAGCTTTTAACTGCTCATTTGTGGCATTAACACCAATTGAATGCCTGTCACAGCCCTGCGAGTCAGGGCTTTCTTCTCTAGATTGTGGCCACTTCTGCATAATACTGACGGCAAAGATAAAGGCCTGTGATGAAACTCTTTATGAAAGCAAGTTTCTGGTCAGACTCAGCAGTCATGAAAAATGTGTAAAATCATCAGTCCTACTGGGCACTTAAAGGCTAGTTAGAGCAATTTGCTGCTGTCACATGGTAAGCCTCTTGAAGATTATTGTAAAAGAATAGGTCATGCACTCTATATCTTAATCCAGTAAAGGCCAATGCATACAGGCTATGTCGAGACTGCTGTGTATTGTCTTCCAGGGGTTTCCATCCAAGCTGCTATTTGCCCATTCTGGCCCACCATCCTCTCATTACTTGGTCACGCGGTATGAAGAGAGCTACGGGCGTGAGCACATCAATGCTTTGCCCACTCTGCGACGCTGGCATCCAGACAGCTTGACATGGCAGCTTGACAGGTCTGACCGGCCAATTTCTGGTAAGACCGTAGTTTAAAGTGGCATGCCACCAGTGCCCTGAAGGTACAGATTATACATGGGAAATTATATATTAAACCATCCAGGCACCAGTGGTGTGAGTGTAGAGCAAACATACTTCAGCACATTCAATTTTGTATGGACAAAACACATCAGCAGTTGTGCTCATGAACAATTAAATTTGGGTGGCCCCAGATGCCTTTTATTGTTCCAATTCAGTCAACAGTGTAATTAATGGCTGCAGTAACATGGCAGTTAACTTTCTCTTCTCTGTTTTCCTTTACAGCCCTTCCAACCAACTTTGGCCCACCGCAGTCCACAAAGCACCGTTTGGAAAAGCAGCAGTCGCAACTCCCGTCACTGACTGTGTACAGGTCAACATACCAGAGGCACCCACTTAGTACCTTCTGCCAGAGCCGCTTTGCCAGGGCTTCACGCGTGCTTTCCAGCCACCTCCATGCAGCCAATCACAACAACAAGGACCTGGATCTGAGACAGCGCTCGCTACTACAAATCCCAGATCCTTGCGTCAGTCTACCTCCACAATCACAACAGGTTTAGAGACAAAACTGTGACTCTTGAATTGCCTCACGTGCGGCTTGTTAACATAAAAGCTCGGCTCAAAGTGGTGCTGCTTTGTAGATCTTCTAGTTTATTAGTCAGCTGCATTAAAACAATCTAACAGAGCAGACCATTTTGGAAATTTAAAAATTTTAAAAATTAAACATGATTCTCATTATGTCGCTGTGAGCACTACTGTAGGTTTACTGTATGTTGTGTGGTGAGTAGTTTCAGTGTTTATATATGTGTGTGTCTGTGTACAAGAAGGAGAAAGGAAGGGGCTATAAATTATGTCCGCCCTTCCAGAGGATAATTACATGCAAATTCTTCCTCTCTCTGTACAGTTAATATCTGAAACTCAGAATGGGCTGTTAGTATTACCCTAGATACTCTGTGGAAAAAATAAAAGAAAGAGAGAAAAAAACACAATAAAACAAGTGTTGATGCCAGAACTGACTCCCATCCCATTAGATGTTTAGTTACAGGGAATCAAAGTGTTTAATTAGGAAGAATCAAAGATGCTTGTGTTTGATGGTCAACCATCTGCGTCTGCCTCTCTTTTTCCCGCCTGCCTGCTGCCTTCCAGAGCAGCTGAAGCCCTCTGTTTCACCACTGTTAGCTAGTTAGTCACTCTACTGTGCTGCTGATGCCTGCGTGTCACATGACGCCTCTGTGTTGTGGGAAGTCTAGAGCTTAACATGTCTTACCCAAAGCACTGTTGTGTTTGCCTTGTGAGCCACATGATGGTGCTATAGCAGCACGTCACTCTCTGAAACCTGTCCACGTGTCTTTGAAGTCCTCAGCGTTACAATCTGCACAGTAAAAGACTTGATTGTAAATCATCAAACAGTGAGGGATTTAATATCATTCTTATGCATATTTACATTGTTAATGTAATTGCTCAACAGTTACAAAATAAACCACAAGTCTTTAGATTGCTCATGTGTTATTCTATCATTGGTTATCAGTCACACAAATACTGGAATAGACATTTGGCCTAATACCATTAGTCACTAATTGTGGATTAATATGCAATGAATGACACATTCATATATTTCTTTGATGTTTATAAAACAATAGATAACAAAACAAAGAGATTTAATTGGTACAGTGAACAAAGAATCTGCTCAGTCAAGATTAAAACAAATACACTTCTCTCTGGCCACCAAAGGAGACTGACTAAAATTATAAAAGAAAATTGCATGTCTGAGTGTTGGAAGACTTTCAAAAGTAGTGACAAATGTTTATAGAAGCTTACCTATTTATATTGTATGACAAACCCATTTACATCCTGTCATATTTAAAGAGCAACTGTAGATAATTGCATTGTATCCAGGCCACTGTGTAAATTATACTTCTGCACTACACAGTGGAGCACAGTGATAGATTATCACAATACATGCCCAATCTCTGTAATATGTTAGAGTTGAATTAACTCATTTACGCTGAGACTCATTTATGAATTATCTTTACAGCTAAAGAGGTTAAGCATCTGGAATGATATAAAACTAACTTAATGGCAGGAAGGAGTGGCAAATCAAAGAAGCAAACAATTTACATGGCAGCACATCCTGCGTAAATCTAAGCAAACAGTAGTTTGACTACCATTAAGAGTCTAATACTTTACATCTACTGCCAGGGACAGAGCCATAAGAAACACTTTTTTTTTTTTTTTAAATACCCAATCCAAGAAAATAAAGTACTTTAACAAACCATAGCTTTGTGGCTTTGTGGAAAGGTGATTTTAGAAGCACCTTAAAGAAATGACAACACAGTGGTTACAATTTTGCAATAACATTTGGGGTTGGGCTGGATTAAGCATAAACCTGAGCAAAGCAAAACCCACTCAGTCAACAAGAAACTAGATGTAAAGCATGCTGTTATAGGGATACTCCATCACCACCTAATCTTATCATCAATGGAAAACTGAGTCCTCGTTACACGCTGGTCTGCCGAGGCTTCTTATCAGGGAGTGAAAGGACAAAGGGGAAAAGTATGCCCTTCGCTGCAGAGAGGACACTCAAATTCTCATCTATGAAAGCAGGAGAGACCTCATCAGCCTCAAGCCTCATGGTGAACTGGCGGCTGACACAATAGATTGTGTCATCCATTGTGACACACTGGAAGGCAGGGCAGCGCAGAAGCCGTTTGGAGCTGCACTCGTACCACAGTCGAGCCACTGTATGGTAGCGGTACACACTGACACCCAGCAGCGGGTTAACATCAAACCGATACAAAAATCTCCCCACAGCTACCATATCTGCAGTTCTGTCTTTGCTGGCTACTAACAGACTTGGCCTCCAGGTGTTGGTTTTGGGGCTGTAGCGCAGAAGCATATATCTAAGAGTTCCCCCAGAAACAAAAAGCTCTCCATTGCACACTGTGACGTGATGTGCCACAGCAAATGTATCATTAGGCAGTGGAGCCACAAATGTCCATCTGTCCAATCGCGGGTCGTAGCGCTCCACTGAGGAGAGGCACTCCCCTCCGATGGCGTAGATGTAGCCCTCCAGAGCTGCCAGTTTGCACCGGGGCCTGGCTTCATTCATAGGACTGATCTCCTTCCAAATGGATGTCAAAGGATTGTAGCAAAACACTCGCTTTGAGGGTGTCATTTCTCTGTCTGCGCCTTGGCAGCCCACTGCCACAAATAAGTAGTTATCCATTGTGCACATGGCACAGGCTTTAGAGATGACCTCCTGTGGGATCAGGCAGAGTGTATGCCAGGAGTCTTTGTTGTCATCATAATAGTACACTGCACTGGATGTTCTCCTCTGCTCTATCTCTGCTATCTGCACTCCTGTGGTCCTTGCCCAGTCTTGAGGGTCCATATCTGCCACCATGACGAACCTTCTCCCTCTCATTCTCTTCTTCTGGATTTGTTCCCGCTCACCAGCCATTAGCCGCCCATAAAGGTTGTGATCCCTGAGCACCTGGAGGTAGTTGTCTGACATGACTCCCAGGGCTGCTTGCTGCACAGAGGTCTGGCCATGTTTCTTGGCCAGGCACAGCATCTCCAAACAGTTACCCAGATCAAGTTTACTCTTCAAGCTGTCCAAATCTGTGCCATCAAAAGTTTTTGCTGGAAGGTGTAAAAATGGAGCCCCTGCTACAGTCTCTAGATCTGCCCCCTCCCTCACATTAAGGCCTTTGCTGTCTGCAGAGAGACAGATCACAGGGTGAACAGAGATGGATTCATCACTGGTTGAGGCCACAGAGTGAGTCATTGGAGTTGTGGCTCTTGATGTTAGAAAGGGGTTGGAAAGCTCAGACTGCTCAGCTGCAGACAGATAGCTCTCCTTGCGTAGGAGTACAGGCCTTGTGGGGTGCCTCAGCTTGAGGCTGCTCAGTGAGGAGGGATCCTCAACAGTGCTTTGTGGTAAAACCAGATCACGCATAATGATTGGGCTCAGTGAGGAAGGAGATTCTGTGAGGCTGCTGCCACGACTTCCAAACTCCACTGGCTGGGACTCAGAGTTCCTCTCAAACTGACCCAGCACAGTATTTGAGTCTGTAATAGAGTGAGAGGAAGACTCAACATAATAATCATATATCTTTCCTCGCACAATCTGGTCTCCTGTTCCTTCCAGCACCACGTTAGCATCCTCCACTTTGATCTCTGCCTTGGAGAGGAAGCTGGAGTAGGCACCCTGGTGCTCCAAGTCATGTCTTAACTCCCTGCCCACACCCACACAGCCCTCCAGCTTCTGCAAAAAGCAAGGGGAGCGGCGCCCCGTTGTACTGGCCGTCCCACACTCACTTGGATGAGGAAGGTTCAAAGCAGAGCCAAATGAAATATTACTGGTGGAATCCTCTGCCTGCTTCTGATGAGCGAGTTTCTCTCCTTTCATGCTGATATCTTGGTCACTATATGACATACTAAATGCATCATCACTCTTTTCAGCTTGGCATGGACAAGCTTCTGAAGGCATTTCCTTGCTGCTGTCAGATGTCAGGTCAACAGTGGCTGAGTCTGTGTGCGAGGGTCTGAGTCGCTTGCCCCCATCGTTGGTGTCATGTTTTGGTGAGCTTGGACATCGTAGCGTCATCTTGCAGTTTTGGCAGGTTTCATCTTCTGGCTCTTTGTTGTCTTTGACAGAGAGCGGAATTTTCTTCACGTCCCTGGAGCTGTAGAACCTGTAGGCCCAAGAAACCAGCAGCACCGCAGCCACAGAGAGACTCAGTTTCAACAGCAGCTGCATGTCGAACTGGACTCCCAAAAGCTCTGCAATGGGCATAGCTGTAGCAGTGATGGTGGTGAAGACTGGTTGACTGATCCTATTGAATGTTAGTGTCAATGCGTCTCAGCTGACGGTAGCATGCTGTCTGGTTTCATTGTAAAAGAGCTGCCGTGATCTGATGACTGCGCCTCTTTACCCAAAGGATCAAGTGTAAAATGATAGCTCTAGAGGTACTATTTGCATCCCTGCCTCAGTAGAGGCGGGGCACTGGTCATGCACCACCTGTGGCAAGTCAGATGCAGATTCAGTAACCACACACAGAATATGTAAATACCCCATAGATCAATATTTGGTTATGCAATTTGCTGACTCACCCAAGCTTTTCCCATAACTATCCAAATGTCACAGAAGAACTCTGGTCAATAACTTTCTGAAAACACTCTAATCCTAACTTTGTTTGAGCTATGCTGTTGTTGTTGGATCTTTTTACTTGAACAGGAGTGGTTCAGGTCATACTTTATTGTGCCAGTTTCTGAAAATATCTGTAAAAAATATTATGATAGATCACACTCCTTAATTTGCTCAAACACACAGCTAGAGCTGCTGGAGGAAAACATAGTTTGAATAAGGGGTGGGGAGTGATTATAGGTGACATTTATCAAATACTTAATAACCAGGATACATCTGTTTGCACAGCCATGCCACAGATCAAAGGTCCTTTTCTGTGCCAGTGCAAATGCTTAAATTACTCTCTCTAAAGAGCAGGTGAAGATTGATGTCGAACAACAACATAGCAGTCACTTGGTATTATAAACACATAGAACTGTAAATAATACAGATAACGTCTGAAGAATGCCAGATGGAAAGAGTGTCTACAGAGAAACCTGACAGTGTCATTCATTTCCATGCACTGTACTGAGATGCAAACATACATCTCTGTCACATGGGAGCCATGTCACTCCGTCGCTGCTGTCAGACTGTCGTTTGTGTTGCTGATAACACACTTGAGCGAGGCTGCGGTCAACAACAAAACAGCAGTTATTTTAATAGCACTCTGTGGATTTTAAAGGTGCATCACATGGAGAGGCATACAGAGGGTGTGTCAGGTGTCCCAAATGACATGGGCACTGTTTGGTCATTCGATAGCCAAGCCTGCAGACGACATAAAGGAAACCGGATTCTGAAAGCATGCTTGACTACTGAATAATTCACAGATGGGCCAAAGAGGCAGCTTCTTATCCTCACCATTGCTCCCAGCTCAGGTGAACTATTCAGAACACTGCTGAGAAAAAAAACAAAACATGATTGTCAGCCATGTGCATTGTTGTGTGGAGTCACTTTCACCTCTTCTTGCTTGTGCCATCCACGATAGGTGCACAACATGCGACTGAACAAGAACAGAAGGCACAAAATACCTTTTTTTAACAGGTGTTTCCTGCTTTTTCCTGTAATAACACATTAGTGAAGCATGGTAGGCAAAGGAGGGATGTAGTCAGTTAAACACAAAAGATAAAGCTTAATATTTTGTGACCATCACATTTGGGGAGTCATCAATTTGTTAAGGAAATAAAAGAATAACTGATAAAGCTGAGGTGGCTCAAACTTTATCCGTGAAGGTCATCCAACCTTTTTACAAATAAACCTAAACAGCATTGACTTATAATGAGCAAACAGAACAGTTCTTTCATATGTGAATACACACATAAAAGCTTGCTCTTATCTTCAAATTGATGTTCCTATAATTAAGGACAATTACCACTGAAGGGAACAATTACATGCTTCACATCCATGGCTAAAACAGAAAATGTAATAAAGTCACATATTTAAAAGGGTCATATTTATTGCCTGTTGGATCTTTTTGGTCCAGAACATCTTTGAACTGATTTCATGAATTTTAAGTTACATGAAGTGTTCATAGATACTATTAACTTGTGGACATTTGTAATACACACATATGCTCATACGCACACACACACACGTAAAGTTATGATATACTTCTTCTAATGGCCTGATGATTATATAAAGACAATCTGCACATTCTCTAATGCATTCAGAAATGGCGATGGACCTGTTTCTCTCTCTTGAATGTGAAGTGAGTGAAAAAAGTAAAAAACAAAACAAAACACAGAAGTGCCTCTAGAATCGAAATTAAATTGGTAGCTGCGTTATAATGCTAAGGATTCGTGCCCTTTGCGTCCCTCACTGGAAAAAAAATTAATTCAAAGCACATGTTAATAATGTTTGTGCTATGCAGCTCTCATCTCCAGAATGCAGGAATATGGATTGTACTTTGGCAAGGTGAGCCGATATCCCAAACGGATAGGTCTATCCTTTCTATTCGACTAAGCTTTAAAAATGTCTCCTCTTACCTCCCACCTGGTTTAAACCCTAATCCCTTAATACATGTTCTGTTCTTAGAATAGCTTAAATTGCAATTCTTGTGAAGTCCAAAAAATGCAGGATTACTCTGCATTAAGCTACGCTTCGCTGTATGAGAGAGTACAAATGGCAAAGGGTTAACAGCAATGCCAGAATCTCCTTCAAGTCATGTTGGGGTCAGTACAATCAGAAATATCTGAAACAAAGTAATTGTTTGAGATATTTCGTGCGTGTAAATGAGCTGGCATAAAAACAAGTCTCTTTCTCTCAGCCTACACAGCCTTTCCTTCAGATTTCCCTTATATGGTGAGATTATAATCAAATTAGATTGTAAATAATTCCTGCAACAATGTAAACATGCAGGAGTGCGAACTATTAGATACTGTAAATTACCTGTACCCAGCATCCAAGAGGACTGGAGGATGCACATCTACTAGTGAACATGTCGAACACAGTTATAAGTAAAGTCAAGGCTTGTTAGTTTTATCATCTCTCCATTTTAATACAGGTGAAATGAAACAAATGCAACAACCCCGTTTACACACGCTGCCTCAGGTGAGCACCTCCCTGGAATGACGGCTAAAATGATCCTACTAGTACTGTAAATGTCTGGGTAAGAGTTACGTATTGTACACAATGTAGGTCACTTAAGATAGTATGTCACAAGTAAATAACTTGATTACAGGCCAGTGACAATGAGTTGCAGTGCTGTCAATTGCAACACACCAAAAGGAGAAAGAATCTTCAAACGTCACATGCACCACAACCCCAAAACAGCAGACATATGTTAGATTATTTTTTTTACTCTGTCCTTGGAGACCTGCCATATAGATATAAAAAGCCCAAATGAGAAACAGAAAGGCTGTTAATGTTTATGTCCTTTCAGCCAAGAATTATCTCTGAAAACAGTGTTGAATGAAGTACAAACAAAGGTGGAGAAGTGTAAACTCCAACTATCTTAGTAACCATCCCTCACCGTAACCCATATAACCTCTTTAATTATTTTCAATATTTACACTGATGTACACAAAATACACTCAAAAAGGAGATTTTTTTTTTCTAGTTTCTCACTGCATTTAAATCCTCTTGTACATTCCGAGCCTTCAGGAAAAAGTAATACTTGTATATTAATAAAAAAAGAATGTTCTCTTGGAGCATCTGTGTTTGTTCCCCCGTGGTTTATCAGCTTGTTGCTAATCAGGTGCATCCCAGGACATGTAACAGAGGGAGTGTGGTTGATATGGTGGCGCAGCCTAAGTCAGTTCCTGTTTTCACACCACTGACATTTTTGACTCATCAAAATAAAATCCAAATGCTTTTTTCATTTCCGTTTCAAATCAACTGATTTTATTAATCAACAGGCAGACGTGGGACAATAAACAAAAAAGGTGTAACTGGGCAGGGCTATATAGGAGGTGGTTATTGTCATGTTCATGACGTTGTTCTTTTGATATCATTATCTTGGTTATTATTTTGTTACAAAAACAGTGGAGCGCCATCCTTTGGTGGCACTGTTTCCTGATCGACTGACGCATGGAGGGCCTGTTTATGACTGGAGAAGGCTTGCAGGATCTGTGGAAAGTGTGTGTGTGTGTGTGTGTTTCTGTGTGCATGTGTGGATGTTGTGTAAGAAGGGCAAGTAAGTATGTGTGTGAGCTAGAGTGTCTCGGATGAGGGCTTTCACGTCAGTTCCACTGTCACTGTGAGGACAAGTGCCATCCACGTTAGTCCGAGCATGTCCACGCGGGAGGCGCCATCTACAAAAACCAAAGAAACAGTCAATCAGACAGAGACACGCTTCCTCAGCCTTCTATTCATCAATCAGCAAAGTCATATCTAAAACATTGTTGTGATACATGAATCCCAATTTTCATGACTCGTAACCCTATTCAAATGCGACGAATGTGATCTAGTGTGCAGTAACCTGGTATTTTTCATTGGTTGTTTTAAAGTAAACCACAATGCATTTGTTTACTCCTGAATAAGCTGTATGGTATGTGGTGTACCAGTGCTTGAAATGGCCAAATATGTTTTACAATAAAATAAGACATGTTTTGTGGTATATTGATTAATTTATTTAAAAATGAGCCACTGAAGTACTCTTTGCGCCTTACAATCAAGTAATTATCAAGATATGTTTTCTTGCAATAATTTCATCTGAGATCATTGCTATATTGGTCTACTTAAGAAAACACAACAAAAATCTAATAAAAAAGTGTATGACATAAATACATCATATACATCATACTAAAGATCTCTGCAACAGATCTGAATTTGTATGCATTTCATCACATTCACTAGGCAGATGCTTTTGCATAAAGTGGCTTGCAATACAATAAGTACATTTAACCTCAATGTATGAATGTATTGTAGTCTCACTGTATGGTAAATTGCTCTAGTACCTGTCACCTGAAGTCACATTTGTTTCTTGGACTAGAAGTGTGGGGAATTGATGAAAGTCATGCTCTGAGAGGATAATGATACCAATACAAGATTTCTTTGCTTCAGTACATTCATTATTGGAAAATCTTCTCTACGTGGATCTTTGAAGCGCGCAATAATGATATACAGTCGTGTCAAGTCAATTTTATTTATGTCGCCCAATATCACAAATCATAAATTGCCTCAAGGGGCTGTAGAATCTGTACAGCATACAACACCCTCTATCCTTAGACCCTCAATTAAGATAAGGAAAAACTCTAAAAAAAAACCATAACGAGGAATAAAATGCAAGAAACCTCAGGAAAAGCAAGGGACGTACAGACATCCAATACATGTTGTGTGTACAGAATAGATTAACATAGAAAATTTACAGTGGACAATCAGAATGACAAAATTTTAGATCAACGTTTAAATACAGTACAGGGCTACGACTACACCAACTCCCCAAAATGTCCCCACATGGCCTTTGGTGCAGTTTGGACAAACACCAAGATACTCTTTCTTTCCCAATATTTGAAGAGTCCTCAGATAAAATGTGCTACATGGAGTGAAGCCCTAATTCTTTTTTTTTGTTTGTTTGTTTTTATGTTTTGGACTTGTTGTTCTAAGGCCCACAGCGGGGATACTAGATTATAGAGGAGCGATCAGCAGAGAGACAGCAGCTTTATGCTGCTATTGTTTTCTGTAGCTCCCTCATGGATACCTTACAGAGAGGCCTGTGGAACTGGAGATGTTGTAGGAGGAAAGTTGTGACTGACTGTGGGTGTGGCTTTGCTGACATAAGCAACGGTTTGTTCAGATTGTGCAAAGATTGTGGCTACACCAACAATCACAATCACAATGTGAGCCTGACAACATTGGGGTGTGACTAGACTCATTAGATTCAAAATTTGATCTGGTAGTGGTTAGACCTGTCAGGTAATTCAGTCCTGTGAGTCTGGATGATAAAATATTGTCTGCATGCGGAGAGAAATGTTGATTATATTATTGTGAGTTGGATCACACACAATTGGATCATGTTTGTCAGGATTGTTTAAATTAAACTTTCAAGGTTTCATGATGACTCCCTAATGAATGTAAATCTCCACAGAACTACATAATCTGACATTTTATATACAGCATATTCCACTCTGTTAATGCAAGTCATTCAACATTAGACAATAACAACTGGATCTTCTCAATAAGTACTTCATTTCATTCTGTAATGGGCTCATCCAACCATAAGATCATCATCTGAGGTCCCTTTCCAGTCTACAATCATAGATGCAAGTCGCCCAGCCATCTGTTTGCCTTCAGTTTTTGGCTCAGGCCTCAGTGCATTTCTGCCAACCTGAATTTGAACTGGGACTGATTTCTGTGGCAACGTGCTCTTTTTAATGAAGGATGACTCTACCTCGGCTGTGCTGGACCTAAAATGCATATGACATGACTGCTTTGAATCCAGAGAAGGTTTAATGGCAGGTACAGACTACACAATATCAGCCCGATAATAGCCAGAACCGACAGAACTAGGGCGTTTATTGATATTAAAGATATTGATAATTTTAGTGTATCATAGTGGACGACAACCGACACCACATCTAGGAAGTCACACGACGTTCCGACAAAAAGTGCTACTGTGTCAGATATTTTTTCCTTCTCTCGCTGAGTATGACAAATTCCACAACATGTTCCCTGACGTTGACCAATAGGAGCACAGAGCACTTTTTTGCACACAACTGTAAACATGGCGAAGCGAAAGAGGAATGATGCTGTTGGTGCTGTAAAAGTTGCAGTTGTTTTTTTCTTTTTTTAGACTTTTCTGAACAAAAGACAGCCAGTGTTATACACACTGTTTTGGACGGCATTGTTTGTTACATTCTTGTTTCCGTAAGTCAGTCCCTAGCGCCTCCTTTCTGATGATATCACTCAGGTCGTGAAAGATGGCAGGCTATGATCGGTTGGAGGCCAACTTGTAGTCAGTCATGTCTCTCGGTCAAGTCACGGCAAGAATTTATGACTATAATCGTCTGATCTGACACAGTGACCATTTCAACAGGCAAAAATATTGTGTAGTCTGAACCTGGCATACGTCAAGTTAGCTGCCTTTACAAACCTACTTGATATTTCTGACTGTGCCTACAACACATCTGTTTGTACTCCTGCCAGTCTGGTTCCTGTCTCTGATCTGACCTCTGTTCTAAAAGAGGATTTAAATTTGAATTTTGCATGGCATTATGGAAAATGACAGATGTAGCATGTCTGGCAAAAACAAACTGAAAAGGCAGATTACTTTACTCCTGGCACTTATGTTTGCACGAACATGTCTCAGCCAATATGATGCATCGCCCACAATAAGGTGACAATCCCAAACTTTTGACACTTCCACCAGCCTGGGCTGACAGGCACAGCACTATGCGACAGAGGCCATGTCACATTTTTGTCCTCAGTTTCACTCATCTCTTAAATTCTGTTCATTGTCATACAGTGCGGCTTGACAAATTGTCTGGGAGACTGGAATTCTGACAAAGATGAATGAACATAAACCCTTGTGGAAAGCGTAGTTTTCTGGTCTGCTGTGGCCCTGACTGACTGACAGGGGTGGTCCTTCCCACTCGCACCAGGCGAGGAGTTGGGTATTCAGCCAATAAGTGATCGGGCACGTGTGTGGTGACCTCTTGGGGCCATGTTGTACACCAATTTGACTTGCATGCAAGGCATGTCTGCGCGTCCATGCTGACCTGATTCTGTCCTTGCTGTGACACACCTGCTCCTGCACTTACCATAGCATTTGCATATTCAGATTTGCATCCCTAAGATACGACTAGCAGAGACAGGAAAGGTAGGGGAAGAGAGAGGGGAAAAACAAAGTGCAAAAGGAAGAGAGACAGAGAAACTGAGTGTGGCAGAGGACGAGAGATAAATAATGAGATGTTTTTAAAGTAGGAAACGGGAAAAATGAGAAAACGAGTGAAGCCCGTGTCAGACTACAAGGCTGTTCAAATCTCATCTGCCTAGTGTAGTTCAGCTGTTCACACTGTACGCTGAGACAAACATGGGTATATGCTATGCAATTATGCCATTCAAGTACATTTTCCAGTTCATCAGCAACAGCTCATTGCAAAAAAAAATAAAAATAAAAAAAGTATTCCAATACAGGTGTTTTATTGATTCTTGCTTCATGGTACATAAGTTACAATTTACAATTAATGCACATCACTGATGTATTTTACAGAATAATATTGTGGATTGTTTCACCAATAACTAATTACTGCATACTTATGTGGACTGATCTAGACATACTGCCATTATGCTATTTTATAGTCGTTTATCGAGCTTGGAGGGAATGAAGCTAGAAGTCTTGCTTGTACAAGCTAATCTACATTAGCTGTTAAAAAGTTTCCTCTTATGTTTCATTCTGTTTTTCTTGGCCCTGTATCTAAACTCTGATTGCTATTTCTATAGAGTCACCCTCTGATTTCAGACTTGGTGAGTCTTGGACCACTTCATACTTCTTTTTTACACTATGGCATAATCTGTACTGACCATAAAGCCTGAGTGCCTGAAAATCTACATCAAAATCAGAGACTGTGAGCTAGGCTGAAGAGGAAAAGTAGGAAATGTTAGTATGATAGAAGGGGGAGAGACAGAATAAGTGATGGAGAGGGAAATAAGGTGGTGAAAAAGGGAAAGAACAACCAGAAATGGATGAAACGGTAAGAGAGGTCGGCACTGGGAGACAGAAAGTGAGTATGACAAGTCAGAGAGGAGGAGAGGAAAGACAGAAAGAAAGATTGAAGTCAAAAGAGAGAGGGAGCAGCAGAAAAAGGGAGCGATGGAAAGGTTGTTGTCGCAGCCCTGTGGCTTCTCCTGACAATCCCTCATCTTTACATATGATAATCTCAGAAGCCGCAAATGAGCCACTACTGCACATATGAAACACCAATAATCTCACACTTAACCAAAAGTGACAGGCTCGGTTAGTCATTGGAAGAGGCTTGTTGCTTGCTGCTTCTGAACATCGGCAAAGATTAATCCTGACTGAATCACTCTCGCTCAGTCTATCTGGGAAAATGCATTCAGGACAGAATGAGAAACATCAATACTTTGAATGTTGAAACCCCAGTCTCCCAAAGAATTTGCTTCTCTGATCACTGCCAGATTTCAGCACACATTTTCTGACTGAACAGACAGCAGTATCACATTTTGTTCTTATATTACATACAGCAACTCTGGAAATATGATAACCAAGTGATACAGCAGGAATCATGACATATATTATAATGAAAAACGGAAAAAATAAGAGTCAGACATGTCTGAAGAAGGGCTTGCGCCCGAAACGTCACATGGTGGTATAGGCCTAATAATAAATGTTCATGGGAGCATTATAGTAAGTAAGTAAGTAAAGTTTATTTAGTGTAGCACCTTTCACAGAGCAACTGCTCCACAAAAGTATAACTGTTAAAAATAAGACCATAAAAACAGTAAAAAGAAACAAGCAATAAAACATAAGCAACAACAGACCTTTAAAACACACAAAAAATACAAACACCAAACAGCACGAGGCTAGACAAGGCCAGTTTAAATAAATAAGTCTTCAGCTGCTTTTTAAAGGTATCTATTGTGGGACTCTATTTTTTTCCATTTTTCACATGTACTTCTGTCCAGCACCTGGTAATCATCATGTTTGGATGGGCGTGCTTTTGTAAATTTTATGCCTTCTAATAAACACACACACTCACACACACACACACACACACACACACACACACACACACACACACACACACACACACACACACACACACACACTCAAAGCTAGTCATTTATGTGGCTGAAGTACTTACTGTTCTGATTCTGTGTGTTTTTCATCATGCTTGGATTTTCTGTTGGAAACAAAGAGAAAAGATCAACTGTGAGATTATCAAAAAATAAATAAAAATGTAGCTGTTACTGAGAGACTGGGTGACTCAGTGAATGAAGGAGGGAATTAATAAGAGGATAAAGAGCATGAGAAGGAGAAGGACTGAGAGAAAGAAAAAATAGTCATCTCTGACAGAGGTTGTGGCTTCCTAATGAAGCTGAACGCCAAAGTTCCTGAATCACATTGGCAATGTGATTAAATGTGTGGTTAAATGGCAATTCTCCAGTGAGAAAGACTGGGCCTGTTAATGGAACTGGGAACACAAAGCACTACACCAGAACAACCAGGACACTTTTAGCAGCAGTAAGACCAGGCAAGGACAGCTGTGGCCAGACAGTCTGAGAAAGGGGTTGGAAAAATTGATAATACACTCTGACAATGTATTTTCAAAGTTCTCGGAGGGATAAAGTAATTGCAAAGGAAGAAGCAGAAGGGCTTGCAGAGTATTAGCAACACCCCTGAATTCCACTTTGTGAGCTATTTTTTGACTTCACATATGAGCAGGTGGAAACTACATATACAGCACAGTGTGAAACTTTTCTGGTCTCACTGCAACCACATTAACATAGCAGCTCCTCTGAGAGGCACAGGGAAATTAGTGTCTGCACTCTGCATATGCACGCTTGTGTTTGCCTACCCCAGCAAATTTGCATAAGCATACATATCTGTGTGTTTCTGCATGTGTGTGCAGTTTGGGTGCCTGTGCGTGTGTCACTGCCCAGCTCTTCAGTGCTGACTCACTTCACAGTAATCTCAGAGGGTATTATCACTGAGGGTGGCTAAAGATGTACATCATCAAGATGTGAGCGCTGCTTGTCATCAGTGGAGAGTCACTATACCAAGCCGTCATTATACTCTATTATTCCTGATGATGTATATTGAACACTTTGCCAAGCGAGCAGATCCCCCAAATACTTCTCTCTCTTCACCCCCGGCAGAGAGAGAAGTGTCTCATCTCAAGGCCACGGGGGACGGTGCCAAGGTCACTTAATCACCATTTACTTCCCCTAAGCGTGAGTGGAAGCAATCTACAAGGAGCAGGCAGACAGATGGGCCATACTAGGCACGTAGCTGATGACACCTGAGGGTGCATCAGGGTGTTAAATAGACATTAGTGCTCTTCCTAGCAAAACGCCTCCCAAGGTAACGCCTCCCTAAAGTGGCACTTTCCCCTTAAAGTGGGTTCTTATTAGGCCCGCCCAGTAATTTGTACATTTGTGACATACTTTAAACCCTGTTCACAGGAGTGTTTCAGGCGGAGGATTTAAAAAAAAAAAAAGATGGATACAATATTCTTTGTTTCAGACTCGATGAAGTACGAAAATGGTGTCGACCTGATTTACGTTAATAGGGCACTTCAGGGCTGAAGTGCATTTGTGTGCGTGCCACACACATTTCTGCATTTTCAAAAATGATTTCTCCTGTTTCTCTTGACTTGACTTCTGCGGAGTACACGTGTCAAAAGCCCCAACACTGTAACATCGCTGTCATTATCTATCCACGGTATAGTAATGTCTTCTGGGCTTTCAAACATAGGTCTCCGTTACATAAATGTTTTGTAATGGCTCTATTCAAACATGACAGAGCCATTATGGATAGAGCTGCAAAGCGCGCACGATATTTTGGATCTGGTATGCAAGAGGGATTGGTAGCGCTGCTGAGGTACAATGGTGGAAAATAATGACATCAAGAAAGAAGTGTTGCCAGTTCTCTAACGGGCTGCATCAATGATGGATTTTCAAACTTATTTTGTAGATGAAGTCTTAATTAATTGCCCCTCATATACTTCAATATCAGAACTGATTAGATAGAATAAATATATGCTGCCTAATATGTACAAATAATGTCTGCATATTTAACACTATGTGCTGTAGCCTTTCTTCATAATGTGAAGTCTTTCAAATCAGACTGAAGTCGTGTGTGATTGCTGCTGTTATTTTTACGGAAAAGTGACTTGGGGGCTTATTTAAACATGAGACCAATGTGCCAAATTGTCATCACTTTTACGTGAAGTGCACGTCTGAAAAGAACTAAGGAAGCCAACACTCATTTAGCTGTAGTAGAACTTATTTGATTAAATCTCCCTTCATTGATAGAGCTTTCTGAAGAAGCTCAGAATGGCAGATCCCAGTTCTTCCAAGAGTGTCCAGAGTAAACAGAACCAGAGGAGCAAGACACACAGATATAATAGAGCCTGTAGGCAATCCAGCTCCCACATCAATAAATGAACTACTTCCAGGTTCTGATGAACACGTTACCTTGGTTTGGCCATTGACTAGAGTGCTTTGCTAACACGGTCAACAACAAAGGTCCTTTGATTTCATCGTGGGCCTTTGATGCCACTGTTGGCTGTTGGTGTTTAAGTGAGAGCAGTACAAGACATGCCATTGATGGAATAGTCACTAAATCCCTAGCTGGAGAATAGTTATCCTCACTAAGTGCAGCCTTAAAAAGAATGTGTTGTTGAGCCAATTAGTGATACAATCTCTTATTAATCACACACTTAGCTGCATTAATGATTCATACCTAAAAGCAGCCACATAAATCTCTTAAGTATTTTTCAAAGATGTACTGTAGATACATGAAATGAATTTTGTAGGATTATGTAATTTTCTGTGACATTTAACTGTGTAATTGTATAAGTGTTCCAGATAATTCCTGTAGAGCCAAGTTGTACAGTCACAAAAAAAGAAATGTTTCATATTCATTGTCTTCTAAATAATTAATCAAACTTAAATGTGATTTCAGTTTAACTGCTAGTGTAGTAACCACACCAGAACGGGGCCAGGCGTGTTGCTAAGCTGAGTGTACATACCAAAGACTATGAGGCGAGTGTGCGTATCCGTGGATCCCAGAGGATTCTGGGCCGTACAGCGATACATGGAGCCATTGAGCTCGGCGGGCACTCTCTCCAGAATCAGCTCCCTCCCCTCTCGCTCAGTGCTGCCATCCAGCAGGCGGCCCCCCACTCGCGTCCAGGTGAAGAGGGGCTCGGGGAACACCTCATTCTATGAACAACCAGTACCCACATGGGATGGAGAAAACAAAAAGAGGAGAAAGGAGAGGTAAAAAGGGTTAGAGGGAAACAGAGGAAAGGTGGGTGAGATGGTGGTGCAGAGAAAGTCTGTGAGTCTCAGCCAAGAGATTAAGAGCAAAGGATACATGAATAATACAAGCTCCAATTTTTCCCCTAATGCAGTGGCAAGTTAACAACATGCATTAATAATCAACACTTCACTTTACAACAGTTTTATCTCTTCACATTTTTGAGTCCTCCAGAGACCCCCGCCCCCTCCTCATTTCCAGTTTAAAACTATAACCTTCATAAAGCAGTATTTCATTCATATCAGTGGGTTGACATGTTCATAGATATAAGAGGACACAGTAAGAGGGTGAATCTCTTGTATAATTTCACCTCTGAGGTATAAGGTTTTGCTTCTTATTCTTCCTTCTCACACCACCATCCCTTTTTGAAACTTGTACTGCACACACGCACACACACACACACATATACACATGCTCGCATGCCAAAGCAAACCAAACACTTCAGAGTTCAGATAAACTGTTCTAAACATGATGTCGTAAAAGTGTGCTTAACAGCTTTAAGTGACCTACTGAAATAGTTTGATCCTCAACTTACTGGTTTGTAATTGTTGTGACAAAGCTGGTATGAATTGTCTAACCTTTCAAAATAAATGTTAATAAAAGAGGTCTCTAAGGTCTGTGTTTAATTCATGATAGATTGTTAAATGAGGTAGTAGACTGAGACAGGCTCTTGGGAAAAGGTCACATTAAGATAAAAAAAAATCCACTAAAAAGGGTTTAAGTGAGACCTTCCTGTCACATAACCCCAAGAGCCTGTTGAGTCCAAATTAAAAAGGTCTCTGCGCTGTGCTGCTGAAACCATCAATGTCCTATTTAATTTCATACATAAAGCAAAATGAAAAATGAATACAAAGTAAAAAACCACACTGTAAGATGATCATCTATAATAAATTCCTAAAACAATAAACCGGAGGGGAAACTGGCATCTCATTTTATCAGAAAGGCGGGAGGCAAAATTATCAGTCTTGACACACAATCTTATCTACTTGTGAAACCCTAAAGCCTAGGTCCAGTGAAGGATAAGGGAAATGTACAGTCTGATCAGTCTACATGCGCTGATACCCATGCTGCCGAAGGGCCGGCTGGCTGTATGCCACAGTCAAGCCTGTTTATAATAACCCAGCTTAACACTGTTCAAAGAAAAACTTTAAAATATTCCAGAGGTCATTGGGCAGACATAAACACATGCAGTCAATAGTTTGGTGCACCAAACCAAAAACAATACAGAACATTAATTTTACATGAAAATGTCTCAGAAGAATGAAATAAGATCAAACAACAACCTGGCTTGTGATTCCTAGAGATTCCTGAAGCAGTGACCGAGAAGTAACAAAGGCGATTTGTGCTCTGGGCCATTAACAGGTCCTATATCAGGATTAGCCCTATCCTCTCCACCTGACTGGCTCCAGCTGCCTGGCTTCTATGTGTCATTCCTGTCAAAGAGATCAGGACCATCCACAGACCATTCACACTAGGGACATGGTCTCTTTTTTAGCAGGGGATGAAAGTGACACAAAGACAATCTCTTTGATGCTACCTTTAACCCTTTCTTTGGGATTATGGAGCAGGAAGTCTGGAAGCAGGAAAAACTACACTGGCTAGCATAGCATGGCTGCCTCTTGGCTAAGACTGATAGACATGGACGTCGGATAGACTTCAGTCATTTATAAACAAATTTATCTCTTTAGTTTATTCATTTTAGTTAAGAGTTTCATTGCCTAAGGCCTTACTGAGTACATATATATAACAGGTTGAAAAATTGCAATGTTTAGTATTTTACAGCCTGTATACTTAAACCAAAATGTTAAAATGTGACTTCATATTTGGCTAAATTAATATTTGGTGTGTATACTTGAACAGACAGAGGAAATGTCTTTGCCCAGCAGAGTGGTTACTTCAGAAGAAAGTTAAACAGGCTTAACTGCACATACGCACCAGTCTCCTCATTTTCTTAAAACCCCATGCACTTACCCCAGGCGATCCTACCTGGAATCCTTGCACAGTGATGCGCACCGTGTCCCCTACCTTTGCCCTGCTAGGGGACATGAAGAGTTTAGGACCCTTAGGAGCAGCTGAAAAAAGAAAAAAAAAAAGACAAAGAGACAGAGGTCATCGTATGGAGCATGGAGAGCAAATCCTGCCGGATACCTGTTTTGTCACAGAGGGAGGGAGACAAATACAATTTCCTGTCAATTAAGGTCACGGGGCGAGAGGCGAGGGACCTGCAGGTTCTTTCATCCAAAGGACTGTGCTGGATTTATTCCCCCTTGGAGAAAAAAATAACTAAATTGGGTAGACACTCATTACTAGAGGAGAATGGGAGTGCACCGGGTGGAGAGTGGAGGCAGTGAGATAAGGGACACTCAGAGAGCTAATTCCCTTGTCTTGGTGTGGACAGCAGCCCCCAGACAGCTTCCATTTGGACCCTCTAAAACAATGGGGCGCAAGCAGGAGAGGGAGCAGGCAGATTCTAATATTCTGAGATAGTGAGGGGCCAGTGATTGTCCTGTGTATGTAGTATTGAGATAAAATGAGTGATTTACATAATGTTATAAAAAGGTAAGTCATTTCATTATGGCTAAACTGCACAGTATACTGCATTAGTATAAGCAGGGTTCTGCACGATTTGAGATGATTAACAATTCCCTTAACGATAACTGCTTCACATGCTGCACAGTTCCATATGTTAGACAAATGGACTGAGCAGCACATGCAATGAGACTCAAGCTAAAGGCATCCTATCAATAACGCCTGTACAAGTCCACCCCAGGAGTTCTTCAATTAATTTGGTTTGAACTCTCAATATAAATCACATTTGGTGCTTGTTTTCATTGATGAGTTAAACCAAAGGATAAATAAATAAACAGACAAATGACCTCAGTATTTAGCTATTAATCTGGCAACAAACTGTCCACTGTGGCTAATGAAGCACGGCCTTTTCTTAGGCAGCCAT
The DNA here is from genome assembly GCA_005408345.1 of Macquaria australasica. Classification (NCBI taxonomy): domain Eukaryota; kingdom Metazoa; phylum Chordata; class Actinopteri; order Centrarchiformes; family Percichthyidae; genus Macquaria; species Macquaria australasica. The sequence continues at coordinate 313,681 of SEMN01000293.1, read as the reverse complement.
TGACTACAGGCCTGCATCAGACTAATGGATTAGGAGTTACGCTGTCATATCTGTAAATAGGATTGAGCATGTGGCATTGCCCATGTACTGTATATCACATCTAGGGATCCTTTTATAAAACAGAGGCAAACACATTTGAACTGCACAACATGGTTATAGAGAATTCTAGTAATACAAAGAAAGGAAAATATTTAAATTTTGGAAATATTTCAGCACCACTAGATAACTTATTATTCTGCATAAACTGATTAATTTGTGCAGAAAATCAGTGCATAGCAGTCCAAAATTGGTGCAAAGTCTAAGAGGAAATCTTGGAATCAGTAGCTTTTTTTTTTAGGATTAAAGGAAAAATATATATTGGCAACCCAACCAAAGACATCATGTGAACAGTTTGACATGGCTAAGTGTTCCATCTCATGCTGAAGATGGATTGCATTTCATAGGCTAGTATTGGCATGGCAGTGTGAAGCACTATCTTTCCACCGCCCACACACTAACCGAAGGGTATTTTTAAATACTGGTGTCATGGCGTCACATAGAGCTTGCAAGGCATATGGGAAGATGATGGCTGATTTCTGGGATTTGCTCCAACAGTGACAGTTGCTGTCCTACGTCACCACCTTTGATTAGAGCAGTATGCAGCGTGATGGACATAACACAGCCTCTCTCTAAGGGTGAGGGCCTCACACGGGAAATGAGGCATGGTCCCATGAGACCGTCACCTAAGACCCAACTTCTACAGTTTGCAAGAAGGAACTGTTATCACTTCAGGAGGGGTCAGAGAACAGACATGCCCTCCAGAAAAACAACTGCGCGCCCTGCATCAGGTGTGCTTTCATACCAAGGCAAGACATCAACAGGTCTGCCCAGCTGCACAACAGACTTAAGCAGGTGAAGGGAACCTGTCACATTAACTGGGTGACTGGTTTTGTTGAAAAAGAGAAGCATTACCGACTGCTGGATCGCTCTATCGTGGTGAATCCAGCACTGTGCAATGTCTTTCATGGATAGACTAGGTGACCCAAAGCAGGGAGATAAGACAGACTGATGCATGTGGACTTGAGCTGCAGGTGAACACAGGTACAAACAACATACTAGGTACACATAACAAATCTATATTCACATGGGCAAACAGACAAAGTCACACACACACACACACACACACACACAGACACACACACACACACACACAGACATTTACATACAAATAACCATACACATATATGCATACACACACAGCTCCTCAAAGTACACTCACAGACACACACATGCAGACACACAGATCACAGACGCTTTCCTGAAACTGAGCATCTGCTCTTTGATTATCACGGTCTGGCAAAGCAATGACTGGGAGATGTGAGGAAGCCTGGATCTCTTCTCACTGCTGCACAGTATATGAAATGAGAATTCCGCCACTTGTCTAATGATGCTGAATAATAAACACCTTAGCTCATCTAAATCCAAAGCAAAGAACTTCTTTTAATTATTAAGATGCATGTTAATGAATACAATCCAGGAGTGCAGAATAGACCAGCCTCACGATCTCAAAGAGGTGTAGCGCTTTTTTTGGACTCCCAAGGCCCGACGCCGGCTTCAGGTCCATTTGTATGGCGAGCACGGAGCCATTCATGAATATTCATGAAGTGTAATGGAACATTGGTCGATTGTCAGACTGTCACACCGTCTCATGTGGCAAAATTAAATCTCTGAAAGATTTATTACTTATGGGCGCTGCAAAGACCTCCTTTTCATTTCCTGACCAAACACACCTGAGAGAACCAAGAGAGTGTGTGTATATACAGTAAGACAGATCCTGAGTACAATTATCCAGTTAAATCTGCATAATATAAATGAATGGGGTATGTAAGTGATGGGAATCCTTAGGTGAGCTGTTCTACACAGTCACATTCAATTAAACACTGCTAAAATACTTTAAAAATCTGTGTCTTGTCTATATAGCCAAATAAAATTTCAATTGTACATAACCTTTGACCTGAATCACAGCCATATTACTTTTTTTATACTATTCAATTTCAAGATGGATCAAGCCCCAAGCAAGTCTGTGAATGTTTGGACTTTCAAGTGTACTCTAATTAGAATCAACAAACGCACATTTTCTGTTCTCTTTTCTTCAGGTGGTGTGAAAAAAACAACAACTAATGCCTGGTGATGCTCCCTCCATCTCTTTAAAAGAACAAAGGTAGCGATAAATGAATGACTTCAAACACAGCAGAGAGTAAGGCTTGTCAAAATATTAGCGCCTTTGACATTTTGCAAGAGTTTCGCGGGGCCCCTTCACCTCAGGGCGTGTCATCTGTTTTATCATCAACATGTGAAAGAGGCAAAGAGCTGTTAGAATCTTTACTGCAATACTTTGTCTGGAGAAGACAGCTCATGTCATTATACCTTCAACTGATACCGCTGCCTCCATCTTGCATGTGATCTACCATATTTCTATCCACTTGGGATATGACGGTGACAGATACTACATTTTAAAAAGACAATTTTCTGGTGTGAGATATTCCCATTTGAAAAAAACTGACAATACCAATTGCGACAATTGTTTTTTAAATAAGGGCCAAAGAGCTTTTTTAGACATTGCTTAGGCATGGTTAAATGGTTTAAAGGATGAAGACTGGCAATATTTTATATTTTTCTTAATATCAACAAATTCTATGAAAAGACCAAAACCAACAATAAAATGATCCTACTAACAAGTAGTGTGTAAAACTATTAAAAACACATCAATGAGCCACACCATTGCACTGGGTGAAATGGTCCTTTATTTCAAGCTGTTTTAAAAAATGTATCAGCCTTTCTGAAAAATGAAACTATATATGTATGAACCATTTTTAAAGATTTATGTCTTCAGTAGGAGCCAATAAGTAGTGTCAGAGACAGGGTAGGGTTTTGATCTTTCCATGGGATTTCTTAATAATAAGAAACATGTAAAATGTCAGCCTTGTCCTTTGAGCTGTTCTGCACAAGATCTTTATCTAAAAAGTACACTCCTCTTGTCAGTCTGAACCGAAAACTGATGGATTCAAAAGGTACAACAGAAAGGAGTTCCTCACTAATTGAGACCCTGTAGATTCACCCTATTTACCCAGATATGTATATGACTTCTGGCAGGAAATCTTCTTGGCACACAAAAAGCACTGAAAGAACTGAAATTAACCCAAAATCCAAAACTTTTTTCCCCTCAAGCAACAATCTGTGAGTGCACCATCAAATGAAAGCTGCAACAAGATTGTCTGTCACCGTCCAAGTTCAGATATAAGGAGTCCTCAGTGTCATAAGATGTCCAGTGCTGTTTTTAATTTCCAAAACATCAAGCTGCTACTTGGGACAAATGAAATGAGTGAGCTTGTAGTGTGTAGTATTGACTTATATCAATGAAATGTACTGATTGTGTTTTGGATTATGTATGTCAAGTCTTCACAGATCTTCCTTCATAACAATGGACCACAGTTAAGGAAAGAAAAAGCTGTGGTGTGCCTTGTTTATGGGATATTTTAAATCCTTACCTGTCATTTCTTAAACCTATTAAAGACTTTCCACTTCTAGGTGATAACGACAGTTTCTATACATCGACTCAGAGTGACCACAGCTGCTCACCAGCATAGTAAGAGGGATAGTTTTAATTAGACGAAAGGTGGTGATGTGAGATAAAATGCTGACATTGAGACACAATGCAGCAAGCAAACATGTACCAGCCATTCAGAGTCTCTTTCTGCCTTCAACCATTGCTAGCATCTCGTGGAAGATAACGTCTCTGTTTATCATGTCAGGATTGCGTGGCTTGTCTCCAGGAGGACCATGCCAGCGTATTGCCTTTGAAGTGTTAATTGGATGAGCTGGAAGCCATCTTTGTTTTCAGATTTAAAAAAATGAGAGAATGTGTGCGTGTGTCTCTCTTGGATCACACACCATTAAAACTTAATGCTAACTTTTCCCCTAAAGTATGACTCCTGTTTTCACTACCTCTTCTGCTTATATTGATATATATAGTTTGCAGTTGAACAAACAAATAATCCCACTGCCATGGTGTTTGACTGAAGAGCTTAAGGGAGGTGCTCATTGAAGTTCGAAGAAGGGCAGCATCTCTGAGATTGTCTTTCCAATGATATAACATTGGTCAGTGTGTCTAAATTCTCATTTGACTTCTCTAATTCAGGTTGACTTTTTCAATAACGGTACTGAGTTAACTCAATCTAACAACAGACAGCTCCATGAATTGCCCTGTCAGTCACTTGGAGTTTTGCATTCACGCACTAAACTCGCAATCTGCTCAGCTGTAACACAATTAAGCAGCATCAAATGAAAATCAGTGTTGTTCTGAGTACATTTGCAAAGGAGACATAAGGGGGCCCAGTCAGTTTCCAAGTGCGGCAAGGGGATACAAGGAGACAGCAGGAGATTAAAAGGGAGAAGAAATGAGAAAAGGGTCTGCGTGTGTGTCTAGGTAGAGTGTTTTAGGTGGAGTGGGAGGAGGAATAGAGGACAGATGAGAAAAAGGTGGTGGAGGAATGACAACAGCATACAAAAACAATGAGTTAGTCTGCATCCTACTCACCTAGAGTAATTTCTGTCTGCATGGGCATGGACAGTGCTGGGTGCTTGACTTCGCAGCTGAACAGGGCATCATTATCCAGCTGAGGGTTGAGGGTCCAGGTGAGTCGGGCCTGCACCACCACAGAGCCGTCGCTCTGGGGAATGTGAGTGTGGCTGAAGTAGTAGAGAGGGTCCGTGCTGTGAACCCATCGGGGGAATTCCCGGCTCACCACTGTCTCTGGGATGACCTCTGTCGCAGGGCTGGGCTCGTGGGCCTGCTGGCCCTGAGTGTGGACACGCTGGGGGCTCTCTGTGTACAGACGTGCAGGCCGCCCCTCGGGGTCCAGAAGGGAGAGGGAGCGCTGCAGTTTAGTGTCATCGAGGTCCCTGCTGATGAGCGGCCTGGATCCTCTCACCCCTGCTGAGACGCCTCCCTGCTCGTTGGTGGAGGCTTGAGTGTAGGAGATCACCTCTATCAGCTCACCATCACGCTTAAAGTACACCTTAGACAGAACAAGGAGTCAAAGTCAAAGTCAACTTTATTGTCAATTCTGCCATGTGTTCAGGACATACAGAGGATCGAAATGCAGTTTCTCTCAGACCCCGGTGTTGGCATATACAAGACCTAAAACAAAACAACAACAAATACTGAAAAAGTACTAAGAATTGAAATATTTACAAGTTAAACTGGGGGTCGAGGGGGGGGGACAAAACAAACTGAGAGATTTTATTTTATTAGTATTAGTATTGAAATAGATTGAAAAGTAGACAGAGAGGAGAAAAAGAGGGAACAAGAGATTGGAAGGCATATTTCACTGCACTTATAGTTTTTACTGAACTCTTGCAGAAAAAAAAATGCATGACATTGTCATAATAACACCTCATACATTTGACATGGCTTATCCTATTTACACATCCAGAAGACACAGAGAGACATTTATTAGCATTCATATGGAGTCCTGTTTCTGGCCACCTGGCAAATGTCCAATATTCACTCTTCTTTTAGCTCTGTTTTAGTCTCTACCAGCTCCTGAGGAAAAATATCTGGCTCTTCAGAAGCTAAATGCTCCACTATGTTCACCAGCTAGTCGCTAACTTTGTCTGCCTCCCTTTTGATGCTGGGCAGGTAGCGTATAGTGGGTTTAATAGAACCTTTTCTAGCTGAAAACAGCTGCCTGCTGCGGCTGGAAATGGAGTTGATGGAAGCAGTGAGAGAGAACCAATACAGTGAAGGTGTGGACTGACTTCTTTCACATTACACTGTTTTTTTCCCATTGATAATATAAAAGTATTTATTGGTGCAGCTTTAAAAGTTTATTTTAGAATCAGCTCATCTGCTGTGTCAGTCCTGTAGTAGCATGCACTGCCACAGAGAGGGATTTCCCAGGATATTACAGGAGTTTCCTCACCATTTCATGAGCCTATTAACATCTCTGGGTGCCTAATCTCCTGACAGGGAATTTATGCTCCCATTTCAGCATATAACCTCCAGATATTAGCATTGAAATAAGGTTGTATAGCCATAACTATTTTGGGGAACTTTGGTCATTTGAATTCAATTTACCAAAGATCAAAGAGTCACTATTTGAAACACTGCATTTCACTGTATTGTTTGGGGTTTTTGTGAGGAGATGGTTGAAGCATGCTTTGATATGGTGCCAGCTCTAGGGCTGATGCCTCAAGTGGGTAAACAGCAATAATGAGTGTCAGCAAGTAAGGATAAGGCCAATCTCTTGAGGAATAACTCCAAATGACATTGTCACATTCACAAAAGGGATATAATCTACAATCCCTGTACCACAGTACAGCTTTACAATGCATGGCCCTTTGTATGAAAAATTATTCACCTTTAAAGTGGCAATACATATTTTTTCCTCAACACAGTTCAATTCAGATCAACTGTATATACAACTAGTACAAACTTTAGTATTCACCACTGAAGGACACTTATACAGTATGTGTTTAAATTGCACAGTGAAATATCATTCAGAATTTCTTTACAAATTAAGGGTTTTTATTTTAAATGAACAAAGCCTGGCTGATGATTTGTAAGCCTTCTGACTTTCATGTACCTTTATTTTAGCAACTTTATTTTAAAACACTGATAAATGGGGGCTGTCTGTGTGGGCCCCCTTGTTGATGAGGTTATGTTTGCAAAGACAGATGCAACATCATTATATTACAAGCTGTGTTGTGCTGCTGGGTTGTATCATAGTATTTATAGCCAACGCTAAAAACTTTCTAATGCCTGCCATCAGAGCAGGCTGGTACACTTCCACATGGGGCTAGGTGACCTTGCTCAAAGGCATTCAGCAGTGCTGGTTGTTGTCATGGATAAAGACAAAAAACATTCCCCTAACCAACCTGCTGCTACCTATTAAATGACCCTATGGCCCCATCTACCTGCACTACACTTTCAGTACTGAGGTAGGGTTCAAACAAGCTTAAAGTTAGTTTGTTCATTTTGGGATGTGACTGTAGAGGTTGATGCGCAGCAGTCCTTATTTATTTCCTAGATATTTATCAAATTTAATTAGATATTTCATTAGAGGAAAACCAGATTTGAGTACTTGAAATGGACGTTTCCTTTTTTTACATCCGGTCTAGCACGTCTGATAATAAATGGCCCTTGTTGGAGAAATTCTGAAATCACATTAGTGCAATCTGTTGTTAAAAGATGACTAATGACTACGCCTACAAGTACAACCTTAGTTTTTAATTAGTACGCACACACATGCAAGATACTGTTCTAAAAATGTGAAACATAAAATGCTCCTCCAAAGGCTAACTGTAGCTAAGGTTCACTGCACACACAAGTGCAAAGATAAGTTATTACACTCCACTCCACCTATATGTTCATTTCAAATTAACAACGGGGCAGGTAAGGTGCAGGTTGTGTCAGGTATTCTTATATGCTTCCACTTCTCTGGAAACCTGCCCATTGGTAAGATAATACACTTGAGCTCATACATTATGTCCTGTCCATATAAACAAACAGTTCTTCATATATGGCATTTATTTTTTATATCTACTTTACCTTTGGTAGTAAACAGTCCTTTTAATGTATGAATCAAGTCTATTGATTATAACCCAGCATAGCATATAAGGCTAATTTACAAATGAAGTTCCACATTTAACACATTTTCCCCTGTTAAATTTGACCATGTGTGAGAATTCAATACCCATCACCCTTTATCTGCGTTTACCTAATGTGCTCTGTAGAGCCGGAGCTTAAAATCCAATAGCGCGATGGGAAGTAGAAACATCAACCCTCAGATCCACAATGACCCCATTGCGTCTGACAAGTTGCAAAGAGAAGAAGGTTTTTCACTGTGTATTAAAACACCTCATTAATTATCACAGCAGGTGGAGGGAGAGCAGCGTGGATTAGAACGATCCATGCACCTGTTCTGCAGCTTTTGTTGGACAAAATGGTGTGGGTACACAATAACACCTGTGTTGGCTATGGAGTGGTATAACAGGGAATTAATTCCGTAAGCCTAGATAACTGATTTGTTTCTGTAAACATTAACAGACAAGTTAATTTATAAGAATAAAAGAAATATTGATTAAACATCTACATGACTTAACATAGTGCATGGAGCAGTGTGTGCTCAGAAATAATACCTTTATTGAGGTGTTACCTCCAGCAAAATATCAAGCATCAGTTTACCTATTCATAGTGATCCCACCATGACTAAATATCTTTCTTTGCCACCCGTCTGCTTCAGGTATAAGAAAGGGAATCAATTAATGTTTCATCAAAAACATGAATGAATGGAATAGCAGATATGTAGCTGCGGGGAGAGAGTGAAGTGTTATTCCTGTGTCATTATCCTGCAGTCCTGCTCCCTTTTCATTTCCCCTTTCATTACTAGGAAGCAGATCACATATAGTGTATGGATATGGAAATACTGCAGACACAGATATAAATAGACATATATAGAAAATAGACTGTTAGAGGAGTTGAGTGAACTCTCATTTTTCCCTTGATGCATTGCATATTTTTGCAGTGTTTGTGACTGATGCACCAGCAATCTAGGCAGCAACTACTGTAAGATGCAAGTGAATCATGTTGAATTGAAGGCCAATCAGCAGAATATGTTGGCTTTAACAGAGCTCTGACAATAAAAAAGAGTTTAATTTGAACACTTTATTAACGTTTTTTGAAATTATTTGATGGCATTTCTGAATGCACGGGACAGTCAAATAAGAGGGAAGAGAGAGACAATGTGACATGGTCCCTTGTTATGTCATGTGCCCAAACAAAATGAGCCACCAGGGCCTTGTATCTTTGTAAATATTAATATTAATCAATCCACAATTCATCTTAAAATCTAAGCACAATTAAGGAGACACCTGTCATCATTGTAAACTTGGTTTGTAGTCCTTTAAGCTACCTACTAATTTGGTAAAATCTCATTTCCCACATTTCCTTGTTTGACAGGCAGAGATAACATCAAACGCATCACTTCTTTCAGTCCGTTCAAATAGGATAGCAAACACTGATTAATTTTCCACAAGTGATTATAAAGCTGCCACAATAACGCTGAGGGTGTCTCTCACTGTGACACATGTCTCCAATAAATGGTTGACATGGGCCCCTTGGTTGGGTACTGCTTTAGCAGAGTTACTTTCATGTATTAATAAAAAGAAAGTTATTTTTTTATCTCGTACAACAAAATAAAAAGTTTTTTTTAACAGTGAATTGTAACACAACATACCATTTCTTGTCCTTTAAGATGGCTTGGAATAATAAATTTGATTCTTGAAATTTCCAAACATGTCTTCTTTTTTATAAAACATGCATCTTTATTTTAGCAAGCAGAATGTGCAAAATGGCTATATTGTCTTTAATCAACGCATTGGCTTGTTAGGTAATACATTTTGCTGCTGTAGGACTTGGAAAGTAGTGCTTGCTTTCATGTAAAAGGGGATTTTTGAGTGTTTTTGGCATTGCTGTTGTATTGTTCTCTTACACACAGTTACTGCACGGAATAAAGTGATTATCAATCACGCCTCTGTTATATATCCCCAAATACTTCATAGTCCAATATGTACAGACAATGAAACCAGACACAAACCACTTACTTCATTCTGAAATGAATTAGCATGGAAAAAAAGAGAGATGTAATTCTAAGCAGTAGCCCAAACACAATGCCATGGCAGTGGTAAAATTAAGCTGGGATGGCATGAGAACGGTTTTTGCATTTTTCCTGTGAATAGACAGGGATGAAAGCACCTGCACGCTGCACACTGCCAAGCTGCCCCCACCTTACCAACATCTCAAATCACCTTTTTGAAAATGTAACAATCATGCATTGGTCCATATACACCTTTATGTTGCTGCAATTAATCATGGCGGTGTCATAAGGACAAGGCGGTAATTTTCATGGTGACAGAACGATTCAATGAGCAGAAGCAAGAGAAAGAGGAGAGAGGCAGAGAGAAGGATCCTGGCCATGACTTAATCAGCTTTCCTTCTTATTATTAACTGTCATTATCTCGCTTCTTTACAATCAGTGCTTGCTTGTGCTCTGAGGATGCTCTAATGAGTGGTACTGGGATGCTATTATTGATATGTCACCAGCTTGCTTCATTGACATCAGATGGCGACAGATCTCGAAACATAATACCAGACAATTTTAATACATGCAGCCCATTATATGCAGCACTCTCAAAGCTGCACTAGGAGAATTTGGCGTGTTGGGTGTCTCCGAAAAGTGGTGGGAAGTAACAGCTTTTGAAAAAATCTGAAATTCAAGACCCAGAATTTATGTAATGATGTAATACAAGTAAACTGCACACAGCATGATCATGTGTAAATATGGTGACTCTACTGTATATTATAGTAAACTATAGGATAGGATACTAAATAAACTGACTCTGCTGTGCCCCTAAGTAGCAGTAGGTTTTATGAGGCAAGGATGCCAGGAAAAAACACGAGACACTTTATTATTTTAGGGATGGATAACATGATGCTTTAAAGAATGCACTGACTGCATTATACCACAGCTTTCAATATGATTGTATTCACGCCCGCGCCATTGAAAATCTGTGTTTCTCAAACAGGTCATGAGCCAGAGGAAGGATGATAGGAGCCTTCTAAAAACTGCTTTTAATATTAGTGTAGCTAGACATGAAACAGTGACAGTATTGGATGAACTTCAACACTTTCAAATGTCTACACTAAGCCAGAATGAAGTGTCAGACGTTTCACTGGATGCTGGAAAGATGCAAAAGGATGTTGTATAGCAACAGGTACCAGAACAAACACAAACCTCAATTGCTTGTTTAAGATAAAAGAAAATGTTGCATTAAAGTATGTTTAAAGCACTCGAGGTTCTTCTATAGAATGAGATAAAGTCAAGACTGTGGTGACCTTGTGTCTGTGGTTTTATCACAGCAGTGCCATGACTATACAGTTCAGTTGTTTGGTACTCAAAGTACAGACTCAAGTATCAAGACTCATTTGTCCATAAAGCTCAGGTAGAGATGGGTAAGTGAGTGTAAAGCAGTTGTAAGGACCTTACATGTAGGATCTGATTGTTCTCTCTCTCTCTCACATGCACACACACACACAATTTTGATGTTACTCATTATTATTTTTTAAATATATGAATTTATCAGTACTTTTAAACATTAAAATTCGAAAGGTAAAAATAAAAACATTAATTATATGAAATTATATTTATGACTTTCTGTAAATTAATGTTAGTTTCAATGTTCACTCAGTATGCCTTGTAAACCTCATTTTGATAAAGAATGGTTCATGATATAACACACAATTACATGCTGTAGGGCTGAAAATACAGTAGGCTGTATACTGAATTTGTGTCACATGCAGGACAATTTATATTCGGTTTATTAGGGAATTCATTAATTTCAGTCACACAAAAACTAAGGTGGAATTTACTAGAAACAAAGATAATTTGAAATGGGAAATACTACAGAATGGTCATATTTAGCAGCTGTTAAATACTGGCTCAGTAAATCGGGCCAATTTCTTTGTAAGTTGTGAGCCACTATTGAGACCAGGCTTGCAATGATATGACATTGAAAATAGAGCTGGCAACAGCTCATTTTGCAACAAGCCCTGGGGCAGCAGCACCGACAAAGACTAAATGAGTTTCATCAAAAAGCAAAGGGAGCCGTTTGAAGTTGCAGGCACATAACTGGGCCAAAGCAGCAACACTCAAGCAAATACTTACAAACCTAATAATCAGGTTTTGTTATGCAGCATGACTGTGGACAACAACAAGTAGAATAAATGGTCACAGTTTAAATGTGATATTTTTGCTCATTCTTGAAACTGAATGGGGTTCAAGTCAACTGTAGACGATATGATAATTAAGAATAACACCACAAGAATGGGTTATTTTTATCTTGCAACCTTTTATTAACTTTGACAGCTGTTGCTACACAACAATTTAGACAACCAAGCATAGGACATATACCAAACAAATATGAAAGAAAGCTCTACTTCTCAAAGGACAAACGTTTTTTCCCATATCATTTACAAATTAATATTTCCTTCTACTGACAAAGGACCACAGTATGAGATCTCAAAGGGGGATTAAAGAGAAGTTTGCAGGACTGGGGAGCCTAGTGGGAGTGTACTTCTAAAATCTATCCATGAAACCTGTCAGAGTTTGTTTACTGGGTTTTGATGTAGTCCAACAGTACAAGGCAACTTTGACAGGTCATGATCGGCTCCCCACAGATGCAATGCAACTTTCCAAGTTGAAAGTGTTTTCTTTCTCACTTTCCTTGGATCATGCAGACTTGACTTCATATCTTGCATCATTCCAGTGTAAACACTGTGTCTGTTTGCCTAAAGGATATAGTATAAGGCTAATAAGCAGCCCTGAAATTAGTTTCCATCCAAGCACAAGGTGCAAGATATAGAAGTAAATTTCCTCCAATACTTTTCTGGCTCACACAATGACTCACAAATATAATTTTAGCAAATAATTTCCATGCTATGAGAGCACTAGGAACATTAAAGGCCCTTCACACTCACGGTGCTCACACACAGGTGTTTTCACTTATATTGACTAATTAAACCTCTTCTCAGGACTGTGGGGGTGTACAAACAGTGCTTGACTAACATCTGACTCTCATCTGACTTAGTTTTGTTTCATCTGCCAGAGTGGAGCAACTTATACCTTCACGATTTTAAAGTTTAAAAACAATATATGAAGTTGGGTGACTTTAGCAAACTGTCAGCATACTTTAGCTCCACCAAACTTCAAACAGAATAACTGAGAATGCCTCTGTAGGTGTGCAGGACTTTTAAAGTCTACCGGTGTTGTTCCTGTATCCGTTTGTAAAACGGAATTGGTTCAAAAAGCCACTTTAGAAACAAAATGAGCCAATCTGAAGATGTAGGAGACATGTCTTGTTATTTTTAGGATGATATTGGATTCAGTGTTTCCCCTAAGATTACTATCCAGGAAATTGTTTTAAAAAGGTTTTGTCTGGAGGCTGCTATATCTCAATGGTGAACTGAAAAAATGACTGTGAGAAAGGTTCACGATATCAGTTTCTTATGTGTCTGATACATGAACAATCCACATAGCTCATCCTTTTAAATTAATTCCATGTTTTTTGTCCATTACCCCCATTTTCACTGATTCTGCAGCTGTGTGTCAACAATCATTCACGCTCAGCTTTCTTGTTTTATATTCTTGGTTATATCGTTTTATCTTATGATACAGCATATCATCTTTGTTATCCTGACAAGCTTATGTACTAAATGTGTACTACTTGCAATGTCTCTTTCATTGAATATTCCACATCCTGTACCGTTACAAAGCAATTCTCAACTTGTTTTTTCCTCATTTCCGCACCATTTCCTTGGTTCCTTGTTATTTGTGCTTTTTCTTGGATTTCTTTAAAAGAATAAGAAGAAATGTTAAAGGCTTCTATTGAACACTGAATTTTTCAATGAAAGGATGGAATTATGGTTTAGTATATGAAACAGATCTTTTAGATTGCATTGCTACTTAAAATTCTTGACTGATAAAACTGCTGGATTGAAATGACCGTAAACAGCACAAAGCTTCTTTGCATTCTAAAGCAACATCAAAACCTTTCATTAAATCTTATACCAAAGCATTTTTTTCTGCAATCTGCAAATACAGTGGTGAATGGAGCAAACAGTCTTTCAATTTTTGTTTTAATCTCAAGTCAGTGACATGGATCATTTGCTTGCTGAGTTACTGACTAAGCTAATTATCAGCAATGTGACTTGGCCACTGACACAGAGACAGTCCAGGCTTACTGACCAGCAGAAACCTTTTAGATCTCTTTTCCTCCTTTAAGTGCTGGAAAAAGGATCCAGCTGTGCTGAGCTTTAATGGCTTAAGGCTCCCTTTGAAATCACAACAGGGGAGAACCTCACTCATCACACCATCAACCAGGAAGTACCTGAGAGACGGAAATCATATTCACCTTGTATTCACCTCTCACTGGGCTCATAATTGCAGGAGATAGGTGTGCTCAGGGTCTGGAGTCCATTACCATACACCCATGGACGATGATTAATGACCCAGTGGGAACAAACAGCAAGCGACCGCTCTCAAACAGAGTCCGTAAGCTCATATGCCACCAAACACAGGAGCATATGCTTCAGAAATTTGTAAGACCTTGTCTTGCACTTCACAAAGTTGAGAAAAAAGTGTGTGTGTGCTTGTATGTGCTTTATTGCATGCATGTGCACATTGGTGTGTTTCTGCATGTGCATGTATGAGCTTACAGTGATAATTCAGTGCGCAATCATTACTATCATGTCACTGCGATTAGATTAATTGCGCTGAGTGTGACCATCAATAACACTAATGTGTCTGTTTCCTAAATCTGATCTACCTTTTTAATGACTACATTGCATGACTAAATTAGTACTGGTAATCAATCATAGCTCAATGTGTAATGAATGTAACAGAGGTACTGGTGACAGCAACTTTAAATGGCTGCAGGTATACACTATCTGCGTGTTTGCAGTGTGTGTGTCTGTGTGGAGCTTGTATCCACCAGCATTTTCTAGCAAATAACGCTGTTGTGGTGATGTCTGTGGGAAGCACTGAGATCAAGGATTGTGCTGTTGTCATGCAACTTTTGATATCCTGTTTAAAGAGCCTTTTTACTGGAATGTTAAAAACATTTCTAACTCCTAGTGGTCTGCGTGCTGATATCTTAAAAAAACAACAACAACAACAAACAATCCCATCAGCAACATGCAACGCAGTATTTTTTGCTCTGTAAACAACAGGGATATGTGTGCTGTGAAGGCAGGTCCCTAGTGGACGAGCAGCATGGTGTGTCTTCAACAGCAACTCACCGATGGGGCTGGTTTCCCTCCTTTTGCAGTGCAGACGAGAGTGAAATTCTGGGCTTGGTATCGACTGAATGGGGCTGGAGTGTTCTCTGCCACCACTGATATGTTGTTTGGAGGCGCTGTGGAGGACAGGGGGAAAGCTCTGTGAAACAATATCCCAAAACATTTGATAGACACAAAATGCAACCTCAGATATCCTGTAAAAACTGTTTTCTAAACGGAAAACATCCGCTTTCACTTGCTCAGTACAATCCAAGAGGTATTTTGTGATGAAATGTCACCTTAGGGTTATACATGTAGGTGGAGACAGCACTGGAAATACTGACAGCAGAGTAAGAGCAAGGAAGTAAGAGCAGAGAAAGAGCAATATACTGCCCAGACTAAAACAAACTGCAGGCCTGCTTTAACTATCGACTGTATCTATCTATTTTCAAAAGAAAGCAAGAACCTGCTGAGAGAATCTGCACATAAAATGGTAACTGAATGGTTGGGACAATATGTTCAAAACCCCCTAGGGCTCATGTGAGTCAGATGAGGCTGATAAGGTAGAAAATCTCATACATATCATATCACTAACCCTCCGTCTGAATCTCTCTAGGGATTCCAGCAAGTATGTCATGGGAGTGTAAAGGGAAAACGTGAGCAAGACTTCACAGCATTATAGAGGAGCATTGGGAGGAGAAGGAGGTAATGAATGGAAATCTCTCACATCCCCCCTGAAAATCAGCTGTTCAACATGCAGTACTCTAGTCCTCGTATGGTGGCTTAAATATGAATGTGAATACTTCATAGACCATATTGTGGCTGATTCAGGGAAATATCAACAAGCAAGTTTTAACCGACAACACTGCAGGAGATGATGGCCATCTGCACAAGGACCACTTGAATTTTGATGAGGACTGCTGAGTAGCAAAAGCACTTTTTACAACATTTTGTGGCTGTAAGATGCAGAGTTTTCCATGTATTTTCTGTATATCTTCATGTCTTCTCTTTTTGAGGCTTTTCGTGCGCCACAGTGCGTACAGGCAATGAATAGTTGTCTGGAGCATTTTCTCCGTCCGATGTTGACAGTGGAATGTTTTAAGAGTACTTCAATTGGCCCAAGCTCTAATCAGAAGGAGAAGCGACTGTGAAATCTGACAGTGTGAGGTGAAAGACGAATCTCTTCAGAAGTTACAATTTCCATGAGCCATGCTTTAAGGCAGATAAGGCACCAAGAAAGGTCACACAGGGAGCAGTGCCTTTTTCATGTGTCACTTTTATGTGTAAATCTATCAAGCGGTTTTAAACAGACATGCCACGGAAATTAATTGATTAAAGGTGGGGGTTGGTGGAGATTTAGCTGCTGGCCTGGGTGCCTCTGTGTTTCCACACCTCTTAATTGCTTATTGATGGGATTCATATGGTTATAAATTAACCTTAGAACACTCCATTAGCTTACTGACAAGCCTGTCTCAACCTGGCATATGATGAGCTGTCTGTTCCTGACCAATCATTCTCAAATACTTGACACAGAAGCAGTGTCAAGTGGTGAAGGGCCTCTAGTACGCTGAGGTTGTTCCAATATGCAGAGCATATAACCAGGCAATAAAAAAAAAAACAATCCAACTTTATAGATTTATAATATTGATTGCTCTATTCCATAAAACAGCATTATACTCTACTTTGTAAAAGCTAGCTGGAGTCTAGTAAATATATTCCTAACACCATCGTCAATTTTTTGTTTGCAAAGTGCTTCAAGAGCTGCTATACTATGCAGTTAAAAATTATGATTCATTTTCACAATATTAGCAGCAGTAAATACAAAAAGATCAAGAGAGTGTTGCTGCAATCTACAGGGAGTTATAACACACCAAACCACACACATTAAATTAAGACAAAGCTAATCTCATGAAAATTCAATTGTATTAGATTAAAAATAATTACTGTCATATTGCAAGTTTCCACTTGACTGGTGAGTATTGATAATCCCCTGACAAGTACTCCTCCGAAGCAGTAGTAAGGAGATGCTTTGTTTAGTTGGAATAAAATCACTAACACAACCTTCACGTTAGTTCAGGAGAGCTGCACATTGATCATGATGCTCTATTATTATTTTCTGCCCTGTGGGTGGGGGTCCACCTAATAGAAGTCAAAGCCGAAGACATTAATAAGCCTTGGTGAAATATTTTACATGATTAAAATCAAGAACTACGGCACACAGCACACTGTTTGCAAACACAACAACCCTGTATAGGATTAAGATGGTTGTCTGCGATGATGGAGTCTAAGCCTTTCATACCTCATTTAATTGCGACTCCGTCTTCGCCCACTTGTTAAAGGTTGAGCTAATTTTTCCCCTTGTTTTTTGTGCTGCAGTTCTTTGTTTTAAGCTGTCTGTTGGGTGTGTTAAATGGAGGTGTCTGCCTCTTAGTGCAAACACTTAGTGAGGCCTGCAAACCAATCATTTAAAAACAACATATTACATTTCTGTCTTGACAAGGTTAGCGTCTAGTGTGCCGATGCTGATATAGTGCTCATGCAAAACAGGGAGAGAAAAACTTATGAATCAAAATGGAAAAACCACAAGTTTTCTAAACAATATGTAGAAGTCTTGGGGGGAAAAATATCAAAAGCAAAGAAACTTTTAGAAAAAATAAAAATGTCAATATCTTTGACATTCTTCTGGAGGTTTCTTTAAAGACCCAAAAGATTCAAGTACAGATATAAAAATTCCAAATCCTCTCTGCACCATCTCTGCCTTTCCTTTACATAATAAAAACTGCACAGCTACACAGTGCACAGAAAAGTATTACTGCTCTGTGTGCTTGGCATTCTGATTGCCACACAAGTTTTTCTTTTTTTCCTCACAATTGATTGAAATCTTTTGGGAAATGTGTATTTTTGGTTTGGGTCTTGAAAGAGGAAAAAAAAAGCTTTAATGTCACTTGCCCCAGTATGTCCAATTTTGGTGATTTTCACATTTTCACTTTACTTTAAGGATTAAATCTTCCTCTTTAGGTTGAGTAATTTTGCCAACCTCATGGGCTCATGAGAATGTTTAAGTTATTGTAATAAAGCCTCATCAAGCTAAAACTTCCGGAAACTTGGCCATTCAAGTTTTCACCTGACAATAACACCATTTGGTCTAAAAGAGAAAAACCTGAACTACGTTTGCCTAGCTCTGCCAAACATGTACTGTACATACTGCTGGCTACGTTCCATTATATCATATGAATGCAGATCCTGAAACTTAAAAGCAGCACACTGCAAATGTGTAAAAATGTGAGGCCTGAAGTCTCACGAGCCATTCCTTCTTTTCTCCAATGTTCAGAGCTCACTTACACACCTCTGAATTGAAAACAGCATTTACTTCCTTTTGTCCCTGGTAGTACTGCTGTGCCAGTTACATCAATAATGATCTCTCCCTCTATCTCTCGTTTACCACCTCCTTCTTGTTCTATATCCTCAAACACCATTACCCTGCTATCTTTCAAAAAAGAAAGAAAAAACCTGCAAATGGGATTGGTGAATGTGCAGAACAGGAGCATGTTTAATGCTCCCAAGAGACTGCTTTCCCTGGCCTCATAATTAAGGGATTTAGAGCTCTGGAGACAGCTGGACTCACAAGAAACACTCCCAACATCCCCTTGTGCTAAGCACCCTGGCCTCGTGTCCACATCTCTGGGGGGTTATTTATAGTGGAGGAAGGTGGTGTGTGTGTGGGGAGGATGGCAAAGAAAAGGCGCCAAGGTCATCCTTGGCTTATTTTCACTGACAGTAATTCAGTGATAAGTATTTGATGAAGCTGTACTTTTTTTATTGTGAGCCCAAGGGTCCCAAAGTAATCAGCATGAATTTTGAATGGTTTCACCAAGCTAAATGATAGTGCAAGGCATTTCACTTCTCACTGTAAAGTTATCAGAATCACTAGAGGATTACTCTCTTGACAAATAGTTTATCTGACAGCTAAAGAACTGAACTTGTGACATTTTCCACTTTGTTCCGACATGTTTTATTTGGAAACTCTAAATTGCCTGTAGGTATGCATGTGTTTGCCTATGTTTTGTGTAAGACCTCTGATAGACTGGTGACCTGTGCAAGGTGTACCCTGCCTCTGACAAATGCATGTTGGGATAGGCTCCTGTCCCCTGTGTACCTAAGTGGGTACAGAAAATGGATGGAACAAAGTATAGTTTCAAAAGTATTTAAAGCAGCAATCTTATAAATGAGATTGTAGGTTTAGTTTCAAATGACCTGATACCTACAGGTGAAAGCAGCAGCTAATCTTTGTCACAAAATTAAACTAGAAGTCAATTTAAACAGCAATCACATAAGGAACATTAGTGCAATCATTTAGCCAAGGTTTTCAATTTCAGACAGCTCACAGTTGCCTGCTATTTCTGCTTTTGTCTTTGTTTTTGTTTTTTTTTTGTTTTTTTTTTACTGCATATTAGCTTTTATGCACGACTTGTGCTTGAATCACCAACTATCCTATGTGGATGCATGCCATTTAGTCACAAAAAGAACATTGGTTCTGAATGCTCCACTGCAGAGATTTGCTTTTAATAAAGCTTTCAAACACTAATTTCCATCAGCATTTAAGGATGGTAATTTATTTGGATTTATTCTCTCAATTAAAAAGGCACGAGTAGATTTGACTGAAGCAGGTACAGTGAATACAGCGAGAGCCATACCTGCGCATATACCCATGTATTCTGGATACATGGTCGTATTTCAAACCGCATTGAAAGAGGGCCTTGAGGTGACACAGTGCCATCAATATGCAAAACAATTTCATGTCTGAATTTGGAGAGGTTCTTTAGAGTCGAAATTGGAAATAATAGTGCAGACAGAAAGAGACACATGTGGACCCCAAAGAACATCAAAAAAATATTTCCCTCCTCTTAGTGCCAGAGTGACAATATCACACTGTGTCTCTGATACGCAGATCTGTAACAAAAGCCAGAGAGAGAATACAGATGGAGGGAGAGGAGAGGCTGGCAAACACCACGTGTTAAGGTGATGTAGTGCATTTAGCAAGATTCTGTCTTTGGCTACTAGTAGCAAGATATTTTTATTAACCCTTTAGAGAGACTTTTCTTTTTGAACGCCCCTCCACAGAGGGGTCAGAGGTCAGGGCCAGCTACAAAGCAGCATCCCTCGAGCTGCAAAGGATACAATTACTTGCTCAGAGACACTTGTGCAGAGCAGATGCTAATGCTAGTTGACACAGGTGCTTGAACCTGTTTACTCCAGCTGAAGAACATTCTCACTATACCACCCAGCCACTTTATCTTGTTTCACCCTATGTGTCTGGCACTAACATGTGACGTCCTGTTGTCCTTTTCCTTTTGTGTTTTCATACACTGTACAACTCATTCAGCTGTCTATATGGATCTCCACCAAGGCCACCAAGACAAATTCATGTACATTTAGTGTTCTGTTCAATGAAGTGTTCAAAGTACGAACAAACCACCTTAAGAAGGACATTAGAGACTTCAGGGCAAAGGCTGCATATTACTCAGCTGCTCTTAATGCGATTTGTAATTGGTCCTAAACATAAAAGCATCAGTAAGAGATTAAACATGGAGAGTGGAAACAGAAATGCCCATGCCACATTACTGCAAATTAAGCAACTGGAAATTCAAAATGTCAATTTAATTGACTCTTTCACCTACTGTTCATCCCAGTGGAGTCTGGAATGGAAGTTAATTGGTCTATTCCAGTGAGCCAGTCCAGTGATCTCAACTTTACTTGTAGGCTTGAGGATATGATTCTGGCATCCAAAAAATCAAAACAAATGTTACACTGCCAACTCTTGGCAATGCACACAACACTGGCCCCACTGCTGCTTTATTTCTCCAAGGCTAAGATTGTTCCTAATAGGAGGTATATGTAAATTCAAATTCCATATGCATGTGAATCAGGAGTCATTTCTTAAGAAGGGGGGAACATACATGCAGTCCAGACTGAGTTAAGCTGAGTGAAACATAAATCACTGCCAAAGTGCTTATATCCCTTATTTTGAGAAGTCACACAGTTGGATGGGCTATGATTGTGGCAGTGGGGGAGATAGAAGGCAGCCTGAAAAACAATCAAAGTTAAGTCCTCTCAAGAGGGAAAAAAAAGACATGTCGAAATGAGCGCTGGCACAAGTCCCCAGTACCTAACTCTGCTACTTTTGAAAGCCTTTATTCCCCAGCACGAGCAGCACCACAAGATAAAAGACACTGAAATGCTTTTCAATCACTTTTCTATTGTGCTTTTAGCATTTGCACTAAACCCCACCCTGTTAATTTGCATGGGTTATTACTGTGCTGTCAGCTCATATCGCATCCTGCTGCCCCAGCCGACCAGCCAATGGTAGCTGGTTGCAAAGAGAGGGAGACTCCGGTAGCTGTCAGGAAGAGGAAGGGGATGAAACACAGAGACAAAGCCTTGTGTCACACTGAACAAGTTCCACAGTTCCGAAGCCCATTAATCATACCGATGTTGAAAATGCAGCGAGCACATATACTACATGCCTGTTTGCCTGGTTCTGTCTGTGTGTTTAAGAGAGTGAGAAATGCGTTTGAGCGTTCTCGTCCGTGGAAACACATGGTTTCATTGACGCATTATTGAGCAGTAGCAGCTGTCTAGCAAGTGACCTACTCTCAAGTGGCCATAATATTGTGGTCTCCCTCTGACAGATATACACCACCCACATATACCTAATATACAGCGCTATTCAGAGCCT
The DNA here is from genome assembly GCA_005408345.1 of Macquaria australasica. Taxonomy (NCBI): domain Eukaryota; kingdom Metazoa; phylum Chordata; class Actinopteri; order Centrarchiformes; family Percichthyidae; genus Macquaria; species Macquaria australasica. Next base: position 292,070 of record SEMN01000293.1, on the reverse strand, counting down.
CCTGCAAAAAAATACATCACAGGTTCATATAGCTGTCATTGAAAAATAGGAGGAAAATTATACCAAAAAAAAAAAAGAATTTCACAATCTAAAGGGAATGATTTGGGAGCTTAGGCACAATTTTCTTTCCCTGTTGCTCTGTTCCCATATGATAGGAAATACGATATGTCATGGCTGCATATGGCTTTCCCCCAGTCCCTCCTCAGTCTGCCGCTCTCTGAGGGTAAACCAGGCTTGGACTTACAGCTTTGTGCTTATAATGAGGACAAGGGGGACAGAAGAGAGGATTTTGCCAGCACAGTTTGAAGGCTAGGTTGAGACAGGACAAAAGGGAAAGCTTTTTTTTTTTGTCTTCCAAATAGCACACAGTGGCAGATGGGACTTACCCTGTACCCAGCCCAGCATCAATTATGCTGTGACTGGCACCCTCATCCCTAAAGTCCATTTTTTGCTTAAGGGCAGGAGTTTAGGGTTGGCAATCTGTTACAATTTGGCCCCTTTACCTCTAGCCCTCTCCAGCCTCACCCGTCCCCCTTTTGGCAGCTTAGTAATTCACAAGGCATTGACATGGATGCACCTTTAAGGTCCCCAGTGCCCTGAGCGTCACAGACAAATTTCTTGATCAGTGTGGCAGTGAGGCCTGGTTGTGATCTTTTTTTTCTTCTCTTTTTTTATAACACCTAATTTACAGACCAAGGGGGTAAAATGAGGCTGTAAAGTTATATGAGGCCAAAGAGAATCACTTGTGGTGGTGAAATATCCATCATTCAATTCTCAGTTCTGGCCCCAGACCACATGTACAATCTCCAGAGAAGTCTTTGCGAAAATCTACATCAAATGCCTGCAGCCAGACGGCCACAAGCTCCACAAATGTCGATATAGTATACATAGCATTCAGGGACGGGGAGGAGAATTCATATTTCAAGCTGACACACACATTGTTGATGGGGCAGTTATGACAAAGACAAATGGGTGACCATGCATCAAGGGTTTCTCTTTTTAAAATAAGCAAAAAATACAATAGAATGACTCTCATTATAATCGACATGTTTAACCTGTTGAACACTGGTTTATGTATATTTTAAGCAAAAAAGTTATCATCAGTTATCAGATAGTTAAATGAATAAATGATATCTGTTTTGTCCATCATGGTGTGAAATATGGTATACTGATGAAATATTATAACATCCTTAACATTTTGAGATTATTTTAAAGCCTCCTGTACTTCCATTGCACAATTCAGGGATACCTGCTGTTTTGTTGAAAATGCCTTCGATCCAATAAGACAGCTGCATTTTTTTTTAGCAAGAATGCTGCTAAACCATTTGTGATGATCGTCTCGCTATTCAGAAAGTCAGTAAAATTATACTAAAATTCGTTTGCTCGGGCATACAGCACCAAAGCAATAATTTTCCCAGCTATTAAACACATCTCAGAGCCATCATTAATTGACATGATATATCCATTGTACTAAGATAGAATATCTTATGCCTTTTTTCTTTTACTTCTCATCGCAGATTTTTTAAAACTCTTTTCTGTCTGAAATAAAGTCAACTGAATGATTAACACACTGGCAAGAAGAGGTATACGTAACTACAGAATATAACAGATTTAATACAGAGGTTTATTTGGTAAAAAACAAACATACAAAACAGTACACATACTAGCAGTGCAACCTCTTTATGTATGACCCATCCAGCTAACAGGATTCATTTTAAGTGGGTAATCATATTAATATAATATCCTGATCACACAAAGTGCCAACTGTGTTGCAGGGGCATTTTACTGAAATGCAGCCAGTCATCCTTAAATTATTTTGTGGGAAGTGTTACATGTCTGATAGCTGTTTTTTCAAGGTGAATGCAGTCTCCGAACAGTATTCACACCTCTAAATGCTATACCTATTTAAATCTTGTGAGGAGACTTGACAGTGAGTTACTAAAGTGAGAATATAAAGTGCAAAAATCTCAGTTGGCATCCTCAATTATTCCTTTTGGTTTGGTTTGATCGGCACAACACATTGGTCTGTCTCATACTTCCAAAATACTTTAGTATTTTGAAGCACACATGCACTTACTGGAAGTTCATGTGTTTTTACACAAAATGTGTGTTTCATATGTGTGTTTACATCTCGAGAGATGATTTAAGTGTTTATTTGATCCATTTAAATATCAAGGTGTGTTCAAGATGTCCTCTCAACATTTTTAAGTGTCGTCATGGCATTTCAGGAGCTCTTCCAATGCTGATAATTGGTAGCAGGCTGCAGTCTTGTGTATGCATGCACACGTGCATGTGTTTGAGACAGTGTAGGCCTACCTTCCTTAATGAAATGTTTGTGTAAAGAAATGCTGCTGCATAGTAAATTCTTAACTTCAAAAAAGTAATTTGGCAGTTTGTTGCTGCATTAGTATGTTCTCAGTCAATCTCACAGCACACAGACACTGCCAAATGTTTTATTTAAATAATAAAAGAGTCATTGTGGTCACATTACATTTTTATTTGGATAGGGTGTAAATCATACTTCAGCTTTCTTGGTTATTGTGACTTTCTCACTTCTGCTCTGTTTTATTTTTCCTTGTTTTAGCAGCCAACACTCACTTAACAAACTCAAAACATGCTCCATCTGGGCATGGTCACTTGTTCCCTACTGTTTTGGTTATAAATAATGCCAAAAAATTCACCATTCTGAAAAAATGCCCAGGAGGCACACTGTACCAATCCCCCACAAAGTCATGTCACATTTCTTACAGCGATACTCCATGCAATCACATTTTTTCACATTATTGTTTCACTTAACAGTCTTAAGTCACTTAAGTCATGCCAAATCTTGACCTTAAAGTGCCCTAAAGAGCAATTTTGATACAGTGCACCAGTGTTTCTTTTTAAATATTTATGGCCTTTTTGCCTCTATTGAATGGTTGACGGTATATGGATCAGCAGGAATAATGGGGAGTAGGAAATGACATGTGACAAAGTCATTTAGTCATTTGTGGTGATGGCAGTCTTGGGTGTTTCTTGCAGGTTATTACATGATAAACTGCAAAAACACTGAGGCAAATCATTTGGTTCCTCAGTTTAAGCCATACACAAACCACCATCTGTTGCAAACCCTACCTTAATCACTCACATTATAGGAATTCATGTCAAAGTGATTCTCTTAAAGGTAACTGAATTGTCAGTGAATTAAAGAACTTAAAAATGTGTCTTGAACTTGGTGACACAGGAAAGCCTCTGTTCACGTGGGTAGTGGCATTTAAACCCTGACACATTATCCCCTCCTACATGCCAAACCTGTTAATACCATTCACACCTGCCTGTCTAAAATTCTGAATGCCTTGTTCTGCAACTGTTCGAGTATTATATTCACCATATTCTCTGTGCTGACACAAGCAAAGGCAGCTCCATATAAAAATCTTTAAACCTGGGTCAGTAATTAGTTAACAGTGAGTTCCTGTTTGAAAGGAACTTGATGAAGAAAGAAAAATGCAAAGTAACTACCAAATGTAGCGTGTTCTCCATAGTGTCAGTCCATTCCTTAGGGACATGGGCAGAATGGGATGTTTGAAGTGTCTAACTCATTAAAGGGATAAAAAGGTTTATCAAGTGTGAATAATGTCCCTTGTGTTGCATTTGATTGATGGGTTTGTTCTGGTGAGTAATCCACTCTGAAAAGAATGGGAACTTATAGCTGATGGCATGTTTCAACAATGTCCATTAAAGTGTGCAGCACATTAAAGCTCTTAATGGGGCTGGACATTTCTTGCACAATTGTAACGAATGCTAAACTGAGTAAGTACTATAGAACATAATGATGTATAGAGTCCTGCAGTAGTCATGTCTTAGCTGTGTGCTGTGATCATACCCTTATGGTACTATTCTATTGTGTTACACTTAAAAGAACATGTATTGTTAAGCTGAAATATGTGACTTAACACAGATGGTGCCCTCTGCTGTGGGAAGAATGATTCTTGATGACTGATGTTTAAACTACAGCTAAATTGCAGGATTAGATTCAGATGTTGCAAAGTTTTGCAGTTGTACTTCCTGGAGAAGCGTCTGAACACTTGTTGAGCTGTTGTTGTCATGCTTCTCTGTGATTCATAGCTGTTTCAAGTGATGTGACTGGCTGAGAGTGTATTTAATCACTACACCCTCCGATTTAATTTCCATTTCAGCTAGCCCTTTTGCACTTTGTGCTACTTGGAGACGCCCACACAGTCCATGCACCCAAGACCTACTGCTTTACACCTGTCATCGCTTGCAGTATAAAGCCTTCAAGACATAAATCTGCTAGCCGTGTTTTTAATTGTATTGTACAAGTGTTGTAAAACTATTATTGTCTGAGATGGTGCAGAGCAGCATGACGTGAACACACGACACCACAAATCTGCAGCCAAAGGCAGATGGTGTGTGTTTTTTTAATTTAACTTCTACATTGATGATAGAAATACTTTTCAATACGGTACATAAAAACAGTAGTTACTAAGGAACGAGAGAGGAACAAATCAGGAATGACCTGAAAATGAATAAATCATTAATGAGTAGTTCCTGAATAACTCTGAATTGAGGACTATATAGTAGATAATGATGAGTTACTAGAGAACAGGCTGGGAGATACTATATTAATGAATCATTAGGTATGATTAGTTCATAAGTATCCTTGTCCAATCAAAACTTCCATAAAGTAATGGTCAGATAATCATGAAGTAACAAAGGACGAAATTGTAACTACTCCTACTGTTACTACTACTACTAGTATGATGTACCACTTTACTTGTGGGTGCACAAACAGAGTAACTAATTATTAAGTAATTAGTAATGTATGAATGGCTAATAGTTCAGTGCTAATCAGGAACGACTTACGAAGAAAGTGGTCATTATTTTGATTCACAGATACTAATAGTTTATTTACATTTAAAGGATTATTCGGGAATTTCTGCACATTTGCTCCATGTATTTAGTTTACTCTTGTTGATAAAACCACCAAGTGGCAGCAGGTTGACGTGGCTCTGATATGTCTATTCTCAGTGCAGCCTGCTGAGAATACGGACAAAGCTCCCGCTCCCGGTACCCCATACCAGGAGTATGGGGTACCGGGGCTGTTGCAGTACCCCCCAGAGACCCCCGGGCCAACCAAGCAGTAAAAACCTCTTCCTTCAGCTTGACCTCAACCTGTGGCTGTCAACCTGTGCTTGCGCCTCTCCTCCCACCTGTGCACCAAAATACCACACAGCTGGGCAAAGCAAATTTCACGGTCAGGAAAATACCAAAGGTCAGAGCGCTGCTTGTGCTGGTAGCTGCGTCGCCGCAAAAATAGGGCCCCAAGTCTTAAAGGTCCTAAAAACATATTTTATTTTTTAGCTTCTAACTATGAGTTATGTGTTGTTTGCTCATGTTGCCAGACTACCGTCAATCAAATCTGATCAAACACACCCACACAGTTCCGCTGAGCAGATTAGCTGAGTTTTTGAGTGTTAAACTCTTAATGAATAACACCTAAGGATGTTTTTTTCTGAAATTGAACTTTGATTGTTCCTAGCAATTAATCTTTGATAAAAACAAGTTCTTGGGGGCTTTAACTGCTTCAAATAATCAGAAATTTTAGGGCAAAGCAGATCCAAACAACAAGAAATCAAGAAAACACTTAGACAAGTCTTTAAACTGTTTTAATTCCTGTCCTATCTGCTACTCCTTTTTTTTCTTTGTTGTTGTTGTTGTTGTTGTTGTTGCTGTCTTGCTAGTTTTAGTTTGTTCTAATAAAATATGATATTAAGATAAGATCAGATAAGCCTTTATTGGTCCTTAGAGGGGAAATACAGGTGTATAAGGAATAAATAGTAGATGGAAAGGATGGAGATTTTTTTTTTGCAGTGTAATATTATGACCACACCCTAGTGTTAGGATTCTGTTAGGTCGATTGAAAGAGGCGTACTTGGTGCACCTGTATTTTCTCAACTTCATTACTGTGGTGCATCTACCAATATTTACCCTGCCCAGCAAATATTATGACTGACATTCACACTCCTCCTCACAAAAAGGTAAAATCCACAAACCAAAGTTGATCTAATTTCTCAAAGGACTAAGCCTAGTCTGTTGATCCAAGCACTTTCCTCTGCTTTGTCTTGTCATACAACTGTTTTGTTTATCTTATCTTTTTGTTTGTTTGTCTGTGTCAGAGGCGATTACATGAAGCACCAGAAAGATTCAAATCGGAAGCTCAAGATAAATACACCCTATTTACAGTGTATTATATTCAGGAAAGGTTTGATGAAAATTATTTTGTCAGACTCTCGAAAAAGGTTTCCATTCGTTTCACACCTGATTTATATGACAGTCAGATAATTAAGAGATATTTATGATATATAATAGATATAATTAAGAAATAAAAATGGATGAATGAAAGAATGAGCGAACAAATTAATATATAAATGCGAAAATGAATAAATGAATCAATCATATGCCTCATAAGATCTCAGCATTTCCTACATGTGATACAAATGTAAATCTACCATTAACATGGAAATTGCATTTGATTACCTCATGGTGACATATTACATCTCCAATTCCTAAATATTCATGAATGCATTGGTTCTGATTTCGGCAGTAGAAAATATCAGATTTACGTAAGGGCTGAAAACATCTTTCATTTTAAAAATAAATTGAACTCACACGGTGCAGCAGCTCGTTTAGAAATGATGACTAACATCCTGGTGTTCCTGGCCTCCCTCTGTGCCATGAAGAAACCTTGTTTCCAACTTCCCACTTTTAAAGTTTTATCTTTAATTCAATGTACTGTAAAGCTTCTAAAAAGTTATATCTCTTTTGGCATATTTCACTATACTCATGAATTGTTCCCTGCCCATGTTTCTCATTTTTCTGTTTTGACAATTGAATCTTTGAACATGGCAGTTCAGAGAATTTGTCATAACATCCCATGGCAGCTAATTCCATCACTTCACTGCAGCCAAAAATCCCATTTTCTACTTGAGCTACTTCACACTCAGCAGATTGGCAAACGTTTGCAATTAAATCTGAAGCTTTTGCTTCAAGACATGGTAGGTTTTGTTTCAAGGATGCCTTTAATTGCTGAACTAGTTAGACATTTCATTGACATTCCAAGGGTGATCACAGTCATTGAATTGAACGGCATTGTAACACTGAAAGATCAGGCTGAGAAATGTATGAGTGTGACAATGACAAAATAAAAGCCTTCTTAAAAGTCTGTACATGCCCTGCTTTGTGCCTGCATGGTCCATCCATAATAATAGTACAATTCTATGTAATATTCCATTCAGCAATATACTATGTAGTAAATCCAAAGTAAAATGAGGACAAAAATGGGATGAGCTATAAAGTCATGGTCTGGTGTTTGATTTATGTGTTGTGGCCCTTGTTAAAGGCAGGTTAAACAATTGTGCCATGCTGCACTACACCTGCCGCTTCGGATTCTTTGTATAATGATCCAGTTCGCCATATTCCCAGGCAGGGAAAGACCTCTGCAATGTTCCTCTCAATATGAGAAAACAGAGAGACAGAAAAAGATTAGGATTGACCTTAGGCTTGGTGCACACTGCATTCAAGGGTCATGAATTTGGAATTTCATGCCTTCATATTAACTGCACATGTAGAGAGCCACTTCATCGCAGCACCCTGCTGCCTGAGGTTTTGATTACAGCTTTCCTTGAGGACCTCACAGTTTCCCATACAGCATGTCATAATTAGGATGACCAGATTGCTCTGATTAACCCTGGAAATTGCTCTGATTCAGCTTGGAGTTTGGTCTACTCAAGTGTGTTTGTATTTGTGTGTGAATGTGTGCATGCATTTGCAGAATACATATATATGAATGAATGAATGAAACCTTTATTACGCCTATAGGGGAATTGGCTTTGCACAAAGAGCATAAAAGAATTTCAAAAAAACATCATCAACCATACATGACAGCACACATAAGCATCATAAAAACATCATAAAAAGCATCATTTGGGACATCAATAAAGGACATCAAGTGCCAGTTCAAGAAAGGGCCAAATTCAGACCGTGTGATCAGAGCTTATAAGCAGCTGAATGCTGCATGGGACAAAGGATGTGATGCCTCTTTTAGTCCACATCGTCCTGAAGATAAAAGTGCATATTCAGATCATAGAGGGTGCAGTGGGTCTGCTATGATCTTGTGAGCTAAATTCATGGTGTACTAGTCTGTCATGTAAGTAATACTGCACATTGGTTTCCGAGTTATCTTACCACCCAGTTTCACAACCCTGTCAAGTTTGCTCTTGTTTTGTACAGACAATGCTCCCCCCCAACACAGAATATAAAAGGTCAATATACTCTGACTGAAGGTCTTGCAAAAGAGTGTCAGCATAGTTCTGTCCAGTTCAGTATGTTGGTGTGTGTAAGTGTGTATGTATGACTGTGGATATGCATGTTAGAATTATTTAATTTTCAGGCTCAGATTTCACCTTTTCCTGCCCAAACAAACTCAGAGAAGATGTGGAAATGTGCTGTTACTGTTGTACATCTTCTGGAAGGCTGCTGCAGGGTTTTTTCTTACATAAAGAATTTAAAGATGGTCCCAATCAGAAACACTACCAAATAAAGGTTGAGTAGGTCCCCAATTAGATACCATGTTTATGTTATTTTTTGCCAGGAAAAAACAACCCTTTGCTCACCACCTTCATATTCCTATAACATACAGTGGCCATCCATCCATCATACCATGGGATATGTGAGCAGCAGGTAGAGCCAGTCAGATGAGGGCATGAGCCCCGAAACATGTGGTTTTCATCAAAATAGTCTTGCCATTCAGTGACCAACACACTTAAACTCTCTTATTTCAGGTTCTGAACTTGTCCTAATTATTTATGACATAAATTCAAGGTATATTAAGACTTTAATTCAGGGGGTTTTGAACTTGACTGTCATCATCAATATTTTTAGACTCATTATCTCCAGTTGCCCAGGTTGCCAGGAGTGGATTTTTAAAAAAAAGACCAATGAAATACATCGACAGTGAATATTTCACACTTCTGCTTGTTATTTAACTGCTTGTTAATTGTATGCAAACTTAATTTTTAGAAGACATGGTTTTATCATGACATGTGTCTGAAAATAATTAAGAAATGTAATCAGGGGCCTTCCAGTTGGTCGTTGGTGTTAATAAACCAGACAAAAGCTCATGAAAGCATCATGTTCATTTTCATTTTTCGTACACACAAATAATTAATGGAACATGAGTGTTACATCTCTCCATTTGTCATCAGTGTGAGTGAGACAGAAATAACCAAATTCACTGTCATGACCTTGTTATGAAGAGAAAGAACACAATGTTCATTAGTACTGTGAATTCTGTGTATATGAAACTCCCCCATCCAGTGTAATGATTGTAGATTACACAATACAATACAATAAATATCTCTCCTTCTTCATGTTATTGTCGTTGTTGTTCTTCTTGTCCTTTATTTATAGTTGTTCTTTATTTAGCATATTCATTATAATTTCAGTTTTGGACAATGACAAAATAGTTGAAGATCAACAAGGTCTCACATGATGTAAAAGTATTAAAAGTAAAAACTCTAGAATAAACTAAGCCTTTATAAAATGTAATCTATTTTAAAAATGTTCTCAAAAGTTTCTTACTGAAGCTGGACAAGGTCAGCATCACATATCTGAGATGTTCCAATAAATGAAGCAAACAGAATATTGGAGAATTTCAGTCGAGGTCAAATCAGGTAAAATGTGTCTGCACCAAGTCTCAAGATTCTGGCATTTTTTTGCTGTCTCCAAACTACAGTGGGAAAAAGAAAGTAGCGGCACTTTCTAGTGTGGCAGAATTTTGAATGGTCTATGATTCTTTAATCAAGCTCAGATGAGGAAACGTGTGCTACCAACAAACTAATCCATGTTTCTAGCTGGAGCTTTTAAATGAGCTGTTTTACATGTAAAAACCACAGAAAATGTTGGATTTAGTGCTCAGATTCCTGGTCATCTAGAGAGGATTGTGGGGATTTTTGTTCAAACCAAACTGAAGCTTAAGGAGTCAGCAGTGATGTGAATGCAAAAAAAGGGTCTGCCATAGTACCAAAGTGGCACTGTAATGTCTCACTGGGAAAACCCAAGCTCAATTCACCATTTTCTTGACAGATGTGCATGTGCAAAACACTCACATTTTTATAATGTCTATGTCAGTGAAAAACTGAGTGTTTGGTTAATATTCAGATTATTTATTTGCAATTCAACTCAGTGCTGAGGAGGCACAACATTTTCCAAGTCACTCAACTGCAAAACTGATGCACAAGCATCCATAATCTCTTGTTTCAAGAAAACAATATTACACTATTATGATAATTGAAACTGGCAAATTAAGTGTTTTCAGAAGAGATAATTTACAATGATTGACAGATCGACCCATCAAACCATTGCCAGTTTATATTTCCACTCTAATATAGCATTGACAGAAACTTCTATATGAACCACAGTGAAGTCAAAACAATGGTTGAGTCATGAAGTGTTTACTCCAAGAGCAAATCTCTTGTTGTAAAGAGACTGAAGCTGATTCATTAGAGCCCCAAATGGTTGAGATTAGTGGTGTGCAAGCTCTTATTTCATTCAGGCTTACTGCATTATCACGTTGATGCCACATGTATAAACTAGTCTGGGCATTAATAATATGGCTCTTGAAAGAGCATGAAAAATTCAAGGGCAAAGTTGTCAAAAAGATGACAGTGATTCATGGTTCCTAGTGTGAACGTTTAAATGAGGAATTAAACAGGACATTCAAACAGAGTCACATAAGGCAGAAAACTGCTACTACACTGCTCTCCATGTGTTCAAAAATTCAAGCACAACGCACTTTTGCCCATAGCCATGTTGTAGCAGGTGTTTCCCATGAGCTATCAAAATCCATAGAGTGACGCACTGACCACATACGGAAGTTGCTCCACCAAATAAGCAGTAATATGTAGCAAATACACAGTAATCCAAAATCGATCGTCAGTGCATTCACATTGCTAATATGAACAGCAAAATAAAAAATCTGTTGTTTGCTCAATGGATTCAATAACAATTCAGGAATATGTAAAGAACTACAGACTGCTGAAGGCTCTCAAGAGAAGAGAAGCAAATGGATTATTGCAATTTGGTAAGACAATTGGTATCCTGGTACCAGAACTGATACTATATGTGGTAGCCATTTTGTGTTGGGTGTAATACATTTCTACGTAAAATCACACCTCAAGTGTTTTTTGAGGATTGCCTTTCATCTGTGTGACTGAAGTTTAAGACCAACTTCAAAATCCAAGTTTAAAATTGGACCAGGTGTCTACCTTACATTCAGGCTTTGTTTAATGCACTTCCCTCCTGGCAAAATATTTTTATATATTCTGTGTATGCCAGGAAACTCAATTTCTGGCCACACTTCCTGTCCATAGACGGCTGAATGTTGCATACATTCAGATCATTCTAGATTCCTTTGGCTTTCACTTTCAAGGCCAGCGGAGGCTTTTATTTGACTAAGATGGGCTGTACCACATGTAAAAGAGACATCAATACATTCTCCCTATGGCCTTCTAAATTTGAACCCACAGTGAGCTGTGCAAGAGTGTGTTGATTTAAAATTGAAGCTTACTCTTCACTGAAATAGGGGTAGGAAGAGACATTTCTTTACTCACACAATCATTTTAGAAGGAAAAAGCATCATTTTAACTGAGTTAACAAATCTGGCTGTGTTTGCCTTCATATCAGCAGAGCAGAAACACGGGGCAGAGACAACCTCTTGTGCCCTGACAGAAACAGCCCAGCTATAATTGTAAGTCAGGTTGTGAGCCTGTTTCTATTCCACAGTCATTCAGTCACAATAGGATAGAACAAGTGAGAATATGCTCCCAGGCAAAGTCACAGCCAGCAGCAGGAGCCAGCTGAAAGAGTCTTCATTATATGGAACAAGGAATCATTTATGGAGCACTGTTACTCTGTTCAGGGGCAATCTGACAAACATATTGACTTTGGCACACATGAGGTTGCAGATATCTCTGCACCTACTTTCCATTATGGCATAATTTGATTTAGGTGGAGTCTCAGCTCTGTAGCAAGCTTTCGCTCTGGCACCTTTATAAAGTGTTGGATATCGTGCATTTCAAGAGGATATTTGCTTTCCATGTTCAGAAGAAAAGGATTATCAATACAGTGCAATGTGCATCACATCATCTCCTGGAAATGCAAAGTATGATATACATTAAGTTTTTTTGTGTATCAGCATTTCACCACCGCTCACATAATGAGATTATGAGAGAATCCTCGAGCATGCATTATTCAAGAAATTGCCTCAACTGATTTTGTCATCTCTGGCAGTCCAGCAGCTGCAGAGAAAAAACGTCTGCCAGGTTTAAAAGACAGCTTTTCCACCGTCCACCGGCCCACATCAAGATTTTATATCAGTTTCTAACTCAAATCTACTTTTGGCGGGCGGCCACATCAACAATTTACTCTGTAACAGACTGAATTAGAGATTGAGGCTACCTCAAGATCTTAAATCTCTACTAATTCCTTAGCCAAAAACGGCACACATTTTATCACATCTGTAAGTCTGTGATGGCAAAAATGCTCAGAATACCCAGCATATCCCTCTTAAAGTAATACACAACCAGTTTATTGACATATAGCTCCTAGCAAGCAAGCTCCAAGCATCCCATCACATTTAAAGATTGTATAATTTAGTGAAGGAGCCTTCTATGGTACTCGCTATGGTAGGCCTGTCAGTTCAAGCGTTTCTGAGTTACAAGTAATTTAAGGGGATGGGGGGGTGGGAGTGGGGGTGGAGTGAATTGTCCATCTGGTTTCAGTGAAGTGCCATCATTCAATTCAAGATCATTCAATTTAGCAAAGCTTTTATCATTGAAGAGTACGCGCATTGAGATTAGTCACTGAGGTCAGTCTCTGTTTATTTACTGTAGAGTTGACTTGTGTGAATGAATGACTTTGCAGCAGCTCTGTGGCAACTGCAAGGCCATGATCTGGTCAATCTTGCTACTTTGTAGACTGGGAATCATACAATTCCACATCAACAGATTGTACATGAAATTATTAGATTTTGTGGACATGTTAGCAATATGTGTCTTCAGTATTTGAGTGCAGAACATTGACATGCACTCTTAATTCCCCGGCTGTAGTGTTGCCAGCTTCCTTACATTTCTTATGCATACAGTGGAAATACAAGCTGAATGCTGAAATTGGACTGGATGGGAAAATGGACTTGCCCCTGACTGTATCACTGATAGGCTGCCAAGATAGAGTCCTCAGATTCAGTGTCTCTTCTAGTGAATATGAATTATTTAGTTAGAGACCTAAACCTGGAATAATGTCCTTTAACATCAATAAAGGTTTTTAAAGTTTTACCTTTTTAGTCTTGCGTTTGTCTATCCTTGCTAACCAGTATACAGTAGATAATGTTTATTTTTAATAATATTGCAGAATCTATATATCAAATCAGCACTGTATCACGAGGTCCCTGCTGATTTCCATCTCTCTTTTTCTTAAGGGCAGTCATTTTTTTCTTTTGTGCAATCAAGAAGAATTTTAAGAACAGGTATCACTCTTCAGTGGTTGGATATCTAAGATTTTACAGTTGCAAGAAAAAGTATGTGAACCCTTTGGAATTACCTGGATTTTTGCATAAATTGGTCATAAAATGTGTTCTGATCTTCATCTAAGTCACAACAATAGACAAACACAGTCTGCTTAAACTAATACCACACAAACAATTATATGTTTTCATGTTTTTATTGAACACACCATGTAAACATTCACAGTGCAGAGTGGACAAAGTATATGAACCCTTGGATTTCATAACTGGTTGACCCTCCTTTGGCAGCAATAACCTCAACCAAATGTTTTCTATAGTTGCATATCAGACCTGCACAACGGTCAGGAGGAATTCTGGACCATTCAGAACACATTTTATGACCAATTTATGCAGAAATCCAGGTAATTCCAAAAGGTTCACATACTTTTTCTTGAAACTGTAGATCTTTATGCTCCCACACAGGCAACACCTGCCCACTGCAGCCCATGCCAGTGCCACATGTCGTGCCACCAGGGCTTGAAATTAACATTCGCCAACCCCGCCAAATATGGGCTAAAAATTGGCACACGCTGTGTCAATTCTACCAGCCGCTTTGGCCGGTGAGCTTTTTTGATCTTGGTTCTGTATGACCACAAAGCTTCTCTAGTGCTGAGACTTTGACTGCTGTGTCCTCTTGCTTGCTCCCTTTAGAAGAAAAATATTACAGGATATACATTTTTTAATTGACTATTGATTTGCCTCCATTACATTCCTCCCTGGTGTGCTGTGACAGTGAGGCCTAGTGAGGTTGAGACAGCAGTCAATTAAGGTCAGTTCTCCACAGCATGGGATCAGCTTTCTTGTAGCTGAAGCACACACTGCAGCAATGTAGTAAATATAGGAAAAGAGATGGATTGTGTGACTACATTTCCATAAACAGTCATCCTCTTTCTAGCAAAGCTGCTGTGAGTGTATCAGCTATAAGGAAGCTGCTCCTGTGATGCCGACAACTGTACTGAACACATTATACTCCCCCATCTACAGCTCACCGCATCATATAACAAACTCAGATTCACTTGCACACAGTCTGCGTGTGATATATGATAGTTCTGGTGTCAAGGTGAAAGCGACATAATAAAACAGTAGGGTTTGAACATATTTCATTCATTATGTCTTGGAATTTGGTAGTGGAATTTCAATCAATGGATTTAGAAATATATGTCACACGAAGGGATATGTTACTCATCCCTATATAAAATCCTCTAGTGAATGATTTTCACCTCAAGAAGCCAAAATGTTTGTGAAAGGGCTCCCAGTGGTACAATTACTGCTACTAAAATAATAAGAAGTAGAAGAAGACGAGAGAGAGAGAAAGCGGAGTTAACTGGAGTGTGCCAATTAGTGGTTAATTCCTAAAAGCAGAATCATCAATCTGGCATTTGGCTCTTCTAAAGCTGTCACATTTCACAAGCTTTCGCTTTCATTTCTATATTTATCAACATGAGTTCTGTTTTCTGCCCTTTGAAATACCAGAATATGTAAGTTCCTCAGCTACAATTAAATTCTTTTTAGAATGCTTTTGTAAATTAGCAATTAATCCAAAAAACACCTTTCTCTCAAGAATGAAACAAGGTCTGTTTGGGACATACTTGCCGATGTACCTTTGTGGGTTATAGGTTCAAATACATTCATTAACAGGTCTGGTTTCTAATACTCTACTCTTGAGGCTGAACATCTTAGAGCAACTTTGTTGTATGCCTCCAAAGATGTCATTGCAAATCCCTCAATCCCAGCAGCACTATTTCAGATCAGACATTCACACAATTAATGCAGGCTACCTACCTACCCCTAATTTGATAGATTTTGACAGGACAGAATAAGGGTCCCAATATAATATGAATTTCCCATTTCAATTTTCCCTTCAGCTTCCCCTCCTCTGATTCCTATTCAAGTTTAAAAAATGGGCACACTGAGGAGAAATCCATTCGATCCATGCCCACAGGCTGCTTTCAGGGGCTCCTAAACCTGTATTTCTTCTATCCCCATAAATTTATCGCCTGTCTCACAGTCCTTTGTGCAGCAGCAAAGATGAGTGTCAAATCTCAAAGAGCTAAGACCACAGTGAAAGGTACTCAGCACCACCTTTGGAAATATCTGCCACTTTCCACCCTCCAAGTGTGACAATGGAAAGATTAGCTAAACTAAATGACATTCACAAACTTCATCTGTGTGGGAGATGCTTAACACCCAACATGAAAATGTAGAAAAAATCAAATCTGTTCATTCATATTTAAAAGCAGAAGAGTGTTCACATAATGATACAATTATAATAAATCTTTTCAAAACACGATACGTGTGATTACAAAGAAACAGGGACACATTCTGACTTCTGCACAGATAACGCACGAGACAATGTGTAAAAATTGTCATAGTCACACTACACTTATCACTGGAAGTATTGTCTTTCAAGGCTTTCAGTCATGTTCTGTATTGAATTTATCTTTCAAATAGCATAAATGCAGCCAAAATGTCATCATTATCTTGTCTTGTCAATATGTTGTTGTGAAAGTTTAAAAGAAATGGAAAAACTCATCTGCTTTGTGTTTTTTTTGGGCCTTCATATTATGAGAGATCCCTTCTGGTGAGTTATGCATCAAATCAGTTTTTAAGGGAGTCGACATAATGAAATATTTTGATAAGAGAGCACACGGGGGATATAGACTGTGGGCGCAAATACTTCATCACAAAATAAACGTTATGAGAGGAAAGCAAATAGCTATAAATGACAGACAGGTGATTTCACATCTATCTATTTCCCTGTAGTTACAAACAGAATCTCACCATCACATTGAGCCACGCTAAAAATAAAGCAAATCATATACTTGCTCCACAGGGCTGGAATGATATTACAAACTAGGGAGCCATTCTGGCTCTTTTCATCCTGTCTGGCTCTTTTTAGTTGACCTTTTTCAAGTTACAGATGCCCTTGGGTTAGTCTCTTGAGAAATGGATTAAATTCAAAATACAAGACATAACCTCCTTAAGTGAATGAATTGATTCATTTACAGAGAAAAAGATAACACTGTCTGATAAGTTTTGACAAACTTGCTCAAAAAAAACCTGTGAAGCCAGAAACTATTTTTAGGGAGATCACTTCGTAGGAAAGGAGACTTATCAAGCAAGGTGATATTGAGGTAAAAGGTAGAGAGACAAAGAGGTTTTCTCATCCTTTGGTACAATCAGCCGCGAGTCTCTGGGGAGGCGAAGCTGTTTCTCCTCTGTCGCCTCCTCAGTCAACCATGCTCAAAAGGAGGGACCTTGGTGGGGAGCAGAGCGCAGCAAGTGATGAAGACATCCTTAGTGAGGGGGAGAGAGGGGAATGAGGGAGACTGCGCCACAAGGAACGAAGCCTACACTTCACAGCATACAGAGAACCACAAGGAGACATCAGGGGAGGCACTGTGTTCAATATCAGACATGCACGTCTCAGGATGAAGGAAGGAACGCTACCCAAGAAAACAAGAAAGGGCTGCATTGTGAAAGACATCACAAGGTTATTCTTAAGCGATGGTTTAAAGACTCTTGGAACTATTTGAAGATGTATACTTCTGTTTAGTGTGGTGCTTTGAAAAAAAATGCTGATTTGCTGAAAGTTTCTTCTTGTCAAAAAGTGTCTCCATGTCACTGACAATTGTGCTTGTGGATATAACAACCTTGACTTGATAATTATTTGATGTGACTCATTGACTTCAACTGATATTTCATTCTCTTTCAGGCATAACAGTATGTGTGAAAGAGAAATACCGCACAGCACAGAATGATCTTTGCATGATGTCCTCCACTGTTGGTGCTCTGCCATGACTGGGATTATGTATTTGGGGAGGAGCATTTCTAAATGATTAATGCATGACAGGCAGGAGATGCTGTGTTTTACATGGTATAATAAACAACCCTTGATGTCACGCAGATCAAAATGGCATTTGTTCATTTCAGCGGCATGGTATAATCAGCACAGCCCTAAGGTGTGATCTTTAACAATAGTGCCATATGGTGGTGGGAGCAGCGGGGTCTACGAAGGACATGCCTACATTTAAAATGACAAGCCGAACTTTTAATGTGCCTGCAGGGTCTCTTGCCATTAAGTGAGTGTAGTAAGGAGAGGATAAATGGATAATATACTTAGCATAGTGTTCTACTTGGCTGTTAGCGATATAAAAATAAAGGCCCGATATTAAGGCTTAAAGGTATAATATTTAACATTTCCACATTAAAATGTCTAAAATCGACTGGACCTAAGTTATATATTTTGTTGAGTTGTGTACTTACATTATCCCAAATGTTCCCAACAATTAAACCCAAAGAAATATGTAATTTTATTTAAGGTAACGATGTGTTTCATTTGGTCACCTGTCAATGGCGTCATATCCCCTTTACCCTCTCTAGTTGCTATAACTTCTGGGGAAACACCAGATAATACGTCAGAGAGTGAGGAAGAAAGGAAAGTCACAGAATTTTACTCAGTAACAGTAATACAGCACTTTTTCTGCCACACTGCATACTTTTTTCATTAATTGCATGCCATTTTGCAACACAGTAATCCAGCAGAGACCTAATGTATTGATATGATATTTCATTATCGATCAAGCTTACTATGATGTGCTACTATAACAAGTGGCTAATGCATATGGTAACGTTATAAAGGTACAACAACAACATTTAGCTCAGAAAGTTATTTTTAGCATGATTGTTTTGACCAATCAAAATGGCCTTCATGATACTGTGTCACTACCCATGGTGAGAGTGTTT
Organism: Macquaria australasica; assembly: GCA_005408345.1. Classification (NCBI taxonomy): domain Eukaryota; kingdom Metazoa; phylum Chordata; class Actinopteri; order Centrarchiformes; family Percichthyidae; genus Macquaria; species Macquaria australasica. The sequence goes on along the minus strand of SEMN01000293.1, from coordinate 273,706 downwards.
GGCCACTTCGTGCCCAGTGGACTTCAACTGAGGATTTGGAGGCAATCTGTGGGGATTCTTGATGGCTACCACTTTGCTAATATTTACTGCTATATGGTACCATGCATGCAAATGCAAATGAATCAGTGTACAGACGTAGCCTGCCTCTACAAAACAGTACCACGGTATTACAATGGAAATGGATGGTATTTTCAGCTGTTCTTTTTTTTTTTTACCAGTTTTCATCATGGTACTGGCCATTGTACAAAAATGCAGAGTTCGTAGCTGATAAACAGTTTCTCAGGCCAAAATATTGCCTCCTGGAGCCTTTTTGTGGACAGAATATGAGCAGATGACATGATGCAACCATCAGATGCTTGTTTTTTGTTTACTCTGTGAAATCTCAGGGTATGAAAACAGGCTTACTCATGAGGCCATAGCCTTGGCGCACATCGCCTGCCCCGCTGATGAGTGCCTGGTGAATGTCAACTGAATGAAGCACTGAATGAGCCAGAGGGTAAAAATGGCTTGTTGTTAATGCGGCCTCAAATGAGATACAGTGCAGCAGCAAATATGATTGCAAGTTTATGCCACCACCCAGTTGAAGCTAATTGTAGCAAGATGGCAGCAATAGATTTCACTTTGTGTCCGATGAAGGTTTAAAATTCTGCTGTTAAATTAATTGAAAGATCCCACACTTCAGTGCGTTTTGAAAAAAAAAAAAGTAACATCAAGTAAAGTGAAAACAGCCATTTTTCTGACAAAACACTGACAGCATGGAAGGAAGACAAAAAATCTGACAGAAATTCTTTAGTATAGACTAAGTGATGCACAGACTACCAGTTCAATGTTGGGTAGAGAGATCCTTGAGGGAGCCCATGGGTTGTTTATATTTGCCTCAATTATCACCCCAGGGTTTAGCTCAAAGACAGATATTTAATAATTCATCTGCTCTTTGAATTCATTTCATTCTTTTTTTTTCCTTCAATGGGCTCCAAGCCAGCAAGTTTTATCGGTGCTGTGAGCTGCTCCCAGTCAGCAAAACTGAATGATGGTAGTGGTAAATGGCGGTGAGGAGGAGTAGTAGTAAGGAGTGGGAAGGGGTCACACAATTTCTTTAAAAGAAAGAACTGCTAATTTCCAGATACAATGATCTCAAAGGTACTATTAAATATGAACAAGTTACAAAAAAAAGATAAGGCTTATTCCATGTGGACAACAGTTGATGCACTGTATTGTCACAAAATGAAACACAGGATGTTGTTGTCTTCCGCATGAAACTTTTTTGCACCAAATCAATTGAACAGGTTGTGAGGTTGATAGGACACTGTAGGACATTAAGTGTGATGAGCAGGAAGGTGACACAGAGGATAAATGAGAAAGTAATGGAGAATCACATCAAGGACTCTTGAACAATCCCCTATGGTGACCCGAGGCATGCTAAAAGACGACATGGCAAACACTTCAGAATACAACTGATGAGTTTGACAAAATTGGCATCCTTTCTGAGAGAGCTGAGAATTAGGCGACTGTGTATTTCACGTGTCGAGTCTGGTCAAGATGCTCACTTCACTTCCCGAACAAGTACGGGACACAGAGTGAACAGCCTCTCCCTAGCAATCCATCAAAGCCCGCCACCCAAACAAGCCTCTTCACACACAAGCAGGCAGTCCCTAAACTCTTCCTACTAGTACACCGAACTGCTGTGTCTGCAGGCGTTGCTGTCTTTGGGCTTGGCTCGTACGCCATTAATCCCACCCATTTATAAACGAGCGCCTAAATATACACAGCGCTTAATTAAAGTTGGGCATCCATTATTGAAGCGAATCCTAGTTTTATGGGATGAGAAGGTAATTAGTCCCTCTACACCTTAGCGCTCATCTCTGTTTCTAGGGGTTATAAATACCAGCCCTGCCGCCTCATGAAGGGTATCCTTTAAATTACATCCTCACGCTTTACAAAAGGTTAGAAGAAAGGATTTCTGGAATTACGTGACATGATGTTTAAACACAAGGGCTATTAAGATGTTCCAGCGGAGGAGTTGCAACCCAACGGTCATCTGATACAGACAACAACACAACAACCTCAGTTGTCTCGGACACTGCACAGATCAACCAGGAGCTGGCTTCCCAAGGTCAGGCTCCATTCTGAGGAGACAAATAACCTTTCCTTGTAATCTTTGGAATGTCGCATAGGAATCACTTTGGGTAATAACAAATAATGACCCTATCTCTACCATTGGGAAAAGAGGTATTGATTTCTTTCACCCACCAAAGCCTGAAATTAAGACCTTAGCTTTACAGGGATGGATATGTCAGTGTTTGCAGAATGAAATATCTATTTTATGTGATTGGTGGCGGGACAGAAGTCTATCCCTCAAGTGTTGAAATCATAATATACTGAATCTATTATACTGTAAGAACATCACACACTATGTGCTCGAAAATCTTTCAAGTCCACTACTTCATACACGCAAATTAAATGCTCAACAAAACACATACTTGTTAAAGGTAAACAGGTATAAATCTAAAACGTGCCCAATGATTTCTACTTCAAACTTCAGCTCTTAATTGTTTTCATAATTTGTGAAATCATTCACTCAAGGTGTTTCACAATGACTTGCATTGACATTTTAATTGCTTTGATTGCAGCAAAACCTTGCTTAAATGTGAAGGACTATCAAGGGGTTTAAGAAACTTGCAGTTATATCAAAGTTCTACATTTAATATGGTGGGAACACAATTCAGATGCCATTATTCTATTATTTGTAACAAAATAGAAGACCTTGTGCATACAAGATATTCTTGTTTGTTGAAAGGAGATTACAGGATAGTGTTGAAAGATTCATTACAATTTAGTAACACAGTTGAAGCTGTTAGAACATTTTGCAACCAAGCATCAATGTTGCTCTAAGCAGACGGATTCTGTTTGAAATGTTGCATGTAAAAACACATTTGAATGAACTTGACCATGAAGTTGCATTTGTTTTCTTCCTTTGTAACACTGGCCTAAGGGTAATGACCGTAACGAACCAGTGCTTTACAATTTTTGACACACATTTTCAACTGTCAAAGTGAAAGAACATCCTGTTCTGTTGAGTCACAGCCAACAGCAATAGACAATGATTGTTATGAATGTGATGTACTACTGCCCACAGTTTTTTTATGATTTTTCATGCGTTTTTTGGAAACGATAATCGCATTAAAGTTTCGGGTCTTAACATCAAAGAACTGAATGTTTTGTTCTTTGATGTCATTCAGCTGAGCCCTCTTCAACGAAACTGTAACAGAGAGGAAATAGGTCAAAAGGCCATACTCGAACATTGTCAATTCTCTACCCAACGTGTATTTACATCTTGTTGAATGTATCCTCTGCAGACTGAGACTGAACATTATTTGACAGTAAATTCAATACCCTAATAAGGATTCTGTCCGTCAGCTTATTCCAGCATTTTCTCACACTAAACTTCTCATCCATAACCTTTCAGTTCAGATGTTGATTTTGAACTTTGATAACAACAGAGTGCCTCATCATAAATTACAATACAGTAATGCATCAATAATTACATTTACAGGCACGCAGAACAACATAACAGCTCATTCAGGTTAAGGGATAAAAATTTGCCAACACAGTACATAATAAAGTGCCCTAGTTATGGGTACATCTTGGTACTGCATCTTATTCATGTTCCTCATTATCAAGATAAAAGCTTGTTGGTGCAATTGTCCAGGGGATATGGTATATAGTGTACATTAAAATAAAAACTAAAGCAGACAAACAAAAAAGAAAACTCTCTGTTAAGAATATTGTGCATGATGCTTTTCCTGTAACTCCAGAAATAATTTATTTATAATTATGTATTGCATTCATCATTGAGTATAGCTTGAGCTAAATTGGTCATCACAGTATGGCTATGGCAGTCATTTGGGTGAGAGATTCTTGCCTTTAGGCTTAATAAAGTCAACATATGCTCATGCAGTGCAGGAAGAAAAGCAAAGACTTTCTAAACTTTCCAGAGAGTGAAGGACAGTAGCGGAGGTACCAAGAGTTCATGGTTTAGCCTTTTAAAACTGGATGATTGAATTTCTTGGCAGGGGATTCATTAAAATGATAATTCTTATTTATGAAGCCCTTTAAAAAATTAAAATACTCTCCGTGTACGGCTTCCTATTAATTAACTTTTTTTTTCTCTCATTTTCTTTCTTTCTCCTCTCTACTTTTTTCTTTACTTCCCACTGAACTTGACACACTAATAGGTTATGAATAATTCTGTTTCAGTTTAGACGGCAATTAGCCACAATGCCAGAGGCCATTCTTCTTCCTCTCTTGTTGAGTGGTGATTTAAGACCCAGCTGAGTTAGGGTGCTCTAACTATCCCACGACTACATCATTCACTTCTTCCCACCCAACGCTGAAACAAGAAACAGTTAACTGAGCAAACCCCCTCCCATTGATAAAGTCTTTTACTGACGTCAGTGTGGGGGAGCACTCAAACAGAGGCAGGGGATTGGTCATTAAAATAAACATAACAGAGTGTCAAGGGCTTAAAATCTAACTTAAAATAAAAAAAGAAACATGAAAACCATAGGCAGTTCTCACAGGCACAAAGTGTGATAATGGAGTAATATCGTCACACGGTGTCTCTCTCTGGTGTTCCACTGAAAATTTTCACCATTGCTAATTAGCCATAGGACCACATGGAGAACAGCATGTCTTTGCTGCTGGAATTGATACATCAGAGGCAAGCGAAACAGCTGTCGTTAGGAGGACTTAAATACAATAATTACAGCACAGACTGAGCAATGGGCTGCAGGCACACAACCTCCTCTTGTGATTGAATGAGATATCATGGTAACCGAATAATGGTAATGGTGGTTATATGACAAAGGCAATAATGTTTGAAGTAAATGGAAGAAAGTAAAGTAAAGACAACAGTGTTTCGTCCAAAAAATGTAAATCCTGGAATAGCAGAGGGCACCAAGACAGCGCATACATCCGCCAACGCTCAACACTTCTCAACACTTGGTGTTACAGCAAAAAGACATCATTCCTATCATCTTGGATTTTCAGTTGGATCGATTTCTTGACCCTGCCAACACACCCTTAGGATTTGGAATCAAGTCTATTTCTGTCAGGTTCGTAGTTGAAGGAAGCGATAACCTCCTAATGGCAGACATCCTAGATCCAGATCACCACTAAAATTGAATCAATTCTTCCGTAGCCCAAGGCCTATCGGTCCACAAAATATCAAGGAAATGTGTTCATTAATTCTTGACAGTCAGTCATGACAGAAAAGTAGCCACCATGGAGCAGGCAAAAATAAATAATAATAATAATAATAATAATAATAATAATAATAAATACTCTATCAACCTGAAAAATCACCTCTGTGTAAAATATCTTTGGTATTCATTGGGCGAGGGTGATTAATCCACTTGTTGCCTGTAGTGCCATTGTTTTCTTCTCTGAGCCCACATCCATCTGAGTGGCGTGTCATTTTTCAATGTTTTCAACATGAAGCAGAAAGAGCTGATGGGTGATGTTCTCAAATTCATACCAGGCCGGTGTGAGACAACTGGTCACCGGTATTAGAACAATTCTAGTAGATGGCCTGTTGAGCCATTTTCAACCCATGAAATGCTGATTTTTATAAATTTGGTAAGAGATGTCAATATTAACACCAGTACTGATGTGTTTCATCACAGTACAGTCATATAATTTTGTTTACAACTCAAAAAACATGTTTAAGTGTGGAGTACCTCTTGAAACCTGCAATAACTGATTTTTTTTGGCCACTTGGGGGCAGCAGAAACAAGTTGTGAACACATCATTGACATAATGTATGATCATCGTTGCACTTTTTTACACATCCAGCAGTTACGGAGCAACATTATCATTCATTTGGAGTCATGTTTCTGGCTACCTGGTGAATGTAAGTCCAATATGTACTCTCTTTCAGCTGATTTTTTTTTTGGTCTCTACCAACTCCTGCGGGAAATATTACTTTATTACTTTATCTGCTAACTGAGTCTGACTTGCTGTGCTGAACAGGTAGTGTACAGTACATTTTTTGAGTTTTGCTCACTTAAAACAGCTGTCGGCTGTGGCCGAAAACAACTCTATGAAAGGGGAGTGAACCAAAGCAGTAAAGTTGCTGGCCGGACAGCTAAACAATGAGATAAAACTTGCTTGAAAGCTGAGAGGTGCTGCAGATTCGGAGGATAATTTCACATTGTCATTTGATACATTGTTATTATAAAACTATCAATTATAGCCGCTTTAAGCAAGGCGGTAAAGCTTTACTTGCTTATTTTAGATATGAGAGTAAGCTAAATACTAGTTGCTAAACAATGACGCCATTATTTAACACACTTGTTAAATGTTTTTCTACCAAAATTCCTTGTTACTTGCTGGAAAACAGCATATAGCCAACTTATAGTACTATCAGTTTTAAGACATCCCCCCTCTGGCACCTCACATAAAAATTCCTCGCACTTTTTTGAGTGATCAAGATGGATTTGTCTCCTGCCTGCAGGCCTGCACCACATCCAGTTTTTCAAACTTTGTCATACTGTCCAACCCGCTGTCTTTGAACAGTTCTCCCCCATGCACTGCATGTCACACCCAAGCATCCTGTTGTAACCAGAAATACATTGAATACTGTAAACAAGACCCCACTGAAAGGATTTTTCCTTAGCTATAAAATATAGATGAATTGATGGTACTCACACATAACAGTAAGAAAAACATTCCCTGAAGCCAGGACAACCTTCTCCCTCGTTGCCCGGTCGTAGATACCCACATGACATTCGTAAGGCCCGTTGTCTGAGATCCGTACCTCCGGGAGCCTGTAAAATACAATACAATAAATAGTTTTTTTACGAGTTGATACTAATCTTTGCATTTTATCAACATTGACACAGTGATGCACAAAGAAAACATTTGATTAGGAAGTGAATAGGTGGGCAAATAAATATTAACGTTCATTGATATGAACGTTAGGAAAGACTGCTTTACCAAAGCACAAAGCGTCGTGAATAGGGGCTATATTCAGGTCAATCAGTCATCAGACACTTAACTCCTAACACTCAATACACTAGAGTGGATCTATTCTTCTCAACATGACATTGGTAAATTATGTGTTTGTTCTGATAGTGAAGTGCTGTTGTGACGCTGTGAGGTGTCTCAGAGGAGGTAATCAGAATAATCCACCTTACCTTACCTTAAGCTATTTGGATGACTTATCCAACAAGTTTAGTGTTTTGAAGAATTTTGAAGTATCTCACATGCTGAAAGGGAGATATTTAAAATGTTGATAACTATACTGTCATGACTTTCCATCTGCAACAACATTCATGTGTTGGCAAAGCACTTTGTGTATTGGTGTCCATTGTTGGTATTGAGATTCTTCCACTGGGAGTAGCCAAAGTCAGAAGAAAATCCTACACATACAGCAAACACTTTAGTTTCTGCACTGGTTTTAAATTAAAATTTTAAACTGATTTAACATTATATATATATATATAATTTTAAACCAGTGTATTCAGGTGTTTTTGCACCAAAATATGTACTTAATGTGACATGACATGATGTGCACTGTAGTATTTCTAACTTCATTCTACATATTGTATTTCATGTAGTACTTTATATATTCCAGCGTAGCTTACTGCTTTGATTCTGTGTCTAAAGATGCTTACTTGTAAATGATTGAATCCTCATAAGCTCCTAGTAAACAATGATGATGCATTAGTTATGAACTCATGTGGAATTAATGACGTTCATTATTATCAATGATTAATCAATTATATCCTTATTATTGTTATTAGTAGTACATCATTATTAGTGATGATACATATTAAATAATGATTTGCAAGTGTTGTACATGTCACACTTACAAAGGTCCAATAAGATGATCAAACAGTCATCTGTATGACAGGGTTCGTACAAAGTCTTGAAAGTTTGGAAAGTGCTTAATATTAACCGTTATGTTTTCAAGGTTAGGAAAATGCTTGAATTCAAATATACTGTTTGAAAAATGCTTGATTTTCAACATAATCTAAAAGGAAAGTTCTTTTCTTATGTTCACTTGTCATTCATAGCTAGATAAGTCCTCTGTTGACCCCTTACTCTGGAAATTAGGAAGCATTAAATAATCGTGATCAAAACATACAATCAAAGTTAATATGAACAAAGTGATAATATACATGTATTGCTGTAAAGGAATTCTGTAAACTTTATTTTTCACAATTGCATTTATAGTAACAATTTAGATGTGATGATAAAAGCTTCGAGAGTCTGGAAATTTTTAGTTTAGGTTTTTTTTTTTTTAGAGGATACTGTAAAAAGTTTCATTAAAGATTTACTGTTTACTGAAGCATTTATTGCCATAACTGTACCAGAGAAAACACACAAAAACAAAAGCTTGTCATTTATTGTTCTCGTGTACTCTTTAAAAGATGCAGACGGAATTTAAACCCAAAACCTGATTCCAAACCTGCTTGTTAACCAGCTGAGCTATCAGACATCTCACACAGACTAAATAAATATGGAGTTCAGATGACACCATCAGCTGGTTGAATGTTCCCCAGAATTATGATCATGAAGTCTAACTCATACAGTATCATTATACATTTTCATTATTATAGTCTGCATGCTTAAATTGAAGAATACAAAATAAATGAATGAATTATTGCCTTTGTCATGTTTCCAGTGTGAATGTATTTTAGGGTCTAAACAAAACTGAATGTCTTTAATACTCCTGCTGAGTGCATTATTCATACTGTCTCCTATCAGTGCTACTATTTATTAATTTTTTACTTTTGGCCTGCTATTGGTAATTCTGCCACAAGGCACATGAGGTCTGCTAGAGTGAACTAAGCTGAGCTGCTTGACGTGCATGCTTGGTTTGCCATGTTTTTAGTTTTAAAACAGTCTTAGTGATAGATAAAAAGAGAAAGAATTACATGGAGAATGTTCTTTGTCCTAATCACCAGGCCAAACAGGAATGAGTTATGTTTTACTGATTTTTTAAGTTGTCTACGAATTTATTTAAGTACATTTTGCTCTTTTCACAGGTAAATAACTAAAACCATCTCTGGTTTCATATGAATGTTTCATATGAAGACTGAAAAGGTGCCTTGTCAGAGCAATCAACGTAAAAAAACCAAAAACATGAACATTAACAAACTGTACACAAACAGTTCAAACAAAAGAGAAGTCAAACACAAAAACTCAGATTAACAGTCCCACAACCAACATAGCAAAATAAAAAACAAATAACAAACAAACAAAATATGAAGAATACATAAACATGTCCAAAATCTCAAAACATTTGATTAAAGGAGAATTTAAAAATATCCAGAAATTGTACAGTATAAGCAGTTTCTGAATAACTCTTTGCTCTCAGTCAGCAGTTTTAATGGGTGTTTCTATTTTAGAGCCGCATTGTGCAGGTATGTTTATCAAAAGAGCTAAATGCTTGGTTTTGATGAGCCATTTTGAGAAAAAAATTTATGGAACAAAACTAAAGTAGTATACTACTATTGGATTTATTAAAAAAAATGTTTTTTTTAGAGTATTAAGTACCTCTTTTTCTTTTTTTTTTGGCCTACAATTGTGCAGAGCAACAACAGCCAGCAATTATTCAGTCAGTGATAGCAGATGACCATTTTTGAAAGAGCTAGGGATCGCAATCTGTATTCTGCACTTGGCTAATATGTCAACAGTGACAATCAAAGTGAGACACCACTAGTCACATTTAGCCCCTGTGATTTATTCCTACAAAACAGGAACAATTGTCCTTGCCATCCGGGTGTTTCAGACGGGGACCTCTGTTGGAACAGCGGCAGGGTGCTCACAGCAGCCGGGCTTTAATGAGTTCAGCTCTGTGTGTGTGTGTGTGTGTGTGTGTGTGTGTGTGTTTGTGTGGAGGAGAGGAAATCACTCTTTTGGAAAGCAGTCAAATCTGTGCGCCAACAAACATCTTTCCGCCATAGATATATATATTCTCTCCTCGCTCAACAACTACCTTTGAACTACCCTTGAGCAAGGCACTTTAACCTCAACTGAAAAGTTTGAAGAATAACACTGGAGTAAATTTAGCATATTCCTGTTCCTAGTATTGCCTATGAGAAGTCTAAATCCGTAAATTTATCTTCCACTTCTACTTTTGTTTTGTTTGTTGTATCTTTGAACATTGATTACATAATAGTTTGCGGATGCCCGCAGAGGCGATCTACTGGACCAATTCCAATACTAATGGTAAGTATTAGTCAATTTGACCCCAAAATTTGTAAAAAATAGGGCCCAGGTTTCAAAATATCAGAGTTTCCCTTTAAAATAAGTCAAGGTTGACTTTTGGTTTCACCTGGGACACAAACAGCAGTTCCCTGGGTGAAAGTCTTGTGTTGTTTGACCCGTCCATCTACCCCGACCTCTTCACTATGTGGACTTTGTCGCTCTTTATACTACCTCACCGGACTTCCGCCTTTGCTCCTGTCATAATTACTACGGCTACTACCGGTCACCATACATACAAACGTAAATATGGTTCGTAATAAGCTGCTGCACAGATGACCTATATGGGGAGGACAGTCTCGAAAAAGAGTGAGCATCTTGAGATATGAAGTGAGGATGTCTCCACCAGCGCTCGAGGGATAAGGATAAAACAAGTAAGTCTTTCACCACAGTGCAAAATGATGAGAATAGCACAGTGAATCTCTCTGTGGTGGCGATTGGGGGAGGTAATTGGCTTTGTCTTGGCTGGCTACATTATAGTAAATGCTGATGTAGCCCATTGCTTTGTTTTTACAAACAAAGCCATAGTTCTGTTACTCACAATTCTCTATTCATGGATTCAGACCAAGACAAGTGCAGAGAAAAGAATAAGATAATTCAAGGCATGGAAGTATTGCCGGAAGAAGGGTGAGGAGGCCACAAAGAAACCCCCAACCACAGCATTTCTGAGTGGCTGCCTGCTTCTGAAGTCTCTACCAGTTTGACAGCAAGACACATCCATCAGAATTAGGCAAGGAAAAGGAGGAAAGGTTGTACTCCTAACATTGAGACTTCTGTTAAATATTAAGACTGGTGGAATTAATTTTTCAACACCTCCTCTAATCTTTGATGCCATGCATTTCAGAGGTTCTAGTCCATTGAGAATCTGTTCACAAAAATGGAACATGTGCTTCTGAGAGTACTCAAGCACTTTATTTTTTTTATTTTATTTTTTTTTATTACAGCTATCTCTCATTCACTATTAATGGGTCAGCTAATGTTTGAAATCTTAATTGGAATGAAATCACCATTCATATGGACTAATTGGAAAAAAAACAACTCATAATATACCACATAGTATAGATTTTTTTCCTCCCTCATGATTATTGCTATGATTTCCCCTATAAATCAGGACTAGCATCGACCGTGGCACACAGTTATAAGCATGTGTTTTTACCTTAGTAAATAGCAGTTTTGAGATCACTTAAGCAAACTGTTTAGCAAACATTTACGAGTGTTTTGAGTCATGCTGTAACTAAAGTATATTAGTACTGGATTTATCCACAGAGCAACAATGCATGATTCCAGTCCACGTTTGTGCAGAGCATGTTTCCTGTTCGCTCTGTATCTTCCACTTACCCTTCTTTCTGGGCCCCCAACCCCCTCCTGTTAAATTGTTTTTTCCTCACGCCTCTCTGTTTTATCATTTGTTCATGTTTCATCGTTTCTTTTGAGACAATTTCTGAATCCTTTTGTACTTTTGTACTAAATCACAGACCTCATTAATCAGTGAGTTATAAAAAGCTGATTAGCGATGACACAAACCAAGGCAGATGCTGGGACAAATAAAACATAAAACAAAAACTACAAGCCTTTTCCACAGCCTTGCAAACAAAAATGGATATCAGCACAACTTAGATATGGTAAAAACGCAACCAAGTGAATAGGTAATTGAATAAACAAACAATTTCCAGCAAACCACATTAAACACACTACAAAATCTCCCCTGTACACCAAAAAAACAGCACATACACGGTGGAGATCAATAGCAATAGGCCCCCATGGAGGAGCAGCAAAAACAGCACACCGCAAAGAGAGATCGATTGTCCCCTAGGAGTTGCATCTGAAAGCTCTTTCCTGTTATGTAGGCCTTCCTGCAGAACTCCTCCTGCCTACAAATGCAAGCAAATGCAACTGCCTAGATGGAGAGTGAAAAAGAGCAGTCCTGACAGAGCGGCGTCTGATAACTCATCCAGCCAATCTCTGCATCAAATTAACTAGCACATTGTCAGATACTCTTTCTGGCCTGAAGCATTACGGTTGAATGGGTCAGGACTGGCGACTGTAAGACAGTATACACTCAATGGAAAGCAGAGACAAATCGCCTGGAGGACGGGATGCAAAGAGAGGTGTGTAATCACCCATGTTTCCTTAAGGAATGAGTGAGAAACAAAATAACGAGGATCATGCCGTGGTTCTGAGTGCCAAGGGAGGTGTGATTGGCTTTGTGCTGGCTGGTTACATTATAGTAAGTGCTGATGTAGCTCATCTCTCTGTTCTTATCCACAAAGCTGTACTGCATTCACGGATTCAAATCCACACAAATGCAAATAGGAGAGCTCAGTGATAAAAGGTAGAAAGCATGGAGGTATTACTGGAGGAAGAGCAGGGGACCACAAAGAAACCTCACAAAAAATACTTTTTGCTGATTACAGTAGCTCTTAAACCCCATTCATTGTGCATTAAATAGGTTATGTTTTACTTATTATTCATTACCAATTTAAGAAGCAAAGACTTTACTTATCTCTGGTGAGACAATCCTTATATACCTTTAAAAACGTGATTTGGCATCACTTTATTTTCATTGGAAACGATTTGCAACCATATTTTGTTCCACAAAGCTAAATTCTCTCTCTTTCATGCAGGACACCTCAGTGGACACGTTCACCTTCAGTGTGAGATTGAGAGGGAAGATATCGGAGAGAACATTTTTAATTTGCAACTGTAATCAAAATAAAATTGAAATAGACATTCTTAACATGACTTCCCACAGGAGATATTTATCAGTTACTGAAACACCTTACTAAGCTGTGTTACCTCCTGAAATCGCCAATACAACAACAAGATTTAGTATGAGGGGAGAAAAATAAAAGACTGGTCCACTAGCATTGCTCCTATGAAATATTAAGACTGAAGAAATTATTTTTTGATTTCCTTCAACCACTCAGGCTCCCTCAGTAATATAGACTAGTCACAAGGCAATTTGAAGGAGATACATTTGTATATGGACATTCAGGACTCTTCCAGTGTTAGGTAACTTGTCATTGCCATTGTTGTTAACAATGTCAAACAACTTATGTCATTTTAACTCCACTCCCAGTCAGTATCAGACCTATGCAGAGTTACTCCACTTTCTGCTTGATTTCTTTGACAGAGACAGATGGTGGTGGAAATAGAGGCAGTGAGAGATGGGGACTACCTGATTATCTGGTAATCCAGAGCAGGTAGTGTTGGCTAGCTTTCTGCCAGTCATGCGTATACAGACGGGAGTTTGAAGCTTTTGTTTTTTTGCAATTCAGACCACCAAATCTGTACGTTTTTTTTATCCACATAGTGCTGTTTGCTGTTATTTTAACCTACTTTTGTTTTCTTCTGCTACAAGCAACAGGGCTGACAACGCAAAGCAAAATGGCACTTTTCAGTTGCAACCTTTCATCAGGCATATTCTAAAGGTGTATTCTGAGAAAAAAAGTAAACGATATATTCCTTTTCAAAAAGACTCCCGATGTAAGTAGGGACTAACATACTAACATAATAACAATCTTTCATAATCATAGCTTTGCTAACAAATTCCTCATCTATAACTTTTATAATGTTAGCTATTGTTCCTACAAGAGGATCAATAGTTCATTAAGTGTTCAGTCTGCATTTTATAGGGGATTACGAAAATCATTAGCTGTAGCACACATAATTTATTTATTTGCAAATGGTATAATTTTTGTCAGGCAAAAATCTTGGTACCAGCAGCCACTGCAGTGACAGCAGGCTACAGGTGGAGCAGGGTCTCAGATGAATTCTAATGGTATAACTAACACGTCCTCGTACCTACAACATGACATGTAACATGATAGGCTGTTTGTCGCTGCCTTCCAAAATGACTCATATGATTGTTACAAAAATGACTCGTAGGAGGGTTTTCTGATCTTCCACCTCTTGTGTAATGATGTTAAAAGATGGTTAAAAGAAACCAATGTTGACTGCTGGCAGGGGACAGGATATGAACCGCAGTCTCCAGTGTCAACATCAAACACTTTTTACAGTATGCCCAACCATCCTCCCTGACGTTTTGTGGTGCTACAACAACATAGCGCTACCTCCACTTTTGCTTCAGAGAGAGAATAGCCATTACTCTCTCCTGCTCTCACGATTTGGGCTTGAATGCAGGAGGTCCTTCAACCTACAAGTATCATCAGCTACATGCAAAAGCTGTCATTCCTTTTACAAGGACTAATCTATGCATTGGCACTTGAATACAGAGAACGTTACAGCTGCTTCCATTCTTTGGAAGATTACGTACTAATAGCTGTCAAAGCCAGACAAGACTATGCAATCTTAGATGAAGTCAATATCAGTGTCACTTGTGTGTGCCTAATAATTGAAAGCCGGCATGTGAGGAGCAAAATCACCTCTATTATTATTACTCTAGTATAGCACAGTAATCACACATTGCTGTGAGAAAAAGTAGTCCACAAAAGGAAAAAAGGAAAAGCTAAAAATATAGTTTTCTAAAAAATGCTCTGAGTTTATAAAAGATACAGAATGTTGAGGCATTCATTTTCCGTCGTACAAGTGGATTTGTCAGACTGCTAAGGCTTTGTACAGAAGATTTACCATTCTCAGGTGGAAATGGGAGATTTTAGCGATTAAAAATTCAGCTTTTTGCATTTCTTAGTAGTGTTGAGCTTCTGTGTTACACCATGAAAGTGGGACCGTGACCAGTCAGAGGGAATTTTTTCTTGACTGGAAGAATGGTGTGACTGTGGCAGGAGTCCACATTTCTCTGTGGCTGACTAACACAAGCTAAGCATTCTGATACAGGTCCGGATACAGGTCAGTGCAGGTAGCATCCAACTGTTTCTGATGCCAATTCATTTGAAATCCTTCCACCCCTTTGGCGTGTTGTATTAGATTTCTCTCACTTCCTCTCTCTGCATGTACATGTCTGTCGGT
The DNA here is from genome assembly GCA_005408345.1 of Macquaria australasica. NCBI lineage: Eukaryota > Metazoa > Chordata > Actinopteri > Centrarchiformes > Percichthyidae > Macquaria > Macquaria australasica. The sequence goes on along the minus strand of SEMN01000293.1, from coordinate 258,502 downwards.
GTCCAGGCATGGGGGTTATGTTTTCTGTTTGTGTGTGCATTCATGTTTCCATGTCTATGTGCATGTGTGTGTACACACTATTCTATTGTGATGATGCCTACTCTCCCAAAGGGATAGTAGGCTTGTCCAGATAAATCATCCTCAGCTGGGCAGCCACACCACACATGAGAAAAAAAAGGGAAAACAGGAGAAAAGAGGTAGGAATGTACATGAGCGGAATCAAAGAAAAGCAACAGGACAAAGATAAAATGAGAGGGAATGACGAAAGTAGGTTCATTACAAAAGGTTGCAAAGAGTGAAGCATTCCAGTTTTAAATGAAGTCATTGGTGCGATGTATGGCCAGCACTTTCCTTGTGTTGTTGAACATTCAGACAGGGATATCTGCAGTAGGATGAGAGCCAGAGTAGAGGGAGCAAGAAATGAGGAGATGGGCAGACAGCTGCCAGCCGTATTGTTGAGGCCTGGGGTAAAAGAAGACAGTCCCTAGGACGCCTTCAACATGTAATCAAGCCAACCACAGCCAGATGACTCCTTATCCGACTACTCTCCCTTTCTCCATCACTTGCTCTCTCTCAGTAAAACCTGTTAATGCATACCCAGTGGGGCTGTGTATGCACTGAATCATAGAGGCTTGAGAGATGGGTGAGGCAAGCCTTTTGCATGTTCACCTCCATGATAAAATGCCTGAGCAGGGCGGTGCTACCTGGGATATTGGATATGCACCACTGTTGCTGGAATAAGGACCAGGCCTGGCCAGATGTGAGCTAAATCTTCAATACTGAACTCTTTATCCCGAGCAGAGTTGCTGATTAGAGTTCGCCAATGCCTCCTGTCCTCATGTAATAATGCACTGACCCCTGTGCCCGGTCACTCCAGTCTGGCCTAATCTGTCCAACAGCAGATGGCTGGGAATGAAGTTGTGTAGCACTGAGAAGGAGGTCATCTTGGTGCATTTACTATCACAGTCAGTGTCAAGGCTGTTTGATTATACAGTAAGTTTAAGGGTTTGCAATTCAGTTGTGCTGCAAAACGAATAGTGCAAAAGGTAACACAGTACGAGCAGAGTCAAACAAGTAAGTGGTCTTGTTTTAAATTAAAGTTAATTGATTCTGAGGCTCACCGGACGGTTGATTGGTACACGAGGTCTTCACGCCTGCGGTAGTCCTCCATGTGAGAGTAATTGGTATTAAACATAGCATCGTAGGTGAATATTTTCTGCTTGATGGTTCCTCCATCTGTGACCTGCGAAGCAAAAAGAGAGAGCATTAATAAGATGATTCCTCTAATGATGGATGGGACAGGGCCCAACTTTTTGCCCCTAGATCTCCTCCTATGCATAAACTCTTGTCCCATGGCCTGGAGTGTAGATAGCACTCCTGCCTGCAATTACCTCATTGATTCATTTGCAGCCATGCTAAGCTCATTCCTTATAATGTCCAAAAGCAAGGGACTGAAACCCTGCTGACATGATAACATCAGTGAGACAGTCTCTTAGGCAGCTGCCACTGTGTTCGTGCACATGGTTAAGTCTTAATGAAGACTGACACAGTACGGTGTTCTGTATGTGTCAAGCAGTCTGCTTTCTGCAGAGGTAATGGCTTGTGACGAGATACTGCAGAGGTAGGGGGATAGGATATTCAAAACACTGGTCTCATCTTTTTTTTTACTGTGCATGGTAGATGATGGAGTAGTTTTTTCCTTTGTAATATTCACAGGAGTGTTAAAGTCACTTAGCATTTGAATGACTGTGATTTCTCCTCTCCTCAGAAGCCACAGACAGCCATAAAGGAAAAAGGGTGACAGGATTTTAATGGAGCCACTAATGCTGCTTTGAAGAAGGAAATTGTTGGTGGGCCAGGGATCCTTCTTCCGTTTGCCAGTGAAGATGCTATCGTTCTGATCCAATCCAATCCCTTCAGTGAGGTACACAACGTCAAAGCATTTCATGATTAGTCTGTACAATGTATAATGTACACATTGCCTCATGAAGAGACAAAGCTAAATTGTATTTATATGAGCAAACAATTGTTCCCTGTGAATGTGGGGTAACTCATATAACCTCTTGCCTCTGGAGAAAGCACACTGCCGCAGGCTTAGTTTGCTAAGTGGTACTGTGCAGGGAGTTGACAGTGCTGAAACAACCAAAAGCAGGAGCGTGGAAATAAATTACCTTTGTCACCTGTAACCAATAAGAGGGAGACTTTTGGATAGTTTTACAGATTTTAAATATTAAAGGTCAAAATGCTTGCTTACAAGGCTTTTTTAAAAAGCATTCCTCCAATGAGCATATGATTTTAGACATTTGTGATTCAGCTAAGTTTTGGCACTCTTCTCAAGGACTTGAGCTTGTGGCCATCTGCTCATTTTTAATATCTGTTCAAGTGTGTAGACACCGAGCGATGACGTGGCTTTGTTTTGAGCTACAGAACGGGGATAGGCAGGAAAAGGTCAGCTTCTAAAAGCAAAGCAATGTTTGAAAAATGTGCTTTCCAACCACCCAGACTTCGGCACCACTGTAGTTACAGTAATGGACCTTTGAGAAACATCACCAGAGGGCGTCGAGAGACATTTCTATCTGACATGGCTGTGCAACACCTTATGTGAAAACGCTTCAACAGAGCTTAAAAAGAATACCACCCCTAACTTTCTTGATGTATGGTACCTTTATGGAAAGATGAGAGGCAGCACATTTTTACTGGATTAATAATGGGATGTCACAGAGACATAAAGTGATATACATTACAGATTAGTACAGTATGGTTCATTTCCAGTTACTTGCCTCTATCTTTTTCTCAATTTCACACAGGAATAGTGCTTGGGCAAGCACCTGTGAGACTAACTCAAATATTTTTCTATTCTACAAAGGGATTTTACTTATTTCTATTTTGCAGTCTTCAAAAACGTATCTGCTTATGTCCCTGTCAGTCTCAGAATAATTTGCTACCATTAAGTGTAAACAACTCAAGTCAAACAACAAGCCAAATAACTTTTTTAATCGATGCTCATTTCCTTGCTTGTTTGTTTTTAGCAGTCTTTCACCAGAACAGCCACTTCAAGTCAAATTTTGCTTGAAGATGCATACATCTGTTAAAATTTTTAATTTCACATTTGGCATTTTCATACCTGGGCTTTTGGGAGCAGTATTAATGATTAAATACAACACAGAGAACTATACCAAACTAGGATACCCAGAAAAGCAGACACAAGAATCACTGCAAAAGCTTTGCAAAAGCTGCATGTTTGCAACAGGACAGCCAACATGGCATGTGCCGGCATGTACACATTCTTCCAGCCGACCTAAAGCAGCCAAGTGTTCAGTCCTTGGGCAACAGTGGCTGTGAACAATTGACTGTGTGACATTTTGGGTTGATTGTTTTTACTTTTAGATTTTTAACATTGAAGCTTGTTAGCGGCTAACAGTAATATTTAGACTACTCACCTTGTTAACACATCTCATCAGCATGCTTATTAATACATTTAAAAGTACATTAAACATACATTTTCAAATTTTGTCACATGCAAAAATGACATTGGGTTGGTTGCCTTCTGTGAGTAAGTCTTTTTATAGCCAGGCAGTTACATATTTAAGCATTAAAGCACACAGGCAATTCTCCAATTTAGGCGCCAGCATTGGTTCCTCTGAGATTTGTACTACAACTGCATCACTTCTGTTGGAGCTACATCTCTGAGTCGGCAGTAACACGATGGCCTGAAGGTAGTTGTCCTCATGTGGGTGTTGGTCAGGTCTAAGATGACGCAGACCTTCCATAAGACTGACCTGCTGTATGTGTTTGTGAGCTAAGCTTGACTAAATATAATGACCTTGCCACTATGCCAGCTTTTCTATTATTGTAGCAGACACCTTAAATGTTCAGTTTTTTAGTACCCAATGTAAGCTACTGTAGGTAAGATCCTTTTTTCCCACAGTAAGTGAAACCTTTTCCAACGGCAGAAATAGAACTGGGTAGTTAGTGTGAGCAGCAATAACCTTAGCTAGCAGAGCTGAAAAAGACAACGTATTCCACAGACAGAAACTCAAACATCATTAACACAATCCAGGCGAAAAAGACGTAAGTGTCTAATTGCTAAGTGTTCTCCTGGAAGTGCAGTGGTAAAACACCACAGCAATGAAGAAGAACTGGATAAGATACAATAGCTTGTGGATTATCTCTTCAAAAGGGATTGTATATTTGAGAAGACATGGTTAAGACTGCCTGTACCCTTCACATTATCAGTATGTCAAAGTCATTTATTTTCCATCTAATCAGGTGACAGTGAAAGCTATTATGACATAAGGGGAAAAAAGACATGACTGCTTATTTGCACAGATGAGCCAGTGCAACTACTTTAAGCAATGGTTTACAAATCCCCTGCAAGAAAGCTCACTTCCCCTCTATCCAAACGCATTGCAGTTGACTTTAGAGTTACAAGGCGTCATACACCGATGCAAAACTGCACTGCTGGCCCTGAAGTACTGGAGTGAGTTGGAGACATTTTCTAGCCATCTCCTCTTTCACAGTCCATCTAATCCAACAAGCATTACAATTGCTTCCGTCCTCCCCTTGAAAAACCTGGTGGATAATGCAGGTGTCAGATTTCTGGTTGTCTGGAAGCCAAAAGGACCAGAGAGGAGATTTCTGCCTCAGACAGGTCATCTCTGTGGCACCCTCTCTTTATCCATCCCTCCTTAATGATTTCACCTCTTAATTAAGACTGACCCGTAAACTCCTGTGTAATAAATCTGAAAGAATCTGCACATCAGTGGATGTCTCACTATCCCCACAAGGGGACTTGTTTGTGGTATAAATGACTGACTATGGAGGGAATAGAACAGTAGGAAGGGAGAGAGTGGGAGGGGGAAAAGAGAGCCAAACTGTGCCAAAACGGCTGTACAAGAGGGAGGGCAAGAGGGAGATGAATACTCTTTGATTGCAGAAAAGCACCGTTGGGGAAGCAAAGCTTTGCTACAACTGCTTTGTTGAATCCAGGCCATGCAATGCATATGAGGCACAGAGGCACACCTCTCCAACACTCGGCCATCTGGAGATATGAAAAGACAGGCATGTGTGGTAGAGAGTCAGCTACCCCTCCCTTGTCTGCATTGTGGCAGATAGTGAATATTGGCTGAGGGAATAGCCAGCAGGTGGAAGAGAAGTCCACGACAGGTGAGCTGACAATGGGGTGAGTTTGAAGGTGCTCAAAACAGGGTCCTGTGCCTCTCCTGAGATGTGATAATGCCAAGACCTCTCCAGACAGAGGGGTCCCTGTATCCTTCTTTGCCAGCCAGCTGAGCTGACTCTCTAATGATGCTGCCTATTATTGGGGTCAGATTAGGACTGGGTCTCAGGGGTTAACCAAAGCCCTCCTCCCTCTGCCTGACTGGGGTGGGCCTATTTATAGGCTGCAGCTGCATCAGCAGCCACTGGAGGAAATTCAGCTAACACACTGCAGGCCAACTGTGAGAGATTCAACCTGAATTCTGCTTCATAATTTCAGGCAGCAGTCAGAGAATCACTACAGCAAGTCTTTTTATAGTATTTCTCAAGCTGGTTAGGAAGAGAGATGAAATATGAACTGCATGAGATTTCTGAAGATATTCTAATCTCCACGTACAAAGATATGGAGGAGGTCATGGAGTTTCATGTGTTGCTAAGATATGAATGAGTAATAACAGTATGCCCTTCACATGGTGTCTTATAAGTAGATGATAATGGTTTTAAAGAAATGTTCATTCATATTTTACTAGCATTTCTTTGCGATCTGAATCTACAAGTCTAACACTTCCATAAGATCGACAGCAGCATGGCTCTCAAATAATGTCTTAATGAGATTTATTCCCATTCAGTCCCTCATTTAAAGAATTCGACAAGCAGCAACAAAAGAGATGATCAGAGCATTGTCATAAACCGGCTTGGCACTTTCCTTCATATCCGTGCTAATTTGCCTAATATTATTATCTCACAAAGTGTCTTTTTGGAATAGGGCAGAAGCATTGGGAGACATTGTCTTACTTGTAAAATTGGTATAATTGCTGTATGCAAGAACAAAATTAATACAAAATCCAGACCTTACGCCCCGGAGTAGGACAGTGTTATATCAACGATTATCTTATAATTTGTTTTTGTTTACAAATTGTTATGTTTTTCTTCTATTTTCTTGTACAGCACAGACTAGTTTGTGAATTGTAAGGTCAGGTCTTGTCAAACCAAATTATGCATCTCAAAGGCTTATCCTGTAAACAATAACATTTGTTGAGTATCTTGATAAATATACACAGATGGTATAATAAAACATAAGCAAAGAAAATATTAAAATATTTAGAATAAAGAAACAGATAATCGACATTAGGGCCTTTCCAATCCATTCAATTTAGAAGAACAACAAGTTATTTCTGAGCTTTTGGGCTACTGAAACAAACAGGCAGACAACAGCACATTGGGAGACATGCAGTATGTGAGGTAAGGGAGTACTAAGGAACAACAATAACGCACCATGCCCCGGTGAGGTAAGAGATTAAATTTGCTGTCATTGCTTTTATGGAGCACAAAGCCTTATATACTAGGGACAATACAGAAAAAAGTGTTGCAAAAGTGTAGTACCTAAAAAAATGTAATAAACCAAACAAAATACGATGCAACAGGACAAAAGTGCATCGTGTATTAACTTTATTAGTCTGCAGCACTTAGAGCTGCCAAGTGTAACTAGGGGAAACGCTGAGGTGTTGATATGGCACGCCTGCTGACTGAGGAGATCCATAAGTGATGGCTACGTCTATGGATGTGCTGTGTAATGCTGATCGCCATTCGGTACACAGATCCAGCGGCATTGGTGGCCCTGCCTCTTAACCTGTGCATTTACAGCTTGCATGCTGTGCTCCCCTACTGGCTGCTGAGTGACAGAAGACTTGGTTAAAGGGATTTCATGCTTCAAATGACAGGCTCCTCTCCTCCCTCTGTCTGTCACTACTCTCTGTGGGGAGCCGCAGCTAATTGAGGCTGGTAGCTAAGTGATGATGCAAACATGTACAGTACCTTTGATGCTCAGATTGGCTCATCATGCAATGCCATCCTAATTTAAACAGATGCTGAATTTGCAGGAAAAGTGAGTTTGGCAGTATGTCTTTACAGAAAAATTAGTTCAAAACTTGTGCACATTCAGTGTGATTTGGGAATTTATTGGAGAGATAGACTTGCCAAGATGCAATGCCATGATCATCTCTTTTGTTACTTCCTGTAAAATATGATGGAAATCTGTGTGTCTATACGTGTGGGTCTTCAGTACCATTGTCTACATGCACACACAAAGTAAAGAAGGACGGCATCATGACAGTCGACATTTTATCTGGCACGTCACTGGCGTCACATGCTCCCGCTCTGCTGTCAGGCATTTTCATTCCAATATTACAGAGTACAAGCAGGTTGTGATTGGCTGCTGCTGGAACTGCCAGATTACATACAAGGATTAGAGCTGGGCTTCGTGAAAACTGTGCCACCAACAGGAACAGACCAGCTGCATTCAGCTGCACCCTGGAGGTAGCAGGGTGAGGGTCAGGCACAGCCAGGGTATAAATTCAGGCAGTTAAGCGTTATGCAAGCGTGTTATCTAAAGCCATCTGAGACAAGGCCATCCAGAGATGGTTATTATGGCTGTCATTCTGAGGGAGACAGGCTGTCTGTGGGCTGACAGTGAGGAGGTGATGAGATCAAAGCAGGTCAGATTTGTTGGAGACTGCTGATCTACAGCATATTGGTTATTATATAGTTACTATATATAGTAGAGCAGCATTGCCTGTGCTACACAAGCAACTTTAGTGTAGTAAAAATGAAAAAAGTTGGAGATGACTATTTTTTTCTGAATGAAATTGAAGTGGTGCTAGAGTTTAGTAAAATGCATGTGTGACTGGCATGGCTCCTGTTCATATTCCAAGAGTGGCTTGCAAAATCAGGGCAAAGAATCACTCATCCACCTCAACAATTACCACTGAGGTGCCCTTAAACAAAGGACTTCTAACCAAATTGCTCAGTGAAGCTGATTAGCTAACAATGGAAAACCATGGTTGTTTTGGGCAGCTCTCTGTAAATGCTAACCATTTCAGAAGTACCATGGGTGCTAACGAAGCCACAGCTGAAAAAGACTATGCTTGCACAGGAAATGCCTAATGCTGACAAATTAAGAAGCTTTTTTTGGCCACACCTGAAACAGAATAAAGTGTCCGATCATTGCAAGCTTTAAAGGCAGAAGTACAAGAGAGGATTGCATAACTTTAGCAATTAGTGGCATATTATGTAACACAGTGACTTCGGCTACATATCAAAGAGTTCCATCAAGGACGGGCAGGTAATGAAATGCAGCACAGGGGGAAGAACATCATTGTGGGCACTTGGTCCTTAATCTGTTTGATCAATGTGCATTAAGTGACTCCTCGTTCACGCCTTCCTTTGACAATATCTTTATCAGACAGCTGGCAGGCTGAACAAGTACTGTAGGACACAGAAGGAGAAGTGAAGAGACACTTGAAGTGGCATTGATGAGGAAAAAAATACAATGGAATATAAAAACTGTTTCTGTTAAGTCCTTGTACCCACTGAAACTGTCTTCATATTTCATTCATCAGTTTTGACACTGACCCCTAACCGACCCAGACATTGTGATGTATAATTTTCAACAGAATTAAGGCATTATAAACTCACTTTATTCAACTGTTAAATCAAACTGTTTATTCTGGTCATAATTATGAGTTTAGAATGCACAGTATGTTTTCCTGGGTTTTGCGCAGATTGCTTTGCATTTCCAACTAATGGTGGACATTTCTGTATTTGAACAATGATCTTTTGGCAATGAAAAGATTTCTGAACATCTCACATCTTACCACCTCCTTTGCGTTTTCCTCCTAACACCAGTGTGTTCCATTCATCTCCATGTAATAATCGGAGTCACCTTAAATAAATGCAAATGCTGTCAACAGGCACCTAAATACATATATTGATTTAGGTTTACATCATTGAGGTCTTCAGAATTCAGTCAGAGTTTATGGTTTTATTTCAATACATGTGCATCTGGTTGTATGGCTATAAAAAATGTTTTCTATTTTACATGTATTCTGTTTCATTCATTACATTTCCAACCCTTTCCTCCCCTCTCTGAGCTGCTGTTTTCACTGTCTGAATCACTGTTTTTCTCATCTGACCTCCAGGCTACTGCAGCCTTACCTCACCCTGAACCACTTTGTCCTTAGTACTGTATGTGCATGTTGCTTGATATGCAAATTACAAAATTCAAACAAATGAGGATGACTGCACTCAACACTGATAATGTATTGTGTCAAACTAACTTACAGGCATGAAACGCAAGCTGTGTGGCAGCATCTAACTAAGTGGCTGCATATGTGAGTTATGGATGTTAAATGTGGGGGTGATGGTAATTGCTGAGCAGAACTTGTCAGTGGTCATCAGTAACTCTAGTAGGAGTGTGCAGCTAATATGTGGCGATGGTGTATGTGTGCAGCTTTCTTTGCCGCAGATCCCCCAGGCAATTTCTGCACATGTCAATGCCTTATCGGTCAACAAGCTGGTTACAAGAATGCCGCTGTGCTACTTACCATGAGAGTAATCTGTTAAAATCACAAAACAGTAAATATGCCACCACAAGTGTTACTGGTTAGCAGTGGTGGAAAGTAACTAAGTACATTTACGCAAGTACTGTAGTTGTAGTTTACTTGAGTAATTCCATTTTATGTTACTTTATACTTCTATTCCACTACATTTCAGAGGGAAATATTGTACTTTTTACTCCACTACATGTATTGATAAATTTAGTTAAAGATTCAGATTATTAAAACAAAATATTCTCAAGAAATAAAATATATTGTGTGTGTTAAAGGAAATTGTAGAGAAATAGAGAGAAATATATATTTTTTCCTTTATTATCCAACTAATGATGCAATTTAGTTCACCAAACCTATGTCTGACAACATTTTTGCCATTTTCTTCTTTATATCACAGATGGGTTTTGGCTCACAAGGGCACACAAGTTGGAAAACAGATGGTCTTAGAAGACATCAGGGCCACTGTGGACATAATGAGTCTGCATATGTTTGCAGCTTCACAGTTCTCTTCCTCCCCCCCTTTTTTTTTATTCCTTATCCTCCAGATTACTGGAGCCACCATCTGCATCTGCTGGTTGATGGATATATGGGGAATGTTTTTCAACACATAAATCATAAAGCAGGTCGTGAGCACACAACAGAATGCTGAATTTGGCAGAATGCTAAAATAGACAAAAGGTTTTTGTTTTCTTCATAAATTTTATGAGTGAGTTTATTATGATAAAGCATTTTCTGTCTTCATACTGTGAGAAAATTTATCACTGCAACAGTGCTGTGACAGAAATTGGTTGAAAGCAGAAATTCACATAGGGATTACTGTGCAGGACAAATTTAAAAGGTTAAAGCAAGATCCCACTGAATGATTGATTTCACATACAAAAACACTGCACTCCACACAGTTAATGTCAGTACTGCTTTCCGTATGGAGATGCATTTTAGAGATTTTGTTGAATGTTTTTTCATATATGTTCTGATTTACTCATCAAGGTGATGGAGTGTTCGCACAGATTATGAGGGATTAATGTACATATTTCAACCACATTTTCCTATGTTTCATGCAAATGCATAGGATATGTATTAGGGTTGGGTCGAAACATTAATCTGTCTGTACAGCGTACAGCATAGGGCTCATTTCGTGCTTAAATACAAATTTCTAATCCTTAATGTGGCATGGGCCCTTTTTCCATTTTTTTTAAGACATGCTTGAGTTAAATTGAGGGAGCAGACAGTGGCTCATATTATTTACTCCTAATGCTTGTTTCCAGGGTGACTTTGTCTCCTCATTCAACTGAGCTAAGTACTGAGGAACAAAAATTCTAATTTAATATTAAATCCTTCTATTTTTCTCATTTACTCTACATGACTAATCTCATGTTCCACTGCTTTATCTTTTTGTCTTGATGTGTCTACAGTAAAGACAGGATTTGACGGTAGCGTGATACCTTCATTGTACTCAGACTCTAAATGTGTATCCTAACTTAAATAAACACACCAAACTGTTAATATTGGTGCATTGTGAGTACAAATCTTCTTTCTAAATATCTGTTGTATTTCCCCCAGTGACTCATGTTGATTTAGGATATTTCAAGCAACAAATCTTTGATCCAAATAAAAACTCTCTTTTTTTTTTAGTTAATCTGTGATACATTTATACTTTTTTAATCCTTCCAGTTTATGTCCACACTAGTAGAGGGAGGAAGCAGCATAACACTTTTCCCCAAATGTTTTAGATATAGATCGGAGCCTTCCACTTCACACATGCTGATCTGATGATTGCTAATTAGCCACACTGGCCTGTGAGTAGAAGGTAGTCAGAGCACAGAAGAAATCCCTGAGAAAATGATTTTACAGGGAGCCAAATCCAAATAATGAAATTATTAGTAACACTACAAAATTGGCAATTTATACTTTCAGTAATGTTATCAAAATGCATTTGTTTACCTTGTGTCACTGTGAGACATGTATGCTGAAATGAAATCTCATACCGGCCATGTGTTTCATATGATACAGCTGCACTTTAGTTAGTACAAGGATGTCATTAGGGAATGGTAAACATATCCTGCTATGCAAAACAACAACATGCTGATTGGAGGAAAAGAAATCCAATCTTAACATTACCTCATCGTAAACAAAAGGTCAAATGGGAGAGTGGTGCAGGAAATTATATATAATGTGTCTATTAGCAAGGACATCATGCACTCACAGCAGAGGCCAATTATTTGTTAAAGTGCTATGAATGAATCTGTGCTACGTCAACACGTAACCCCTCCAACACACACACACACACACACACACACACACACACACACAAGCATGCATACTAAAATACACACACACACACACACACTTGAGCTTGAGATAAATCCCCCTCAAGCCATTTAAATTAAGAGTTGTTACTCATATCAAAATATTATTAGCAGTAATAATTATAATATAAAATGATATCCCTGTGGGAATGTTGACACCAGGTCTGTTGACATAAAAGTGCCTCCAATGTGATAACAGTTCGTTTTCCGAAGCAGCACATCAGTTCCACATTTTCCTGGTGTGGTGTCAGACAGGAGGTAGTGGCCTGATTTTTAGTTGCTCCAAGGGTGAGATATCTGATCATCTTAAAAAACAAAAATCAAAACTCTTGTCTGGCTTTTTCAGTGTCTTGCTCAAGAACACTTAACCAGGCAACTTTAGAGGCTTTTGGTGCCTTAAAACCAAGCAATGTCTTCTTGTGATCCATCATCACTGGTTGCATAATGTCTCTTGGTTATGACCGTGTGAACGAAAGAGTCATTTCTTTCCCTGTTTCATTTGAACATGTTTTAGAGGCCTGAAGACGTACAGATATCCAATAATTCACGAGAAAAAAAGCAAAGTTTAGAGTCTGGAAAACAAGTATAATTTTGTGTAGCGTTAATCTTTTTTGGTGCTTTTGCTTATTGCTGTTCTGTTAATCATCTCACAGCCCCTGAGATTTGTATTGCGATTCTTTGGTGGTGTCCCCCACAGTGATATATAGGATCTCGAAGCAGCTTCCTCTTAATTAAAGAATACTCTCAGTATCACAGTATTTCTAAATTTATATCATGATTTTGGCTAATCCAGTGATCAAGGTATATCACACTGATGCACAAATCCTCTAAACCTAATATTGTCATAAAACAGCAGTGGCCTACAACCAAAGATTTTAAAGGGACATAAACATTGCTTGTTGACCATCTCACAGTCATCTCATGGTATACAATAGATCATATTTCCCATTCTAACATTATTTGCTACTGAATTGATGTAAAAATACAGATGAATATGAATTTTATTTATTATTATTTATAATTATTATTAGCTCTTCTCTAGCTTGTATTTCATACCAACATCTGTGAAACACTGAGAGGACTGAAATGGGTCCATCTTAGTGCTGGCTTCGTATTGGGCCTGGTGGCCAAACACACATCTTGCCATGATCAGCTAGTGAGATAACCTGGCTCATGATGTGGGGTACTCTGCAGACGATAAGAGCATGGGAAATGATGCCCCCGGGTGCCAGAGGTGTATGTCATTGCCTTGCATCATTCTTGGTGCTGAGATGGACACGGAAGCCGGACCCAGTGTGTCCCTCAATGTAAGGCGTCTGGACAGAACAACTAATCAGACAAGACTTGGGAGACTAGCTGCCCATTTGATCTCTGTCCTTCTCCTCCTGGGCACAGTCACCTCGCAATGAGCCATCAGCTGGCCTAATGATGAGCATCAGATACATCTCAGCTCAGCAGCACTGTACAATGCACTTTGTAAGGAAGAGTATTCCTCACAAGCGCACTCCCTTCAATCTTTTGTACTCGCTGCCTACTCCTGTGTCGACTGAAATCTGCAGTCCAAGGAGATGCATTCATTAGTGCAGTTCATCTGAAAGGGAACTGGTCTTTAGAGTCACCAAAGACAATGGTTTCCAATTAGAGAAAAGAAGCTTGTGAAAAACAATGTGAGCATGTCAAGGCATAAATGTTTACTTGCTTGTAGCAATGAAACAAGAAACCACAGCCTTGCCACGCAAAAGGGAAAAGAGTGCTAGTGCCAATGAGACCTTGTTATCATCTGGGGACTAAAGCAATATAAAGCATGTTTAAAGGAGGTTTTGGTCATCTGGTGAGGGCTGAGGGACTTCAAGGCTGTGTGATGAAGAAGCCACACTGGCTAATGAAGCAGCAGACAATAATAACGCGACAAAGAGGGAGTCGGGTGCAGCAGAAAAGAATCTCTTCCTTGTCTCTTCCTTCTTTTTTCCCTCTCCCCCTTCCACAAATCTCCTCTCATTAGTTTGTTTCCTTGTGTTGTGCACATTGCTTCAAGTCTGCTGCAAGCAAGAGCTGTCAAATGCATGTGTGAAAAAAAGCTGTTGTTTCCTTACTGAAACAATAGGCCTTGGGAAAATATTTTAGTGTACAGTGAAATCATAGCCTGCTGCTGCAAAAACCTATACAAGGCACCGGGGTGAAACAAGACTAAGAAGTATTTTTCTCTTATCACACCGAGGTTAGGAGCTGTCGTCCTACAAGTGCAACTGATGTATGTTATTTTTTTTTTTTTTTTTGTCAATGGTGGTCAATGTCAATTGTGTGATGGAGGTACTTAGAGTCACTTTAAATGCTTGCAGCTAACACCACTCTTAGTTCCATGTGATAGTTGAGTAGTGCAAAAAAATATAACGAAAAGCTATAGTCATTGCTCATGATGCCTCAGACCTTGTTATGCACTTCATGTGTGTATGTCCAGGTGTCTGTAAGTACAAGACTTCTCTTCGTTAATTAGATTTTTATAATAAAGAAAACACCTTGAATTAAAATGGCTTTTTTGCTGTGTAAAACCCTCTTTCAGATGGTGGAGTTGGTGAGAAAAGTTGACAGCCCATATAGCTGAAAAAAAAGCCAGAATATGAAGGGAAAACTTTCAATGGCATGTTTTGCCAACCACACAAGGATTTAGGTTTGATGGGTAAATCTGAAACAAAGAAAGAGCTGCGGGATATCGGCGTGTGAAAGTGCCCACACAGTCACCTAGTTTCACTGAGCAGGGTGGCTCATTTTCACTTAGCACAGTATTCTACATATGCATGGACTGCAGGGATGGAACTGACATGTCAACACATTTTCAAAGTACAGAAATGTTTCAATCAAATGCCAGGCTGCGGAGGAGACTTGCAGGGGAGGGGGGTTGAGTCTGTGTTTAAGCCACATTGATGGATCCAATCAGATGTTTTTATCTTTTAAAAAGTGTCTTGGTGGAGATGTTTGCGAAGCACTGCTGGCGTCAGAGCACTCTATCAATGCATCACAGCTGCTTTACAATTCAGTTTATCTCTCTGTCACTGTTCTCAACTCAATTTATCAGGGAGTTCGTTTGAGCTGTACATTCAGTGCATGTTTCTGATACTGGGAGAAAATGCCTCAGAGATATCTTAACAGCTTACAAAAGATGCATAAAGAGACCCTGTGACAGATTTATCTAATGCCATAAATTGCAACTGGTTTTTATGTATCCCTGCCTTTTATGTGCCCATTTGAACGGTGTAATTGAACCAGTAAACAACACGACATTTTAAATACCTGATCTGCACTGGCAAGACACTCTACTGCATGTGAATCAAGTTGTCACCAGGTAATTTTAAATCAACATGATGCATTTATTTGGTTGAATTGAGTGAAGGCATGATATACATTTTATGTGTTCAAATTTCTCACAAACCATACTGTGGATGAAAGACTGCCAATTAATGCCGCTATTGTGTAAAAGTAAAACACACAAAAAAACATTCAAAATTGCACACTTTGTCCACTCACTGCTCAAGAAAGACACCACAGTACATTTAGTGTTTTGTTGTAGCTGCAGTAAAGCTATTTGATAGTCTTGATATTTGCTGTTTATGTTGCCTTGTAGCACTGAAAGTAATCTGGAGCCAAGTCCGCAGAGTCGACCATCTATGGAAGTCTGAGTGATTTACCGCTCGAGTGTACATGTCAGGACAGCTACGTCTGGGTTGCGTCAAACAAGATTAGAACATGTAGCTTTTAATTGAGAATACTCCTGCGATGGCATTCTCGCAGATGCCCGGCCTGGCAAAGCGTCTTTCATAAACCTAACGCATGCTTCATGGTGTCTCCAGTGATTATTTCAGTGAGATAAAAAATATCTAAAGTAAAACAGGCAGCTGATCAGACATGCCAGGCTTATCAGGGGATCTTGTTTTCCATCAAAATGCTTAAAAGTTGGGCTCTCAAAAGTTACCAGATAACATGACAGGATACAGGCATAAACTTGCATGAATATTTTAAGAACTGGAAACACAACATCCATAGATTGCTCACACGGAGACTGGTCAGTAAAACTGTATCACTGCCAGGCATTTTTTGGCTATGATTTCTGTGCTCTTTGCACTTCTGGCAGTGCTCAGTCTGCTGTGACTTGGACAACAAGGGTGAGCTTCAGTAAGCTTTTTTATTAACAAATTAGGGCTACACTAAAACAAAATGCAAATAATCTAAACATGTTTGGCAGACAGTGCTCTTTTTGTTTTCTTTTGAAAAAAGGGAAATGAAGGATTTAATTTTGCATGATGCTGCCTGGCTCAGAATGCCTCAGTCATTAGCTCGGTGAGGAAAAAGGTTTACCCAGACCATATAAAATCCCAGCTGAGTTTCAGGCCTCCAAATGCTGCCCAGTATCACAGCTTTCTCAATAATTATGAGGAAGACCCTAGATGAAAGGGAGCTCTTGGACTTTTAGCATATTTCAAATGCGATACCTCTGAAATTTAAAAGAAAATAGGATATGAAAGCCTTTGGTTGGCTGCTATTAAGGATTAACTGTGACGATGGCACAATGCCCAAAACAAAGATAATAAAAAAGAAAGCAGGAGCTTTTGTGGTTGCATGGAGAGCTCATTATCTCTGTTACAATTAATGAAAGCACTTATTGTAATAACCTGTCTTGTTTCTTTACGTACCTTGGCTGTTGTCACACAAATATGCTTAATATTTAAGTGTTTCGCAAAGAACAACGTGATGGGTGGCGGAAGGACAGTCGAGGCAAGCTACTTCTTCTAGGTGCATCATCCAGACTCTGGCAAGTTCATTAACATTATAAAATGCATCAGTTGGCAATGTTCTGAAGCTTCTTACTCCCTTAAAAGAAAGCAAAGCTCAGAGGATGTACTGGCATTTAACAGAACTGTATTTTACAGTTGATTGGAGAAGTGAATTAGCAAACTCAGAAAAACAAATGTCTACCATTCTTTAATGCCAAGGAGACTCAAGAGATATGTTACACTTAGTGCTTGGTGCTGCATGAAATGCAAACTCAACTCTGCTCTCACAGCTGGTTTCAATACTCCATAGTTTGTGATTTGGGCTTAACTGATTTTTGACAGGGGTAATAACATGTAAAATCAAACTATAAAATGTAAATCTATATATGTATACGTCATGTGAGAAATGCAACCTGTGCCACTTGCATCTAAAACAGCAATAATCTGAAAGGCTATGGTTCTTTTTTTGCAATGTTACACTGGTGCTGCATGAAAAAAAAAGAAAAGGAAAAGAATTCTCACAGTTTTGTGAATCCAAAATCAAGGCCTTGAAAGAAGCTTTTATCTTAACTAGGACACCTCAAAGTAGTTTCAGTCTATGGGGTATGAACCTTACTTATCACAAACAGCAGGAATTGTCATCCTTATTCATCTCACAGTTTTCACACCTTAAACCAACAAAGCCTTTCTGTTCAGGTATGTGCACTAGCAGAACAAACACATATGTGTTGATTGCTGTAAAATATGCTGTAGTTACTCTAATGTTCTACACCTGCAAACATGTAAAATACACCAGGACCATGAAACTCCCTTCAGACTGTCGTGTGCTGCTTGATGATGTGCCATGCTTTGATCTCTTTTTTTTCCTGATACAGGTTGGTGCAGGTTGCAGTGTTATGCAGTATGAAGTGTTCCTGTTTCTTTTGTATTAACTCCTAATGAGACTGTCTAGCCAGGTCTGCTTGACCCCACCGTAAACCTTGCTGGGAGTTATAAAAAGGCTTCAGACAGGATTCAGCTACATCACTCTTTCCATCTATCTACCCATCATTCACTTATCCATCTACTATTAAAAGCTTTACGTTTACATACTATGGGGCGGCTGTGGCTGAGGAGGTAGTGCAGGTTGTCCACTGATCACAGGCACAAGCGCTATATAAAGCAGCCATTTACCATTTACATAAAGCAGCCATCACTTTACCAACAATCCATGGCCACGTATAGCCTTTAGAGGGAGAATATGTGAGCAGCTTTGTCGATACTTCAGTTTGTTTAATGGGACCACTGATATAACACTTTGCCTCTGTGGCTGATCGATCACGGTCCACCACACGTGTGCTGCATCAGCAGGGGAGACAGAGACCATGAAAACCTAAATTACACAGATATCTCTGTTGGCTTTTGATTCTAAATGGTTGGATCACATCAGGATAAAGGGGGATTAAACAAAGTGTTCTATTTGTAAATCAGAGGGTATTGGAGCACAAAGTATGTGCAAAAGGGGGAGATGATCCAGCCAGATTCAAAGTTACTGGAGTGTGCCTCAGCTGATAAAACACTAAAATGCTGTAGACATACTGTATTACCAGTATGCATTATACAATTTAAAGACTCCACCATGCTGACATGTCATATTCACACTACTTCTTCAAAGCAGAGACTTAATTCACTGTATAGTGGTGGAAGAAGTACTCATATGTTTTACTTAAATAAAAGTAGCAATACAAAATAATACAAATAAGCAAAAATACTCTTCACTGACTTCAGTAAAAGTACAAAAGTATTATCAGCAAAATGTACTTAAAGTATTACGAGTAAAAGTGCATACACAGGGGCAGAGTAGCCCCTTTGAGAGTGATATATTATGATATTACTGGAATATTATTACTAACGCATTCACACATGAGCAGCATTTTAATATCACAGCTGGTTGAGGTGGAGCCAGTAACTACAGTTTTCAGATAAGAGTACAAAATTTCCCCCTGAATGTTTTAAAAAATATATATATATATTACTGTTTGCACTTATGGTAAGTTGCAGTGTATACGTGTCTAATTAAAGGGTTCTTAGGGATGTGCAGCAGCCTCCACAACATCCAATAGTAACTGTCATATCCCATTTGGTTCTTCTAACACAGATAAAGCCAACTGAGTTATAGAAATATGTATTGAAGTGGACATCAATCATTGCACAGGTCAGGTCTAGTAGATACTGAATGTAAACAGCTAATCACTTAGGAGAGATTCACGGGTCAATTCAACAGAATTTTCAGAGCGGTGAGAGTGAACCAAAACAGCGTCATAGATCAGTTTCTTCTACGTGTTTCTACATTTGCATTAAGATTCAGTGTAAACAAAGCATTCACAGATAATATTAGTGCTCTCCTTGTCTCCTGTCTGTTGCATTGGAAGTCTGTGGTTTTTATGCTAATGTCATGTCTGCCTACAGGGATGTAAGCTTTGATCAAGATGAATTAGATGGCAGGTAGGGTTAGATAAGGCTGATAGGCATTTAGCATAATGTGAATGATCTGTAATTTCTGCAGTTAGAGAGGTTTTGTGCGGCAGCTGGGTGGGGGGCACAATCATTGCCAGGACCACCACTGATATTGTGACATCTACCAAATGTGCAACAACTTTCTACTAAAAGCTAACATGCTCTGTAGGACATGTACACACCGGACACAGGTGCTATTACTTTGTTTACCTGGACCCCAATAGTCCCATAAAATCTTAAGTCAGAATAAGAAAATGAGTAAAAAAACAGCATTTTGATGACCTTTGGGATTGAGGATAAATACCAGATTAAAACTCGGAATCAAAACATAATGTGCACGTGGGCGGCTTCAGTAAATGAGCTGCACTTGATTGATGTCTGTGGGAATACGTAAATGTGTAGGATGTAAATGGGAAAATCATTTGTTCTCTAAGCAATCCATGTAAACAGCATAACAACAGTATTTTATACATACTACTGAGAATGTTCGCAGTCAAATAATTGCAGACAATCTAGCCAGCCGATGAGCTGAAGAAGAAAGATGATTTGCCAAAGATCATGTGTAGTCTATTACATGTAACATCTATTCTGTAACATATTCAAGTGCTCATTAATGCTTCTAAAATCACTAGTCAGATTAAATGAAGCTTTAAAAACTATTTAATGATTTAATGAAAATTCTAAGCAATTCTGAATAAAAATATAAACATAGAAATATTACTACTTCAATATAATAAAACTCAAGACACTTAAAATTTAGAGGACAGAATATACAGATCTACATCTCCCCATCACTGTCAAGCAAAGAAATAAAACTGTAGTGAAAACCTCAGCGCAAAAAATAATGGTGTGCCAATAAAACAACATAAGTGTGTTCCATTTTATGTATTTCACACATGCTTTGGTACCAGCAAAAATGTTTACTTATCTCAACGTGTCACGAGCAAAAGCAAACTTTAACTTGAATAACCAGCACCTTGTATTCATGAGAAGCACGATTTTGTTTTGATGGAGAGGAATAAAATGATGGAGTTCTGACACAGTTGGGGACATTATAATGGTTCATTAAGATACACCATGTCAAAGACTGCCTAGAGGGAACAAAGAGATCACAGTTAAAGTGAGGACAGAAAATTAAAATGAACAATATCACAGACAGGCACACTGCTAAGGACGATATGAAAGTAAAGTCTTTCACATTTCGGCAGTCTTCTCTCACAAGTTTAACACAAAGCAGCTCAGACTAACTTAAAAATATTCAATATAAAATATTTCTGATTGCATTGAGATGGAGGAAGAAATAGAGGTTACAAGTGACAAAAGGCATTACCTAGATTCAAACACACTTTAATTTTCTAATGAGCCGCAAGAACTTTGACAAATATTTAAGGGATTCAATGAATATATCTGAATAATGAACCCTGTAGTACGATTTTAATCAAAATGGGGAAACAACAAATAGTGGTGCAAGTTGTGTAGATTTGAGAATATATAGATGAACTGAAAAAAATAAAACCAGTCCACATCAGCAGACACAAACTAAATTTGCAGGGTTATCTGCTTTTTATAGTAGTTTTCAATTTATTCAGAAAAATTACTGACTAATATGTGAAGAAAACAGATTTCCTGACAGCTTATCCGATTCATAAAACCACCAAAATAATAATAAGACAAAAGAGAAACTAAAAATATTTTTCTTTTCTAAACAAGACCCACAATCTTTAAAAACTGCCTTTTCATTAATCCATCAAGATGACATGATTAACAATACCAACTCAGCAGCTATACAGAGGCTGAAAAAGCCAGTGTCAATTGCCGGGGTCTCATGGCATTTAAAAAAGAACTTGATTGCATAGATGCAATCTCGACTTTGAACACCCTCAGAGGCTCTCTGGCGATAACTACCATGAGGAGAAGCTGTCATGGCTGGAAGTATGACTCACACCCAGCGCAAGAATGATGTCCTGGATGAATATCCTTTAGCCCCACTGGGAGTGTGCTGTCCCGCTCTTCTGATGTCTTTGAGTGTCTTGGACCTAGAGGTCAGCGTCTCATTTTACACGGACAAAAATCTATTACAAAACCTATCTCTCTCCACTTGCATTAAACCCACTGGGGAAGAGAGGCTTTTCTCTAATTGTTTTTCCTTGGCTGCAGAGCTGCCTTGGTTATGAGTGAACCTAGTCCATATTATGGCTCTGATCGGTGAGTGGGTCATTCAGACAATCATTTACGCAGTAATGTACAGAATGGCATTATTCAGAATGTCTGTTTTTCATTCAGGGAGTAGTGTGCCTGTGCATCTGCATTAGACACTGAAAATTAACTGTATTAGTGAAACCATTGCAGTTTTACAAACACATTAGAGTTTGTACTCTACGGTCATCTACATCTACAACCTAATACAATTTGAAGCACAAATACAGCTACTATTTATCACGGCACATTTTTGCAAGGTAAGTGCAGAGAAATGTGGAGAAACAAATGTTTCCCTATTTTCACAAAGTTTTTAAATGCAACATTTTCATCTAACTAAATGGCTCTGCTGTTTGATACAATACGACCTAAATGTGCTATTCTATACACGAACGTCAGGTAGGGAACATTTTAAGTTTCCAGTGGCATTAACACCTACTTTTTCAAATAAATGGACTGATCAACTGTACGTTTATCCAAGTTAAATGTTACAACAATATAGGGGCCTCAATTACATTATAAATGTAATGATTTTAGGGTATTCCCTAAGTTCTTTACCTCTTCTTGGCTGTTTTATTTCCACAGATCAAAGAATCATGTTCAAGGCCATGTTGTCCCTTTGAAATCGACAAAAGGCTCAAGCAGCTCTCATGGCTTGTCCCTGTGAAATGGCAGGGTGCAAATGCCCATGCTGAAAAGCCTCTTCTAGCAAATTGTTACACTGAAGCAGCAATATCCTTTTATAGCATCTCCCTGTACTTGCAGTAGTCCTCTGAACAAGAAAACAGGAACAATGTTGTGGTGGTGATGGCAGCAGTGGTACACATTTATATGTATAGACCTGAGATGTATTTTTTTTTCCAACTGTAAAAGACATACAAAGACAACATTCATGTCTGGCCATCTTGTTCTGAAGACTATGTTCCTTCAGAATGACACTTTGTGATTGTTGAATTTCTATTATAATTTGAACAGAATACTGTAAATGCAAACGCAAGAGATGCACTTGCAGGTTTTTTTGTCCTCATATGTCCCCAAATTCTCAACCATGTCTCTTCTATCATGTGTAATATCCAGCAGCAGGGAAGATAAAAAACTTCATTCCATTCATTGCATCCTACATTATCTCCCACACAGTGAATGACAGTTATCTTGAAATTGTTTTTACAACCAACCTAAGTATTTCTCAGTGCAAAGGGCATCTCCTTCAGTTCGCCATGAAATAATTCCTGCAAGAATGTGGGTCAAAGGAATGACCCCCACAGATTTACCTTGGACTTTCCATTAACACTAAACCTAATAAAAGGGCCACTGAAACAACAACAACAAACTTTTCACGAAAAGGACTGATGGAAATCTAAACAAATCAGAAAAAAAATGCACTTTTAAAATGAAGACCCTCCAAGAAAAGAAAACTCAAGCAACAAACCTGTGCTTACAGATGAAGCACAAGTACAAACTGAGTGTTTTTATGCCCTCATCAGCAGTTATACTCTACTTTAACTCTGGTAAAAAGCATTAATGCTAAGTTAACATCTCAAAGAAATTACTTATACATATTTTAAAGGATATATGTACTTTAATCCATACATTTTAACTTCTGATCTAAAATATGTGCTCGTGACTGTTGCACTGATTAGCATTATAATACTCGGATGACCTCTCCGGTGTTTTTCTTTGAGGTTTACTTATGGTATAGTCTCAAGCTGCCTCGTGAAACTGAATAAAAGGCTGAAGAAAAATGATGGATCGAGGAGTAAACAGAAGCACTGCCCACAGCCTTAAAGCAAAGGTCACATCTCAAAGGGAGAAGTAGAAGAAGCTCGTTTCTGCAACTTCAAAGTGTTTAACTCACTAGCATAGCCTTGTTTAAGATGTAAAGCAAGGTTTGTTGTTGTCTTGTACAAGTCAGAAACTAAAGCAGATATTTCATGTTGCTTTTTGTAAGGAATTTACTAATTACCATTTTTATTACCTTCGACTGCTAGCAGTGGTGCATTCACATGTTTGCCACCTGTGTTTACATATCTCTGCAATTTGTGATCAAGTGGGAAATATGGGACCCCCACAGTACAAGACAATTACCACAAGTTAATTTTAATCACCATTAGGAGGATGTTTTTGATTTTTTTCAAATATGTTTTGTAAGAGGTAGTGTTGCCTGGGTTCCATTTTCTTTTAATCAACATAATGAGGAAATGTTTGTGATTAATGTAATCTGGCAGGTTGCAAAATGTTGAGACTGAACGTATCAGTAAAATGTTCATTGACAAGGTATTTAATCTGCCAGAATATCCAGTCTTGCTGTACAATATCTGTTTGTAGCAACTTAAGCATGGTTACATGTTTTTTCTGGTCATGTTCAGGTATTTGCAGCACTTGAGATCATGGTCTAAGATAACTCTGTTATCACCCATGGGACTCATTTACTCAAAAAAAAAGTTGCCTGTGAACATAATACAGGTGGTGATTACATTACTCACCACAACATAATTGGGAAAACAAATTAGTACAGTATAAATGAAGCTCAGCGTAAGTTCAATCAGAAAGACTATCTTTATGCGTCATTCACTCACATCCCTCTCTCTCTCTCTCTCTTCCTGCTTTCTTTATCAGCTGATTATGGGCGTTTACTCTCTCACTTATTCAACCAGATTTCGCCACGATCTCCATCAGCCAATCATATTGCTGCTGTCAAACTTTAAATCTGTTCTCCTCTCTCTTGCTGTCAGCTGTCACTTCAGTGCGGAATCGTTGCGACCCTCCTCCACACTGTTCACCTCCAGTTCACCACATTCAAGCTTGTCAGAAGTCCACTCCTCATCACATCCAGATGAGCCACCCAAAGACTCTTCTAATTTCTCATCTTTATTATTCACGTGTCAATAAATATTTGTTCACTCATAGTGAAGTCTCTCCTGATTGAAATGTAATTTCCAGGAGACAGGGTTGAACCTGATATGTGGCATTAGAAAATTTCAATTTATGATGCTGCTATCTAACAAGTAGTTGGGAAATTATTTTTGCCTAAGTCAAAGACTGTGGGAGAGCAAAAACCAAGCCAACCATTTGATGACCAGCCCCTAACATTAGAAATTGTATAAACAATTCCATATATTCACTAACTTTCCGATATGTTTAGTGTGCTGCTTCAGAATGGCAAACTCCACCACATAAGCCAGAGCTGAACAGGATATATCTCTGATATTTCTGATTCTGTTATAATTTATAGCCTTTCAGTAGATTTCTCTCGATACAACAGCAGTTTTAATAGTCGTATTTACACACAATTATTAATCAATTGGGAACACTGCAGTTTGGTTTAGGGTTGTGTTACTATGAGGATATCCATGATTTCAATCTCATTTGTTGAATCAACAGCCTAATGCTGTTAAATGGCCATCCAAGGAAGGGAACAATACCTGGATTGCAGTATTATTGTATAACTTATATTGCCGCAAGGTTGCAGGGTAGAGGTACACGCTGTAAACAATTTATTATGGATTGCCAAAGAGAATCAGGTTTTCAAACAGGGTGATTTTGGAGAATGGCAGTTTGGCCCCAGGCTACTTTTCAGCGGGGTCAAGCCTTGTTTGAAGGGATCAACAAAAGAACAATCATCTAGAGACTGACCTGATTATTTTGTGGGAACACAATAGAGAAAGTCAGCCTAATGCAGTTCATAGTTGAGATGTTCTGTTGTAATAAAACAGGAAAAGAAGAATACAAATAATTGTCTTCATAATTATTAATATTTATTTTTAATTTGTCTTGGCCAAAGATGTTTCACTTTCAAGATGTCACGCATGATCATTACATTTCATTACATTGTTTTTTTAAATTTTTTAAGATGATTTAAGATTTCTAAAGATGAAGTGTATGTTCCCCTAAAGTACTGACCCTAATCAGTGGTACTTATTAACTCCTGGTGCTCACAACTGCACTCACCTAATGACCCTGAATAGAAAAAAAGAAGAAACAGAAAGGTGTGGAAAAATGGATGGATTGATGATAACTGTTAGCTAATCTAAATTTGTAGATAGCAACAAATATTTTCTAACAACTTCCCCTTGTTGGCAGAGCATGGACTAATTTAGATAGTGTCAATCAGTGGATAATTGGTTATGTTATGGTCTCCCCTTAAATTTATTTTATGTTGCTGCAGTTTCTGAGAAGCTTGCATAGATAAGAAACTGCTCACATGCACAAATATTGCTGTAATGACCTATTTCTATATAATCTAAAAATGTTGTTCAATGGTTTCTGCTCCCACACTGATGTTACATCATGGACTATTAATGTTCTCTTTGAATGCAATCATGCTGAAGGAACAGGCAACACATATTACATATAGTATGTCTAGTTGTACGTGTGCAAAATATAAAATGGTTGTCACATGTCATTACATTATTTTCAAAGGCACAAGATATGTCACTAGAGCCATATGAACCAACTGCAGTAGTAGGCAAGGAAAAGCTGAAATATAATTACTACTTTCCCAATAACTTCCGCATCTTATATCACCCTTCCCAACTGAAGTTTCTAATTCAGAGTTTCTCAAATTTAGGGTCACTTTCAAGTAGAGTCACTGAATCCAGTGACACTACCTGGCAGCGGTAAACTATTTGTTTGATGAGTTTTTAATGAAAAACAAAATTAAACAGTTTTGATACATATATCACCGGTTGTATTCATTTGGAGCGCCTTGTGTTATCTTGAAAATAGAATACAAAGGAATGCCACGCTCAAACTGACATTACAACTTGACACATGCAATTGAAGGGGCTGTGGGAAATTTGGAAATCAGATTAGGGGCATTAAAACTGTCAGTTAAGTTGACAGTGAAATAAAGTTTAACTCCCTGTGTCAGTTTGAAAGCACAACTCTATACCCAAGACACCAATGTCCAAGACCCCAAGAAGCGCCAACTTATATTCTCTCCTAGAACATTTTATTGCTTGTATGGTTACAAAAATTCAATATAAAATGGGTCACAAATAATTTCTTTCATTAAAAAAAGGCTAAATAATTTCCTTAAACAGCTGGGCACCGTAGTTTTAAGCAGACATTAGTCAAAGAGGAATATAAAGTGTTTTTGTTGGGCACTATTTTCAGCTTGTTTGTACAGTATGTGAGTGTTTTTTCCCCATTTTGAAGTACATCTCATCACAGTGTATCCAAATAAACAAACAAGGAAGTAAACAAGTAAATAAATATATAAAGAACTAAATAAGTAATTGTTTTGCTTCTTTTGTGCCCCTGGAGGACCTTGCAGTGTGTTGGGTTGAGGTGGAGTAGGGGCCACTGCTAAGACTCTTCTGGCATGGAAATGACTCCCTCCTCTAATGCAAATGCCACAAAGAGGCTCTGATCCACTCCTAATCACTAAGTAATCACTTTCTTGTTTGATCCTTCTGTGATAGTAAGAATGGATTTCAAAAATCTGGTATGATTCTGGTAGGGGAATTATGAATTTTCAAGACATGTTTGAAAATTGGAAGAGTTACAGTAAGTCTTAAAAAAAGTGAAGTGAATGAAGCAGAAGTGATGTCTTTGCCTTCAAAATTAAAATCTTCTCCCAGATGGCCTTTGTTCATAAAATATAATGAAGCAAACATTTTGAGATCTGTATCATCAACTATCATCTTTCTTCTTAAAAAATGTTAAATTATTTTACATGATCTGTTCCAATACAAACACTGCTATTACATTTAATACTGTTATCTACTCAATTTCTTGAGAAACAAAAAAAATAAACAAAGAAATTTGAAATTAAATGTGCCATGCAACACTTTTGTGATGCGTGTATGATATACTATACCCCGATGCTCACATTTACCATAAAGATGAAAAGTGTGATGTAACTATTAGAATGTATTTAATCCTATTGTCATGGAAAGGAAATGAGTCAGCAGGGAAAAACCAGATGATCTTGTGGAGAGTTTTTCTGCATAATCATTTGTTGGATTACCCCATTAATTAGATACAGAGTATGCTTTTGATAGATACCTGGGGATCTCTGGGAGATGCTAACAATGAGGAGGCATTATTCACTATTAGCAGCACGGAAACAAAATATCCCATTGCCATCACAGTCACTGCCATTAGCAGCACAAGCTCTCAGACAGGCACAGCAATGATCAGTCCCTTTGTTGCTATTAGCATTTGTGGATAAAAGGGGACTCATCTTGTAGTTTGCTGACATGAAGTGTGTAATTATCATTCCATGTATAACAGGCTGCTTATTTGCCCTAGTGGCATCCTCAAAGGGAAAGGTTGTGGTGCAGTGATCCATATCACCTTATCTCCCGTTCCCTGCGGGGCACCACATTCGGCATGGAGCAGCAGGCTAATAAAGATGACAGAGGTTTAAAGGGGCAGACCACTTTTTTTACCTACTAAAGAGGGTGTGTAAACTTATTTGAATTGAAAAGTAATAAAGGTGACTTATAATTTTCTTTCAGCTTGGTCAGTTATAGCTGTCTCCTGTGGAGACAGGAAAGTCAGTCAAAGACAGGGTCTTAATGTGTTTTACATATAGAAAGTAGTAAGTCTTAGCTTTGTCATATCTAGTATTAATATACCAATTGAAATTCTACTACTCTACTATTAATGTAAAGTCCAGTTCAGTCCAAAGATTCGCGACGAGACAAACCTGTTTTAGAACATCGCAGGTAAAAGTTGCAGCAGTGTGAACTGGCCTGTCTCAGCTTGACTCAAGCCAGCTGATGGCGTCGCCTGCGACTCAGCTTGTCAAGTCGCCAGCGGCTGGTTATAGAACGTAAGGCACATCACCTGTTTCAACGGCCAATTAGCTGGCAACGAAGTCAGCTCAACGCTCTCATTTTTTTGTGTTTTCGCCGTTTATCAATACTAGAAATGCAAATGTAGCAAGTAACTCACTGTCACTATCCTCATTCATATTTTAAGACACTACAAATTATGTCCAGCTACAAAAAAAGCCTGAAAAGCCAGTAGTTAGAACAGAAGTACAGAGAGTTGTTGCTATGGAAATGATACACCGCCTTGTCTAGTCGCACTGGTGTAAACTGGCAGGTTTCAGAACGTTGCAGACCGGCGCATTGCAAGTAGTTGCAAGTTTCAACTCGTCTTATTGCGAATATTTGGTCTGAACTGGCCTTAACATGTGAAAGAGTTCACTTGTGAGATCTCCTCTCAATAAAATTAGATTTGGTTGAGGACCCAAAACTAGGGAAGACAATGACCACAACAGGAAGTAATTACTTGGACGGTTGATTGCAAAATGTATTATCATTACACTGGATACACTGGAGTCTAGTGGACCTACTTGAAAAGCAAATTGTTCTTTTACCAAAAGGAACAAAATGTCAAAATTTGTAAAATGCAAAAAACAACATGTTGATCTATACCAGTTGCTATATTTGTGCTTCCAAGTCTAATTTCCCAATTTCTTTTTTTTCCAGTATGTATATGTAAGACAATTTAAAGTGTTTAGGGCTTATTGCTTTCAAAGGGCACATCAGTGTAAAGTTATTCCTTCTGATGGACTTATGATCAGGGGTTGAACCCAAGTGCACAGGCAAGATGAAGGCAGGGGAATGCTCAATCAGTCTTTTTAATGATGCTACAGTCAAACAAGGAGTCTACAGAGGACAGCAACAAACTCTACTGCCAAGAAGGGCACACTAACTAAATAACTCACTGGGCAAAAGCCCTAATAACAGACCAAAGGAAAACTAAACAGTTGTCACACTAGATGTTCTCTATCTAGAAAAAAAAGTTGAAGCTGGCAGACTTGAAAATAGAGGGCATTATTGACTCTCACCATGTCAAGACACAGCAGCCTGAAGTTTGGCTACATCAGGAAAAAAGGCGGAGTGTACCATTATTTAATAAATAAGTTAATTCTCACAGGTGCTGAATTATCCTGTTGGGAGATTCAGGGGATGATGGAAGCAATGTGAACATGCCCTGGGTGACAGAGCTGGATCAGCTCCACAGACAGAGGTTAGGAAAGCCCTTTGGCACAGACCTTACAGCAGCCCTTTGGTCAACAGTGATCTGTCCATGGCACTATTCTTTGTTAATAAGAGGCTGTGGTAATGCATGCAAGGATTTATGCATAAAGACAAATACAAAAGTCTACAGAACCTTATGAGCAAGTGTTGCGGGAAAACAGCCCCCAGAGATTCTCTAATAATCAAAACATTTTGCATATCCAATATAAATCGCAGGGCAAATGATATCAACTAGACTAATCTTTTAGAGACAGTTTGTACAGTTAATTGTGTGGCCTACAGTTTCTCAGACACCATCTAGCCCAATGTTTGATGCAAATCAAGCGAAATCACTGTACCTTGATTACATTTGATGATGGAGCCTAAGCTCCAAAACTGGAAAAGTTTTCCCCAAAGATATACCATAGAAAAATACCAGAAGCATTTCTAAGGAAGAAAATAGTTCTTATTCTCTTTAAAAAAAATGTTGTCCACACTACCAGTGGTCAAATAGAAGATGACATTTTTCATATATGGTACAGGCAGACAGATAGACAGATAGATGCTGTACATAAATAGACAGATTGTACACAGACAGACATTATTCATATAGGACTATCCACTACAATTGAACATAAGTGGGACAAGAAATTTTTGAACCTACACAATTACACTTGGGGATTAAACAGCAGGAA
Organism: Macquaria australasica; assembly: GCA_005408345.1. Lineage (NCBI taxonomy): Eukaryota > Metazoa > Chordata > Actinopteri > Centrarchiformes > Percichthyidae > Macquaria > Macquaria australasica. The sequence continues at coordinate 228,459 of SEMN01000293.1, read as the reverse complement.
GTTAGACACCCAAAAACCCCACAGGAGTGTGCTGTGCATACACACTCGACAAGCTCTCTTCTGTACTCGCAGATTCCAGTTGCCCAGGCAACCCTGTCTGGAAGATTTCAAACTTGGATTTAACAGACGCCTCCTGTGTCTCTCCACAGTCAAGAAACAGGATTACTGGCTAGAAAAACACTCCACTTTTTGGTCGAATGTCCGGTAACATTATCTTTGCCATTGAATTTGAAGGTAACATATGGCCAGAAGAAGACAACAGTAAATCCAGTGACACACTGCCCTCAGGTGATGCACTCCTATATTTCTTGGCAGACTGTGACAAGAGAGGCGTCATTTGCATAGCTGTCATATTGTGCTTTGACACTGTCAACAGCTTTAATGGGATTTGTCAAATTGTGGGCCACAAGTAAATCTGAAAACACTACCAGAGGCAGTGGAAGAGTTTGGGGTATTAGAACAAGATGAGGAGCAGAGTTTGTGTGGGCTCACTATTATCCCAGAATAAGTTTCTTGCTTTAAGTTAGACTGTACAGTTGTAGTCGGGTCAGTGCTTTATGTGCAGAGCCATTTCCACATTTCCAAATATAAACACCATGTTCTCCTCGAAGCAAATAAGGCAGCTGGCCTGTCTCCAAAAACAGCTGGCAAACACTTAAATACACGTGTAGAACACTTCTGTGCTGTTAAGATAATGACAATATGTCGAGAGGGAAGAACTGTGCATTCAGCATTTGGATATGAGAACTCCCACAAAGTCACTAAGGACTGCGGTCTGTTCATCATGTATGAACAATGGGTGCAAGTTTATAATTTTAGAACATAAGATTTAATCCTAAACATAAATCCAAGTAGATACATACACTTTCTCACTCTGAAAAATTAAAATATGAATGTGAACTCAAAAGACATCACACCACCAGCCCGAGCAAACACTGTTGTTTGAACTTTCAGAGAGAAGGAGAACTCATTGGCACACTCAAGAGAGCCACTCCATGTAACCAAATGCAGAAACAAAAAATAGGGCTAGCTCTTTATGGATCTACTGCTTTATAGATAATGTATGGTTACGTTTTGGCAACTACGTGGTTGAGTTTAGAGAAAGACTGATGTCCGGGCTGTGTCAGAAATCACTCCCTCATTCACTCATTTAGTACTCCTCAATAGACACTCAATAGTTTGCTCTAGTCTGAGCAGAAAAACTGAGGTTTCGGACATTTGTACACCATCATTATTTTGCATCATCACAGACAGGTATAGTGTTACACGACCTTTAATTTTTGCATCTATATGTGACACATTTGTGGGATTGTTAGCAGAAAGCAGTGTACAGTGGACACTACTTCCTTGGTTCCAGTGTGGAATTTTTGAGGGTACTATATAGTGGATACATTTACACACTTGAAGGCTCAAATGAAATAGCAAAGGGTCAATGTAGTGCATGATAAGAGATGCAAGAGATGCACGATGCACCGTCTCGTCTAGTCGCACTGGTGTAAACTGGCAGATTTCAGAACGTTGCAGACCGGCACGTTGCAAGTAGTTGCAAGTTTCAACTCGTCTCGTTGCGAATCTTTGGTCTGAACTGGCCTTTAAACTTCACTACAGCAACATCCCATTACCTCCTAGTTTGGTACTGAACATAAAAATCATGTCCGGTAAGAATCTTTTAAGCTGTTTGACCAAACAACCTGTGCCATTGTTTTTCTGGGAAGGACAGTCTAAGCCATAGCCTTGTACCAAGAGATCCAACAGTAGGTTGAAAGAGCCTGAAAGAATGGAATAACCCTTTCTGGCTGTCACTCATCATTGCTGCAATAGAGCCTCTGGAAAGTAGTTGCAGGTATAGCAGACATTTTGGTTAAAAAGGTATCAGATATCAATTGTAGCTTCATATTTATATATCTACACCCAACTACCTAATTCTATAAGGTGTTGTGGCATAGGTTGTAAAGCTAACTGTTAGACTTGTAATGCTCTGAATAGAATCTGTGGAGGCAGATGGCTTCATTAAAATTTGACAAGCTTTCAATGGTATTCAGCTGATGATTGAGATTTACAACTGTCTTTGGTTATTGTCCTTTCGAGACATTATAAGCTATTGATTTGTTATTGCTCCAACACAAATACCAACACACCAACATGAGAGGCGAGGAAATCCAACATCACATATCTTTTTAAAGTAAAAGCCCTAAATGCCAAGATAACAGTTATTTCTTTTTTCTACCACAGCCTGTTATCAAATATATATTCAGAAACTGTATACCTCATGGATCACAATGATGGTTTTCAGGACATGGTTAGTGAGCTATTCGAAAGCAGGCAGGGAGCTAATGTTACTGGTATTTCCCAAGCTAATTATACTTGAAACCACAGAGTGTTTTATTTGTGTTGCGCCTTAAAACATTTATGACCAGTCTGGAGATTACCAACTGACAATATGAAAACGTGCTTAAAATGCACATATGGAGTCTTTCAGTGATATGTTGCCTTAAACTGTCGTCCTTTAAAGCCAAAACTATCCACACACTGGCTGAAATTTTACTTTGCATTAAAACAAACAAAGACAAAAATGTACAAGTATATAATTTAAGTAAATAAGTAGATAAATAGAGAATGTACAATATATAATTTAGAGAGCAGCTCACAACCCTGACTTAACTGGAACATTTGAACGGCATCCACCAATTCTGTAACAGCTACACTGTTCTAAATTGAAGAATGACAGATGTTTTTTCTAAGCTTGTCTGGGAATTTGAAGGAGAAATCTCAAAATGAAATGCACTCTTCTCTTACCTTCAGTCTCAACTCCCTTTATTTCATTAGAAAAACAAAAAAACAAAAAAAAATAAAAACAAGACCACATCTAAAAAAAATAATTAGTTCAAAATATGGAGATTGAATCCCAGTATTTTCTGGCATGCTCGCAATAACCCACGCAGATTATTTTGCAATTTGTTAACATGAAGAAAACAAAATGTCTCTCAGACATAATTAATATTTTCACTTTAGTTGTTGATGTTGCATGTTATTTTGTAAGCTATGCACTCGTATGGACTGGGGAGAGTGGTGTTCAATTCAGCAGAGAGCAGGATTATAAATACAGGTGAGTTTGAATTATAATAACGAAATGGACAGAGGTGGACACAGCTTAATGATGTATCAGAGAACCAGCTCAGCTAGCAGACAGGCCAGTGGTAAATTAGGGAAGTGTCTTAGGGAAGACACTTGCGTTGGTGAGAGAGAGGGTCCCAGAAGAGTTATGTCAGGGAGGATGGAGGAATTCTGTAATGGGCAGAGTGAGGAAGGGGGGAGAACAGGAGAGCAGAGACAGTTGATCCAGTGATTAAAATTAAGCATAGTGCAGTGCGGCACTCAACAGGCAAGCTAACAGACACCGCTTGCTCCACAACTGTCAGCACGGCATACCTGGGCGCCTACTGGGAGAGGTCCCATATGTATGCATTCATTAGAATGACATAAATTAAAAAAAGCACAGCAGGAGATGAGCTTGTGTGCGTGTCTGCGAGGAGCCGTCTGTGAGCACCGCTATGCACAGCCATGCTGACATCATTCTCCCAAACAGGCAGGACATTAGCACCACCCTATCAAATGATCCATCATTGCTATTTGGTATGCTATTAGAGCATAATTGGCAGCTTGATGGTATATTACATATCCATAGTCCTTAATCCATGGCCTGCCAGTATTTACCACTCTCTAAAACATTCATGTGGCCTGTAGTGCAATATCCTACACACACGAGAGGCTTTCATTTATTTGCTCTTGAAGCATTAGCTGCAGGGCTATACAACATCCATTACTGAGGACTGCTCTCACTCGCTTGCATTTACTTATGTCTTCTAATCTTATGTCATCTTGAGTAAACTAAAATGAGAGGAATAATAGGAGATCCTATCCTTTGATTATCATCGGAGGGTCAGGGTGGGAGTCATCAAAAGAATCAAAAACATTTACTTTTTTCTTGTATCCTTGTTGTAACCTCAGTCTTCATGTTGTGGGTCATAGAGACCCTGGGCCCTCTTCAACAGCTCAAAAAACATACTTAACAATGTTTTATCAGCTTCATACTTCATGAATCTTTCCCAGTTTTAAAAATGTGTTTAGAAAATGAGAATTTCTTATGTGATCTTGAACTGATGACATGTTTCCATCATCTGCTACAGATAATGATGCATTACTTCTGTTTGGAGTCTCAGAGTCCCCAGTTTAAAACATGGTTAAATAGATGGATTTTCATATGCTCTGTATCAGTGACTGGTGTTGACTGAACTTTTCAAACAGCAATACACCTTCCCAATCCCAAATTAGTTTAATTCAATTTGTCTTATTGGAGTTTTCTTAACAGTTCGTTCCTCTCTAGAGGAACCTCTCTGGGTCTAACTGACCCCAAACAACGTCACTATGTAGGATAAAATACTGTACATTTCTTTGTATGGGAATTACTTTTGGCAAATAAATAATTAGCATATTTGTTAATTTATAGCCCATATAACTTTAAAAATGTGAAATATCTCCTTATTTGGTATAATAACAATACTTTACTGTAATTTCTATATTTGGTCACCTTCACCAAATGTGCAAGCTCATTTTGTGGCAAAGGGACCGAATACAACTTGAACACTTTTTTACATATTAGGTTTTTTGGGGTCAGAAGAAAAAATATATTTGAGGAAAGGAAATAGTTAATTTTCACAGTTATTGTTATTATTATTACACATATAGCAGTGGGGTCTGTGAGATCCCAAACAATGAGGGAGTAAAGCCAATGTCAACAAAAGCTAATTGCAACTGTAAGCTGAAGAACAATAGACGGCACAGCAGGTCTAATTGTCAAAAACCCTTCTCCAACTCAAGTTTGCTACTGCAGTGTTTTTAGTATTAGGTTAATTCAATGATGGTCAAGTAAAACTCTGAAAAAAATGTCATGCCCCCCCTACACTCACCCTTACACTATGTAGTGATAATATTTGTACTGTCCCTAAAGGAAATAATATATGGAAATAATATATTCATGATTTAAGGGGATAAAAGGAAATACAAAATATTTAAATATAATAGAAACCATGGGGTAAATCATATCAAATCCATTACTTTTATCTCTCTGGTTTTGAATATAATGTTAGTGTGGCTTTAAAGGTTCTCTAAAATAATCAGGTTTATCTTAAGTACATCCTAAGACGTGCTAATTCTGACTGCAGTCTGGATGTGTTATGCATTAAAAAATCTTCAAACAGAATACGTCAGGATCTGGCACCACAAATGAGGCACTTGCTGAAATATTTAGTTTATTCAGCCCTCTGTCTGATTGGCCAAGCTTCGATTAGATACAAGGATTCCCCAGGTGAGTATCAACCCCAGTTCCCTTTGAACATAAGGTAAAATGAGAAGTCAACAGTATTTAGTCAAATAAAAGGCAGAGATTAAAGAAACTTTGGCAGCCAAGTGTGGGTAATTGATTTATAATTTATCAGCGGTTGTGCTGAGCAGTGGCCACCGGAGATATGGGGCCGATTTCTGTTACAACCTCTTCGCTTTCCTTGTGAGAACGCTTAATATGGGCAGCTCTATTCTCAGAGCAGTTATTTAAACTACAGCTATCAATAGACACCACAGAAATCTGACAGAATATAAGCAAAACAACGCTCTCCAATCTGTGCCTGATTAAATGAAATTGTCACAGCAATGAAAGTGATCTATGATACTAAGGTGAATGTGTAAAGTGCCATAAATCTCTTTTTGTCCTACCTTGAAAGGTCAGCATTTGCTAAGATGAGTCCAGAGACACTGTTTTATTTCACAATAATAAAAGTGAGAAAGCAGAAGCTACTCTAAAGACAGAGTTCCTGCCTAAGCAATAAACCACTGCCCGCTCATTAATGAACAGTGTTCCAGCACAGGGTGGAGGATGAAACCAAGGTGAATGTCACCATAGTCCTGCACTGGACATTCACAATTACCAAATATGTTGAAATAATTATCAACCAAGATGCAGAATTCACCAGTAAGGATTGCATACTGGCAAAAGGCCATGGAGAAGTTTACCTGGGCCAGTTGATGGGTCAGTGACCCAAGATGATGAGGAGCTCAAACATGAAAACAATGGGTGTTAAAATTGTACAAAGGCTAGTGTATTAGGTACATCTGTGCATTCTATTGCAGTTCAGTACAACAGGACAGAAATAAATCCTTCCTTTGAAGCTCATCATTTTCATTTTCCTTTAATAGCATCATCAAGGTTGTTTTTCAGACTTTGGAAAGCTTCCTCCAGAGCCAAAAAATATATACACAAACAAACATATACAACTGTTTTCACAGGCTGAATAGTATGGAGTGAAAATAGTCTCAATATTATTTGTAAATGTGTATTCCATGATTTGTAACTGAAAAACAAGATCTGTAACTGAAAAAAAAGATTTGTAACTGAAAAACAAGATTTGTAGCTGAAAAAAAAAATTGTAACTGAAAAACAAGATTTGTAACTGAAAAAAAAAAAGATTTGAAAATATTTTACTTACAGACTTTTAACTTCAGCTTCTCAGATCTGATCCTTTTCGCTTTCAAAAAGTTTCCTGCGCATACAAATGTCTCGTGTTACGCACGGATCAGGTTACTTTCGCTTTCGGGATTTTGAGACTATTTTAACGCTGGTCCCAGCTCCACAGATTCGTAAATGCATGATGCGTTTAAGTGCTGGTGGAAAACTGGGACATCTGGGCTTTCGGCGTATTCGTGTTTAATTTCAAAGTGGGAAAGACGTTTTTCTAAATAGACAGAATAGCTTGTCGCCCCTCGATTAGAGCACATGCATTTACCAACCACAGACTCTATACAGTAACATATAAATGTAAATACATGGTTTAAATAAAAGCGGATGCTTCCCCTAACCACCGAGGGGCGACACTACGGGAAACACAATTCTAACAGGAGGGAAACACATTTTGACGGGGGAACGGGCTTCCACACAACACCATTGTAGCGTCGCCCCTCGGTGGTTAGGGGTAGGTTCAGCCGGCATCCGCTTTTTGCCTGGACTGGCTGTTTTCCCAGCAGAACGACTCTACCACCTAGCAGTTCTTTAAACCTTTTTCTTTTTTCCTAGCAGTTATTTAAACCATATATTTACATGTTACTGTATAGAGTCTGTGGTTGGTAAATGCATGTGCTCTAATCGAGGGGCGACAAGCTATTCTGTCTATTTAGAAAAACGTCTTTCCCACTTTGAAATTAAACACGAATACGCCGAAAGCCCAGATGTCCCAGTTTTCCACCAGCACTTAAACGCATCATGCATTTACGAATCTGTGGAGCTGGGATCAGCGTTAAAATAGTCTCAAAATCCCGAAAGTGAAAGTAACCTGATCCGTGCGTAACACGAGACATTTGTATGCGCAGGAAGCTTTTTGAAAGTGAAAAGGATCAGATCTGAGAAGCTGAAGTTAAAAGTCTGTAAGTAAAATATTTTCAAATCGTTTTTTTTCAGTTACAAATCTTGTTTTTCAGTTACAAATCTTGTTTTTCAGTTACAAATCTTTTTTTTCAGTTACAAATCATGGAATACACATTTACAAATAATATTGAGACTATTTTCACTCCATAGAATAGTACTCCTCATGATAAGTAAACTGTATTTCATGTGTAAAGTTGGTGGAGTGCTCCTCTAAGCCACATCTATTGCACAGGAAGTCAGAACTGCTCATTCTAGTATATTCTCTTCAGCAAAGCTACCCTTACAATGCATCTGTCTGCGTGCTGTTTCCCTTGTTTGTTTTTGAAACCCATCAGTTTTTACATTATATCGCAAGTATCATGAGCGACACAAGATGGAAAGAATGCATTTTATGGAATACCCAAAGACTTGGTTGATAACATTTCAGGCTCTATAATTTGTCTGTAACACATTATACAAATCCAGTCACCACTCAGCAACTTCACTAACAACGTGGTGAAGAGTCAGCCGCTTCTGAAAAACAAATCTGTACAGCTCTCAAGAATTATTGGAGAGATTTTTTTCCCAAAACAAATGGTCAGGCAAGGGTGTGATAGCGGCAGCTGCTACTGCTTTCCAATTCAAGTGTTTATCAGTGACTCTCTTGAAGTGAAACAAATGTATCCTCTGTGAACTGCAGTATTTGCAGATTTGTTTTACCAATCTTTACTTTCATACAAAACATTAAAACATGCCAGTTTTATGGACCAAATAAACTCCATCTTGGAAATACAAAGATTTTTGTTGTTGTTTTTTTCTCCTTCAACACCAATCTAATTATTGGCAGCACTTAGGCAGTGTAGTACACCAACTGGGATTTTAATAGCTGTTGAGGCGCCAGCTGTGAACTATTAAGAAATGATGGTGATGACCAGCAGATTGAGAAATCAAATTTCCAAGCAACAGCCAGTGGTGCCTCCCATACAGCTGGCCCAAATAATAGCTTGTTCCCTAACAATTGCAGTTTGACAGTGCATGGTTGTTCTCCTAACAAAGCCATAAACCTGTGATATGACTATTGGCATTGACCTCCTCAGATGCCGAATGGCCAGAAATGAAAGAAATGGATGCTCAGGAGAGCATCTAGTTCTTAATGGCATTTAGACAGGTTTACTCACCCTATACCAAACGATTTCTCGAAGCCTTCCGTCCGTCTTGAAGTTACACTTGAGAGTAACAGTCTCTCCCACAACAACAGGAGGCAGGGGCTCTATGGTAACTGTCAAATATCCTGAAAAAAAAAGTGGAAAACAGTTTTACTACAGTCATAAATCATAAAAACACACATGTACAAGATACATGTTTTTGTGTTTTGTTTTCCTGCTGAGGTAAATGTTGGACAACAGCAATAAAGCAGTCATCAATTTACAGTTTATGAACCATTTTAAAAAGCTCAAGATTGACTGAAATAATGCCACGATTCATCCTCATGCAATTACATAACAAGCACTCTCCCACATGGGAGTCAAGTATCTTGATAAACAGCACTTCAGTGGTAGTTACTTAAAAGGGGAAGAGCATTTGTTTTTCAGTGACCTTGCACAATTTCTTCATCTGGTTTTAAGTTTCAAAAAACAAACTGGAATTACAGTGCAACCATTTCTCTAATCTCTACCCAAGAGCACTGTAAGCCGTGTGACATGCACTTTGTAGCTGTTATAGCAGTTGTTTCTTAACAATAAGTAGTATTATCTATTCTGTTTTCTCAAGTTCCAATTTCATCTTCCTTAAAAACACAAACGTGTGGAATCTGCATGATTGTACATAAATGCTTCTCACATTAAATTATTTCCATGGGATCTATCTAGCATGTTTTTCTGTACAAAGTCTGTTTAAGCTTTTCACCAGTTATTTATCTTAAGTTGTTTGGCCTTGAATAAACACGCTCAGTCAATAAACCTCAGAGAGAAGCAAAAGCATTTCAACGGCATAATGATTCTAACAATTGCTGTGAATAATTTCTCATTCCTTGTCAGTAAATTTAAAGAACAAGATGAGAAATGTCATAAACAACAAAACAGAAGTCTTGAGTTCATGATGAAAATACATTCTAAAGGGTAAAACTGCCATTTCTTTTGACACGGGCAGCTCAGTCATAATCTGTATTTGTTTAAATTATACTTAGAAATCAGAGAATCAACTGTCTAATTATTGCCATGCAGTACACAGTCTGGAGCTTCCCCACTGTCAAATAATTGAAAATACTTACTTGATAACAGGCATAAACAGACAACATCCACACACATACACTTGCCAATACAAACAACAAAAACAAAGGAAAAATAAGAACGAACTGTCGAAATGCAAGGGCAAACTATTCAGTGCTGAAGTAAGACACAGATTTGAATTATATAATGCCTGATCCCCAGCCCTTTGCACAGTCATCTACAAAATGCTTCACACAGACCTGCAGGTATAATTCCACTATTCCACATAACAAATCACATGCATTCACAAGGTGATAATAGTACAGCATATCAGCAAAGGCATGAGATTATGTCTCCCAAATAAAAATGGGTGGATACAAAAGCAATCACCTGGTGAGAATAAGAAGACCTGGGAGAAAATACATACATCCAAAAACTGGAAGGGGGCAATTAAATGAAGATTGTATGGAGGATACATTCAAGTAGTTTAACGCATAACCTAAAATCTGGGTGACATCAATGTAGTGTCCTAAAATACATCCATTATATCTATCTTAAATATATGTGCTTTACATTTAAGTGAAAAGGACATCTCTTTATATGCTACCACTCTGGCTAGCAGAGTGAGCCAGCGTTGGTGCGTGGGCTGACTTCCACTGACAGACAGCAACCTTCTGCCCAACATAAAAGCAGTTTCAACACATTCAGTATTTAATGAGGGAATTGTATTTTGTAAAACAGATGGATATCACAGTAAAAATATAAAACAGGGTAAAATGGGACCTCATGGCCAATAATTGTGTTGATAAAATAACATAAACCACTATGAGGGCACCAGTGTCTCTGTACAGGTGATCTCTGCAAAGAAAAAAAGGAAGACTAGAGATAAAGAGAGGTGTACCCTTGGTTTGCAATACTATAATACAGAGAGAGATCTAATTTCAGGCAAATATAAACATCTACCCTCTTTCTGTTATTATTTTTTTAATAATAAAATAAACTGTAGAGAAATAATGAAATAAATAGATTAAACAAAGCAGTGGAAGGCCGATAGAGAATATGAATGAATGAATGAATATATGGCATCTTAAATCATATTAGTTTGTGAGGAGACAACATATTTGTTTACCATTTTCTTGAACATGAGCATGCAGATGAGGATGGACAAAGCATCTAAGCATGTTCATACTGCTAGATGTTCATACTCATAGGTCCAAGCGTGATTTTGTTGTATCAGGCAAAAAGACAACTTTTTTTTCTATCTGAAAGTTGCATATACTTTTAGCATGCAATTTTTTTAAAATGAGAGCCTTGAATATTAGTAACTCACTCACATACTCATTCATTCATTCAGACACTCACTATTAGCCTGTTTGGCTCTCTGCATCCATTAGAACATATCCACAGACGCCACTGAACCAGGATTATTCAGTCGCCTCTCTGCAATACTGCTGAAGTGTGCGTGTTTTTTCCTTGTTAGGTTACAGTGACAACATTGTATAGAGATGGTTTGTCCTTTGTAAGACCTTCTACGTAAGAATCGATGTGTCTACACAGTTTACGGTACACCATACATTGTTGCTCTCCAACAAAAGCATGATGGATCTAAAATACTGCATCAGGTAAACAGTATGGATTTCCAGAATTACCTGGGTTTAAATAATATTTAGGACGGTGTAAAAGAGAATAAGACTTTACTGAATAATTCCAAACAGCATATGAAAAAAGTGCACATGGTGAACTTCTCATCACACAATACAGCTGTGGATTTGTGTGGCACAGCAAATTACCAGCAGAAAAGAGGTGAATAATCAGCAGCAAACTGCTATGTAACCGACACAGACAAAGACATTACACTGCAGAAATTCAGTGTTACTTGCCTTTAAAACAGATAGTCTTGGGTATCTGCATTGGTAGACAGAGATCAGCATGTCTCTCATGTCAGTGCACCTAGATATGCATATTAAAGAATCTTAATTTAATCAGCAGGCTGAAGAGATCTTCTCTCTAGAGTCAAATTGAATGAATAAACCTTTCCGGAGACTGCATGTCATTAACACAGAGCTGATGCTCTTAGAGAAAATCCTAACCACTTACTACGAACCCACAAGAGGAGCAGCCTGGCCTTGTAAATGTCTCTCTGTGAGGTTTCCACAGAGGTAGTGGAAATGCATATTACAAGGAAAAAAAATAGTCGACTGAGTCTGTGGAACACAGTGTTATTCACTCACCAGGGATAAACGTGTGCCTTGGCTTTAGTGAAGGACATATTCAGTTATTGGTTATAAAACATTCCTTCCAAATTCTAGATGTGCTATCCAGTATATGAATTTACTGTATTTCCTTACACTTAGGGCACCTTATTCAGAAAATTAAAAGAATACTATACAAGAAGCTAGGTGGTCTTCTTGTGTGGTTGTCAGGATTAATTGTGAACAATTCATTGACTATGTGGCACAGAGGAAAATATAGCATAGCCAATGACAGAAAAATGCTCCGGAGCGTGTGGGGAGGGATGAGGAATTTTTAAAAGAGCAAATTACATGGGTTATGCACTCGTGCCAGGGAAGTTCACATTTCAAATAATCCCTACGAGAACTGGAGCAGTTGCAGGCTGCACATACCAAGACATGCAGGGCATAATTCCCACGCAATTCAATATCCATCGAATCCCATCCAAATGACTTCATAAATTAGACACATTTTATTTGCCAATTCTCTGTTGAAAGTGTTCCAACGTAGCAATATCTCTTGTTAGGCTTGATGCCCCTGTTAAAACACGGGCTAATATGGGCCACATTCACACAGCAAAAACTCAGGTGTTAATTCAACCCTGAGCGTAAAAATCAACACTGTGCAAGTGTTTATGTAAGTCGTCACCCGTCAGAGATAATTCAACACTTGTGATCGTTTAGACAGCTGCCTCGGAGCCGTATCAGCTCTGAGTGGACACACAAGTCTCCAATCAGCCCTTGTCAACTCAAAACTGAAAAAAATCAACATTTAATCTACTGTGTGGGCTCTTACAAACAATATGGCAGGTTATTAGTTTCTTCAACCAACAGAGATGCTCCCTTAATTAAATATAAAACCTACAGCACAATTCTACTGCTGTTTATCACAATTAATCATGTTGTTATGATTCCAACATATTACATTTTTGATAACAATAACAAATACAGCATTGTTGCTTTATTAACCTTTATCTTGCAAGCTCTACTAAACCAAAAAAAACAAAAACATCAACCAACATCTTTAAGTTAGTCAGACACCTTTAATCTGCTGTGTTGTACAGACTATAAGAAAGCAGGAGACTTCCAGCTTTTACAGCTTTTAATTTACTTCAACGCATTACTCATGGGAAAAATGATTCTCCTTTGAATCGACGAGAAGAGCAATCCATAAATTATACAGCACTGTTTTTAGTACAAAACTATTTCTCCCAAAATGTGTTCAAACTCACAGTATGTGCTCATGTGTATATTGTTTGAATAGATGACATTTTGAGCCTTTTAAGGAAATATGACTTAGGTGTCAGGCTGGATATATCCAGTAAGCTCTAACAAGTTATGCCTGGCACCGTGAACACCTTCTGTTTAGCTGAGCTTAAATTCAGCAGACAGAGAGACTTACATTCTGTTTTCATGCTAGCACTGCACAATATCGATCCTTCCTGTGTTATAAGCCCTGCATTCGAAGGAAGCCCCAGGTATATTTATATAATGCTCACAGCCACCTACCCATAAGCTTCTTCTGCATGAATCAGACGCTCTGCTAGGCTGACGTTACCTTGAAATCTAACACTCCCAAACACAGCTGTGACTCTCACATCTCGGGTAGAACCAACAGAGCCTGTGTCACAAATAGCTCCAATTACTGAGGGGAGAGATTTAAGAAAAAAAGAATGTTAAGGAATTTTAAATTTACTTGATCAAAGGAAAATGTTCAGCATCCTCAGAGAAACCAACTGCTTTAAAAGGGACATAATGTATTATCAAGGAATGTGAGGGTAAGCATACAGTTCTGCAGAAAATCTTTGGAATAAATCTACTTGTCTTGAAACTATAATCAATTTGGCCATGAAGCAGAATACTTGGATGTTGTAAGAGCACATAAGCAAGTGTGGAGTGGCCAGAGAGTGCATGGCATTTAATTGGCTCATATTAGCTGGTTGTAGAGGCAGACAAGGCCTCCGGCTTGTCTTAATCCATCAGAGGCGCTGTTGGAACAACATCTAATGAGGGCTGCAAACTATGCTTTCTCCCATTAATAACAGCAATTTGCCAAGATGCAATGAGAAAACAAAACACAGCCAATGATGGACCGGCCCAAAATGTGCCTGTTATTGTGCTCTGTGATTTATGGCTATGGCCTACCTTTGCTTAGATGTCAGTGCAACTAAATGTATGAGAAAAATGGATGGCTGAGTTTCTCAGCTCTCTTCCTCATCTGTGCCTCTAAGCAGTGTAAACAAACTGATGATTTGTCGAGTCTAAAACCCGTTTAAGCATTATCACTTTCAGAAAAGGAAAGTATGTGTGGAGAAATATGCTACTCTTCTTTCAAAAAGCTGATTGCAAGGACGTAGGATAAATGTAGTCCCACATGTTGAATCATTTTTACAAAGACAAAGACAGGACACTCTGGCTCCAATCTATTCACTATTTTTGTTCATGTCTTTTAGGAAAACAAAGAATTTTGGCACCGTTGTATGCGACATCTGTAATTAAACACACGTAATATGGCTAGTATAAATGTTTGACCACAACTGTATGAAAGTCCAGCAACATAGACACGTGGTAATCAATAAATTCAGCTAATAACTGCACTGCTAAAGCCAGGTGACTGATTTGAAGGCAGGAGCTTAAGGCAAGTGAGCAAGTGATGTGCTTTTAATGGGTCAGGAGGCTCTTTGGAAAAACCAATGCCAACATATTAATGCTTTACATATTTTGACAGGATAATCTTTGCATTTAGTCAATATTATGTAGGTCCTAAGGCAAACAGCAGTATAGATTATGTAAAATGAACATTTTATATATCTTATTCACATTATTCTCAATAAAATATTTTCACTAAGTGAGGAACTTAGTGGCTATTAGAGCCAGACAGATATCGCAGAAGCACCTTTACTGCCTCGTCCTTTTATGTCTTACAACATGAATAAAAGTTAATAAAGATAATGGGAGCAAAAAAAGTCACCTCTGAAATTCTTGATTTACAGCACCATCACCAGGTTTGGTTAAATGGTTAAAGAATGTTATAAGTAGAGGTAAGTAGAAGCAGGATATTCTGCATTTTGAAGCCACATGAAAAAGTGAATGTTTTTAATATGTTTCCTCAATTAAATTACAATTGACAGGTGGAAATATTAACCTTCGGATGGATTGGCTTAATTTTTATGTATTATTTGTAAATACTGGAATAAATCAGAAAGTACTTTTCATCTGTTTTCCAACGTTGATCTTATTTTTCTCATTTTGGCATTCATTCCTTTCAGTTGTGTTACAGTTTTGCTTCATCGCTGAGATGTGGCCATGTGGCATCTCTGGTAGTGAGAGCTTTACAAGCGGAGCGCTCGGAGCAGGCACACAAGCGATTTGTTTGACAGCTTGTGTTGCCTTATTGGTCTCTGTTGTAAAGCTGTATCTACCTGTGTTGCTGCATGTCATGGCGTTATAACCAAAAGTGATGGCCCAAACTAGCAAAAACAGGGCTGGAAAGAAACTGACTATTTTCTAAACTATTTTCTAGAAGGAGGCAACATGCACAGATGTATACAGTAGATTCAACAGAATAAATCAATATCTCACTTTTAATTACCTCACCTATTCCCATAAAATGTTAACACTCCAGATAGTTTGTACTAATTTATTTAATTGCACAGCTTCAGATTTGTAGTGCTCAAAAATTCAATTACTCTAATTAGATTAAAGGTGTTAAAAAAGTGTTATTATTATCACTGTATCACCTTCAACAAACTAACAGTGCTGACAGCCACTGTGGATGAATGAACACGGCGGTGAAGAATGTTCAACAAAGTCAACACATCTCAGGTAGTGATTTGTAACTTTACATGCAAGCTGAACTCAGGAAGCGTTACGTGGAAGGGGAATCTGGATGACTGGTTGCTGATTTATTCTGGCCAAGAACACAATCTGCGCCTGTGGAGAAGGTCTTCTTTTGTAAACAGAAAGCTGGGAGCTGATGCGTTTTTCAATCAGAGTGATTTACTGTTTAATGACATGCTTCAGCTTCAAGAGTGTCAGCACCCCGTCCGTAGTAATCCACCGCCCTCCCACAAGCCCATACTGCTATAGTGGATAGCAATCACCAGGAACCCTATCAGTGGGTCCTCATTCTGCAGGGCCTTAGGCATGTGGAATTATCATGTCATTGGTGAGAAGAGTTGGAGCCAGGGAGGAAATGCAGCCAGCCTTCCCACATGGAGTTAGTCAGATACAGCGGTGTGTATGTCATTGCCGCAGTTAGCTGGCCAACTAAATCTCTGAGCCCTCTATCCCACTCTTCCTTTTCTATCCCTGTATTAGCATTCCTCTGTCATCAAGTGCAACTGCAAAATGAGAATTGGTGCTCTTATTTTTCCTTGCTTGATTTGAAGCTATTCATTTACTTGATGGGTGAGTTTTATGACCCTCAGGACCATGAATCCTGTTTAACAAAACGGTCATATAATTTTAAAAATAAATGAACAAGGCAACAAGCCTATGCTTTTCCACATTCAGTACATAACAAAACACACATTTGGGAGATACCAGTTTTTAGTTGAACAGAAGCCACATAAGTTTTTCATGATAAAGACAGAGGATGACCACTGCTGTAGCATGCAAGTGCCCCCCAGGGAAGTCGGAGTACCAGACCTTCCATGGCCACACCATCAGGACAAATGACACACACAGCCATGTCTGATGTAGATTATCCAACCGGGAGCATGTATGTACAGGGATAAATGTGCCATTAGCTTGTGTGTTTCCTCTGGAGATTTGTAAAGCCTGATATAATCAGTGTGGGGAGTCTTCCATGCATGTGTTTATTCAAATTCCAATGAGTGTATGACAAACAGGGAAAAAAAGTAGGTAACTTAAAACAAGACCGATGCAGCACTCTGCTCTCAGCACCACTGCTAAACACTTGGCAAGGATGTGGCGTAGTCCGCAGACTACTGCATTTTATCACTGAGCTAGGATTACAACAGGCATATTTGATGGCGTGAAATATGTGAAAATTTCACTTTGTGGCCGTGAGATGCCAGCGCATGCACTAAAACGTAAAACTCACTGGGATGACAGGTATGATATCTAGTACAGTGGATGAAAAAGGAAAATTGAGGGGGAAAAAAGGAGAATAAGGTTTTTGACATCAGCCAACAGCCAACTGAAAAAAAACTACATGTTGCTTGGGACAATGAGATGTAACACCTACCAAATCAAGAACAAACTGCTGGCATGCAAGTAAAACAAATTTAAAAAACTACATTATTTAAACTCACAATTACATTAACCTGATTCCTGACATTTCTTTTTTTCTTTTTTTTTTTTTACTGTTAAAAGGGCCTTCACAACTTGGTCTTCCGTACGTCTGTGCTGTTGGATGAGTGCACAGAAAGCCAGTGATGCTGTAAATGGTGCTGAAGTGATGCTGCACTCTAATAGCAATCTCCACCTGCCTAGCTAAATAGATTTATTATAATGACATATCTGGTACATTTTATGAGACTAGAACCTTATGATATGTCAGTAGAATAAAATGCATTTTTAGTTTCTGAAAGGATATTGCAAACCTGCATCTCCCGCTAGCTAAATAAGCCATCTGCCTTCTAGCTTCATTATTGCAGCTGGAAATGATTTGTTATCATTGTTCTGTGGCTGCCAATCTCAATAATTTAGGGAGAAATCAACCAGTTTCTGCTCAGGGAGGGCTGTATCTCTGCTTTTTGAAAACAGCTGCACTCAAAAAGTGAAATATCTACAAGTATGTGAAAGATATTATTCTGTGAAGTAGTGAAAATGTGTTCAGACACGATAAGAAGTTTTTATAACAGGTTTCCCCTTCAACTTCCGTGCCCCTTTATGGCCTAAGAGTAACACTTTTTGGAAATGCAAATGTTGTACTCATGAAGCAAGATTGTAGTGTCAGCCATGTCTGCCTATACCAATATGAGTAAACTCCAGGAAGTGATGTTCCTTTCGCAAAAAAGAGCAAGTTGGACACCAGAACTACGTCTCAGGCCTCTCCTAAACAGTTGCAGTGAACAAAAGCAGTTTGTTTGAAGAACGCTTGCATGTCTTGAAACTTTAGCTTAGGAGACTCTGGAGGGTGCACACAGCACAGTGAGCAAGCAGAGCCTTCTGGCAAAGTACTGCAGGGTGACACACCAAGGTGTGGATCTGTCCAAGCTTTCAAAAACACGGTGCGTCAGCGGCGTAAATATAGGAGATAATGAGGTATATGTGGGTCTTTTGAGCTGACGGTGCGGTTGTTTGTCCATGAAATATTTGGATTTTGCAGCATTACTGACAAAGACTGTTCTCTTGAATTGCAACTGCAGGGACCAGTTCACTGTGTGTTTGGTGGTTGTATGAATTTTACTGGAATTCAAACAAACTTGGAGTAAGCAGAAACTGATTTTGTATAAACTGTTCTTTGAATTATAGAGAGCAACACTTGAGCATAAAGTAACAGGCAGGTGGTATGAGAAAATTACTTAAAATGTTTTGTCCAGCATATCTGAAGTAAGTAAACCAGCTGCAGACATGAACTGAAGCGGGATGTGGCCAAGGTGTCTGCTCTGCTTAGAAGTGTTTATTTTGCATGAAAAATTAGGTGGACACCTGCTGCAGAAACAGAAAATGTGTTCACAAATCCTGCCTCGACCCCTCAAAAAAGTAATTTTTCAAATAGCATTTTATGATTCTATTCATTTTTTCTTTATTCCCATTTCCGTCAAAGCCTCTGGTACAATGAGTGTGAGTGTTTTACATGAAGTAAACACATTTAGAGCTGAGCATGAGTCACAGTCCAATTTTTAGTGACATGCACACACAAAAGCACACAGACACACACTGGCGTACAACACACGATAATAGATGGCTAGATATACAGATGGATAAATAAGAGATACATTTGTTCAATATAAAGTTGTCAAATTCTGAATAAAAGGCCATGAATAGGCTACATGAAATTGCAACAATGCCAAACCCTCCTTCTGTGTGCATGTGTACTGGTTTTTGGGAATTAATATTACAATTTATATGTGAAATATAAAATCAACAAAATGATGTAATCTTGAATGTACAAAATGATCTGAGGGTTTTCCTAAACGCTGCCTAGCAGTTTGTTTGTATTTTTCCATTACTTAGTAATAAATACAGCAAATAAATCTAGAGCTCAGAGGAATGAAATGTCACAGAGCCTTGGAAATAGATATTCCAATCTGTTTTTAATAAAGTAAACGGGACCTGGGTGCCATACTAATAAAGGCCTCAAAGAAGTCATGATGCTGTTACCAAGGAAGCAAGTTGTTCCGGTAACCCAGAGACAGACTCACTAGGGTATCAATCACTGTTTGTGCATTCAATCTGTGGACCCCTGCATCACCACAGGTCATGAGCAATGGCAGGAAACGAGGGAGGAGACGGGGGCAGTGTGGAGAAATGGCCATTCTGAATGTCAAACGGGTAGATTTGAGGAACGCATCCAGCATGCAGGGAACATAAACTGCAGAGTCAATTTATCATAGCAGAATTGCTGCAGTTACAAGAAGGCCATTTCCTGCTGTTTCAGTGACTATTCACAACATCTTTGCACTGGTTTACACTTGTTTTCTCCACTTTGAAGCCTCACTCAACCTCTTCAGAAACACAATCTCCCACAAACAACTTTTTTTTTTTTTTTACTCAAACCATTTTAATGCCAATGCCAAAAAGAGGAGATCCAGTTTGCCTTGATGTCCCAAAAGGGTAAAAAGAAAGGAAGAAAAACTATTGGCAAGGTGACCTCAATTAAGATATTGACAATTGAGTGTATTGAGTCTGCCTGATACACAACCTGTAGGGTTGTGCTGGTGGCTCTGCTGATTTCTAGTATTGTATTACATATTTCTAACTCCAGTGGCCTTCAAAAGGAGTCTCCCTGCAGTTGTTTCCTCATCTTTTTCTCTTAAGGTGGAGTATATTTTTCCCTCTTCAAATCAGAAAATGGTACATAAAGCAGATACAAGAAATTCTGTCATCTAGCTGACTTCATTTAAGGGCAGAGGAGTCATGTTGTGCATGATGCAGTGGAGAACTGGAATGAATAATCTTCAATCTATGCTTACACAATCATCATACAGCTTAGAGGCAAGAGGATCAGGTTGAAAATTTTGTAAATGGAAGTAGGAATGAGTGAAGGGGCAAAGCCCACAGAAATAAAAGTCACGTTTCACAAAAGTCCTACTTTTTGAGAAATAAAATTTGTAATGTACAAGGTGTGACTGTAACAAAAACTACAGTTGGGATCAATGAGAAGATCTAAGAAAAGTACAGTTGAAGGGCTACAGAAATTCATCACTGAATGTATCACTGGGAGTTCAAAAAGTGGCATGTAAGCACATAATAGAAGATTCAAGGCATTGTGTTCATGGGACGTAGAGAGTGATCAAAGTGATTATCAAAAGAAAACTGCTGCTTCTTCTCCTTTTTTCTCGGATGTATCAAGCTCAAGTTCAAGTTATAAGCTGTAGGTTTTTTATCCATTGTAGTCCAATTACAAGTAGAAAACCTAAATACATAGTATCAGTGAAGCTTTATGACTAGACTGCTCTGTCTGCCTTAAAGCTAACTGGACTCTGAGACCATCCACCTGTTAGCCCAGTGCCTCAGCACCAATCTGGCCCAGTGCAGAGGGCGTAATCCATGGTTGGATATTACATCAAAAGGCCTCAAACGCAAGTGGGGGTTTGTTCATCACTCAAGAGCCAAGCAAACTGGTAAGAGGGATAAAAATGAAACTCGCATGCCGATTTATCAGCACTGCGGTGAGGATTAAAGGACTGCCAGCCCCCTGCCTGCATCACCAACCTACCGCCTGCATGCTTTGTTTCAGCAGCTTTTAAACCCCCTCTGTCTCTCAAGATGTGCTTCATCACTTCAATAGAATCATGCCTTCATCTGACCAACATTGCTGGATAAAAGGTGCTGCAAAAGAGAAAGCCCATTTCTCTACTTATTGATACAATTCCCCTCTATGAAGGTACACAGGCATGTAGGTGAGGTAAGCAAAGCATCCTTTTCTTCCTTTTACAATTCAACCTTTACCGTCAAACAAAGGAGAAAGGGGACACACCCAAACCCAATTACAAGCTTTGTTTTGTATAGAGGGATGAGGAGGAGGAGGCCACATGACTGTTGATGAAGAAAAAAAACAAAACAACACACATCTCCACCCCCACCCACTTTCATTTTCTGTTATTTATTTATTTATTTTTTCTCCAAAACAGCCGTGCTGGCACTACCATGCCTTTGTGCTATGTGGAATTGCATCCCATTTTTTTTGTACTAAAACCCACATAAAGTAACTACTCAGCTGAGCACCAGAATTATTCATTGCAGGGTGGGGTGGGGTGGTGAGCAGACCTGTATTAAAAACCGCCAGAAGAGGAGACAGCTGTCCCAGCCCACGTTCTTATGTGATCTCTGCTTAGGGAGCAGGCTGGTATTCCAAAGCCCCATCTGAAAACAAATTAAAGAGGATTAGAGGCTGCCACAGCAGCTCCTCTCCTCCTCTGTTCTGGGGAATAGTGTGTCCTGCTGGTCAAAATGGTGACCTTCACACTGACTTCCTGTCCTGGGTACAGGTGCACCACATTAAACATTAAGGTCATAATATGGATTCAGCAAAAATGTCACCATGAGCACCGTGAAGGTAGAAGGGTCAAAAAGATTACATGACAAGCTGAATAAATGGGTGAATGTGTTAAAGCCTCAATACGTACTTCTTAAAAGAAATCACATGCAATGCAGTCCATACATGTTTGGACATTAATACATTTTTTGCTGTGCTGGCACTGTACTCCTGTAGATTTGAAATTAAACAATGACTATGTGGTTAAAGTGCTGAATCGCAGCATTAATTTAAGGCTGTTTACATCCACATCAGATGAAGGGTGCAAGATACTCTGGTGATACTGTGCCAGGCCTGTGCTGCAGCCATCTTCATGTCTTGCTTGTTTTGGTGGCTTTCTACCTTCAGTGTGGTCTTCAGCCAGCAAAACATCTGCTCAGCTGGATTGAGGTCAGCTGACTGACTTGTCTAGACAAGAACATTTCACTGTCTGGCCATTTAAAAAAAACTCATTGGTTGCCTTGTCTGACTGTTTAGGATCTTTATTCAAATGGATTATCTTAAAAAGTTGGGGGGACAATGTATGAAATGAGCTTTGAGTCCTACACTGTTCACCTCAAACACCCTTAATACTGAAGGTTAATAATGTATCTTCACAGTCATTGTTTGATGTCTAATGTGCTGAAATAGGCAAAAACAGAAACTGTCGAAATACTTAATGACTGCAATGTACATTTCCATGATTATCCTTTCACTTCTAACAGCTACAACTGTTGACAATGTATTGTATGTCATTTTGATTAAATGTGCATTTTCTTTCTTTAAAAAAAAAAAAGACTATCAAAAGAACACTGAAAACCTTGATAACTTCTGTACAAATGTGTACTTGTCCAGTGAAATGTCTCAACATCTACTGGATGATATAGTCACAAAATCTGGTATAGACATTCACTGATGACTTTGGTGATTCCCTGACTTTTCTTCTGGAGCCACCATGAGATTGACATTTGTGGTTTTGAGTGAAATGTCTCAACAACTATTGGATGGATTAGTATGAAATTTGGTGCACACATTTATGTCCCCAACATGATAAACTGTAATAAGTCTGGTGATCAAAATTTCAATTTGTCCAATACTTTATGACCAAATACCAGCAAAACTAATGACATTCCCACCAGGCTGAGGTGTGCTTTACTTGGTGGTAGTTAGCCAATGTTAGCATGCTAACAAGCTAAACTAAGATGGTGGACGTGGGAAACATTATACCTGCTAAACTTCCACATGTTAGCATTGTCATTATGGGCATTTTAGCATCATGATGTTAGCATTTAGCTCAAAGCACCACTGTGATTAGCCTCACAGAGCTGCTAGCATGGGTGTAGACCAGGCATGGGCAACTGGCGGCCCCTGGGCCGCATGCGGCCCGCATCCTCACTCAGTGCGGCCCATGAGTCAATTTCAATACATTGTTGGTTTCATAGGCGTTGGAAGCAAGCGGGCCATTTGACCACATTTGAACTGGATCCCAATTGTAATTATACTGTCCCCTGATAGAGGGCGCTCCCTCCAAACGCAAGAGGCCTGTAGCTAAGCAACTGCTTGCACACGCTAGTCTTGGCCTCGCCAGGCCTTTTCCGCAATGACACGCGGCGAAAAGAGACATGAGCGGCCAAATAAGAAAACTGGACCAAGAGAACCGTGTCTTCCAGGCAAGATGGGAAACAGATTAACTTTTTACGGAATTCAAAGGCAAACCTATGTGTTTAGTGTGCCTGGAAACAAAATCAGCCATAAAGGATTTCATCTTGAGTCGCCACTACAACACCACGCACAAAAACAAATATGACATGTACACCTGAGCTGCCAGAGCCGCTATCATCGCTGACCTCAAAGGAAAAATACACCGACAGCAGAGCCTTTTTACCAAAGCCACGATTACACAGGAGTCTCTAATAAACTTTGATTAACGGTATTTATTTTGTTCTTTTCACTAAATTAGTAGCTATAATAATTTGCTAATTGAGAGTATCCTACTGGTGGAAGTGTATGGTCACTATCTGGCCCTCTGGTAGTGAGGATAAAATGTTTGTGGCCCTCTCTATTGTCAAAGTTGCCCATACCTGGTGTAGACTCTTAGTCCTGATACTCTATCAGCTTTAAAAATGCTGTCATATCAGGTAAGGACTGACAGCAAAGGCATGGCACTAAACAGCCATGACTGAACTGAACAGAGCTTCATAAGGCTGATGAAATTATTTCAGAACTGCTCCACTGTACTCATCCTGTACTGTATGACTTTACCTTCAGTTTGAAGCAGTGTTTTTTTTGGGTATAGGCCAATGTCAGTCCCTCTTCAAAGCTGCCTGCTGTCATCTCTGACTGAACCAAGGGCATTTTTACTGATTAGACAGACACTGGTTTGATCATCTTTCAACATTGTTCCCCCGTGGCTACAGTTACAGGTAGCATTAATCAGTCTTCATTAACTCTGGTGTCACATGTATAATTCTGCTGTCATTTTACCTGCCTATATGCCCCCCCCCCCACCACCACACACACACACACACACACACACACACACACTGCTAGCTAGTGGCAGGTAGGACAGTCAAAGGAGCCACGTTGTCTATCCTGCGGCTATTTCCCTTTAGTCATTTTCAGATGTTGCTGGAAATGTGGAGTCATAAAGTCAGCTGGGGGTGAAGGGGGGTGTCATGAGATGGATGTCAGGATCTACAGATCAGAGTAGGCATATTTTGGATATATATAGCACTGGATAAAATGATAAAAGCTACAGAAGATCAGTGTGATTCCCTTCATTCATTACAATGACAAGCAGGAGTGTTTTGGGGCAAGGCCCAGCAACATACATCTCCCTGATTATTAGTATACTGCTCATGTCCTGATGTCAAGCATTTTGAAGTTCTCGTGCCTAGAGGTGTGGCTCATCTAGTGGAAACATCGTCATAAACTGGAATGACTATCCCTAAGAGCACCTATTCTGCTAAAGATTTTAAGGGGAAGAGAAATAGCTGAAGACAAGAAGAAAATGGTAGAGAACTACATTTATAGTTTCTCTGAAAGGGAACAAGATTGAATGGGAGATTTTAGAAAATTACACAAATTCATCTAATCTCACTACCTTCATTATGCCTTTAAATTATGCACTCCAGCATGCCTTAATGGGTTATTTTGTTCTCATCTCCTTCTTTGAGCCTATGTATTTCTATAATGGGATGAAAAAACATGGAAGTATAAGGCAAAGAAAGTGGGAGAAACAAAGAGAGAGAGAGAGCACAACCTATCACTCGTCTTGAGTGAGGGGAAGTAGGAAGCATTGGTATTCACAGCAGTCCCTCCATTTTGGATCTCATTCGGTACTTGGCTGCGGCCAACTGCAGCTCTGACACATGCACATCTCCCCCTCACACTGTTAGTAAAAGAGCTACTGTGTTAATTGGACTAAACTGTGTTAGGGACGGGAGGGGAAATTAATGCACGCCTGTAAACAGGCATGGATGAATCACATCTGTCAGGTTTATGAGATCAAAGAAGACGTACGGTGCATGTGTCTCTAGTCTTTTATTTCCTGTGCACATCTGGTGAACTGGGCAACATGTCCTACTTAGTGAAAAGCAGCTAAATGAAAATCACTATGATCACTATCTATATTGCAAATCACACCTCTACTAGTAACACTATCTGTGGTTTCTCTCCTCCACTGTGTTGTGTCGCTGGTTGAATTCCACATGAACCTGCCTTTTAAGTACATAGACTCAGCTTCAAGCTATGAAAGAAAGCCAAGTTGAAATATCTGAGGAATCTATTACGCAAAAAGCACTAAACAAAAGGTTTAGGTTGCATAAGTTATAATCCACACCAGCCTTGGCTCAAATGGTAATTCCAAGTAATTCTCAGCATTTGTAACATGTTGAGTGGCATCACAGAGTTACATTTATCACATAATGTACATTTAGCATACTTAGCAGTAAAACCCATTCATCAGGCGAGTTAAATCAAACAGTGAAAACTATGAAATAATAATATGCACTATTTGTCAAAAACAGCACAATGGTGTCTGCACCATACATCTAAGCCTACATTACCTATTGTTATAACTTTTTTTTTACTGATTGCAGATCCTCAGAAAAGCCAAGGTAAAGTCCTCAGTCAAGCACTATAGAAGACGGATCAATAAGTCATATGAAAGCCATCCTGACATCTTTACTTCCCCTGTAGCCACACAACCATCAGACACAGCTGTAAAAGAACAGTACCATTATTTGTGTGTTCTGTTCCCTCCCTCTCTGAGTGTCCATGGACACACACACACACACACACACACACACACAGAGAGAGACTCAAACTTATATTGGTACAAATCAAATCAAATGAATGTATTGTTAAGTCTCACAACACAGGTGGTGTCATGAAGCCAATCCTAACTAGTAACAATTCACTTACATGTACATCAGTATTTGCCAATGAACCTGGTACAGTCAATGATCATTTTGATATCTTTAATTAATTAATGGGGCTATTCTGTTGATTAGCTGCTTTATAACTACTTTACCACTCCAAGGAGCTCTCTCTCTCTCTCTCTCTCTCTCAAAACTAAAAGAAAATGCAGAGCCATTTCTGAAAAGGTTAAGCCTTCCAATACACCATATATCTGGTACAGGAATGCTCTTCAAGAAACAAGGTATCCTTCAGGAACTAAGCAGAAATCATGAGCAAACTGATGCCTACTAAGTGTCAAACTGTGAGGTGTGAAATGTTTTTCATTCTGGCCTCTATGAGCTAAATTTACTTCCATGCAGCAAATGGTATTATACGGTGTTATACTGTAATATAATCATATGCATATATTAAAAACACATGGCTGATCTATATGCAATATATACATACAGTGTATACTGCCTTTAGTAATTCGCAATGACAAAATCAAGTAGTTAGCTTTGCTGTAAAGGCACATCATACAGAAAGGCTGCACGACAGCAGCCAACGCACTTTGGATCCAATAACTGTGTGACGGTGTGATAAAAATGAAAATCATCACAATCTGGACAGCTCAAACTGCAACTGTCCCATACTTGGGTGAGTATAGGTGTAAACTGGTCAATAGAAAATTGCTTAAAAGCTTCTTTTTTTTTTACAACAACTTTAAAAGACAATATTATTCCTGACAGCTCCTTTCACGCCTCCGAGAAGGCAATAATTGTGTGTAGCGAGTGCGATGAGGGAATTTCAGCCACAGAAGACAGGTACATGTGTCACACAGATAGAGGCTGCTAAACGCTTGGATACTTTTTCTGGTTACTCTCACACTATTTTATTTGACTTGTGTTTGTGCACGCAATTATTTATCTTTTTTTCTTTCTTTCTTGTGTGTCAAAAATAATTGAATTTGTTTCCAACACTGTATATATATATATATATATATATATATATCTGCCAGGGAAAAAAAAACAACAATAAGTCCCTCTAAATAACCATCGACAAGCACACAATCAATTCTGCGACATGCTAATTGTTAGGAAGGTCAGGATGGCAACTTCCTCCTCAGCATTGCTGCATTCCAGTGCCATGTGTGTGTGTCACTCACTACTGTGACAGACAGGCACTACACCCTTAGCACCAGAGAGCATAACAACACTCATAACACCTTCAACTCATTATTCATATTACTTCATTTATAACACACTGCTGTAGAGATTACTGGACAGAAGCAGACAGTATGCAACATTATCGCATATTAATTCACAGGCATAGTACACCTGTTAACTGTTTAATGGCTTGTGTCTTATGTCTTACTGTCATATTGCAGTATACAAGATTGGGAATTCTTAGTGAATGTCTGTAAACATGCATATTTTGATTGCATGTACTGTATGATACTGTGTGTCTGTGCTATATGTGTATATTTACTGTAGATGCATTGTCACTGTAAATCTTATGATAACAGTAGGTGTGATTGTTTAATCACAAGCCAGTATGGGTGGGAAGGATGGGTGTTGGGGAGGCAGAGTAGTGAAGGCATAAAGCTAAATGATGGAAATCCTTGCTGTCACCCAGGGTCCCTGCAGCATGTTCACTCAGGATGCTCATCTGTCTCAGCTTCCCACTTTAGCAAAGCGGTCTAAATAAGGAACACGAGAGGCATCCTTGGCAAAACCCTGAACCTGCCCACAAGGTCAGCTATCCCGCCAGGGCCCTGGGTTACCGTCATGTGGGACTGGAGCAATCAGCTGCACTAAGGGAGCCTCCATTTCTGTAAGGCTCCAGCACCAAAGGCAGTGAGGACTGTACTGTGGTTTGAAAAGCTGAGAGAGCAATGCTAATCAAGACCTTGATGTGGGAACAGATGTATTACAACAGATTCAAAACACAATTCTATGAATCAAACATTGACCTTCCCTGTGAAAAGAACCCACATACATCATTTCAGTGAACAGAACCGACAATATAAATTATTTAAGCAGTTCTATCCACGAAGCGGCAGAAAGCAAGATTTCTATGTAAATCAGCACCTCACCTAGACCACAAAGACGGGCTGCAATAGAGCTCTTTCTCATTCCTCTAATTTAGATGCTGAAGATACACCATATTTGCACAAATAAAGCATGGCAATGTACATTTCTCTGCTGGAAGAAAGGGACAAATTTAACTTTGATTTTATCGTTTTGTAAAAAGTTCCACACACAAGCAAAGGTGGTAAATATTATCTTCATTTCTGTAATTTACTGGTGTCACATTAAACAGTTTTGGGGTATTGACATTGTCAAACACTGACCTCATGTGCCATTTTGAAGCTGCAAATGTTTGTGTTGTTCATGCAGGTTTAACTGATGACACACAGGTTTATGTTGGTTTGCAGAAAATATCTATCAGGTTTTATTCACATAAAAATGCATAAGTGTTCACGTTATTATTGTTACTTCCAATTTAAATAGAAACTCAAAATGTTGCACCTTCAAATCCTTCTCATGCTTGAAACTTGTTACAGGCACAGACCATTGCACAAATACAGTGATGCTCTGTGAAAAGTGTGTAACTGTGTGAGCTTGGGGATGGTTGCTGGGGTGCAGAGGCAGAGGCCCTGTATGACAGAGGCCCTGTCATACATCGCCTTTGTTCTCAACCTGTTTCTTTCCAAAGTTGTTCTACTTGTCTGCAAAGTCACAGTTCACATACAGCTGTCTAAATAAAAAATGGTGCCGCATTTTCAAGTCTCTTCTCATTTTACTTATTCATTTGATTTTTCATCTAATTATTATTCAATGATGGCCCCACTTTCCCAATGACAGGTGATATCCTGTGTCCCAAATATCAATTTTAATGTTGTTCGCTAGCTACAAACACATCACAGTGACTCATGGGTTTTAATAGATTATTTTGTGAGCTGTCAAGTCCAGGGCCTGTAATAATGTGACAACGGTTCATTGACTTTTAATAGGATGCAATTTGAGCTGAAACGCAGTGTTTAGAGCAGCAAAGTGGAGGAAGACAGCAGAGTGATGCCCCCAGTTCCCTTAACTTGTGATGTTTCCTTGGGTTTTAAACGTGGTAGAAGGAGGGGAGAAAGGGAAACAGTCAATGAAGCTGTAAATCTCAAGAAAAAACCAAGGGGGCCGACACAAGGAGGGGGCGAACCTCCACTTTGTAATGCAGGAGGGAGGCATCAAAGTCATTCAATGACAAGAAGACAGATGCAATAAATATTAGCTTTGAGCGGCATGTGATGTGGGATGATGACACAAAGCTGTCCGATATGGCTGTTGCTCAGTCACCGTTCGAGTTTGTAAATGCTGTACATGGATGTGTGACCTATGGATGAACTGAGGGTTTTTTTCTGCTTGGATGAAGACGAAAATGACAAAGAGATTGTTGGTGTCGGATGGAGAGGTGGAGGGAGCTGGAGAGGGGAGGGATGAAAACAGGATCATTTTGACATTGCCTTTTCTGACATTCATGATGCTTAAAAGGACACAGTGAGCATCCAGCGTCCTCCTCCCCTGTCGTTTTATGACAAGCTCAGACACTCCACAATCTGGTGGCGCCCAGGTACCATCACTCCAGTCATTATCTCACAAACCCCATTCCATTTGACCTCTGCAGTTGATGTGCATTATTCACGATAGGAAGAGCTCCAACATGCACCTCAGCTCTGGTGAAGGAGACACAGGAGCAGAAGAGTAAGTGAGTGAATGACAGAAAGAAGGAGGGAGACAGAGAGAGAAAGAGAGGGAAGCCAAAGAGCCAAAGACCAGAGACAAGGAGACAATAAGTTTAAAGCGACAAAGCAATGGATAGTTTAACAACTCAGGGGAGACAGATCACATGCGTGTGGTGCATCTCCATTAAATGCCGTGGTCACCTTCAAACAAAAATAAAATGACCGCTGTGTGTCTCCACCCCATGGCCAACACCCCTCCTGCTTCCTCATTAGAGCATAAGTACAGCTCTAATGAGCAGGAAAAAGCCTCTGTGTTGTGGGCAAGATGAATGAATGCAAGAGGCTACTTCACGCCCCTCTGCTTGACGATGGGGTGGTGTGTCTATCTCTGTGCTCCATAGGAGGGAGCGTTCTGGTGAGTCCTTCAGGACCAAAGGGCCCTAAGAGGCCCTAATTACATCATTCAGCTAATTATCTAATGCTGTTGTCATGGATAGCTATTTAGTTTGGGTGAAAGCATCAATGGAGAGAAAGGAGGAACCTTAAAAAAAGGTATACGGACTAGAATGAAAGCCTTTGAGCATATTTTTTGGCACGTACTACACAAACAGGTCAGATCTACTATGAGATGAAACAGTAATCTTATCTCTTTGTGCCATATAGACTTTTGTTTCTAAGATATTTTGGCAAAGCTTTGTAGTGCAATGCAGTGAGCAATATTGTTCATCCAGTACACTGTGACTGGCATATTTAGAGGTCTAAAAGACCTCTGGCAGCTTGTGATATTTAGACCTGTCACTCTGCAATGCCATACCTGATATCTGGAATAGGTTTTTCTCTTGGGCTGACATAAAAAAGGGGCTCATAGCCATAGCAGGGGGCATTACCAGTTTTACATAATTCAATTGTCAAGTGTCAAACTTTGAAGAAGGATGAACATAGCACAGCCTTTCCAAGCACTGAGCAAAAGATCGGGAAAACATCCTGGACACTTTATATCTATCTGTCGAGAGTGTTTGACAGTGTATGACAATGATTATTATACAACAAGATTATTATACAAGTTTACAGATTGCATAACAGTTGGATTGGATAGGATTCTGGCACAACAAGTGATGGAGTGGTAAAAGTAATTGTCTTGCATGAGCCGAGAATCTGTGTTGTGAGGAACAGCCCGAGCTTCCTCAATATCCAAAACAATGACCTATTGCTGTTGAATGCGCTAACGTTAAGAGTACATTCTTTACGCCAAAGTTATGAAAATAAAAAGAACAAGCCCTGTGAAGTGAGAATTGAACATTAAAGGCAAGTAAGTTATGAGGCTGCCGGAAAAGGTGGTACAGATTCATCACGGCCAGCAGAAACTAGAGGAAGAGAGCGGTTGCTTGAGCTCAGTGATGGATTAAGCTGTCTGATGCTGCTCATGACTCATATAGAATAATCATTGTTTAGAGCAGGGGTCCATGGTGTATTACAATTGCCTGCTGAAAAATTACTAATACAGTAAGCCACTATGGCAGAAGTTTATTGAATTTATCTATAACCATCTTAAGTTGTGGTTATGTAGTATATTCTTTCTAGGCTGCAAAAAACACCTAAGCAAATAGTCAAGAGGGCAGGCTGATATTCCATCCTAAATTACTAACATGCTGATGTTGAATAGCTTGAACGCATACTCTTAAAATATCCTAGAAAAATATACTCAGCAAGTGTAGCCTTCTGTTCAAAATGACAGAATGTGTGCATCATTTTGAACAATTTTGCTTTATAATATATGCCGTGTCACTGGTTAAATTGCTACAATTTTACTTTTCAGTAGATTTAAACTGCCATCAGGCCTCCCCTTGTGTGCACAAAGTTTACATTGAAATGGACAAATGACTATAACGAGGGGATGACGGATCATTGAAGCTCACTATCCAAAATAGCATCTGCAGATCCCATGTTTGTAGAGCAGTCAGTCGGAAAAAATTATGCAATACATTACTGGCCACTCTTTCAATTCATTGAAAAACCAATGGCTTTTTCAGTACGTATACATTGGTCTATTATAATAACCTGTTTAATATAGCACAGAACATGTAGCAAGGATTCCGATAACGCTGGACTACTGCTGGCAGAGCCTAATGGACCCTTAGCGCATGCAAATAATTACTTCTTCCTATAATTAGGATTCAAGTCCCATTTCAAGGTGTGAAAGTAAATGTAATGAGAAACAGCAGGAGAGCTATGATAAAACAACATACTCTAAATGCTGTCAATTTGGCACTGGAATTGATTATTTGAGTCATTTGACATGCCTGCTCACTTGCCAAAAAATTGCTTTTTTGCCATGTCTCAGAGGAAATCATTCTTAACCAAAGCTAACTGGCTGGAACACTTTGTGAGCTAGTGGTATGAGACCATAGACTTTATATAAAGACGGATGGCATGACAGCTCCTCAAAAGTGAAGCCAAAACATCTCGATCACCCTCTGGTGGCTGGCTGCAGTATAGATTATAAACCCCGCCTCCTCCATGTTAGCAGATGGGACATGGGCCAAAAGTACATGTCAAATAAAATTTTCCCAAAGATGGTTTCTGTCATTTTAGGTAGTTCTTATCACGCTGATGTATGTTCAAGTGTTCATTTTTCTGATACGTTTGGTTTTAATTAGTTATTTGATGCTATAAAAAGGGGGTGTGACATCTTGATTGACAACTGTGATTTGATTGTGGTGTGCTCGCGATTGGTTTGGGTGGGTGTATGGGCGGGACCTCGACAGCGCGGATCACTGGCTCCAAATGACAACACCAGCATAAGATGGCAGCATCCGTATCCGGGATATTTTGGCTTCATTTATGTACAGTGAGAGGAAGTGGAGACGCATCCATCTTTATATACGTATGTATGAGACCAGACATAAATATCTGTCAATCAATCATACTGTATCCTATTGCAGGCTCTGTATCCTACATAGGCTAAAGCATGGTTTAAGGCATATACAGATATTGACGTATCCTGAAGTGACTGACAAGCCTCAGTGAAGATGTGACAATTCTTAAGGGTCAGCATGGCACTCACATGACTTTCAACCCCCACCCCATGACTATCTAAAATGTGTGACAGTCACAGCGAAGACAGGGTGCCAACACAAGGACAAATTCTGCCCTTGTGTGCACTTCATACCTATGTCAGCCATGACAGCCACTCCACTTATATGGTCTAATGAGGTGGCTGAACAGCTGCATGTGACACATGCTGGAAAAAGTGAGCACGGTGGAATGCAAGACCTTTTTGGCATTTTTTGAGAGCTTGTTATTTTTTGTCATTGACTTTTAGAAGGATGTGTGTTGATAAATTGTAGGGATGTTTGAGAGTGGGTGTGCAAACTTGGTGAAAAAATAAGTTTGTGTTCATGGTTAGTGCTTTAACTCGGTTTACTGTTCCACTCCTATTTTGCCTGTAAGATTAATCACCTTCTACATGGCAGATTTATGAGTGAGTAAGTGATCGAGGGGTAGACCCAAGTGGAGAAGGCAACTTTTTTCGATCTGTGTAACATTTTCTGTTTCTTCTAAACATAGCCATTCTTCTTCTTTTTTATTTTTATATCAAATACTGCAACTGGTAGCATGTTGTACACAAACATCTCACGTATTATTTTGACAGAGCATGGGCCATTTTATTGCCACAAAATTAACAACAAAGGTAATAATTTGGACTCAAAAGAACATAAAGTCGCCTTTGATATTTTCTGCGTGATTGTGGGGCAGAAATGCCTCTCAAGCATAAAAGTGTTTATCCAGTTTCCATTTCAATATCTTCCTATTCATAACCTACATGGAAAATGTATACTTACGGCAACAAGGAAAATACTATGAATATATGAATTGCTGACTTGGGGTGTATTTCCAAATAACATGTACCTTTAGAATGAGATATCATCAAATTCTCTCCCGGTACTGTATTTTCAAGGGTGTTTCAGAAAACACCCTTTTTTGATTCATCTAGTTACACAAGCCATATGACTGATAATTTCCATCCAGTCTGCTTGGTTTTATATAGATTTTAACTCGGTTATCAGGAATCAACCAATTCAGTTCCTCCACCTGCATAGACTAGTGTTAGTAAGCTCATTTTGAAAGCGAGGGGCCTGAGCATGACAACTGTGCATCTATAAATGAGGAAGTATCCTTTAGCAAGACACTTAACCTCTATCTGCTGCACTGTCAGGCCCTGCAGGCAAAGGGTGAAAAAGAATTTCATCCTTGGGCGATGAAGAAAGCTTAAAAAATAATAATAATAAATCCCACCACACACAAAAATATATGTACAATGAAAAGAGGACTTGTTACAAAAGGTCTTATTTTAATATCTGAGTTACAAAATTGTTCATATGTTGCTATTATCAAAACATGTAAATCAAACAACTGAATAACATTTTACAAAATTACATTTAATATTTTAATATACAGTATCTTGCTACTTTAAAATAGGTTGGCCACTTCCCTGACTTAAGCTGCCTTGTAGTTCCAAGAAAGAAATGTCAAGGAAGTGTTTAAGTTTTTAAAATCATTCAGTGTTTTGCAATTTAAGCTTTTTGTAAGCTGTATCAGCATGGTAAGAATGACAATGATGCAGTGCAAGAAGCACATACAGCATAGCTAGCAGCTTGCTAACTTGCTAGCACATAGATCTTGCTAGTTTTTTGGGGGGTTTTTTGTACGTTGGCTAGAGTTTAATTTTAACAGCGATGCAACTGCTTCACAGCACAGAAAAAGCACATAAAGAGTTTGCTGAATAGGCTTTTGGTTTTTTATTGCACTTAAGCGTACTGTAGCTACACATCATGTCTATACATTTATTTATTGAATGGGGCTGTATGCTTTTTAACTTATGTGAAAACTGTGGGAGTCATGTGTTGATGTTCTACAGGGATGTTGTTATGCAGCTGACCACAAAGAAGCCAAGCATTTGCATTGATTCTTCGGTCACTGACTAATATTTCTCAATTCCACCAAAGTATTTTACAGACTAGGAATAGATGATTTCAGAAACTCTTGCCAAAATGTCTTGAGATATGTTCAGTAGCTTGTGAATTTTGATAAAGATCAAGGACATTTGCAATTCTCATGAAAACAAATCTTGAGACTGGGAATAAAAGCAGAATTTATAACAGTGAGAAAGTCACAACATGGTAAGTTAAATATATTTTTATACAGGCAGGTTTTTATTGCAGGTGGAATCACATTAGAAAAACTATAATATTGACTATTGTATAGCCAAAGGCAATTATAGTTGTGTTTCTAAAATGCATTCTTCTATCCAATGAACCATAAAACAACTGTCTAAAATGGATTGTTCTTGTCTGTAAATTACTTAAATCAAGTGAATCTAATGACTGTAAAAAGGGCAGCCATGTCACATTATTTCACAGGATATAGCTCATCATTTGGGGATAGAATTGTTAATTAAGCCATGTCATTTGAAATGATCAAAGAACATGGTATATTTAAAAATAGCATTTTGTCATCCTCTGTAGAAAAATGCATATTATCTACTAAGGCCTTGGTTAATACAACAGCAGTTAGTCCTGAAATTATACCTTGTATTCACTTAATTCACCTGCAATGTAAAAACTTGAATTTGTGATAAAAATGTATCTTTAGGCTATCTGAACTAGCATGGGGGTCAGTTTCATTACAGCATATTAGAACCTAATTTTAACAAGAAAGTGGTGTATTTTACATATCAATTTTTAAAGCACTACAAAATTGCAATATTTCTTGAGAATTTAGCCGACGGATCTGAAAGAATTAGTGTGTTTCCTTAAATTAAATGGCTCCACCGCTAGTGGTGGTGACAAAGCTGCTTATTCTATGTTTCTTTCTGTTTGGAAACATTTTCAGCACGATTAACTCAATTGGAGAGTCACTTATAAAACAGCATATTGACATCAGGCTATGCATATATGCAAATATTCAAAGCGCAAAACATTTGTTTAACTTCTTATCAACTTTCTTACCATCAGATAATCAAAAGTGTATCAATGCAGTGTATCAAATCATTACTTAATAAGTGAAGACAGACATACAAAAAATGTATATTCCTTATTGTGCAACAGTGATGTCACCAATGATTATTTATCTTATCTCTCTAAATGAAAATGTATATATATATATATATATATATATATAAATAAAAATACAAAAAAATAAAATAAAAAAAGAGAATAATTAATGAAAACAGAAATATAAGGCACTACATTTATATAAGAAAACAGGGTTATATCAAAATGTTGGCTACACATTAGAAATTTAGGATATGAAAACATTTGTGAAATTATTATTTAGTTATTGTTGGGACCCCAATGTATTGTCGCCTGTTTTTTTGTGC
This sequence comes from Macquaria australasica, assembly GCA_005408345.1. NCBI lineage: Eukaryota > Metazoa > Chordata > Actinopteri > Centrarchiformes > Percichthyidae > Macquaria > Macquaria australasica. Next base: position 192,403 of record SEMN01000293.1, on the reverse strand, counting down.
ATCTTGGCCATGAACGACAACCACGTACGTACACTAGAGTCAACTACATTACTTTTGATACTCAAGAAAAAGTCTAAGTTATATGTGTGTGTGTGTGTGTGTGTGTGGCAAAATCTCATATGTGCATGGTGTAAATTAAATGACACATTATTTCAATAAACACTCAGTGTACACAGGAGAAATGTCTGTTGGAGTAAAGGGTTAAAGTTAAGGTGGTTCCGGCAGTATGTGTATGGTATCTGTGCATTAGGGTGTAACTGATGTATTACGGTCTTAGAAAAAGAGTGCAATTTTTGACGTGTTCATCGGTTGCAGTAGCTCACAGACAGTAGCAAATTGGATGCTTTTCTTTCAAGGGAAGAAATGCCTCACTTCCAGCATTATTCTGTCTGTAACTGGGATAAAGTGAGTACTTCACCTCTCTATTATCAACACCCCATTGGTAAAGTATTTTACGCTGCCAAAGCACAGCTCATTAATATATCTGTATCACGATAAGCTTCATTTCTGATCCAAGTACGAGTACAAGTACTTGAGCGATAGATGGCCGCTGGTTCTATTAGTTCCATTAGTTCCATCATACTACCAATGCATCTCCAGGGGATGACCTTAGCTATGAAATGATGTGATGGCTCTATTTCAACATGAGTACTGAATGACTTAGTATTGTGCCCATGTGTAGCCTCTCAGCCAATGAGTGTGTTAGGTTTACTTTATAAGACATACTTCATTAAACAATTAATGAAGGTATTTTAAATTTTGTTGAGGAATACAGTTCTGAGAGTTACAGCAGAGTTGCAAGCACACAACAAACTAATATTTAATAAGATGCTAAAATAAAACTTGCTTAGAGATATATAAATATTTGTTTGCTCTCTTTGGCACATAACTCTGAACCACACACATGCTTACAAACATTCACACCTGAAAACCTACATTCACACAAATATGCAGTACAGTCAAGCACACACCTTACCCTTGTTGCCTGCATAACAAATTATGTTTATGCCTTCAGCACTGGGTTGATAACACTTTAGTAAATATAGATTGTTTATGGCTATAGCACATTATAGAGTCTCAGCTGTGTCTATGCCTCTACTGAGACACAAGGGCTGGAACCTCAAACAATATCTGCGTGTGTGCCAGAGTTAGTAAAAAAATACATCTATATTTATTTGCAAATGGAAAAGTTTATCTTGGGGATGAACTTTTGTGGGATGAATGATGCATTTCACTGAGTTATTGGCTTCTGCTGTCAAGGTTGCCCGCTTGTCTCAGACAATTTTATTCAACTGGCAACAGCCACCAAGAGAGTTCATATCAAATATCTGCTCTCCTTATTATTCTAATGATCACTGTCAATCTTGATGGATTAGTGTATGCATTATCGACCTGAAAATATGAGAGACAGAGAGACAGACTCAGCATGCATCACTGAAGGAACAGTTTGGTTTTATGGGCAAACCCATTAGGCGCGTTAATCAGGATAAAATGTCTATCTCATCTATTTTCAGTGGCTGACCGCAATAATGAGTCATTAAACATTGTGTTTCAGAGAAATCCATCTCCATCTTGGCCCTAAGATATTCTGAGATTATTCACATTACCTCTTATTCTCCACCAAAGTATAGCATCAGATCAAATTTTAAAAGGCATCTGCAGAGGAAGATGGACAAAGATTAAATAAATCAAATCAAATGTATTAAAATGTTAATCAGGAGGTAAGCATTCATACTCAGCCTCTGTGTTTATTGAATAATGTTCTACAGCGGACATATTTTTGTACTTTGCCAAAATCTTTCTGCCTGATGAAAAGACTCTCTAGCCTATATTATGTGAGGTTCAATGATATTTGGGGTCATCTGTTATGTCTGTTATATTGGCTGTGTTTACATGCACACAGTATCCTTGAGACTATCACATTTCCTGTTTGAAGCCATCTTTGGAATACAATGTGTATACCATGAACAGTTTCTAATACCCATGTCTCCATTTCAATCTGTAAAAATGAGAATACAACTGTCCATGTATTTATTGTAGTCTGCTGGAACTCTACATTTATTATGAATTTAGACTTCATGCAAGTAAAGCTACAAATATGATGATTTTATGTTTGCATGCCTCTGTACTGTATAATCTATGTCTTCATCAATCGTTTTATCCTTTCATTTAAATGCCTCTCATGATATAAGGGGAATACAAGAAATGAGTAAAAAAAAAATCACACAAGAACTGTCCTTTAAATATGTCATTACTTTGTTGAAACAATTTCCCTTTGCACATACTGTAAAAGTTAAAAAGTGAAAAACTAATAAAAAAAAACAACTTTGAATGACAGCAACAACAAAAAACCCATGTTACCCAGAGGCAGGAATAAATCAAAATGTATGTAAACTGTGGGTGGCAATCTTGAAACAAGACCTTCAAAAAATGTAATATGAATGACAAAGCTGCCGTCATCAAACAATGACAACAGAAAATAAGAAAACAGAACAAAAACCACAAAGGGGAAAATTGGCATCTTCTACTATGCAAAGTAAAAGTAACAACATTTGTGACCACACAGAACCTGGGGAGCTTATTGATTTAGTTAATGAAAGGATTTCCTATTGCTTTAGCTGCACCAGGCGGAGCTGAGCTCATCACATTTTCATGCCCTTACATACAATTGCTTAAGACGGCAATGAGAGCTAATGATTCTCCAAAGATTCTCCATAAGTGCAATGCTGTATGGCCCGAACTGGTTTCATTACGGCAGGTGGCTTAAAGCGAAAAGGAAAAAGGAACACCAAGCACTGACAGGAAACAGCCAATCAGAACACTAACTGTGAAAATAGGAAGAATGGAAATCAAACACACACACTTAAATCCATGCCCATTTACTGTGTATCAAAGTGATTTTTCAAAATGGATTCAGGCTTGGATAATGAGACAGACTTGGCAAATGCCATACATGACACAGCATGACAAATCATCACTTATGGATCTTATGAAAGCCTCTGTAGCATTTTATTGCAGGACAAGATCTACTGAATGATGTATCTTGCAATTAAATGAAAAAAGGTACCACTTGCTCAGCGGTGCTCATGCTGTGAAGCAGTGCTGAGAAATGCTGTTTCCCTTCAAAGATTTCTGAAGGTTATTCTTATGGTGCCTTCAAATGTGGTCGTGTTTACGAGTCCATATGAACGCCCACCTCTTGTCGTATTCATGAAGTGGAAATTTTCTGAAAGCTACAAGTTCACGAGTTTTGACGTGTTCGCTGATGTTTTCAGAAACGGCGAAAGCCATTGAAGTTCACTTTTTGGTGGATGGTAAGTTAATATATTGCAATTTTAGTTATAGTATAGAGTTTTTCTTCATCATTTTATAATATGTCTGAGGAAAATGTTGATATAAATAGAAAGTAAGTCAACATTTCTTGGAAAGAAGCAAAGAATGTCAAGAGAACATCCCATGTTGCAGTTGCCTAGCAGCGGTGTTCCCATGACTTACCACTTGAACGCCAAGAATACCGTGTACACAATTTCCCATGTCGTAACCATGAGCTCACGAGCTCCATTTGAAGGCAGCAATTGTCTCAGTGGACATTTACAGAAATGCATGTATATTATACTATGCATTTGGGAAGGCATAGAAACTAATGCTGCCAAGTTTCTCAAATTAAAATTTACAAATCAAAACTTTCAAAAGGAAAATGAGTACTCAATAAGTTTCAGGGCTTTGGCTTTTTACCTAAAAGTGTTCAATATGTCCTGTTGAATGAGATTATTAGAAATATCAGCATATCTTATTATTCTTATATTATTTTTTCATTCTCCTTGTCAAAAAAGCTAACATTTATCTTACCTAAAATAAGCGACACTGTGTCTGCAGGCCATGACCATGTGCGTGACATTTTGCAACATATTTGTGGCTAATGGTGTAGCGGCGTGCCTCGGTTTCTTTTGAACACAGAAAGTGTGCGAAGGCAGAAAAAAGGTTGGGAAACACTGCCTGAGGCTGTGTACTTGCTCAAACTTACTGAAAACTGTAATCCTCAACAAAATATGCTGTGGCCAGTTGTAAAGCAATTTCTGCGTGAGACTGTGTGGATAATGCTACTTGATTTGATTAATATGCACGTTCTAGCTGTGTGTGGATACATATCTTTGCTCTGAAATGAAATTGCTTGATTTTTGTGTATGTCTGTGTGTGCATTGGGATGTTTATATCCTATATGGTTTATGTATACTTATATACTTGTTTATATACTTGTTTGTTCAGTGTTTGTGTGTATGAATCTGCATTGGCAAGATTGCATGGGCGTATGTGTGTGTGTGTGTGTGTAAGGGTGCATAAAAGGCAATAATCTACGAAACAAGATTATTTGCATATGCTTTTGAATTAGGCTGCCAGACTCCTCTGCCTAGTGTTTAATCAAGCATTTAATCAATTCACCACATACAGCTGTGTAGAAGCCCTTATTGCACTCTCACCAATGTTCTAATCCTACAACCTTTCCAAGCACATAGGCTTGCAACATGTTTCAACATCCATTCACAGACCAAGTGTTCAAAGTAGCAACACAATTCATTAAATATAAGTCATAATACATTTGTTTAGATACTCACCACAATCAGGATTTAACCTACAACTAGTTCATGAAGTCCTTTATAAGTATTTAATAACAGAGCAAACACAGAACACCAGAATAACAGGGACACTGTACTGTAATAAAGCAGTGAGGTACATTAAGAACTTCCCCTTGTTAACTAACTTGATGTGGATAGTTAGAGGTGGAGCGCAGCCTTACTGTCTAGCCCAGTTTAGATGCCTCAACTCAAGAGACCCCACAGAAGTTACTGTAGCCCTACAGTTGAACTTTGCTGTTTTTACAGCCAAGTGACAGTGAAGATGTCACGCACTGACAGCTGGGAAAAGTTCCCCTGTAACTCTCTATTGATTACCTATTGCTGATTCTTAGCTGCAGAGCACTTGGCAAGAGGTTGACTTTGTCTGGGTGCTGTTCAAAGCAGAAATACATCTGGTGATGGAGGAGCATTTTAGGGGGGCAAACCAAAGATGGCATTTGCAGCGAGGACAGACTACGAAGCCAAGCAGGAGAGCTTTGGCTAGAGACCAGAGTGTTCCCTGTACCCAGAGCACATCATTCCAAGTAACACTTGTTCTAGTGCCTTATACAATTTTCTAAAGAATACCCAACAGTAAGAACGTGCACAGATTTCAAAGGAGTATAAATGCTACCTGCTTTCAGATAACACGACTGGTATTGCAGTCTCTTTTCTATGGTATCACAGTGAGTAGGATGGTAAATAAAGCCACACCAAAAACCACTTAACGGACAAAAATCTTTATTCCAAAGGATTAACAGCACTTTCAAGTAATTTCAATGGTGCTGTGAACAGTTCGGGTCGATAAACTCTTAGACAAACAGGTAGTGAAGAAGTAACTAGTAGCCCTCAGGTAATAATATCAGATAATTCAGACATTACTATAAGGAGAGACTGTTTTCATACTGTTTTCAATATTGTCACCTTAGTGACTGAACTGCAAGGGCCTTTACTACACACTCAGGAAAGTCTAAGGAGGCCTGCCCTTCTGAATTTCAAATAGTCTTCAGCTTCGTCACCTGCCCTTTTCTCTGCCAGTGACTTCATACATCACAGTGTTGTCTGAGCAGAGCCCTTGGAACATGGAATTTATACGAGATTACAGTTTTACAGTCTCTGACTGTATTGTCAGCACATCGGAGCACTGAAGAGACTGATTTCTATGGAATCGACAGTATAGGAGGTACAACGTGTTCAATACGGTAACTGCAGAGATTTTTAAAACAGATATTAGCCTGTAACATAAATCATATACTATATCTTTGCTTTTAAATTTTAGTAAAAGCAAAGATATAGTATATAGTATGTTGTAGAAAATAATAATAATAATAATAATAAAATAAGTCAATAACTACATTCTATTCTATTCGCCTAAATAGGGCCATTTATCAGGATTGCTTCACTGCTGCCGCTTATGGAAGCCTTACAGTAAATGAACTACTTTGTAGCTTGCATCATGCTGAGTGAACTGTGTGTGTAGCTTTAGATAAGACTAAGATGAAAGAGCAGTGGGTTTTGGACTAATTATTTCTGCTTACTTGATAAGGATAACTCGCCATGACCACAGGGCTAGCCCAAAGTCTGGCTGTGTGACAATCGCGATCACTAATGTAAGAAGCAATGCGCACATCATCCAGACAAATCCAGAACAGGTGTCGGATCAAGAGGAACTACAAATTAAACTCCATGTATTTTTCACTAATCCAGAGAAGGTTAATTGGGCACATTCACTCTTTTTGAGCAGACAGTATCCTTTAACACATGTTGACTCTAGATCAGGGATGTCAAACTCATTTTAGTTCATGGGCCACATGCAGCCCAATTTGATCTTGAGGTGGGCTGGACTAGTAAAACCATTGCATAATAACCTATAAATAATAACACCTCCAAATTGTTCCCTTTCTTTATGTAAAGAAGTACATTCTGAAAAAGTTCACAATCAATTAACCATCCATTTACAAAACAGATGATGAACAGACTGAGATGTCTTAAGAAAAATAAGTGCAGTTTCAACAATATGTCTCAGTTTTTCCACATTCAGTAAGTCTACTGTCATTACATGTGCATTACAATTTGCAAAACACAGTGGCTCTACAAAGGCAAAAAACATTTTCTTGGAAAACCCGACACTCTGTGTCCACTTTTCTCCTTATGGACAAAGACATTTTCCACTGGCAACTCCTGCATGAACAGTAGCCTACGCTTGAAAGTGTTGTGTCATGTAATGTGTATGTAAGTACGTGGGATACATAATAGCATATCCAGCATAGGGCCTGCTACCCGCATGCGGGAGAAGTTAGCTTTCAGGGCTTTCTGCCAGAAAGGCTTTGAGCCTGCTGCTCTTATTAGGACAGCACAGTAGGAATAGCAGTGCATTTTATTGAAAAATTGGAAGTAATGACTTCTCTGCTATTTTCACACTTTGCAAAGTCATCCAGTGGGCCGGATTAGACCCTTTGGTGGGCCGGTTCTGGCCTGCGGGCTGTAAGTTTGATACCGCTGCTCCAGATGGTAGTTGCTTTGCTCTGGGGAGCCTCAACAATAGCTCTTAAAAAGTTCAATTCACCTTCAAAATCTGCTCTTCTGCTTGCGTTTGGTTTGACAACGTTTACAGATGTCTGCTGCACCATGACCAACCTGTAAAGGAGCTCAGTGGCATTTGGTTTATGGCGCTCACAAGTACCAAAAACAAGATTGTCGTACGTAGAAGTTGCTACTGTAATGTATAGTCATTGTGGTATTAGTGCCCAAAGTCTGCGTGAAATTAGCTTCTAATTTAGCGAGGCAGCAGTTAATTAAGCAAAAAGACTGCCTTCAGGGCAAACTGAGGCAGAGCTCAAACATGCCATACAGTGGTGGAATCTACCAAAGGTGGAGACATCAGCAAGCTTAGAAAACAAAAGAAAATCAGTTTAGTGATCCTGAAATAGAAATCCTCATCAATGAAGTAACACGCTTTCCAAACTTTTTACAAGGCTGCAATTCCACTCTACCTGAGCAAACCTATCTGGGCATCTACTGAGAATAAAATTAATGCAGTGGAAGTTACTACACATACTCATCTACGGAAATGAAAAAAGGAAATGGAATGACATAAACGCGCAAAGGAAAAACGTTGCTTATGGGGAAAAGAATGGAGCAACTGGCTCTGTAGACTCTCACTCCAGAGCCTTTGGAGGAGGCAGACAGCACTGATACAGCTGATGTCACTCAAGAATCCCAAGGTAATAATACACAGTTGTAGTGCAGGAGTCTTTTTAAAAAGTGGAACCACCATAGCAGCCATTGGACATCCCCTCTTTGGTGGTAGAAAATAGACAAATATTATATTCAGTTTTATAACAAACAGTTTTTTGTTTTTCATCTAATTTAGTGCCACTACAACTGCCCTTATTGATTTTTATATCAAATAAAAATTGTTTACAAAAAATGAAGCCCCCTCCACCACAGCTTTCATTTAATATACAAGGGAAAATTTGTACCTTCTTTTGATAGCTGGAGAAATTCAAATACAAAACTGACCCTTGCAAATTGTGAATGCTAGTAAATCCAACAGAATGCATAATCAACCACATTTATCAAATCTCAACCCACCATTTCCACAGTCCCTCCTTTAATGCGTTTGCAAAAAGGAAGGAGGCGCATTTCACTACATAGCAAGGCCAAGGTGCACCTCAGATGAAAGCGCACTGTTCTTCTGGCTGTTTGTGTGGCTATTTGATATATAACATTATTTCTAGGTGTACGAGTGAATCTGGCCCCAGAGTGCTCCTCTCTTCAGAAGGGATAACTGCCTGCTTTCTCATTCCATGTTAGAGTATTTCAGTAAATACATCAACATGTAGCCGCGGTTGCAGTTTTGATGTTGTACTCTGTTCACACATTTCACATAAACAATTCAATATACACTCAATTGCCCTTTTATTAGGCATTTTGTCCAGCCCATTCATATCAATGAGGGTAGGCTAAATAACAGAAACACCTCTCTGTGTAATGCAAGACAGCGCCACAAACTACATCCTCAAGAATGACCATACAATTGAAGTCCGACCATCCGACCTTTCCAAAACCGACAATCTGACATTCACTGCCACTTCACGCCTTGATTGGCAAGCTGTGCAGAGGTGAGAAAGGAGCCGGGGTTTGAACTTTTGTCTCTTTTCATGTGAACAACTGAGTACAACACTATAAATGTCTTCCAGGAGATACTGTCTGAAAATGTGCGCCTTTATTCCCGTATTTAAATGATATCGCGTCTCACAACACTAAGAACTGCTATGCCTAATGATGCATTATTTGACAAACTTGGAAAATCCTACAGTATCTGCAACATATTCTAATGTAAACAAAAAAAAAGATTAATGAATGAATGCTTATTTAAAAGATGTGACATTTTGGAGCGTATAGTTGGTCTGATGTTTCTCCATTCAGTTGAGTTCCTCTGCGACTCCCATCTCATTCCACAAGCCCCTTGTTAAGAAGCATACAAAAACGTGAAAAACAATTATGCCTAAGCTTCTTTTCCATAATGAATCCAGCCCCAACAGTTGTGGTAATTGCTGTCATTATTGTGTGCAGTTAATATGTAATGGATGTGCAGTGGTTGCTCTGGCACAGTCAAGAGAGAATGAAAAATAATTTTGCTGAGAAATTGTGTTTGGAAATCAAAGTGATTTCTAGATTCTGAACATTAATGCAGTGCACACACACTTCAGGACTTCCAATCTTACTGTAACATTCCTTGACATTTTGCACATGTCAAATTATTAGTAGAACATTCTGCAATACACTCCCAATGTTTCTATTCTCTCAGAGTGATGCTCTGTTTAATTTGCTGAATGTGCATTTGATTAGTTCTCCAGCTATTTGCTTTTACTATTTCCATATAATGAATAAATTAATTGAATGAATTGTCGAAACGTACTAGTAGTACTAATAATTATTCACATTTATACAATTTCACAATATTTGTTTTGCAAAATGATTAATGCAGGATGACCAGCGCTCCACCCGGCTAAATCTTTGCTATGGTGCTGGAAGCATCAATGACTCCAAACTGATAAAATAGATTTCCGCACACTTAGATCGACACAGTTTTTCACTTTATTTTGAGCTTTTAGTCTATCAGACCTTCATTTTGCTTTTGCTAAATGATTAAAAACCCATACTAATATACAGATATTTATTTTCTCATGCTGTTTGCTAGGACTGAAAAAATAATTTCTCACAGTGCTTTTGGCAGTGAGTTCTAGGTACAATAGAACCTCTTATTAACCTTGGTGCAAAATCACCTTGCTTTTGCAAAAGTGGCAGTTGAGAGGAATCTCAATACATGCTGTATGAAGGAACTCACAAAGCTCTCTTTGTTTCATTAAAACATGGAACAGCGGCGATGAAGTCACAGCATTCACTACTCTCTTCATAATTACACCCACTTATTTTTCCCATCTCATCTCTGTATGTCCTTGACAACCTCTTTTTAATCTACTGTAGGATTTAACCTTCTTTACTGGGCTGTGAATACGTGCTGATATTATACTTTGCTGATCTTGTTAGAAATGTAATTTTTAACACTTTAGTCATACCAAGTCATACCAAGAAATTTGTCCAGTTTGAAATGGAAATTTCACCTTAAATGTTAAAATTAAAGGAGCCTTTAACTAGACACATGTTGGGATATGTTGACAGAGACTTTACTGAAATCCCTGTAACATATACTGAATGCAGATTATGCGGCTCAAACTGTCATAATACATTTTCTCCTCTTTAACAGCTTCACCATCACAGCCTTTGGGGATTTGCTTTTATATCAGCGATACAGTCAACTTTTTAAAAAGCATTTAGCAAAAATATAAGTAGTTATAATAAATATAATATAACTAATGAACTAATTAGTATTTCATTAATGGAAATGCTTTGGTGTAAAACATAGATCTTACTGGAGAGTTATCCAAACGCAGTATCTCTTTTTTCTGTCAAACAATATCCTTGATTTTGCCTTATTATAGAAACCACAAATTGCACTGAATATAATGCAATTTCTGTTCTTTCTGCATGAATGCTCGTAAGTGGACTCCCTGATATTACTAACCAACTACCCGGTTATCAGACTTAAGTAAACGTGGGAGTGAGTTAATAGATCAAGAAAAGGTATTTAAAGCTAACCATTCTTCCTTGACAGATGGGTGTGACAGGTACTCTCATACTACTTGAGTCACTCTTGCTCTCTGAAACTTATTTCTTGTGGGCCACGGCGTATTTACTCACTAAAATCCTGCATTCTGTATTGCTTCAATCATCAGTGTGTCTTCAGTGAGATGAGTAAGTTGATATTTTTCTTCTTTCTTTAAGCTATATTTTTACAGCATGTGTTCGGAGTCTAATAGCAGGTAAAGCAGCAGGTTGCCTCATTTCTTCCTTCGCAACCTTTAATTTGCATGACTGAGCGAGATATGCCTGCACATTGGTTGTATCACTGCAATAAGGGATTTACAGCAGCTTTTGTCATAAAGCTCTGGTTTGTCGTTTAAACTGTGAGATTTAAAATAGTGCTAGAATGTAGATTTCACCTGAGCAGGTGTTGTTTGAATCTCCAGTGGGCGTATCTTTAACATCCAGAGTTATTTTAACTTTTCCGTCCCACCAGCATATGATCATAAACAAAAGAATAAATGTTGTTTCAGCCAGATCTTTTTCTGGCTCAGTATAGTATAATCCTTTCGTCAGCTGGTGTCTTTCCTCATGGGTGGAGCTTTAACAATAGAATTAATATTAACCACTGTGTAGCTTCAGATGGAATGGTTAAAGAGTTGGCATTATGAATAGTCCAGCCATACGACTAACACGATTCATCTTACACTTTATATTTTAGCCAGTGTGGTCCCATCAGGAGAGTGGCTGAATGGGATGGAAAGGAGTGATACATACATACATCACCAGACTCTGTCTCTGAGGGTGACAGATGTCTACTTCAATTCTACGCTTTAATTCTAGAAAGAAAAAAATAGTCATCTCCTAATCTCATAGAATCTATCGCGGCAGAAGGAGATGATTTTACAAATTCTAAAATTGCTAATGGCATCTATTTTTACATTTCATCTCCACTTTGATGATGATGTTATTGTAGGAATCTAAAGCAGTGACCTTTGTTCCTTCCCTCGAACCAAATGACACAGACAGTGTCAGTCTAACGCAATAATCTCCCAGTGATTCATGCTCAGCTGTCCAGCATATACAGCACTGCCCTCTATGTTTTTAAATAAAGAAATAAAAATGCAACATAGGGTTACTTTTAATTACGTAACATCTGTTTTGTTGTTGTGGCATCAGATGTCCAACATCTGATATCAAGGACTTTTCACTGAATTTCAATGAAATCAAAGTGCACTGAATATTTCTCATTTTTATTACTGCTACTGTGCAAGGTTGAGGCTGGGCATAAATATTCATTGGGTTTGCATAGAAAAGGGGGATTAGATAAAATGGCAAACAAAACTGATAATACACTCTATTGAATCTGCAATTTGACTGCATCCTGAAACTGGCGTTTTCTATCCCTTAGTGTTACTATGACATGATGGAGGTCTCACTATCCTGCAGAATGTGGCCCAATGTTCAGTCAGCTGTGACGAGGACTAATGTGAGCTTTCTCTTACATTCAACTCCCCTTGGAAGAGGCAGCCACATGAGGAAACTGAGCAGCTGAGTGGGTGCGTAAATCAAACTGCTGAAATGACAGGAAAGCAATTCAATTCAACTTTGCCGTTGCGTTTGCCAAACAGGTGCATAACCAACATTTAAAACATACGGTAAAAATATTATGTAGGCTTGACAAGATAACTACATAAATATATAGTGAAACAAAGTCATTAATGTGAATGCAACATTACCCTTAAGGGTCAGGAGCTACATCAAAATTGGTGTTGCTCAAGCAGGTGTGATTTTGTCCGCACCAACACCATTCGTTAGGAATGTCCAAATAATTTATTCGATCCCAATCCAGATTCTTTAATTTTGAGGATCTGCCAATGCCTTTGAATCCAATATTTAGTTATGTTTTTTTCCCTTTATATTACAGCTGCACAGCTAAAGTAAGCCTATGTAACATAGTTTCCTATGGCGTTTTGTGCAACATTTATGGGAACAGAAGTGTCAGTCTGAGGCAGGAAGGTTTGGACAGCCTTTATTCCTCCCCAGCATGAATACAAAGTGCACTACTGAGGTTCAGAAAGAATCCTCAACCATCAGCGGCACTTTGCATCTGCAAAACATCTCAGAAATAGATGAAACTCAATAGCCTTTAACCCAATAATGTGTTTACATTGCTTGCTTTAATACACTGTAAGTGTGTATGTAATAAACAGAAAAACTAGGACTTTTGAATTTGTTTTACTCTGCACTCTGCACAAAACATATTATACAGCAAGTGCTTTTTTAGTTTTGTTTTGGTCATCAACAATCTGACTGAAAAGAGTATAGTTTTAGTCCATGACAAAAGCTCAGAAAGGGAGATTCCCAGTCTGCCAATCTACGCTCTACACACTTAAAGTGCACAGCTCTCCAGGCCGTTTTCTGCCTACTCCCTTTCCCTATTACCAATGCTGCTCTCTAAGTTTGATTAAGTACAATCCAGTGGGGGTGTTTCAGCACAAACTTGATCCATGGCCGAGGGCTGACTTTACTCTGCTGCGTCAGAGCCAAAGATTTTGCACAAGCATTTTCCCTATTCCCACCTCATATTCATCACTTTCATTACAGTCTGGATGCGTAGAATGTCAACCTGGTGAGAGGTCTAAAAACACAGGGGAGCATGTTGGGCTTGGCCACCCGTTTACTAAGGACAATCAGTATGAGGGATACAAGGTTACATGATTCATAACACTTCAATCCACATAAAAAAATTAAACAAGACAAAAAAAACAAAACACTGGGATTTCACAACGTTTTATGAAAAGCGTCTACAGAGCGATATTCTCTAAAATCTGATATTGCCAACCACAATCTCAAAAACTGTTGGGGTTTCTTTCTCTCTTGGCTACTTTCCTATATTCCACTATCAAGGTAAATCAATGCCTGGGCATGTAACAGTGTCAATAAAGCTTGAGTATTAAAGATAGCAAGCTTGGATCAATGAGCAATAAACTTAATAATGTTCAGAACAAACAGCTTGCACATAGCATATGAGCACACTGCTTAATAACTGCTAAATATTAATGTGGGTCAATATAATTGATGAGAAGGTGACAGTGTTCTTGGTAGTATGTTTACGCTGTTTCTAACACATAGCCTACATTGTGCTGAGTGACTGTAAATATAATGGCATCAACAGCAGCGGTAAAGCTAATGGCAAGTCATTTTAACTGCTAAGCATGGCAGTTTTGTGTAGGGGTGTGATTTTTTCAGATACTGTGACTTTGTTCAGAGAGAGGTCTCTGTTCACATAAAACGTGGACCACGTGATTTTTTCTGAGGAAAATGGAGGTGACGTCTAATGTGCTGTAAATGGCTAGAGTTCATGTTGCTAGACCATCTGACCATGTGATCTATAGGGAATGAAAAAAATAAAAAGGCTAGTGTATAGTATAAGATATTGTTGTGTTATTGGGGTACACGAATAAAACTGGCGTAATAGTATTTACTAGATTAATCAGAATGAATCAACTTCTATTAATTACAAATGACATCTGTGGGTAGTGTCTTTGGGTCTGTTTTTACAGGGAATTGGACATCTGTCAGATAAACCGTTTGAGGATTATTATCCAAGAAACGAAAAATAAAACGCTTCCCAGATGTGATAAATGAAGGGAGAATGCTAAGATGCTAAGGCAACCCTCTCAAGCAGCACTTCCTCTCAGGCTCTGAACAAATACATCTCAGGACTAGAGCTGGGTGATATTCCACACATGACATTAATTAATATGGACATTCACCGTATCATCAGTCAGCCTAATTTTGCTCATGATGATATGTTCAAGAAAACTTAATTCAGGCGCTGTTCCCTAGAAAAATGCACCCTGTCGTCATCTATTCATACGCTTCTGGCTTGTCTCGCCTTTGTTCTACAAAGCAACATGATGAGTTGTAATGCTAATGCTAAGTTGATGCAGTTGGGGTTACAAACAACGGCCAGAACTCACATGATGCAGCAGATGGTCTCTACATCTATGCCCCACAATGCTACATGCACAGTCAAATTTGATGTAATTTTTTTTTTTTGATGGAGCAACAAATTGTGGGATTTGCACTAGCTGATAGTCATGGCTAAACAAAAAGAGGAGAGCTTGTTCCCTTGCCAGAAGTCGCACTAAAGCAAAGACATGGCCAGAAGGTTTGACAAACAGTTGCTCTATATTTCAATTACAAAGCTCTCCAACCTGAAAGAAAATAATCTTTAAGAAAAACATGATGGAGAGTTAGGGTTTCAATATAGTTTACTATTTAAGTTATTAACTAATGGCCACAAGAAAAGAAAAGAATAACTTTGTATCATGATTGCTGTGCTCTTCAAAAATAACTGTGTAAAAGGTTCTGCACCAGTGTTTGTATGTGTGTACAGCTTGGAACTTCATGCCTCAAGAGATCGCAATCAGCAGAGGACAGAATCACACCATGACCCCGCATTATATCATAGTACAGGTTAACTCCTTCAAGCATAACAGCGATACAAACAACCAACAGTGAGGAGTCATCACAGCTCCACTGTTCTGAGAACACTGTGCTGTATGAAAGAGGTTACCAGGTAAAAGGCATAAGCCACACTCCCTTTCAGAGTTAAATTAACGTTGATAGTTTTATTGGGCAAGAATAAATTAGATCATCTATGCTTTATATAGAAATTCAGAATGGAGGTGCAAGCAGCAAAAAGTTAAGTGTAATCACCCCAGAAGATGAAGCAACCTCGCAATATTAAGCTTCATCATGAAAGACAGTGAAGTAAAATAATCATGCAGGCTATGATCTATGTGCAACTGCAGTTTCTATTATTGTATAATTCATGTCATGTGTTCAGGAGATTAATTCTCTGAACTTGCAAAACAGGTTCTGCGGTGGATCAAAGGTTTGCTGATAAATGTTATCATAAATGACAGATGTTCTAGGATGAACAGAGACTCTGTCCTGTCATAGACTGAGTCTGTCTGTGAAACTTGGCTAAGACCTGCTCCTGTGACTGGAGATTGATGTCTTCATGATTTCCTTGGTGATAGAAAATGTAGGGATGCTGTCCCGAAGGAGGAAAATCTCTCCGTGGCTCATATGGAGGAAGTCAGCATGCGTAAAAGGAAATAATCTGTTGTCATGAGATGCATAGCCCACACAATCCGCCCTTACTCCCATCTGCACAGCTTCAGCCCATCCAGAGTGACGTCAATGTGCAGATTAGAGCTTTTTCCCCCCCTCCTTTCCCATCTCTTCCTTTTTTTCACACCTAATCTGGATTTTTCATGAAACCTCTGCGATGCTGCATTCACTGCCTAGAAGATGGCTTTGAATAGCTCTGGACATAAGAAACTGAAGAATTAAACTAAAAAGGCAAAACAGTAATTTGGAATATTGCAGTTACCACATACTGAGAGCATAGGGAAGTGTAAAAGGGGGCTTTAAATTAAAAGTAAAAAGAAGGGATGAATGTAATCTTCATTATAGTGGAGATCAGATAGAGGACTTACATAATATCACATGTAATTATGAGGATTGGTCAGATATAAAAATAAAATTAACTATCTCCTTATAATTCTATATAAATGAAGAGGTACATTACTATGGGTTACTTGCTAAACACATATTTGAACTATATTAATTCAGTGTTGTGTCCGGATTTAGTTTTCCTGAACTTACAATACTGTTTTCCCTTATCTCCAATCTTATCTCAGATTTGGTATATTTTACTGCTATTGCGAGTCATGCTGACCCCTCCATGTTTCTTTATAACATAACCTTGATATACTGTACGTACTGTATGCTAACATAGAAAAACACAAGGACAGCCAGTGCTTTATCTTTTCAAACTGAGGTCACAGTGACGTTGAATAATTCCACTTCCTCAGGTTCTCCAAAAACGCTCACCGCTAGCAAAAAGAAAGCAAAGTGCAAAGAATCAGAACGTCTGTGTATGAAAAATGATCTGTGCACGCAGCAGTGTTACTCCTGGAAGCTTAAGCCCCCTGTGATGAACCATGAATGCAGAGATAAGTGTCATGTATAGTATACAAGGCACTTCTCAAAGTCTTTAATAAGGAGGCTAAAGTTGGGACACAGTGGCAGAGCAATTGTTATTACTCAGCAGCCATGTTTGAACACGATAAGCAAAATCACATAATCCACAGTAGCATGTAGGAAACAGTGAGGGGAGAATACAGTAAAACTGCTGATAAAGCCCGTCAAGAAATCCCTGCTTATTGTAATTTCAGAAAACTAAGGTTCCGATATCAAAATGATATATCCATGAAAATGTAATGTAATAATCAACGGATAACATTTGTGGTATGGGAACATATGACACTATATGACAATACTGTATGCTAACTGTAAATCACAAATAGGGATTTTATACTTTCTCTATGTAGCCCATCTTGGGAGACCTTTCTGAGCAAAGCTTCTCTGCTCATTTTCCTATCTCTGCAAACCACCAGCTGCTGAGGGAATCAGAGTTGCTTCAAACTCCCACGCAAGCCAAAGACATCAGCACGCCAGCCTATATATCTGCGTTTGAAGGACTTCAGGGGTAGAAAGGGAAGTTACTGTGCTATTTGAACTTCCTTGCCCCAAGCCTTTAGTTGTCTCCACTAATCACAGGCTTTATCATTTGATCATTTGGAGCGTCACTGCTCGAGAAAGCAAATGTATTTTAGCCGTATAGGCAAAGGAAAGTACATGCTTTCAGGACATTTTCCTTGATTCTCCGCCTTACCACTTTCCATGCAAGAGGCTGTTGTGGTGGCAGTGGGGGAGGACAGATTTGTCATGTCGGTTACAGATTCTGTTGCATTATTTGCATTGTGGGAGACATACGCCCTGTGGTCAGACCCATTGGGCCTGAGGCTACTAGGCAGCAAGTCATCTTGGATGCAAACCCCATAGCTAAACATGCTAGCCGTTAATAAAATGTGTTAATGGCTTTCCAGTGACTGTTTTGACTGCAAATACCACACTTTAGCTCATCCCAAATGTCAAAGAGATGATTTTGTTTCACACATTTACCTGAAAAGCAGTTGTTGGTATGTATGCTAATGCTCAGAATATGTTATTCTTTCACATGTGGCTTATCACTGTCTCAGACATTTCAGGGTGTCACACTATTGGGATGGATGCCTTTGAGGAAACTAAAAGCCAGAATTTCTTTCAAGATCAACACCCGCACCTCAATGTGAAAGCAAATGCATGCATGGTTGAGAAGTGTAAAACCGTTTCAGACCTGCTGTTGGAAAATTTGTAGGATAAGTGTCTGAGTTTTGTTGAATAACAAGTTTATTCACCCCCTCTGTGAAATAGCACAATGTGATTTTCACATGAAAAGGTTTAAACCAAAGATAAAACCTTCAACCTTTTAGATCTTTGCCACTCAGACTTCTACCAACATAACAATGGAGGTGAATGGATCTTTGTTTGCAGAGAATTTTATAATTATATTTGAAAAACAATGTCCTGTAACCTGGACAGTTATTTACAGTTTTCTCTGGAAAAGAAATGTTTCTATTTGTAAAATGTAATTTGTAGACAATCTGAGTACTAAAAACAAATCATTTTACTAATTTCCACTGTATTGAGAATTTGGCAGAAGTCTCAGTGATGGAGATTTTAAAACCTCACCATTCAAACCAAAACTATCCCCACTGCTAGATACCACTTGGGTGAATGGGGAAAAATGTTTTCCCCTTTTTTGTGATTTGGGTTAACCGACCCTTTAAAGACACAGTGAATCTAATCTGTCATCCAATCAAATCAAGTTTTAATCAAATCCCTCTTATAATTATATCTTGACCACATATTACATTTCACTCGGAAATACATCACATTATGGAAGCTAAAGATGCTCTTGGCTTAAAGCAGTTAATAATCAGACAGACAATCTTGCAACCCATAGGCTATCTCCTGATGACGATTCAGCCTCTGGGGGCAACAGCCAATGTTTCGGGGCTTCCGGTGTAGCCAGCGGATATCTGGATAATGGATATCTGGGCCAAGACTTCTTCTTCCATGCACCGGTCATTGTTTACAGTCCAATTAGCAATCTCGGAAACCCATCAGCTATCATCTGACGATGATTTGAATGCAGACAAATGATAAAAAAAGTGTATAAAAAGCTAATCTCTAGGGTTCTGAGATTGATAAAAAGCAAAGTCATCGTCAGATGATAGCCGATGTGTTCCAAGATTGCATTTCGGCCAATGTGTTCCGCCTCTTTTGCTCTCCACGCGTATTGTTTACCTGCATGCAACCAAAGCCCACTCAAACGTGATTGGTCAATACTACTCGGACTACAACCGGAAACCAGAATGCTTGCGATACCAAAAACATGTTCCTCGTCTACAGATTCTGCATTCATATGCAGATATCTGTTTATAGAGATTAATAATCAGATAATAAAGTCCAGATACTCACTGAAGTTGTGCAGGGACTACAGGACACCACAAAGACCTTTTCAGGTCATTTTTATTTTTCAATAAAAGCCATTTAATTTTTAGCACAGTGGTCTACATGTGCAAAGCTGGCTGAAGCTCTTCAACAAAAGCTGTCATTTCAGGGTCACCAACCTGTTTCAAGTTTTAATATGGCTCTTTCATCACATTAAATGGGATTTCAAGTTACAAAAGATCCAGACTAAAAGGTGAGCATAACAAAAATTAGACTTTAATTGAAGGTGATCACTGAAGGAGACAATTGGTAATCACACACATGGTATCTACAGTGACTGCTGTACGGGAAAGTCCTGGATTCTGGATATTTTTTCTTCTTCTTCGAGCGAAGCTATTAGATACAGTCCAGCCACCTTTGTGTGGCATTAGTGTCCTAATTTCAGTCAAAGTACTCTCAACTAGTGTAAGAGTTCAGCCAGAGACAGACACAGTTTTGTGTAGCTGTGTTGTGCGTCATTGGGTCCAAGTGAGCTGCACTCTCTTGTTTGTTTGTCTCTTGTTTTTTTTAAATAAGTTATCACCTGAAAGAAATTAATGTAAATTTTTCCAAATTCCCAACACCTCATTTTTTAAGCTCACTGTCACATCAGAGATATCAGTAGAATACATAATAGAGTTTTAAGACAAGTGAGATCCTATAAGCTTGCAAAGGATAGTGTGATATTAAATTGTACTCTATCTCATCAGTACTGTATTTTGAGCCTTACCTCACATACTGTGAGCTGGTCTTGTAAGGAAAAAAATGCATATATAAGTGTATATAAATAGTCACAATGATTGACCAAACAAACAATAGCAGAACAAAAGAACGACGACATCTTCTAATCTGTGTATAATTATTTTATATAACTGCTGAAAGCTGCAGTGCTGATGCAAAAGACTGGTGATTGTTAGATAGTGGCATAACCACAAGCCATTTCCCAGCCAATATCTCTTCTCACTCCTTGTGAGTCAAGACCAGCCATCAGTAGCAGACAGTCAGTGCACCAGAAACCATCAGATCTAACAGAGATCCAGTGCCTGTTAAATCTGTCAACACTGCTATGATCCACAATCTACAAGTCAACCTACAGTACGCTGGCGTGAGGCAAGCCATTTCCTTAGACGCTTTATTCAGCAGCTGGAACAGAAGGGTTTAAAATACACTTGCGCTTAAGAATATGACATGAAATGCTATTTTTAACCTATCGCAGATTCAAACATAATTTGCAGGCATGTCATGTTTCGTTGATTGCCACTCTATAATTTTACAGCAAACCACCTGTAGCTATAATATAATTTATATATTTCTATAC
This sequence comes from Macquaria australasica, assembly GCA_005408345.1. Lineage (NCBI taxonomy): Eukaryota > Metazoa > Chordata > Actinopteri > Centrarchiformes > Percichthyidae > Macquaria > Macquaria australasica. Next base: position 171,862 of record SEMN01000293.1, on the reverse strand, counting down.
TGACTCATTCTTCTGCCTTTTTAACTGCATTAACTAACAGCCACAACAGTGTGTTGGACGGTGCTGTTTAAGTCTGTTTTTCATAATGCTCAGTATCCCTTTGACCTTTGACACAGTGAACATGAGTCCATGAACGCTGATTTTACTCCCTATCCCTGTAATGTTCCTACCAGATTCTACTGGTAGCAAATCACTAGAGCCAGCCTGTCCCATTTCGTGATCTACATAAAATCAGAGCTCCTTGTACTTTACCGCATTGCTCTTTGAACCCACATGCAGCTGTTCAGACCTAAACCTACAGCGGTTCCCCCTGGCCATTTACATTTCGCCTAGGACATGCAAGGACTGCACATATAAAGATTTTCTTTTATTCACTGCAACACTAATTGGGAAAACATTAAAAACAATATCTACAAATATGAGCATCTGAGCAAAGACACATTATTGATTGCACTGGACAGCAAATTGTCACTTGCTGTGAGAGTGAACAAGGAGGGATATTATTCATGTAGCTTTCAAGAAAAGCATTATCCTCAATAAGAATTATGCAGAAGGACATATCTAATATTACTGTATAAGACACTTCATCTACAGATTGCTCAAAAAAGTGAAAGGGAAATGAGATACAGCATTAGAGATACTTTGATTTCTATTAGGTAGGACTGATCTAACAAAATGGTCTAGGGCAGAGGATGAATATGCCAGAGAAAAAGCATCAAAAAGCTGCAATTTGATATATAATTTTGATTCAGCTTCTGAACACTCTTATCTACAGTTTTTAAGCTCTTAGAGAAATCTCTGAAGCCTTGTCAAGCAAGTCTGTTCTTCCCTAAATGGCATTGTAATACAGACAGTAACACCACCTTGTGCCAACTTATTAGAAAGGTTTTTGGGGGTTTTTTGGGGTTTTTTTTGGAAGGTGGTGGAGATGAAGTCTGTGAGGACAAAAAATAATCCATCAAGCTACCCTACACAACACTTAAATGTAAAAATATGGACCCCTCATATCCACCAAAATCACAAATGGGACTCGGCCCATCCCTTAACTGCAGCACAGAAGAATAAGACTATTTGCCCAATTAAATTCTAGGGTGTTGGGTATATTAATTTCTCCCCAACAAGAAGTCATAAATCAAAACTTAACAGTGAACTATCTCTTGAACTGCAGCAACTAATCTCAGAGCAGCAATTGTAATTGGTTAGTCTAGATGAAGCTCTGCCTTACACACTTTTTGGTATACTTTAGTATCAAGACATCCAAGTCAACACCATTGTCAAACACAACATGTTCAATTTTGTGACATCAACTTACATAATTTCAGATTTCTTTTTTAATACACATATTAACCAGCAACCAGCAATATCTTCAGGAAGTCGCTGCTCCTAGCCTAAAAAGGGTCGGGCACGTAGCCCCATGTAAAACCACAACTTACCACTTTTACACTTGGGTTTTTGTAAGAAATAAGCAAACGAGATATAACGTGTTAAGTAGTGAGCTCCAGAGGTGCTGATAGGCGGATTTTGTTACCTTTGGACAGAGCCAGGCTAGCTGTTTCCAGTCTTTATGCTAAGCTAAGTGTCTGTAGCCTTATATGTACAAAGTGCTCATTTAACTCTGCGAGAATGCGAATAAGAGTATTTCCCAAAATGTCGAACAATTTGTTTTAACCAACAGGAATGAATGTCAGGATTTTTTCCTGATTCTTTGCGATGTTAGATGTTTCTAAAGTTCAGAGTATGAGGTAATTCTTGTCAATTCAGGAGCCAATGCTATTCAACTCTCATTGGATTGGCTTTGATTTCTATATGATGTTTTTGACCTACAGAGTTAGCACTCTAGTGAGATCAATCCTCACAATGGTGTGTCTGCACTGATCTTGTAAAAGTCAATCAGATCAGGTGCAATGGAGGCTGAAGATACAGCTACATGGACATAAAACTGTGCCAATGCTTTAGAGAAGATATGGGTACAATTACTTACACACATTTATGTCATGCAGAACACCAACATATGTATAATATACTAAAGCTTTTATATTTGTTTTTCCTTTACATTGCATGTCTGGGGAAAAGCACTTAATCACACCCTACTCTGTGCGCACATATACAGTAGATATATATAAATGTGCATGCATAAACTGTGTAAAAAAAAAATTAACTCCTGGAGAAACACAAAACAGTCAGCCGCTGAATATGTAGCCTCCTCTTGAAACAGTGACTCTGTGACATCCTTAACAGAATTTCACTAGCTGAGGTTACCTTGAAGGCACAGCTGCATTAAGCAGGGAGCTGTGCCGAAGTTTCTAAGGGAAGAACACATCTGGCAGACGGCGTGGGCTGCAAGATATCTGAGCAGATAAAAGAGCTTCATTCTAAAATGAGACGCTGTATGCTTCATTTCTCAAAGTTTTCACTGACATGAAAGAAGCTTTTGGGAAAAATACAAATGTGTGACATTTCAAGAATGAGATGAGAGTGGAATCACTGACCACAGGCCCTCTCTTTGGGGAACAAAATCTATCTTAAGGGTAATTTCAGTATTTTTAAACCTGGGCCCCAATATTTACATATTTTGGGGTGTAAATGACTAATAGGTACAAAAAGTTTTGGATTTGGTACAGTAGATTACCTCAGCTGGCAACCCCAAAACGGGCTGCAATGGCTGCAATGTAATCCTTGTGGGCAACTGTGTCCATCAAAAGTATGTCCACTAAAAGTGCTCGTTTTTGCCTCTGACAGGCTCAGATTGTTATTCTAAGTGTCTGACAACATTATGGAAAGGATCCCTACAGAGATAGACTGTTTGTTAAAGAGTAAGATCCTTTTTGTTTAACCAGAAACAGAAGTCTCACTCAAGGAGAAGTCTTGCTCTGAAGTCTGAGAGCAGTTTTAGTGGACGCATTTTGACAGATGCAGTTGCCCCCAAGGTTGCAGCCATTGCAGCCCATTTTGCGGCTGCCAGCTGAAGCGATTGACTGGACCAATTCCAAAACTTTTTGTACCTATTAGTCATTTACACCCCAAAATATGTAAAAACAAAATAGGGCCCAGGTTTAAAAATACCAGAATTACCCTTTAAGACACTTGTGCACATATTGAAATAGAGAAACCTTGATCTTATGAAACCACACACACACACACACACACACAGATTGTATGCTGGTATGAATCGAATGCGATATCCAGAGAACAGCAGACATCAGTTTATATAAAGAATACAGCTTGGGGGAAAAACAGACAATAAAGGTGAAATAGGGTGTGTCCACTGCATAAATCTATTTTGTTAAAACAGTAGAGAGACAGAAAACGCCAACCACAACCATGCAGCCTGGCTGTAAGTCACTACAACTCAAATCCTGCCAATTGATCAGTCAAATTCTGCCTTTCACTTGTTTGTTTACATGGCGATCAATGTTAAGTCCTGCATGGAAACCAAATGTTCGGTTTGATTTGGAACTTGATTTGGTAATGAAACCAAAGTAATCCAAGCTTCTAAGCTATTGTGAACATTTCAAATGAGCATGATAGCACTACTGAGGTAGTCCTAAATACTTTAGTGAAGGGCCTGTGTGTAGTTCAGCATCATCTGAGCAGGACAAACCCAGAGGCATTTTATCACTTAACATTATGTTAAGCCCGACTGACATAATGATTTCCTATATTGGTCAACGAAGGTCAAAAACACTTCAAAACAACAAAATCCTCAGGTAACAGCGCATTAACAGGCTAGTTTGTAAGGCATGCTGCTCTGATGTTGTACAGCCAGGAGTGAACTCTCCTCTGAAGTCCTTCAAACACCACGATGTTACCACCAGTGCGCAGAGTGAGAGCCTGACTCCAGCAGAATGAAAAGGAGCCTTACATACTCTTTCTATATTCCTCAGCAAGAGAATCAAGTGCTTGCAATGCAGTCTTGTAATGTATGGCACCATGTAGAAAACAAACTGCCTCTGCAAAATGCCACAGGGACGTAATGTGAGGACAAGCAATATCCCAACAGTAAGGAAGCATTCTTAAATTATACTGCCACCAGGTCCTTATCTGTTGCAAATATTTGAATAATACTGCCTTCCCCTAAATTGCAGTATACCATCCCCAGTCCCAATCACTACTGTCTCCCCCCCAAAAAAGAAAACACAACCCTGTAGAAGACAACCTAATAAATCTTTAGGATATACGTATATTATTTCAAATCCAAATTCGCTCTCACTGAAAATGATCAATGTTGTGTATTCATCCTCTGACATCGACACTGATGCCACCGCTGAACTGAGCAGACCGCACTGAAAGCGGAAATCTGAATAAAAGAAAAGACGCACTTTCGTGTTTTTCAGGGCAACAACTTTAATATCTGTTGAGCCCAGGTGCTATCTGGTGTGCAAAAGCCACGATGACCAGGACGCCGAGGAGTGCGCTTCAGCGTGGTTTAGTTGTGTTGTGCTCAGAAGTAGGTGCTGTCATGCATGCTGGTCGTGATACTCAATGCAGATGAATTAAGACTTAATACATAATCAGGCCTCCTGCTATCGCCTCTTCTTGCATTTCCTTTGAGCACACCGACACCTCGCATTGTGCAGCCTGAACTGAATCCGACCATTATTCATTGATTTCTCTCTTCCACGACTTGGTTTGCACGGAGGGGGAAAGTTGGCATGAGGCAAGCGTGGCACCGATCGCCTCCACCCGGCTGCCCTGTTAATGGCCAGTTAGTAGCCTATTTCACTGTCACTATATCACTAAACTCATTGACAGTTAGGCTATTGTCAGACCCCACGCATGGATCGGAGGGCTGCGCGAGAGGTGTGAAAATGATATGACAGGGTCAGACTTACCGACGGCTAAATCCAGTAGATCTGCGCACAAGAGCAAGCACAACGAGAAGACGGTCATCTTTCCCTTATTTTGCAATAAATCCCAAACTCCATTTGCGTTTACATGCTCTCCGGGTTTCGGCTGTGTAATCCCCGCCATTCCAGAGGTATGCGATTGAAAGGTGCCCCCAAACTATTCATGATGCAGCTCAAGTATAAGTGGAGAAATCGGAGAAGTTGACAATGAATACGGCATTTAGTGCGGCGAAAATCGATCATCAAATAAAAAAAAAAAAGACTCACTGGCTGCGATTACAGAACAAGCGGAGTGTTATTTTTTATCCTCCCAGTTTAAACAATAGGGAGCTGCGGTGATCCGCGGAGCAGAGATAGGCTCTGGAAAAAACGGAGAGGTCTGGATGAAAATGTGTTTCTCTCCTCTCTCTCTCTCTCTCTCTCTCTCCTCCCGCCCTTCAGACAGACGCACAGTCATTCTGATCACTCGCTCTTTTATTTCACACAATTTTCCTTAATCCTACCCTGGATTCAGACCACTCTAATTCTGTCCATTAAGCCGATTTATTTCTGTTGGATTTTTTTTTTCCCCTGTAAAAAACAACGGTTTTTAAAGATGCTCCGGTGCACCATATAGCCTATAATACAACTACAAGAATACGAATGCATAGATAAAGCAGCGGGCAAACCATGTTCAATTTATTAAACAATCCATTATTTAATGATTAGAAAATATTTGATGTATGTTATTGAATCTTTTGCTTTTCATGCCTCATTACCAACGAAAAGAGGTAAACTCCCTGTTCTGCAAATTAAAAGGTGCATCAACTCAGTTTATTTTTGCTTTACACTCCACTACATGTTGCATCAATTTATGATGCATTTAGCAGGACTACATACTTTATTGTTGTACACTATTAGTCCAAACAACTTTAACTGGAGAAGATAAACATATTAAATATATTTTGTTGGAACAACATTAAACCCCATTAAGACTTATTTGAACTTTATGAGTAGTTGTGTAATGGACCTGATCGGGCAGGTTAAAGTCACTCTTCAGATTCTGCAATCATTTGTCTCATTAAGGATCATCTATCATGCATGCAGGCAAGTGTGGACTCAAGTGTCAGGGTGGATTTCACCTGAGATTAAGTGGCCATTTTTACATGGCAGAATGATACCTGTAGCCTGTTTTCTTACAGTATAGGCTTATGTTATGAATGGCTGCAGCACTACTATTTTGTAAATGTCATTTACTAATGCAGTAGTGCATTTGAAAATGTCACTTACATTAAAATGATGCCCCACATGTATTCTTAAACACAACAATGACATTTTCTAAAACATTCCAATTAGCATCCCCCTGCTGTCACAAAGATGAACCAGTTTTACATCAGTCACATTTGATTAATAGATGTAGACTGAAAAAGTGGAGAGTTGAATGTGTATTTCCTGTCATTATGGACACTTCCAAAATCATAAGAAGCGTTCAACAGTGACGAGGCCACAGGTATTGTCAAGACTCCCCAAACTTTGACAGGTGCCTAAGGCTATGTCATTCTAATCAGCATCACGTTAGCAAGGTTAGCCCTGGTTTGCTACTCTCTTTTGCTCTGGAATGATGTTTGCAGCACTATAAGCCTTTTGTGAAATGGTCCTCCAGGGTTCTCTTTCAAAGCTCTTTCAAAGTCCAGGCAATAAGTTATTCAGGAAGACAGCCACCAGCGTGCCAAATCCATTCCCCCAAAAATATGAATTCAGTTGAATGAAGCCATTGGTTTCCCATTTTCAGCAAAGGCGACTCAATATATCAAGGCTGTAAACTTGCATTGATCTGAGCAGCAGTGACCCAGTAAGACCTTCACCTATAACAGGAACCCCAGGAAAGGGGTGCTCATTATTAGACCCTCGTCATGCAGTGTAACAACACCAAACTGAATAGAGCTGAGCAAGCTGTTCTTTAAAAGGCAGCATGAAAAGAAAAAGGAGTTACAAATATATAAATTCAAACTCTTAAGAACATGTAAATACAGTGCCAGAGATTCCCCCACACTCCCTCCCCTCACTGCTGACAGAGTAGAGAGGATGCTTCCTTGGTTAAGGTCTGCAGTACTAATGCACTATCACACATCTCTAGAGGGCAGTGTCAACAACAATTTATTGGGGTAACATAGCTGAACGTGTTGCTGTCCATATGGCATCTAACCCACTAACAAAGAGGGGTCTTCAGTCTTGTGAGAGTCCACATACTGTTTGCACCATAGGCACAAATCAATAAGCCTTAAACTGTTTTTTGTTTTTTGTTGTTGTTTTTTTTTGGGGGGGGGGGGGGGGTTGTGCTTTTTATTTAGGATCTGAGGAATTGCGAGGAAGAGGAAACCTGACACGCAGATGGAACTGACTCCATCTTGGTGAGGATTACTCTGTCTCCTCTCATTCTTCTTGTCTTTCCAGTTATCATTAAGTACTTGTTCCTTTGAATTGCTTTGTTGTGATGCCTGTATCATTCCCACTAACCCATTTACTATTGTTGCTGACAGCCCGTAGGCTGTCGGAGATTCATTTTGGTCAGTCATTTACTCATGGCTACTGGGTGGACAGTTCTTTTTTAATCATGTTCTAGCATGCACATTAGTTTGCTCAGCAGCACCTTGTCTAATTGCATGTTTTTATGTAAATAGAGTTCAAATAAAGTTCAGTCCAACCCAACCACTGAATGCAGAGGTGAGCACACAAAACTGTTGGCTACGTTTAACTTGATGACATGGAATAAAGATGTTTAAACATAGACTAAGAAATAGATTATGCCATATGACTGCACAGCCTTTTGCTTGTTCCCATGTGGAGTCTTATAAAACTAATCTGGGATCCCTTAGAAGAACGTTTATACATGAATGTATTCTTGAAATTAAAGCAGCCAAAACAGTAGTTTCATCTGGACCACAACTGGAAACATACTACAAATGAAATCAAAACGGTTGTGTTGTTATGTGCATCCTTTGGGAAATGCATTTCAGTTTACTTTTGTGTTTTGAGGATCATGGGAATCATGTCTCCTGGTGGGAAAACTTAAAATTTTGTATTTGTGAGAAATGGTAAGATTTGTAGCTGTGCTGTCACATTATTGAAATGTCATCAACAAGTTTTTAGTAAATTCCTCAATGTAGATTTTTTTTATGTTTATTTCTCAGAGCTAGGTCTGCAAGTACAATAAAATTGTCATTATTTTTGATCTGTTTTAGATTAAGGACTTAGTCAATAAAAAGTTAAACGAAAATATGACAGATGCCACCAGACCTGAAATGAAGTCATAAAATTACCTTTTTCCCTTCAAGAGTCAAGTCTTTTTGAGTCAAAAAGAGCACCTGATGCCTTTTTCGCTCCACTCGATGCTGAGGAAAGCGAGGACAAATTTTCAAAATTCTCTCTGACTTGTAAAACAGGCTTCACCATGGCTCTTTATTTAGGTATATTCTTCTTCTGGATCCTTCTCCCCGTCAATGCTTATGCACTGTGGATTTTAGGGAATATTTTGACCCCCTTGGCAGAAATGGCACAACAAACAAAGAACAGCGGAATTTACTGCCAGGTTGCCTAAAACAAAGTCACTGTTTCAAATAGCAAATCCTGTGAGTTCAGTTAAGATTGTATCCTTCATTGTTGGCAGTGGGAATCCTGACTGTAATCCTGCACTCTTGGCAGTCTCAGGATCAGCACCTTGGACAGCGGTCGTGACACTGGTGCAGAATGTTAGGCTGATCTATTGATAGTTTTGAACTTTCAGAACAGCTGAACCAATATTATTTTGGATCAGTAAAGTTTGCAGTTCTCCATAACTGTGACACAGGAACCTATAGATAAAGTCACATTAACCTCGACCCCTGGCCATCTTGCTGAAAAAATAAAAATTGCCAGGACAGAATAATTCCATATCAGCTTTAAAAATACACACACTTGTGTTATAAGATAATTAAGTGTGGAATTCCCTTGTATTATACTGTTGTGGTGTTAAAGGTTCATTTCCCCAGCTAGTCTGGCATACTTATTTGTGTTGGCTGTGTTCAATGGAGCACCAATAAAAACATTTTATGAACATGTGGACCATCAGAAAAACCAGATTAATCTCTGTCGATTTTTTATAATAAATACATTTATTTAATATTTATTTATTTACACAGTGCATGCCAGTAGTACAAATAACTAAGAAAAAAATGATTAGAAAGTATAAATATCAGCAAAACAACTGACAAACAATGGCTGGAATTCCTTCTGCCTTTCTCCTCAGGGCACAGTGCTTATGGCAAACTAGCTGGAAAACACAGCTACAATAATTTAATAACAAAATGTTTGCTGGCTTAAGAACAGCCCAAATATCAACCTGATTCTACAAACCATTAAAAATGTCTCCCCAAGGCCAGATATGTGTCATTTACAATATACGCAGCTCTAGGCTTGCTGCGTGGAACAGCACCCAAGACTTAAAAGGATCTGTCACTGGAACCATCTAGCAAGATGACATGAATCAGTTGGCTAAAGCAAGTTGTGTACACAAACCAGTGACGTGACCTTTGTGTTTGTTTCTCAGTCAGACACCTGCGAACAGCAGTAGTGCAGTCACACGGGAATTCATAAGGGAACTGCTGCTAAAGATAACTTCTGAGCATTAAGAACAGCTGCCAGGAGGATATTTCTGAGAACCATGGGCATTTTGGTGGGAATGTGAGATTGCAAACAAAAAGGATTTTGTCCACCTTACACCGAATGCACACTGAGGTCCAGATTGACTAATGTGTGTTGCAGTTCTTATGCTGCAGTGGTATCACCTAAGAGAACAAATTTGTTTGTCCTAGTCACTAAGAAAATCAATTGTGGCATTAAGAGAACTCTGAAATGAGCACAAGGCCAGCCTGAAACCTTCTCTTATTCTGTGTAATTTAGTTGTCCCTAATATGAGTTGAAATTCAAGGATGGAAAAGTATCTCCCTTCTGTCCTGATCTGGTGGTCACAATATCTGCATCTCCCAACAGAATTAGCAGTCATTCTGAATGGCCACACTATTTGTGCAAACTCTTTATGTCGCCTGCCAAAGAATCTGACATGCACTACAGTGATGAGGACATTTATGTTGCAAAGTGTCAGTGAATTGGAAGCTTCCTCAATGTCTAAGCTCTTGCCAATACAAAACTATTGCGTAATCACAATAAAGATTCATTCTCATATGTATACCAGGAGAGGTGCAAAGAAGCTTTACCAGACCAGTGTTGGACTTTTTTTTTTACTCATTGCAAATGGATAATGAATAGTAATGCATTCTGATTTGGTCATTTTGGGTGATGCAACGTATGCATAGTATGCATTTAACATCAATGCCGGCTCTCTCTCACTGTCTGCATCAAACTCACTGATAAGGGCCAACTAGAGCTGATGGTGCTGGACACACCACAAAAACTACATGTGAGGGTCAGCCACACACAACCCAATGACATCCAATGGCTCACCGTCAGCTTGGTGAGCAAAGGCCCTGACAGCTTCATTCCAGTGCAATGGAGTTGTGCATCTGTAATACATTCTTTCATATGTCTAAGTCATTAAGTGGGGGAGGGATCCCTTTAAGGACACTATGCCTATAGATGAACATCAGATTTCACAGCTTAACAATGCTTGTCTCTTTCAATAGTCTCTATGTATTACTCACATTATTACTCAGGGTGAATTGCTATCCAAATGTGTGGCAATGGAATTGCCTCTTATCACCTGAAACCTTGATCTGAATATAAACGTGTCTTGTCATCAATGTAAATGCCCTGTCAGCTATTAACCATCTTTCAGTTTTGACCATTTCAATTGCTCAGGTATAGTAGGATTGATTTTAATTATCTCCATCACTCAATCCAAATGGCTTTCATGTTTAGAGTCTGATGTGAGGAATATTTAATAAGACAATCACATCCAAAAAAAGCTTTTGCACTTCCATTAGTGAAATGTGACACGCTGAGCACTATAAAGTACTGAGGAAAAGATTATGATCAGTATTGCTTTCCTAACCATTACCCAACTTTGTAGTCACTCACACAGACTCGTGAAAACATGGGCAGAGATTAAATATTGAGAAGACAAGTTTAGTTTACTTTACATGGCCTTCAATTGCATTCTCTAAACACATGGGTGAGTCTTATACAGAGATTAAAACAGATTTGATCTCCCAAACTGAGAGCTGCAAATATGTCAGATGGAACAGATGTATGTACATATGTTGTGCAGTTGCTGTAAAGGCAAACTGTATTTTGAAATCCATCATGTGATCATATTAACATAACTGTATTATAAATAATGTGTTAAATGACCACTGTTAGTGTTAATGAACACTTTATGAATAATTTAAAGCTAAAATGTTTCTATAATAAATGTATTACAACCGCTTTCAAAGAAATTAATACCAAACTATGTATGAAAACATGGATAAAAGGCCAGACTCAAGGCAGGCTTTTTTTTAATATTGCAGTTTTTCTATGTCATTTTCTCCCTCACACTTCTCAGACCCACAGCTTTGAGGCTCTTACATGTTGCAAATGCTCATTTTCAAAGAGATTACAACACATATCTGTCAGAAGCAGAATTGCATGGATATTATGCACGGGGGACGACTCAGTCTGCCAGTGGGGAACGCATTGCAGTGTGCCTGAACCATCACCAGAGATTACGGGTGACTTCTTAAAATGGGACAAGACCAGGCTTGCGGGGTTAACCAGGTTGGAACCAGCTGTAGACGTGCTTTAGCTGCACAATTCCGCTTTATTTGCAGCACACGTAGATAGGGAGAAATAAAACATCCATGTCAGCTACAAGTATCTCCTGAAGCGATTGGCCTCATATGACTCACGGAAAAGAGTGATACCCTGTAGTGGCTTTGCAGAATACTTGTGGCCATTAATACCATAATGCCACACACGCACACACTTTAAAAAAAAAAAAAAAAAAGGGATGGTCACATACGATAGCTTCATTGTACACATCTTCACAGTAAAACAACAAGTTTGTAGTACAGTATTTAATTTAAGCTCTATATATAAGCTGAAAACTTAATATTAGTTTACCTCTGAATGAAAAATGTAAAATTTCATACAACACCTTAGACTAGCTTATTTTTTGGCACCAATGCATTAATGCTACCATGTAATGCTCTTTATACTATTTATACGATTCCAGTAAAACTACAAAATGTGTATATTAAGAGTTACACTTTCTCTTTAAGGCAGCACTCTATGAAAATGCTTTGAGAGAAAAGAGGTGAAAGGCCAAATGAAAAGTCTACTTGACTGCAATTAGAGCATAGACCTGTCATTTTTGAAGACAGCCTGGCTATGCTTGCTTTATAACATTTTGCTATCTAGCCATGTTAGCTAACATGCTAGGTACCAGTACAATCCTGCTATAAACCATTACATTTTTACCCCTGTTACCACAACAAAACTTTAGTTAAATGCATGTGTTATGTCTCGTCGGTTGTGTTAAGTTCATGTCTGTCATGTTTCTGTTTCCTGTTCTGGCATGTCTGTTTTATTTTGAAAAGTCCAACCTTCCCTCTCATTTCAGGTCCCTTTACTTCCTGCCCTTGTGTGTTTCCCGCCTGTGTGATTGTCTGCCCCGCCCTGATTGGTTCCACCTGTTCCCCATTACCTCTTGTGTATATATTGTCGGCGTCTCCCTTGTCTTGTTGCCAGATTGTTGCCAATTCTATTGTTGTCACGTCACGCTACTGAGAACCACTTTGTAAAAATTTACTATTTTTTAGTAAAACAGTTAAAAGTCTTGTCTGTCTCCTGCGTCCTGCATTAGGGTCTTTTCTGCCTTGCCTGAAATCGTGTCAGCATGTTCCTTGTAATAAAACACTACAGGCACAAATAGCCAAATCAGGGTAGGTTAGTACAACAAGCAGGCATGCAGGCTGTCTATTATTTGATGATACACTAATAACTGCTAATGTACTTTAAATATCTGTACATTGTGTTACCTTTGTTACTTACCTGCTTCCTGGTCCTCAGGCTAAAAGGTCTGCTGAGGATCTCATGTCTATTTATACTTCCTGGTTCTACCATGTTTCAGGAGCTGGTGGGAGTGTCAGTTTTGAAAAAAGGTGTTTGTCTGAGGCTAAGAGTTGCATAGACTTTTGGTTTTGTAATTGTGTTTTGGTTTTGAGCAGGATTGCATACATTATAAATGTTTATTTATATATATTGTGTGTTTATGTATGCACGGTATAAAGGTAACCCCCCCACAGGTGGATTAGGTCACTCTGATTGGTTGTTGCTGCACATGGTGTCACAGTAAATGCCCACACAATGGCTAGATTATTCTCTACTTATTCTCACATATAGGTCAAAACACTGTATACTGTATAAATGTTTGAGCACCTGCTTGTTTGGGGAAGTTTCCCGGAGATACATTTGCCAAACGTACTGCCATCAAGCCATTTTGAAGGCAACAAATTGTTCAGAAATACTTCAAATAAAGCATAACTCTCACCTTTGTAGGGTCACATACTTAGACATTTTGTATGTAATCCTCTAATATGTTCTGCTATCCATCGCATTTATATCAGTCTCTGTATAACGCAATTCAATTCAACAGCACCACAAACTACATCCTCCAAAATGATCATACAGTTGAATCAACACCCCTCTAAGTTTCATGAAGGTTATAATGTTCAATTTCAACAAAAACTGAACATTATAACCTTCATGAAAGTAGGATTTATTGCAGGGACTGTACTTTTATCAGAAAGCATATCCTGATTTTATCTGACTTACAGTTTTGTTTTTTGTTTTTTTGCCTTAATGTATTTTATGATTTACTTTGTTATTTAATTTTTCTCTATAAATAAAGTTGTTATTATTATTATTATTAGACTGCATTAGTTTTAGCTAGGTGTGGTGTATATTATTAATTGGTTTTTTGACTAGTGAGCTCAACCTGTAATATGGCCCCTGTTTTTTAAAATAGAATATACAGAAAAAAAGATCATCTCATATTCAGGTCAGTAGTTAAAAAAGAAAAAAATGTAATAAAAAAATTAGCTTAATAAAATTCTCCACAAGCTTGGGCACACATAATATCTTTTTACATTCACTTCTGTTTTGTCACAACTGTGCACGCGTCATCAGTGAGCACTGGCATGCTTCCTTCTGTGCAGCGACAGACAGTTGGCAGCCATACTTTGATGAAAAATAATTCTAACTGTCCCCAATGAGTTCTGTGGATTATTATGAGTAACTGTGTCATGGTTTAAATTGCCTTTATATCAACACTTGCTCAGAGAAACATACTATAACAAGTCATGCTCAAACACATTTTGGCCATGCTCTGTCTATCAGAGAGAAGACAACCATCCATTAATTAAGAAATTGAAGAGGTTTAAACAATTTTGATTGATACCCAAACCCTGACAGTTGTGTTGCACATCAAAGCACCGGAAATAATCCATCTTCTGGATGTGATTTTGTCATCTGTTTGCCTTTGAACATGAACATACTGTAGCACATAAATGCACTTCTGTTTAGAGGTCCTTCAAGTTGAACCTTCCCCACTGACATGTGAACACAGCATAATAGCAATGACTAAAGAATTATAATTGTCCAGTGGCATTCATCCCAGACCCAGACAACACCAAAATCTGATCAACTGAACCTTGGGCCCACAGCCATCTGCCACCAAATTTCATCCAAATCCACTGATTAACTTTTGGGATATCTTGCTAACAGACAGACGACAAATGATGAAATTCAAATGAGTGAAAATATAACCTAATTTGCTGATAGAGGTAAATATCTTTAGCACAGTATTTTAGCCATATTGCACAGGCTGACAGCCTTCTATTCCAAGTGTCATGTGAATCATTTTGCTGACAACAAGACTGCCACAGCATCTGGGTCACTACACATCTTAAAAGAAACTATCATTTCGTGTGTGTCAAGTTGGTGATGGAGGGATAAACAGAGAATTTTTAATTCAGTTCCACCAAAGCAATACTGTAACCACTTTGCTTCCTTATGCCTGAAAGCATGTAATTATGCGCCCACCCTATCTCTCTCTCTTCTCTCAAACACTTGCGCACACACACACACACACACACACACACACACACATATACAAATAAAATACGCTGTCAGTGAAAATTTTGCAGATACATTCAGTATCAATATTTTGCAACTTGCCAGAGTCAATGGTGCAAACTACTAGTATATAAATGTAAATTCTACAGCGTTGAGACAGGGTGTTTATAGTCAAGGATCATTCCACTACATTCACACTTATACTTCATTCCTTGACCCTTAAAACTCCAGTATGTTAATGACATAATGATTCAGGAGGAGCACATCGGTCATCAGAGCGGTTCAAACTATCTTTCACCGCAGAAGAAAATTATGGACACAAAATTCACCATTTCAATTTGACATATTCCTTTCAAAACAACATATTCAAATACCATATCTTGAAAGTCAATTATTTTGTTTGTTTGAGGTGAACCACCCCAGCACATCCCTTCATTTGCTTAATGGATATGTTGACTTTTATGCATTGCTGCAAAGGGAATTTGGATAACGTGAACTGCCGTCCCCTCTCTGCATTTAGAAGCCATTCAAGTTCATGCTTGAAATGCACGGTTATAGTTTTTCTACAGTAAACTTATTTTCTCCTCAATAAACTCCCACTTTGAGGATTAGAAGTCACACAAACAGTCCTCATCCAATAACTCTAGATGGGGGAAGATCCCCCACCCACTGACTCATTACTTGGTAATGCCTTTAGTCAGCTTTGATTGCTTGCCTCCATTTCAGATCTTCATTGCAGATGGGCCCCTTTGTCATACCCTGCATTCAGGGATGGCATCTCTGACCACAGTTCACTTTCAGTGTATTTTACTGTACTAAATGTATGAAAGCAGTGACACAACCTAACAGTCTGTATGCCTTTAGCTTCTTATTGATTGTAAACAGCAGATAAGGGAATGTGTTTTCACTGTATTGCACCAAACAAAACACAAAATACATGTCTTTTTTTATTTTGGAGTACTGAAAAAATTAGATAATATTAAGCCGTACATAATCAGCCTAAAGCTTATTTTTATATTAAATGGACACATACTGTGCTCATGCTGTGGCAGAATACATGAAATTTCGATCAAAGAATAATTGAAACTCATATTACACACTTACATTGTAGGCATATTAATGTAATCATTATAGTTTAAAAGCATAATAAGGATGAATGGTATCTTGAATTGACGCTCATACATTTATAAACAAAAACTGCAGAATACACAGTACTGGAGAATAGAATTTTGCAAACACTGGATTTCATAATTTTTTTTAATATATTGAAAACAATTACAACTAAATCCAGTCATTGCTAAAGCACGCGTGTCACTTGACACTTTGTGATCCAAATAATATTTATTGGGATTAGGTTTCAGATCTACATTTTAATACTGATATTCCCTGACAGTGCACACTGCATGGTGTACTAGCATTCTCTATATCCTTTTCTGTCTTTTTGATTGTATGTTATAATGCTGGTCAAAGAATTGTTAATAAATTGATCATGACACACTGATCATCCTTTTAATAACCTCAGTCACAGACTCAGTCACATTAACTGTTTGTTTTCACCTAATTTTGGTTGTTTACCATATTGTAAGGTTAAAAATGTAAGATTCTCTTCCTGTAAGAGCTGTAATATATTATGTATCAGTGATTTGTCATACCTGGCAAAAGTGTTGTTTTGAAAATTAAAAATATTAAAAAATAAATGTCATATAAAAATGGACATATTTAAAAGAAATCTAGATATAAAAAGGAAACATTCAAACATCATGAATATGATATCTGAGTGACTACTCTCCTATTGCTTAACCTTATTAAATATCACTGCACAGCGATGATGCACATATGGTGCACACGTGCTCATTTCTCATTAAATTAAGGGACTATTTTAATTCCATATTTGCATGTGAGGTGAGCTCCACTATACTCACAAACAATCCATGATTTTTACAGTGACCTGACTTTGTGCTAAGTTAATTCAAGCATTTTCCATGCAGCTGTGCAACATTCATAGTATGATTTTTTTCCAATTGACTGAAAATATCTGAGAGTGTAAGAGCGCACCCTCTTAGCAGGTGAGGCTTTTGACAATCAGCTGAATTTCATTGCTGCAGGAAGAATCTACCTGTTTCAATTTAATATCTGTATTTTCAGTCAGATCAACAACTCTTTGGGAAATGTTTCTGGAAAAAATGTGGAAACAGAAAAATGACAAACTATAAAGTTATGATCTTGCTCTTACTTCAAATCTTGAGAGTTTCACACTCAGTCAGTTTGTCTTTGATCATAACAACATTGTTAGGGAAGCATATGATGAGGCCTATAAGAAAAATAAAATCCGTTTCTCTGTATTTTATTTATTGTTTATACTACTTTGCTCTCTGTCTCCTGAGTTTAAGACATTCTAATTTAAAGTGCACTGACCACAGCGGCAGAAGTGGACACATCACTTCCTAAGGAAGATGGATTGCTTTTTCCTCAGGAACTAATTAGCCAATGTCTTCCAGAGCCCATGTTCAAATGTCAAGTCCTGAAGCTCCATGACTGTAGGGGAGACAGCCAAAGAAGGATTCACAAAACAGGCGATGCTAATTGTCCATTATGAAAGCTCTTTGGAGGCCATTTCAGTTGTCTATTTTGAGGTCAGTTGTTCAAATCAAGTCAATTTCTTACATTTTGACAGTTAGAAATTCAAGTCGACGCATCATGGAGAAAGTACTATGAACTGTTGGTCTAATTTTGGGATCCAAAGAGACTTCCTGAGGTTATAGTGTTATTATGTGAAACCCCACTGCACTGCAAGTACTTTTCAGTACGCCTTTAAGATAAATCATGATGTAATTTCATGAAATTGTCAATGACCAAATGCTGGTGAGAGTCTTTTCTTCAAGGTAGAGAAGGGATATAATAAGTTATTTTTTAAATTCTTCATCAACCAGTAGGCCTGAATGACACAGATGATCCAGAATGTTAAAGAGTACAAACTTGACATTCAAAAACTTCAAGGCACCTTTAATACTGTAAAGTAGATGCATTTTTCCCCCTCTACAGGTGATTTTGAAACCTACAACAGTCTGGAAGAATACTCACATTCTTCTCACTTTATTTCTTTTTATAAATCTAACATTCACATAGAATCTCGACTTCGCCTTGTGTGATGATCCATGCACTGTAAGCGGACCACTTTGAGGAATAGTGAGGTAGGCTGCAGCAATAAATGATAGTGTTTTCTGACACACTCCATTTTGATTTCTCTCTAGTGAATTTGAATAGCACGCTGTGAGATTCAATGGCTAATTGGCTGATCCATCTCGACATTAAAGGCATTTCATAGCACACTTAGTATCTTTTCAATGGCACTCAATGTGTCATTACAAGAATTCAATTGAAAGTAGAAAAAGTAATGGAATTGCAGAGAAATTAATAGTCATCAAGTACTCAAAATCATTCAGGTCTCTCTGAAAACAGTCAGTGTGACAATAAGCATAATTTGTCTCTAAATCATCCACTTCCTATTGTGCAATGTGTGTGATCGGGCTTCTGTGTAAAACCCATGTTTTTTTCAATGCATTGCTTACAGTGGTGAGAAACCGGTGAACAGCAGAATACACACACACACACACACACATATATATATACCGCTGTCCAGCCTCCATGGTGTCATATACCTCTCCACATATATATGTATACTATATATCTATATCTACATCTATATCTATGAACAGCAGAATATTATATATATCTATATATATATATATATATATATATATTCATATATTCTGCTGTTCATAGATATAGATGTAGATATAGATATATAGTTCAAGAATATGGTAGGAAAGCTCTTTAAGGAAGGCATTTCATGATCTGAAAGTATATGTATATACATACGTATACATATATATGTGGAGAGGTATATGACACCATGGAGGCTGGACGGCGGTAATGTATGTTAAAGAGATGAGATGTGTGAGATGAAACCTAACCTTGAGTATTTACTGAGTGCCTCTTAGCTTCCTTTGCCCTCCTCAAATCTGCAGCTCTCACTCATTTTGCCCTGAGGCCATGTTGATGCTGAAGGTGGGGGTATAGAGCCCTAGAGACAGTCATGCTACTCTTTCATTCATTTGTGTTTCATGTACAGATTGTTATCCACCTGACCTCCTGCACTCACAGAAGAAACATCTAAGACTCGACTGCTGAATATTCATGAGAAGAAAATAGAAAGAGGACAGAAAGAATCTTTTGTTGATATTTTTTTAATGTTACAATGTCCAGGAGAAGCCTACTGTGAGACTGTGTTTGTGAGGGCCATAGGGAGGGTCTATTTATTACATGTGTCTCACCAAAGAATATCTACTCTAGATGTTGGTGACTATGACAAGAGATTGTCCAGAGAATATTTTTTCTCGCAGATAAACTGGAATAACTATTAAAGCAAAGTACCCTTTTGTTTTTTTTATTTTGTTTTTTTAATCCACAGGAGGAGCTTTTGTGTCTTGGTTGCATAAGAGAAATTGCACCAGTGAGTGTGTGTTTCCATGTAAGTGTATGTGTGGGTGTGACAGCATATATGTGTGTGTATCTGCACCCATGCACACAAGCCTCTGTGTGCAAAAGTACGTGGGTGTGATGTGGATTAGTTTGAGTGAATACTGCTGTGCACAGTGTAGCTAAACCCTTAAATGGGATTAATTCAAGGTGGGCTCGTAAAATGAAAGATGCCATTTACCTTGGGTTTGTGTTTTCACCTATGGTTTGCTGCCTTCAGTAGGCCCCTCTGTTAAAAGTAATGTAATTAAAATATTGTACAGTATGTGCGTTTACGTTATACAGTAATGTGTGTGTGTGTTTGCATCAGGCACAGAGGTTCAAATGTGAATCTGAATGAAGAGCAAGGTAATTTACTTTTGACAGCAACCTCAGTATTCAAGTACATGCACTGCTTAGACAATGCAAGACAATGAAGCTACTTAGTGGTGGTGTTTTATAACACTGTCACAAGGAATGTAAATTCATACATACTTTAGAAATGACCTCCAGGGTCCATATTTTAAAATATTTATTGCCAGACAGAGGGGTCAGCTAAAGTCAGAGGATTTTACAGCCCCACTTATCATGAATATACTCTACCTCTTCTGAACGACTCTCTGTAGAATATTACTATAATCTTTGCGTCTCCCTTTATAATCGCTTCACTTGCTTGAAACCAGGGATGACAAAAACGACTCTGAGAATAGGAACTTGAGTCAAAGATGAACCAAGACAGGTATGATGTGAACCAGCTGCACTCAAGTGTGACTGCTTCCATTTACCACCATCATGACAACATGGAGGCAGGGTGGTGGTTTAAGGGCCCCCCCATTCACCATTCATCCACACAGCATGTTGCTAGCATGAATACAAGTATAGGTATGGCCTGACGTGTTTATTTTTATTCTTTCATTTTGATGGATTGTCAAGTCAGCAGTGATGTTCAGAGCTGCAGAGGTGAAGCTTGAATTGTTTCTTACAATATCAAGTGAATATGGCTGAAATAGCTTTCATATAGAGAGTTCAAGGAAAGTGGGAGGTGATATTTGTCATTTCCTTTGTTAATCTTTCCCTTCACTGAAACAATACCAGAATACAGATAAACAACCACACAGCTATACTTGGTAAGTAAATTGCAAACAATTTCATTGTGTCTTTTGTCAGAGAGTTAAAGTATGGATGTTTCCACTGCAGGGACTAATATTAGTGCTACAGCTGCAGTACAGTGCACTTGGAACACACAGCTGCATGATATAGACTTGCTGCATTTGATTGCATTTTCTTTCCACTGAACTCTCTGTTTAGGTATGAATGACAAACCTCTGGTATGTGATCAGTCATTCCCCCATGTAATTTATTGGCAGCTGATTTTTCAGAGGTTAAGCAATTAATTTCATCCACTGAAGTCTGACTTCCTCTCTGGTGACTGACTTGGCTGTACAGAGGAATTTAGATGAAGTGACACATGCAGTGTCACTGCTCACAGAGCAATCTGAGTCAAAATCAACAACCTGAGTTTAAGATGAGGAGAGCTGTGAAAGATGAGTGTCTCGGTCTCTTACTGCACCATCTGGAACAGATCATGAAGTGCTTAAACGTCCAGGAAGTATTAACAGGAATTAACACAACTGAATAATAGTTGTTAATGGAAGGAGAAACCCAGAATGCAGGATTTTTTTCCTGCAGAGTAAGACATCTCTGTTTTACCCTATACACTCATGTGGCCAGGATACAATAGTTGGGGAGGTTAGGTACATGAGCACCACCTCTTCTGAGGTAGTTCACCGCCGAGGCAGGGGTGGTTGCAGACTACAGTGGCTCATGCTGGTGTGTCATGCCCCCTTGCATGGATACTTTGACATTCACATAAAGGACAGGCTTGGTAAAGCCAGTTATCTCTCAGTCCAGTGACAGCAACGGTCGTGTGGCTGGGAGGAGATGGGGCTGCGTCCTTCAGCTGTGTTTGTGATTCGCTCTTAGACAGGACAGCAAAGATGGAAGCTCCTCGGGGGATGAGTGTCTTCATTACCAGAGCCTGCCGCTGGTGAAGGATGGTTTAAAGTCTACTCCATATGGCCGGACAGATAGATATCACAAAAGAGCATATGTGCCCTTCCCCCTTCTTGTGATTTTTTAATATATTGAAAGCCATAGATTGCCTTGATATTTGGCCCTGACTGGCCTTTAGAAACAGAAACATAGTAGACCTCTGATAATGACAGTAAAATCTGAGGGACCAGATGCACCGAAACTATACAAGAAAGATATTTAAAACATATAAATATCTTTCTTGTATGGTTTCAGTATTGTATTTATTTGTATACACAGGACAATCTTCTCAGAGTCTGTCTCCTGGCTACACCATTTCACTCCTTAAATTTCAAATTAAGTTTAACAAGCAAATATATATAAATATCTTGCCTGTCTTCTGAAAGTTTAAAGCTGGGTCTAAAGGACATATTTTTGAAAAAGAAAATATGATAACACAGCCACCAGTTAAACTGGTATCAACATTTTCTTGTCCTGCCTCTGTAAGCAAGATACAAAACAAAATTGTATTTGCAAAGAGATTGAAAATAGAGTGAGGTTTTCTATTTTGATGATAATGGAAAATTCTGTATTTGAATCCAATATTTGCAGTATTTTTAATATATCTTTGCTAATGTGTGTTTTCTTTTACCTTGTTTTGCTACTAAATAAGTTCTGGCAACGACTTTTCATTTATTTTAGAATAACCTGAGTGGGGGTGTCCACAGGCAGTGTTGTGAATAACAAGTGACTGGTGTGAATCCATGACAGGGAAAAAAATGGCAGCAGTAAAAGACTATGGTTGTGGCAGCTCCCATGTTTTAATTAATGAATTTGTGTTCTGCCCCTCCCCACCTGGTTTCCTGAAATGAACATGATGTATTAAAATGTAAATAAATGATTTGGGGCTTCAATGGCCCCACCTTTAAGGGGATTATGTAGGAAGTAGAATCAGGCAGTAGTTTGAAAAGTAAGGCTTTAATTACCTTGAGCAAAGTTGCCCAAAACTTTTTTACCCTAATCCCTAAACCTTGATGTGTTCTTTGACAATTTATTAAACTAAATAATTGCTAAAATGCTAATTTCCTAGAATCAGACACTATGACAAATGTTATGATCCATGCATAAAAAATTCCATATTGTGACCTTTACATTGTTGACCAGAAACATGCAATTATATAGACGTACAAATGTTTGGAATATCTTGAGCATCATATTCAGCGTGTGAGCTCTTCAGGCACTGCATGCATAATCAAGAAAAGAGTAATGAAAAAAAACACTTTGCTTGTGCCTCATCCAAAAATGATGCAAATGCAACCGCGTGGGAAGGTGTGAAAGCAATTCTAGTCAATTCAGATGCTGCAGACCATTCTCTGTCATGAAAATAGGCTTTTTAGTTGATATGATCCTGTTAGCCACAAAATGCTGTGATAGAGTAACAGTGATGCAAATGGGAATGGTCAAGAAGAAGTGTCCTGGTCTCAAAAATACGTGTTTATCCACATGACAATTGATAAATTTAAAATGGTACGCATGGCCCACTGTGCTTTCAATGTCTTGCATTGTCTCTTTGCAATGAATGCTACACCCTGCTGTTATTTTACTAAGTTGCATCTCTATTAGCTCTAAAATTATAATGTCTCTGCTGTGACATCATCTTCCAAATTACGTGTACAATTAAATTCTGATAACATAGGTCACTGGTAACACTTTACAAGACAGTACACAAAATACTTTTACTGAGGAACAAATCAGGAACAACCTGATAATGAATCGTTAATAAGTAGTTGCTGAATAACTCAACTCACTTACTAGAGAACAGACCGGGAGATATTATATTAATGAATCATTAATCTGTGAATCGACATGCTGACCACTTTCTTCATGGGTAGTTCCTGATAAACTATGAATCGGCCACTGAGAGGCACAAAACTAGTAAAGACTCATTAATGACTCATTATTATTCTTTTTGTGCCCCCTTAAGTAAAGTAATACATCATACTGAGTAGTTACTAAGTAGTCCATTAGTAAGTAAGTTTCAGCTGATGCTAACAACAGTGTTAGAAGCAGCCAGGGCTAAAAAACTAAGATCAGTGTTAAAGTTGTAAAGTCTGTTACAAAATTAGCCATTTTACTATATTAAATACCAACATGTCACTATCCACATTGTGTTACCAATTTTCTCATGCATCTGTTTTTTGTTTTTTGTTTTTTGGGAGAAAAGTGTAAAAGTAAAAACCGAGCACTGTCCAAATCTTTGAACACAACGCTGTATCACTGCTTAGCCATTTACAAAAGAGCGTGTGATGGTTCTTTAGTTCTGCAAGTTCTGCAACAATGGCTACATAAAGAGGAAGAACCTTCATTCTTATGATAAAACATGTTTTCCAGTGGGCCGCCATCCGCTGTGCTCCATCATTATTATGATAATCTGTCACGGTACATCAAACAGCTCCTGGCTTATAAATTATAAAGATAATTAATGGAAAATGTTTGTTAGAGTGCAGCAGCAGGACCCTGACGTCCAATGTTTTTAGCCACAGTACCACTAGTGCAAGTCACACAAGGCGGTAAATATTTACCACCCAGTAACTTTAAACAGCCAGTTTGACTTTCACTTTGTGGCTTGAATAGTTAGTCTCCAGGTCAAGGTACTGAGCAGAAGGAAGGGAAAAAAACATAAATCATTTGGTGGAAAGTAACTACGTACATTTACTAAAGTACTGTACTTAAGTACTATTTTGTGGTACTTTCCATTTTCTGCTACTTTATACTTTTACTCCATTACAATTCAAATGGAAATATTGTGCTTTTTACTCCTCTATATTATTTTAATACCTTTAGTTGTTAGTAAGATTGCAGATTCAGACTGATAATACAAAATATAATCAACAAATACATGATGTATGATGTATTAATATCGGTTAAGATAAGACTTTTTTTGATCCTGGGAGAAAATTCACATGCTATAACCAGCAGTATGTAAGGTAATTCAAATTAGCCCCACCTTTACTAGCTGTAACATTAAAGTTATTTACACATGAATGCATCAATAATTGTAATCCAATAAGGTAATATATATATGATTCTGAAATGGGCCATTCTGCATAATAAGACTTTTACTTAGAGAGTACTTCTGCACTGTGGTATTGCTACTTTTACTTAAGTAAAAGAATACTTCTTCCACCACTGCATAAATCAGGCCCTACAGTAAATTCCATTTATTGCATACATATGACACATTTATGTGGTTTATATGAGTAACTGTGGTGTCATTACTCTAAAAGGATATAATGACATGCAAAAGTCTTAAACCACCCACCAGCACAATCCATACAAAGAATAGTTATCTTAAATCAAATAAACTCTATGTATTAGAAACATATTCATACATATCCTGCCACTCGTGACTTAAATACATGCGTAAAACAGCATTATGGTCATTGAAATCACGGTTATTCTTTGGCGCCAGATCGGGATCCAGTGGCATCAGAGGTGATGTTTGAGCTTAGAGAAGTGAGGATGTAGGGAGTTCCTCCTGTGTCCAATGTCACAGTGTAGAACAGGAGATAATGTCAGCACTGTCGGGATTAATCTGCCTCAGCTAAGGGCAGAGATTAAGGCCATCCATGAAAGTGGGACAACGTGGCATCAGTACTTGGCTAGATGGAATTGAGCCTCACCAGCTTGAACAGCGCCGCCCTGTGTACTTAGAGAAGAAGGTGTATCCATCCCACATAAGGATACCATGTTATCCTGAAAGGGACTTTTCTAAGTGTAATAAAGGATATTTCACTGTCTGCTGCCCACCCTAAACATTCTCATGAATCCATTTATCTCTTTTAGGTTTTCATGTCTGTCAGCACAAGCTTGGAATAAGCACTGTGTGAGAGCTATTTCAAATCCCAAGTGTTATAATGCTTTGCTCATATAAATTTAGGACATCCTCGTTGATAATTAGTCATTGTTTGACTTGTAAATTTTAAATAACGCTATTACATCCTCCTTAACCCATCGTAACTCAGAACACAGCCACATATTCAGCAACCTTTATCTTCTTTCCTACTGCTGTTTCCAGTGACTCACTAGTACTCATGCACCAAACCCCTTAAATTGGAGTTAATTGCAGTGAGAATCATAAACAAGACACGTGCATATTAAGAGCGTTTAATGACTA
The DNA here is from genome assembly GCA_005408345.1 of Macquaria australasica. Classification (NCBI taxonomy): domain Eukaryota; kingdom Metazoa; phylum Chordata; class Actinopteri; order Centrarchiformes; family Percichthyidae; genus Macquaria; species Macquaria australasica. Next base: position 146,200 of record SEMN01000293.1, on the reverse strand, counting down.
CAGAACTAGCTGATCATTTGTGCATAATAAACACTTTTACTGCTCACGCTGGCTGAAGAGACACGCCTTCATTACACTCTCACATGTCGAGATAGCCCCAATCTTTGCATTGATGCCGCTAGAAAGCACCTGAAAATCAACCGGTTAATTACAGAGCCAGCTGAGGCTAAATCGGTAGCAACTGTCATTAGTAGAGCCAAGCCACATCTCAAACAGCGCGGGTGACACGTTCATTAGTTCTTGCTGACAAATTGGAATCAGATCTGCATTTACTAAACGCAAAATCACCTTCCTTATTGTGAGTTAGTTCCTGCTTATCTGACCAGTTGCATACATCACAGTATGCTCACCACACATGGATATTATACTGGCATTTTCTAATCATTTTGAACAGATTAAGGTTTTGTATGTCTTTTGCATAATATCTTTTGTGCATATACAAAAACAAACAATACTGGGGCATTTCATGAGAAATCACAGGCACTCCCTTTTGTCTTACCCTCCTCTGATTGGGTGCACTGCCAAAACCTATAGTACAAACCAACTCCTAGAAAGCAGTAACAGCACTCCAAAACCAGTATTGGTTTGAAAATGACCCATTCAAAACGAAATGTGTTACGTAAGAGGTGATTGTTGCCCTGAATTGAAGATTTTTTGGTAGCTTTTTCTCTCAGATTGCAATCATGGCAGACCATGACAACATTACCTTTAACCATCTTTAACTTAATACCTAACCATCATTGGCGGAGTTTGATGCAAGAGCTACCTGGGGCTCAATTAAAAGCAAGAAAAAATGCTTTAAAAAGACATGGTAATGTCTGCACATACAAATCAATAATCAACATCTTGGAAATCCCATAGATTCATAATATTGTCATGATTTTACTGATCAGTTTAATCAAATTTCTATTCACCTTGAACAACTTGAAAAATGAAAAATGAAATCTGTGAAGAATTGGTGTTGTGTGTGTTCTGTGTGTCTGTTTGGGTATGCATTCCTTCATTCCTGTATGTGTTTGTTTACATATGTTTGCGAGCATGCCACAATGAATGATAGAGCCCCATATCTCCTTTCTGTAATGTTATTGTGAGCTTGGAAATAAACATAATTGACAGTGAACTATATCCAAAGATTCATCATTTCCTGAGGAAAGTCTTGCAGTGCAGTTTGATGAAAGAAACTAGATTTAAAATAGAGATATATTCAAAGTGTGCAGCTCAGTCATTATAAAAAAAAGTGTTAGATTCAGTAATGAGACACAGTATATTGTTAAGAGCACGTTTTAATATAAAATGCCTGCATAATCAGTTATTCATCTGAGCATTCAGCTTAGTTAGATAACTTAATGGTTCGGCCATGAAAATAATTAATTGCGCGTTCATGGTAATATTGCTGGTATGCACTGAAATTGTCTGGATGCAGATTAAACTTATAAAGAAACAATTTATTTTACAAATCAGCAAAAGCTGATTTCTATGATCTTGAACAGTTCAATGCAGTCAAAGTTAATATGAAGGAATAAGTCTGAGTCAAGAGTGACATATTTGTGAAAGAAAATTTTAAGGCGATCTACTTACAGTGAAAGTGAAACTAACTTTATAGACACAATGGCAGTTTGCGTGGCAATTTAAAAGAGATATGGGAACAATTTCTGGTTCTTAAATGGCAACTAAAATTAATGAACTGAAGATTACTTTTACATAAAAGCTCAAACAGCTTTTATCAACAGTCCACAAAGTACCATCATCTATGGAGAACTTGCAGGTTTTGTCACTTGGTGACATTTCATTAAACATTGCTCCTTGGTTTCTAGCGTTCAAAGTTGTTCATGATTACAAATAATAATTGAACTATCCAATATAGTAGGAATAACACAAGCAAGTTTGATCTATGCTTTCCCTCTGAGTGTTGGTGTTGGATATAAGACACTGTAAAAGTAGCCCTGCTTAGTTTTTAAGTTGCAGCGCCAGTGGATAATAAATGATGCAGTTGTTGCAGTATTCATAGTAGTATCACTCTTGGTGTGTGTTTGTGGATAAGTACGCTTTAGTGAAGAAATTTTTGCCATGGTTGTACAGACACTTAATGGGATCCCTGCTCATATTTGGAGTAACTCTCCTTGAAATGATTCCTTAATATCATATCAAACTGCAAGGTGTCGCGCTAACAGGCACACAGCTATAAAGCTGTATGTTCAGCGGAGGACCAGCACACAGATTAGGATAGCTACAGGAAGCCAGGCAAGTGAATTTGAACATTAGTGGCATTCAACAGTCTGTTTTCCTGCTTTGAAGGAGAGTGGCCGGTCCACTTTCCTAAAGCGTTTCAGTAGTTTGACAGGGTAAAGCAAAAAGAGGCCGTGCATGGTGTATGCTGATGTGACAGCATGGGGTGTATTTCAAATGAGCCATTATCACTCATGTGAACATGATCTCATGACATTATTTTCATTTTCTGTATGTTCTGGTGGTTTTCACTTTGGGGCCTGCAGAGAAAAATGGCAATATCAGTCATTTTTCTGCTTGGCTGAAGAGTAATCAGGGGTGTATGTCAAGTTAACATTCTGTAACACTATCTATAGACTATAGTTGTGAAATTTGAAGGACTGATTTACAAAAAAAAGGAAAGACCCATTGTGCTATCTAGCCACATACTTTTGTTTTTATTTGTCCAGCCTTTGAAATATTTACCTCTGAGATTCAGTCACCCCAGTATGTAGGTGACTGGAAATTTGTGATGCTCCAACTATTGAAAAACTACATTTGAAAAACTCGACAGCAGTGTGTCTTTTTCGAGAGACAATGTCCCACCTACTCCGTATAATCCACAGACCTTCCTGTGAACAGTTTTCATTAGATTACTTTCTACTGAAGATTTTTTTAAACTGATTCATCACTTTTGTCACAATACACACTAGAGCATTTCATCGGACAGAAGAAACATTCTATATGGAGGTTCAATTTTGTGAAATTTGATTTGCATTGATACAGATGACATTCTGGCATTCATTTTAACTGATGTTTATGTTTCTTCTTTTTCCCCCTATTGTTTTCAGTTGGTTTATCTTCATGTAAAGCACATTTCTTGCAGGTGCTATATGCAAATTAAAAGTATTGGCATTAGAACTATTATACACCAAAACAGTGTGTTTTCTGAATGAGGGAAAATGGCATCAAGCTTTTTTTTAAATGTCTTATTTCAAAAGTATATGGAAGATATTAGTGCTGTTTTGCACGTCACTGCTAACTTCTTGAAGCAAGCAAGTCAGCCCTGAAATAGCCACTAATAAAATGCATCTATGCAGCGCTGATGACCTTTTAAGAGTTGTGTATGAGTAGTGTTGCAGGTGACATAAAACATAAATGCTAGTGAATAATGTGTATGACACCAGCTTGGCCATTATCAGACCACCATTTGTCCAAACAATTCCACCACCAATTATTCAACAGTAAAATAAATAAATTAAAGTATCACAGCATGCCAAAGTGACTCATGTTTATGACTGAAAATGAAGATGATTTGGGAACTGAACCCTGGTCGTCAGAGTTAAATTACATTGTCACAACATTCACACTTTGATGTTTTCTTAATTTCCCAAATTCTAAATGGTAAAACTATCATCTGCTCTAGACCCATCTCTTTCTCTTGTGGTAAGAAAACTATTTTCATGCACAGGACATGTTGTTCTTTGCTTTTGGAGTGATTGTGAGTGGAGTAATTTCATGAAATGTCTGAAACAGGTTGAAAGAATTATAACATTTTGTTAAATGAGCATCTTGCAACTGAATTAAACTTGTTATGCTTGCAAGCATTTTCATCATCATCCAGATGGAGTTTGAGTGTGTAACCTAGATGGCTGATGGACTGTGTGACTTCATGTCTTGATAAAATGTGACAGGTGATACAATTAATTTTTGAAACAACATGACGCAAATATTTTAACAGGGTAACTCATAATTAGATGTGATAATTGCATGCCTCCTCTGTCTTTTTCCATTAGATGTTTTTTTGTTATTTAAACATGTTATGTCATAGGTTTTGTGATCATACAGGCGTATCTGTGTGTGTGATTTCTTAATTTGTATAGGATGATAATTGTGAATGATTTGTGTGGGGGAGGATCACAGTGCCTTACATTTAACCAAGCAAAACATACGAACAGCTGCATTTGAGAACTTTAGTAGCCTTGCAAGCCCTCGGAAAAATGTAGTATATTACTACAAAAATCACTGTAATGATGTATTAAAAACTGAGATTACCTTATATTTTCTTACATGTGTGAATCACAGGTGTCTTTAGAGAAAATGACAGTTGGAGCGTGCATACATTTGAAGAAATATCTACCCAAAGCGTTGCACAATAACATTCAGATTGTAACAGAATTAAATGCTAATGTCTTCTCAAAATCTGAGATGAAGAGGAAGAACAAGGGTTTAGAGGCGTGGATCATCCAATTTACTGTAGCCCCAACATTTTTTCCCATTTCTATAATTTTGGGGGTGTTTTGTAATAATTTCAGTGGCTTAATTTTCAGGGATTATTTATGTGGCATTAATACGTTTAAGTTTATGATGCTTGTGAGTCCTGAATAAAGGTTAATAATGTAATAAATGTGATGGCATTCAGGCATCGTTGGTTAGACAAGTGTCATGATGCATATGTGACAATTTGCTACCTGTACACCTTCAAAGAAGAGAGAGAAATGGAGTGAGCATGTTTAATGTCAAGAGAAGCATTTTCAAGAGAAACCTGAGTGTTTGTACGAATGCTATTGATTGATGTATAGATTGATGAACAACAATGATAGCTTCAGCTTTAAACCATGTATTGCCCGTATCTGTTTGACTTGATGTTGAAACAAGAAAACAAGTAAATCAAAAGTCATCACCCCGGATGCTCCTCTGTGTCTTATCACACAAACAATCTGTCTTTAGCAAATATCGACATACTTTTGCTTACAAGAGACCTCCAGTTTAAATTCTCCTAAGTTAAAAAAAGAAAAAAAACAACAACACCAAAACAAAAACAATTTCATGCCAAATGTCTTTGGCTCAGACATGGGGCTGCAACATGCCTTTGCCAGATGATAATGGATTTTGTGCCACCATCCAGGGTAATCTATCCATTTCCAGATGGATTTCCTCATTTCATTAGCTCTTGATTTGGTCATAAACCACCTTGAGCAACCTCTGAAATCCAACATAACTCATACATTGGTGGAAAGACCTATTAATGGTATGAATTCAATAGTGAATGCCTCCTGACATGCAAGATAATACAACACATTATATTTTCATTTGAATGAAAAATGTGTTTTAAACTGTGTTCAGAGTTTTTTTTTCCGCTTTAATGGCAGCCTGTTTCAGCACTCAACAACCTTTAACAAACCATGTGATTTATGCTATATTATTTTTAGTTCCTATCAGCCATGCTGGGTTTTGTGGTCACAGAAAGAAATCCTTCCACCTGCAGAGGAGTTAAAGCTACTTGAAGCAATCTACAGCAGAATGATCCATGGGCTTGCCACCATCTCAGATAAGCAATCCATGTTCTTTTATTGAAGCAAGAGTTTTTTTCCACTGTGTAGAGGTTTGACTGTATATTGCAAGTCCAGACCTTTATGAGTAATGACCTGTTAGATTGGTGATCCCCCCTGCAGCTCCAGTCACTCAAGTGATGGTACAGTGGGGGAGTGGTGGGATAAACTAGCCCTGGGCAGTAATTACACAGGTCTAGTATCCTGACTGAGCTGATATGGGCTTGGTTCACTCTAAAAAACAGAAAGCAATGAAGAAGACAGAACAGAAAGAACTCCCACCCAAACAATTAGATCCTGGTGGAGCTAGAAATGAAACAGTTAAATGCAAAAGCAAAATCAATGAGTCAGAGACGCCGCTCTCCCACAGTAGCCTGTCCCTCATGTTTGACAAAGCTGTCAGCCAAGGTAAAACTCGTGCCACTTGTTCTCGTCAGTGATCTGCTGAAGTAAAGAAAGGCTGAGCTGCCATCTCTCATGCAACTGAGCTGTCTGTCAAATATTTCTAACATGGACAGCTAACATCAGGATCCATTAGAATATGACTCCTTAGCAAACATAAAGAAGCTGTGGTCACAGTGTAATTAATAGAAAGGCAAAGCATTTGTCAAATTTCATGATTTCACATTACATTTTATTAGGCCCATTTATAGATATGACAAAAATGTCATTTGAAGTTAGTCAGGTCTGAGAACTTATCCAACAATAACAAGTTGTCAGGATCGCACTTATTACATATAATTAATTAATCAATTAATTATGATTACATATAATTTTAATAAAACAAAAAGGATACAGAACATAATCAGCCAAAATAAGTATATAATGACATTTACTTCATGGACACTGCACATTGATCAACATCACTGCAAATGTGCCAGTATTAGCCAAAAGGCCATTTTTGAACTGTTGTCCCTTGGCCAGATGTTAAATTATCCACTAAAACAACAATAAAACACACAGCATGTAAAATTAAGTTCGTTTTTAAATGAGAATTTTAATAAGACTGTAACATTTGCATTTCCATGTCTATCTTTTATCTGGATGATGCATTCTTATCTAAGAGCCAATATGTTTCACCAAAGTTGGTGGTAGCATCTATAGTGGCAAAGATTCACATGTGACCAAGTGCTTGTGCTGCTTTTGGAAAGAGTTTCAAAAGAGTTAAAAAAACAAACAAACAAACAAAAAAAACCCCACCAGAAAATAAAATTTAAATTGCAGTAGGCAAAACCTTCCGCCTCTCTCTCTGCTGCCTCGTATCACTCCGCTAAGCCCCGCCCACCAAGCCCACGACTTCGAACGGAAGCAGAAGGAGTCGGTTCCCCTGCGAAACCTTATGCCTCGTAGGGCTCGCTCTCCACAGCGTGAGCCTCACCGGGATCCCGGTCCCTCTCGCCGCAAGTTGTCTTCTCAATGACGCACCGCCAGCGCTTCGCGGCCCCAGAGCAGAGCGCCCCAGGCTTCAGAGGCAGCTGCAACACCGTCCAGCAGCGGGAAGAGAGGCTAGTACACCACATACACACACACCAATGTCCCACTGTCCCCCCTCAAAAGTTATTCCACACTGTTTGTCATCATGCCTCTTTGCCACTCGTCTGTATGAGCGCCATGTCATTGAAAAATGAGCCCGAAGCTCCGTGTGTTCACACACGTTTTGTACTATACGCTGTGGTAGGCAAAGGACATATTGGAAGTTAATCACAAGTTGCAGGATTTTCTGCAGGATTTTCCACCACTGAATCAGGCTTTACCCATCTGAAGGGACATGCACTTGCATCTGCATTTTTAGACCAGCCAGTAGGAACGCCCTCTCTCTGAAATGACCTGTGATTGGCCAAAGTCTCCTGTCACAGGCTGAATTTTGTAAAGCCTGAAAACAAAGCAAAACAAAACAAAGGAGGGGCAGAAGTCTAGTTTTCTCTCAGACCACTTGAATTACAATATGCTGAATGGTTATTATTATTAGAATTTTTGCCCAATGACGCCAAAAAAATACTGCCTACCCCACCTTTAACTTTATTAGCTGTAATAATTAAGTAATTGACAATAACTAAGTAATTGACAACTTTAACAACAAGAAAACTCCTACCTACTACGTTTTCGTTATTGTGAATACCAGACATTGTTATTCAGTATTTCTTTTCTACAGTAACCATTTATTTATTTAAAACTGACTTATAGTATTCCTCAATAGTTCAAGTCTCAGCTACACTTTTAATTGTTACATTACAAACAACAAACATATTTTAGTGTAACTCATACTGAGTCAGAAAAAGTGTGAAAGTGCCTGCACTTTCTCAGGTCTGAGTACACAGCCTCCTGCTAACCCTGCTGCAGAATTTATTGACTACCCTCCTCCATTTATTCTCCTTCTCCTCTGTATTCTCTGTAAATGGATTGTTCCACTGGGGAGATTTTTGGCACTTTTTGCCATCCTGACATAGAAAGTTGCTGGTTCACTGAAATTGCACACAGGTGTAGACAGTCACTGTAAGTGATAAATACAGAATGAAGCACTTCTTGATTTTAATTGGCCGTCTCCTGGGCTGTCACTAATTCTTGCAATGCTTTTTATTCATGATAATTAAAGCCCAGACAAACTGCATGTGTTATGTGTTGTTACGTTAGAATCACGAACCATCAATTTTGTGCCTTTAGTGTGTTGTTCTTGACAGTCAAGCCGAAGTATAACTAACTAACTAACTAAAAGTTGCAAACTTTGTCTGCCTTTTGTGAATGAAGGCCACAGTGTTTCTCTCTTTGGCTGTTAACACTTGAGCAAATGTTTAAAATGTAGAAGAGCCATTTAATGAGTAGTAGTCTACTCACTTCCTTTTTTTACTGTCACTGCTGCTGCAGATGTGTTTATACTGATTAAAGTGCAATCTGAGAGAGGTGTGAAATGGTGAAAAGTGAATATGGGTTAACCTAGAGCTATGAGTCCAAAACACACTACGACGAGCAACTTAATTCCCCCGCTGACAGCAGGTTGTATCAACTACCTGCACAGCTTGTTACTCAGACAGTTTCGAGGTCAAATCTTGGCAGTCAAGTTAACATGGACTGAGAGTGAATCCTTTATGTTCCCACAGTGATATGCAGGATTGTTAGTAGAGAACAAAATATGTTGGAAAAACAACAGGAGCCTCTTGTTTGATGTTAATGTATATTATTATCTCTGTATATAGCACAGACTGCCCTTGAAAAATGACATCCTTAGATATGAAAGCTCATTAGGTGCCTGCTGCATCTCTTGTATATTAGAGGTAACCATTAGTTCATGTAATGATCAGTCCATCAATTCAGGAGTGTTACACCTCTAGAAAGATGTTAGAAAAATTGTAGACAAGACAAGACAATGCTATGATCTCTATAATCTGACAGCTCACACTCTCACTGTGCCAATCATTCATGTCACTGCTGCTGTTAACTGGCTGCGCTGCTATCTCCTGCAGTAACTGGCGGACAGCACCGTCAAGATCCGAGCCTTATGTGACAATACAACGGTATAACCATTTCTGACTATAAACAGCACACACAAATTATTCTTTTTAATACAAATTGCTTTTCTTCAACAGATTTGAAAATAGAAAATAACCGATAACAAATACACACATACAGTATATACACATCATCTGACCCAGTATATGAAACAGCAGACAGAATTCTTCAAAGCAGCTGATTAGTACTTTAGAATGATATACATGCCCAATAAAATAAATAGCTTTGATGACCTGGATTTTAGTGGAGTATAGAAAAATGTCCCGTCAGGTCATAATTCACCCTCTAAAATGTGTGTTGGTTATTGTATAGGATATATAGGATGCATTTTTTTGTTATGTATATAAGAGAACAGACACGCATCAGAGCTATCCCTGATTCCTCTTTCACCCTCCAAGAAGTCAGCGATAATGGATTCAACCATGCTATTATCGCAGGTAACTGGAAACATTGATGGTAAAGCTGAAAAGTGAGAGAGTGAAAGAGCCCCGACGACTTTAAAATGTTACAGTGTAGAAACATTTTTGTTTTAGGATGTTTTCCCTGTCATGGATACTTGTGAAACTGATTGTGTTTTTATTGAAACAGAAATGCCCACATGGAGAAAATCTTTAAATGTTCATTGCCAAAATGTTTTCAACTGGATATTTCCTCAGTAACTTAATGTGGCAAATAAAGCATGATAAAAGTAGGGTTAAGCTTACTGTAAAGCTTGCAGTTATTGTTAGATAATAACAATTCCATCCATCACCCTGACCTTTATCCACTTGTTGCACTATACTGTATGAACATCAACAAACCTGTCCTTGAATATACTGTATTTGCTGAGGTAGAGTAGTAGCCTATGGACTTATTTGTAGGAGGCAAGGTTGCTATGATTTGGCACAAGTGTTTTTGACTGAATCAAAAGGTTTGTGTGTGTTTAAAATTAATTGTTGAGATTATTAGATTCAAGTATAAGTAGCGGTTAAGCCTTATTGCACAGCTGGAAGTTTCTCAGTTATGTTGTTTGTAGGTTTTCAAAGATATCAAATTGCTCCTGGGCAACACTAGTATGCATTTGGATATTTCCATGTAGTATTTAGACACCGCAGTACAACAGCTGTACTTTGGTGCCTGTTTAGCTATAAGCCTACGCTAATGGTTGCATTTAAACAGAGACAAGCTTTGGCCTTGACCCAGTCATTATTGTACAAATTTGCTGAGTTAAAGTGCCATTATTTTCCACCAGGGTTTGATTAGGTTTATTGAATGACACTCACTGAAGTGTGGCTCTGTCTTTATTGCCTAGTCTGTTAAATTTGGAGGTTTCAGTTCTTGCGTTTTAAATAAAATAAAATGAAATTGTTTTTTAAAACTACTCACTGTTTTTTGTGCATCGAATAAACCTGTGGATCCAGAGTGTCTCCTAGAAACTCATCTTCACCTGAACCCAAACGCAGTTTGTTGTTTGCATTATATCATTTCTATTCACTGTATGGATTCTGATTAACTTTAAGGCTGTGTTATGTTATTCAGTCCAGAATTAGAAATTATTTGTAAAGCACACCAGGAGAGAGGCTGAAAGGAAGAGACAGCAACAAGCAGACAGTTTGCCAAGAAGTTACTGGAAACAAGGCTTCTGGATTCCATGCCATGGACAGAAGGAAGTTGCATTTATTTCAAAGTTTTGAAAGAAGATCAATTATGTTTGCTTTTGCTTTCCTGGAAATAGATCAATACCTAATTATTGTGGAACAAAATTCTGATTGCTAATCTGCACCTCAAAAGAGCATGACCAAATGTGCCAATAATAGACATTTTGAGATTTCTAAATTAAACACCACTGGCGTCTTTGATTTTTCAAGGTCTTATTATATTCTTTATATTTTCTCTTTATTCTCTTTAAATTGATCCCATTATCCAGTAACCTTTTTGTGCAACAGAGCAGAGATACTTTTCTTTGTGCGCTATGTCTTTAACACAACACGTTTAATTTGTTTTGGTTTGGATGTATGTCTTTTATCAGTGAAGGTTTCTAAATCATGCAAACAAATAGAGAACATGCAGCCAACTAAATAACTGGAGCATGGCAAATGACCTCCACTTGCTCTCTCTCTGTCAGCTTGACATTTCTTCGAAGCACTGAAAAGGGAACAGAAAATAAATAAAATACTATAAAGCCTTGATAACACTGTAAAAGATGCAGATTGAAGATCTTGTTTAATTTATCCATCCAGATGTTTGGTTGAGGATTCAGTACTAAATCATGACAGGAGGAAGTTTGTGTTGTACTTTCTACTCTGGTCGTGAGGAGGCCATGTACTCTTCACCTTTGTAAATACTGCATAATGTATACGAATGATGATGCTTTTTTGTCCCATTATTAAAAATGCTACTATTATTTGCTTTAGCATATATTCTTATTGGTTGTTCAAGGCTTTGCAATCTGCATTTCCTGAAGCCCGAAAAAAATTGTAGTCTCATTTGAGGGTGACACTGAAGACATAAATTATGCTTTCCCTCCCATCACGTGAACTTAAAGTGACTCAACCTCTGAACTGTTGACTTTGAGGGTAAGAAGAAAATGAATATTGATACAACTGCCATATAAAAGTACTGCAAGCACCATAACGAGGGACAAATATTTAAAATGAAGTCGATGCATGTTGAATGTGCATTACACAGCAGAGAAAGCTCCCAGCAACTACATATTTTACTTAAATAAAATTGTATTGTCACACATCAGAAAAGACTGAGAGGCCACATGTGAACCTTAACATCCCCTTAACATAATGCAAAATGTCCAACCTCTACATTATCTTGACTATATAGGAGAGTATAAGTATCATTGCTGCTTTGTAAGGTTACATTGCAAACCATCTCATTGCATATGAGCCCCTGTTGATTTGTGTATACAGACTACTCAAATCATTATTGTTAAATGCAGACATCTTGTAAGAGCCTCAGCATCCCATGGTAGATATAGCATTACCGTCAATTACATGCTAATCGCAAATGGGAATGCATTATCGCTGGATGATTTGTGTCAGTAATTAGATGCCAGGAGGAAGGATGGCTCTGGATGTTTGATATGGCAGATCCGCAGCATCAGTCATTGTCTAGCAGGTAAACTGGGATATGCTTCTATTAGCTGGGACAGACAAGAATAGTATCAGGTGTTCCAGTCAAGTCTAACTCTGGATACTTCTCCTCTATAACGTGCCTGCACTTTGGCCTGAGTGCTGTTACTGTCAAATGTAGTAATGGCCATCACTTCTCCCTGAAAAAATAGGGTGCAGTTCATAAAATCTTAAAATAGAAATGTATATTTTAGTATTTTGAATGAAGCATTATTATTAAGCAGGTGGAGTAACACACCACATTATAACCCTAAGACATGCTTTCATTCCTTGTGAATCACAATAAGTACACAAGCTATGTGAGTGTAGATAAAGCACCAAACAAACTCATCTGCATGTTGAATTAATATTTATTAAAGTAATGTAATGTGTATCCCACTGATAGTCTAATGTTTGTGTCCAGGAGTGCATTAGAGGAAGATGCCAAGTGCCTCTTGTGCTCTCAGCATGGGTGCTCAGCACAGACAACAAGCTCAGCACATCATCTTGCTTCTGTGGCATTTAGTTAGTGTTGGTAGCAACAGAGAAAACTGACTGAAGTCATGCTCCAGTTCTGTTCTTCACTTCAGTCAGTCTGTTGACACATCCCAAACAGCTGACCATGTAATAGCCAGCTCTGTCTCAACTGCACTTACAACCAACACAATTATCTGTTGTGTGTTTAATAATGTACAAAAATGGCGCAACAAATGGCACAGCACAGAACCTAGAAAGGAGTTCTGGCAGAAAGTCTTCAAGGCAAACTTCTCCCACGTGCTTTGGCACACCATTACAGCACACACTGTCTGCGCTTCAAGTAAAGTGAAAGTACAGTATATGTTACCATACAGTAACATCATGATTATGGCAAACAAGCTATGATTAAGAATAGGCCACTAAACCACTTGGTTAATGTTAGGAAAAGAGTATCATCATGGTTAAGGTTGGGCAACTAAAGCCTTTTAGTTAAGCCTTAGAGTTAGGGTCCAATCATTTTCAGGGTAAGGGTAAAGGGTCCCCTTTACAATGTAATAAAAAGCAAAACTGCCTATGTCCACATGTACCATCCACATGTTATCATGTTCTTGTGCTGTATGTGTCTGAATTAATCATATAAGGATGATGGAACACAGACTGATCTAAATAATTTGGATGTTTGCTCCAAAATGTCTCACATGTTCCCTTCAGAGTAGATTGAAAGCCCTGCTCTGTTTATAAGAATTTTTTTTTAATAAGAGCTTCATGATGTGAGTGAGGGTACATTTCTATATGTATTAATGCTGCTTGAACCAAGTTTTTCATTTTGTGTTCAGGGTTATGAAAAAAAAACTATTGCTCCTCTGCTATAAGAATAAAACATCACAGGAAATAAATGATTGAAAATGTCGTTTAAAATGTCAGATAAAGTACCAACTGCAAAACTGAACTGCAGAGTGAAATCATGAGCAGATGGTTTGTTTGTGTCTCTCGTTTCCTCTTCCAAAATGCAGGCAGCAAACCAGGTAACTACTATATACGTAATGGAAAAAGTATTTTAGAAAAACCTATCCAACAACAGCACATGAAGATACTTACTTATTTTTAGCAACATACATATCCATCTATCTGGACCAGACCTGTGTTTTTTTGTGAATATTGGGAGTGCACACGGGAGCGCTACTACATGCTGCTGACGTTCACATACAAGCACAAATAGTTAAAATAAATCCAAATTTAATGGCGAAAAGTAAAATAAAATAAAAAAAACTAAAACTATGGAACTTATTTTTTTATAAATACCTCTTATCTGGGCAAGGATTATATAAGCTAAGAGCCAAGAGGTTTGTTTAAATAATATGATGTTCAAGTAATACTAAATTACAATGAATGCATTAAATTGTTGCATGTCTTGAATTTGCTGCACCGATAAACATACGCACACATTACACTGCTTATGACTTTTTAAAATTAATTTCAGTTTATTTACCAACCTGGGGCCCCTGCTGTTGGGGGCAGGGGGTGTCAGCTAACCGGTCGGTGTGTGGCTCCACACTGCACTTGCTGAGAAATTCTCAATTTTCAATCTAGCATAAGGTTATTGGCACCTGCCCTTGTCGCTCATCTTCCACATGATGCACTGACTAATCTAGCGTACCCTTCCCTACCTGCAAATGTGTTTAGTGAAGGGCAGATAAGACCTGTCACATATGAAATCTATTTTTCTCCCCACCTCACCTTACTGGCAATGTACTGACTGATGTAATGGCCACAGCTGATGTTGAGACATGAATGGGGGGAGGAAGTTAATGGAACATTCCAGTCTCATTGCATACCTTGAACCCACTGATTCAGAATTGTGATGCCAATTCCAAGGTATATCTCACACATGGCTGATCTGATTTTTTTTTTTTTTTACATTGTTATTTGGGCAATTGAATGCAAATTTGAGTTATTTAACAAAACCTTTAAGCTGTTCCTTTTTTTTTTTTAATTACCCTTAGTGTTGCTGCTATTACATGTTAAGACTGCAGTATGCATTGTCTTGCATTGTGCAGTTGGAAACTATGATCAGTCAGCACAGACAGATGGTGTCTCAAATAACTCACTTCATTTGGCAAACTGCAGATTAGATACAGTACAGCTGTCATATTGATTGTTATCCCTCAGATTCTAATGGGTTCTTTGCCTGTCACTGCTAAAAGTATATTTAAGACCTGTAATTTACTGTGAGAACATTTCTTTTGTATTTTGATTGACTAATACAGTCCATTTATCAGGTTTCATAAAAGCTAAATTTAAACCCTCCTTTGATGTTTGACTACTACTACTTAATCTAAGAATGAAGGGGGCATGTAGTTATGTTAGGTTAGTTTTAATCACTGCCAATGGTTGACCTTAGAAATATCAATTCATTATGCCATTGTCAATGATTAACATGATTAAAAAAGATCACAGAGGACACTTGACAATCAACAATGAAAAGTGGGGTACGGCAAGCCCTGATGATATTTGTCAATTCTGGAAGTACTTATAATTAACATAGAAAGAACAACATCCATCCATCCATTTTCAATCCCAGCTGACATCGGGCGAGAGGCGGGGTACACTCAGGACTGGTCGCTAGTCAATCACAAACATTCACACTCACACCTACGAACAATTTAGAATCACCAATTAACCTAACTTGCATGTCTTTGGATGGTGGGAGGAAGAACCCACGCGGACACGGGGAGAACATGCAAACTCCACACAGAAGGGCCCCAGCCGGCCGGCGGGTGCGAACCCAGAACCCTCTTGCTGTGAGGCGACAGTGCTAACCACTGCACCACCGTGCCGCCCAACATGCGTCCTGCAAAGTTTTTGGACATGTTTTCTGGATGCACTGCACCATTAAGGATCAAAGTATCCCTAAGTATAAAAAGAAATAATTCTACTTCACTCATAACAGAAATAAACCATGAACAGTTAGTCTAGAAATGTGTGAGTTTTTCCTCAAAGTCTGGAGGAAAAGATCCAATATGCCAATAAACAACACTTTTTGGAGCCTCAATTGCAGTGAGGACTGGGCTGGCTTTGTGGACACTATGGCACAGAACCCAGGTTGATTTTCCAGGGATATGGTTGCGTTTTCTGGTTCAGAGCTCTAAGCGCTACAGCGGAATGACACTGATTTGGGTGTTAAACGCTCAAAAACACAGATACACAAAGTGATAGCCATCCATTTAGTGTCGTCTGTTTCCTGCCTTGGTAAAGAGGTTTGCTCATGTACTTAAGAAATTGATGATTACAGGAACTGCATACTGCATGAATGTAAATGTTTCTGCATTTCCAGGATGAATCCCACATCTTCATAACAACCTTTTTATTTATCGGCCAAGTGCCTAAACTGTTAACTGGGACAACACATTTTCTCATGCTTTTTGAACTAAATTACTGAACAATACTTTCTCAGACCCCCAAGTTAGTGTGACTTAGTTTCTAAAGCTAGAGCCTGTTCCTAGTTACTGAATACGCAAATGCCAATAAACCCTCAAGTCAGTAAACAATGATCACTTTTCATAGAACAAGCTACAGCTACTACAAGGGCTTTCTCTAAATCTGCACGGTCCAGTTAGGAAACCAGAATGCACTAACTGCAGCTGAAAAGAAAGACAAAAACATAAATCAGCATTTTATTTGTATTATTTATCTGGTGGCTATGAATGGATGTGGCAAGAAAAATATTTCCTCTGCTCTTTGACAGCTTTCCTCTCTTTGTGTCTCAGCTAACACACAACAAAGCCCTGCAACAAACAGTCTTATAGACAAACATTTGGCACTATGATCAAACGCATACAGTGTGCAGCCATTCAAAGCCTAATCATGGAAAGAAACAGAAAACCAACCTGAAACAGACGGCATGAAGGGAACACATTGTCTCAGCAAAATATACTTTTCCTATTTATATCCAAATAAACCTCTTAGAAACTAAGATTGAGGTATGCACGACAGATGGGCTCTGTGTTACATTGCTTCAGAATTTGCACAACTGAGGGAAATGATCAAAATCTGAAGTTTAACACTTCGGCAACACCAGGCTCTTACTGTCCATGCAGGCATTTACAGCTGAAACACATTATTTCAACATTAAAATATATCAAGCTTTGCCTTCAGAATCTAATCTGCTTAAAAGCTGGAATGCGGAACTTTTGTCTCCTCCTTCTGGCAGTGAGAGTAATTACACATAATCAATAATCCATTATTATAAATGTAATAGCTACATAGCCTACTCCAAATATTTTACAAAGACCAACCTGTCCAAGAGCAGTAACGCGACATCTGTGTCCGCCGTCAGTCCCTTCTCTTCTTTGAGCGCTCTCCAACGAGGAAGAGCTACACCAATGGTTATCTGTGTTTGTCCTCGCCGTCAGTTGCTTTCTTTTTTTAACAGTAATTCTTTCTCTGAATGCTGAGTTTCTTTTTTATCTGGAGCATCAGAAACTTTTCTTGGACGCTTCTTAAGTTTTTCCACACTCCTAGTTGCTGTGGCCTACTCCTCACTATGGTTGCTCCCTTCAGCTCTGGCAAACCAGAGCCATGTAGAGAGAACTATCTGAAGTCTACGTGAATCATGTGACGATTAAGCATTTTGAACTTCTGTTGACACGACTCTCTCTCTACATGGCTCTGGTTTTACTACCGGTACGCCAGCGCAGGAATGTTGCCACACACACCAGATTTAAAAAACGCCGGTATACTGCGAAATACAGAGAGATTTACCTGGTGGTGATAGGCTTAAACAGAATTGTGTGAACTCGTCTGGCAACAGCTTGAATGTAACGGACGTTCATTTATATGTAAAAGTCCCACTCTCTAGTTTCAAGTTGCGTTGCTGCTTGGAGCAGGAAAATAGAACTGTGTCATTTTTTTTGCTTCTGTCTTGTGTTGCGTGTTGAGGTGGCTAGCCAATCACAGCCAAAACCTGAAAGTAAATTTTCGCAGTGATTTCACATAGAGAATTTGCAACATCAGTGCAACACAGTGCAAAACATCTCCAAAGTACTGAGTACTAACTGCAGAGACCAAAATAGAGATAGCACATTAGCTGTGGAGGAGTAAACTGATTGGCTGAGCAGTGTGATTGTGTAGGTGTGTCCAAGTTGCTAAATGCTGCAGGCCAGACTGACCATGATATTTAAATCCTGCTGCTCAGAGGCTCACACCTTCCTAGCTCAACTGGGTGAACCTTTGTTTGTTAGGCTCTGTGCTATCAGTGCTTACTGATATGTTAAGCTTTATGCCTAAAATATGTATTAGATCTTTGTAAATGTCATACAGTAAGCAAGAGCTTTGTTTAGCTTAGTTTGCTGATTCAGTAGTGATCTTGAGCCACCACAAAGACTATTTTAGATGAAATTGCATTTTTATTTTCATAAATTACCAACAAAAATCATTGGCTGATTATAATCAGTACTGTTAAAACAAATAAAAGTACAATTAAATGTTCAAACCTCAAATAAAACAAATAAGAAATTATACCTGGTTAAAACCAACAATATTTAAACAGTTTATAAACCAATACATGTTCTCCAACAGTCCAGTCCAGGCTCTTCCAATCCTGCTTGCACACTTCCACCCCCGTCAGACAAACCACCAGGGACATGCGTCCCTCTGGAGCTCCTTTGCTGTCAACTGTGAATACAACAAGAGTAAATTAGTGACCCAAACCCACACACACTGGGGAATATGTTTTTCAAACAGAGCAGGGAAGAAATTCAGGCTTTCATTTACTTATCTTGTCTCAGGCCCATCAACAAATCAGGGTGGCATCATCCCACTCTCTCTGGCCACTGCCAGTCTGTTGCCACCAAGTGGTTCCACACTGCAAACTGGTCGCTTGAGGTTAGGTTAGGCTGGCATGAAGGAAGGCGGGTGGCAGCAGATCTGTGGCTAAAAGAAGGAAAGAGCAGAGGCTACTAAACAGCTCAGTGTAAATATGTCCCTTTAATACTGAAATGGCTTGACTTAAAATGTTAAATGCTTGAAGTTCCACACTTTAGAATCACACAACAACAGTTGGTCCTGTTCTTTATGAGTAAAGAATAATGCCATAGTGATAGTAGCTCCTTTTTTGTGGATATCAGCTGTTTTTCAAGCACTCATGAAGTCCATTCCCTTTACATGACAGTAAAATTTGCAGGATTCAAAGTTTTAACTGCACTTGCATTTCTTTTATGTACTTGAATGCAAATATATGCCATTCCTTTTTTGCAAAAGGAAGTCTGAAGTTAATTATTCAATAAAAAAAGACATAAAAATCCTCTAAAATATTTCTGGCAACATGTTCACTGCTGCACCAGGCAGCTTAATTGGTTGGTGGTTCTAAAGTCTAGCACAGTGATTCTCAACACCCACAAAATGCGTAACATGACTTCTATAAATTGCATGCTTGCATCTGAGTTAAGAGATGGGCTGTTCAGTGCTGTTGCAGTGTCACTGAACACATGAAACATCTTGTCGTGTGCAGCTTTACATTTATAGATTATATGAATTGTTTATATATTCACTTGCAGTGTGGGGTTTAATTTTAGACAGGAGTTGAATATTTCATATGATGGATCATTAAATCGCTTGCAACTTCAAAGCATGTCAATTTGCTTTGTCGCAAAATTCAAGGGAGATAATATTTTGTTTCCACTTTTGTTTCACAGGTGAACCAAATATTGGTCATAAAATGTAGATGTGATCTTGTAACAGCATCATGAACTCTTTTGCAGCCTTAGTTTCACACAGTAGTGTTTCTCCTGGTTTCTGTGTGCACTGTGACAGTAACTGAGGAATGAGAAACTGAAAATCCACTGGCAAGTGAAGAAAATAGATCTGACAGGGCTCCAGAGCAAAAATCCCCATCATTAGCCTTAAATATTAAGCAATTAGTAAATGTAGCTACGGCTCAGGGGGTTCTATATTCTGCAAAATGGTTGATGGGTTGTTTTCGGCGAGTATGAAACAGATAATGAATGCATGTATTTAAAGAGAAGAGAACAGAGAATTTGCTCAAATAGTGTGGTAATAAGGAGGAAGTGAAGGTAGCCTCTCTCTGATGTGAGAAATGGTTTTGCACTGCAAACTGTACACTATGAAAACAGATGAAAGCTCACATACATTTGAGAAGTGCAGTAATGAAAGGACAGGGCTCCTTTTCTAATGGTTTTCGAAAGGATTGTACCTACTGCAGTTTACTGTTCAGGGGAGTTTTGGCACCCCCAGTGTCATTCCATTCATAATTAGAAATCCTATTATATCAGACATGATTTTTTTCCCCTGCCATAATGCCTTTGAATATGAACATATAGACACAAAGAAGTAGATTTTTTTGTTGATTGACATGTTCACACTTTCAAATTTCAACTCCCACAGCTTTTGAAAGATTTCACAGTATTATGTGCGTCTAATTCATGATAGCTTTGTTCATCTAGGTATTTTATCAGTTATTACTGTCTAGATGAATGTGAAAGGTGATAAAGTGAAATTAGAGTGTCCCCATTTATGTAGATTTTTGGTGGGTGATAAACTCACATACAGAGTGCCTTACAGTGCAGAGGATGACCTCCAGGTTTACCTTTAAATGTGCTGTAATTCTGCTCTGCTCTGCTCTGACTTTGTGGCTTCGCTGAGTCGCTTGCCTTGAGTTAACATCCCAGGGGGGTTTGTGCTGTCCATTAACATTTTCCAAAGTGCTGCCATAACTAAGAAGATTCATTTTATTACAAAGTGTAGCATTCATTTCATCCCTAAAAAGCAATTATAGCACACATTTGGTATAAAGCCACTTTGTCCTGGCAGGGTTTTAATTTCAGGGGGGACAGAAAGCTGAATGCTCAGACAAACAGCGCTGTCAGTTAAGGGCAAAGATTGACAGGTGCTTCCGGTCGTTCACTTAATAGTCAAACGGTGGTGTCATAATTCAGTTCCACCAGAACCTGAGGCTCTTTGAAATATACTATACTGGGGTTTTTTCACCAAAGATAGAAAGCAACTAATAATTTTACTCTCATATTTTAGAGATGTTGCCTATTTAACCTCAGTTCTTTTAGTTTATTAAATGGAAATTTAGTAAGTCATATTTAGGTTTTAACTGAGGCAGAAACATTACTTGTTTAATAAGAAATAATTTTAACTTTAGAAGGCACAGTTCGATGGTTTAGAACTGAATTGTAATATCTCATTATGTTTAGTTATACAGGATATCAAAAATCATACACATCATGGTATTTATAGTATATGCTGTGATGCTGCTCCCTAGATAAAACAGTTCATATACAGTGTAAGGCAAACAATACGTGCAATTACACAAAACAGAAACAAATAGAAAGCTATCTGATAATCTCTGTGTGATCATTCTTCAGGCATGTAGTGAAGTTGAGTTGGTGCTCACCAAACGCCCACAGAGAGAGCTTAGTTTGACACTTGCTGGAGCTTGACAGCACTAAAATAGTAGGGGAGTGTGATATCTTTGCCACCCACTTCATTAATATTTTTCCGACCCAACTGGGGAGGAGCTGAGTGAGTGTTCCATGATGATGTGTGCTGAGCTAAAAAGCACGGCTCCAAGATCATATCGGCACAGAGGGTCTATAACAAACTGTGCCGACATTTGCCCTCAGCTCCACTCAGAGGTGGTTGGCATGTGCTGTTAAGTCAGTCGTGGGTTGCAGTGAGCATATTGATTTTCCTGTGGAGTCTCACATGCATCGAATCAATTCTTCCCACCTTCTTCACTCACTGCCATACTCTGTCATTTAGGGCAGCAAATGCGTGGCTCATTTCTGTTTGATGTAATTCCTTACGACCTGTGCAAAAAATAAATAAATAAAGTCTGAGAGAGAGTGATGAGTCAGTGCAGTCAACATACTGTACATAACTGCCAAGCAATCAATTGAGTGACAGGGTTGCTACAGAGACTGTCAATAGTGTCATAAACATGAGTGCAAATACATAATGAAAGCAAATAAGCATGAAAACAACAACATAAAATCCCTCTATTTGTGGAGAATAAATACTCAGGTGGAAAGTCTGAAACTTTCCAGTCTTGTTGAATGTGAAATTGTTTAGTTGTCTGGGGGGTGAGATGTCTGGATTCTATATATTTTGAAGGGGGTATGACCTTTTGGAACAACTCTACCACGGAAGGGCCTGAGAACCACCACGTAGAGAAACAAAATCAATAACTGCAGTGCAACCATAAGACCCACCAAGCTTGTCAGAGGATCAGCACAGTATGGTATAGAGGCATGCTTGTGAGTCTGAAATCTATATAGACAGATTTGTTATATCACAAGGAAGTCATTACAATAAAAATAGCTGATTGTAAAAAAAACAAAAAATAGCTGTACTGAGATAGTATGCATTTTGGAGATGAAATGAACACTGGTATCTAGCTATTGTCTAAATAAATTGAATTTTCTCTTGGCTTCTTGGCTGAGTAATTGTAATGTTTCAGCAACTTAGCTGTGGCCTTAACCATTTGCTTGGATATGTTGTGACAATCTAATCTAGGAGTCATGCTTTTGACACATAAATACTGACAATTTAGGCATTTGAGACATTAAAATGAAACAATCTGAGAATGTGAAAACAATGTTTTAAAAAATCTCCTGTATTTGCAAACAAAAACTCACAAAAACGTTCAGTTCCACCTGCAAAGGTGCTTTGAAATATGGTAGTTGTTATAATGTTAGTGAAGATTTATATTTTATATATTTCTTTTCCATAGACCTTAAATATGAAAGTCCTGCAAACTTGTTGTTTGCAGAACCACAATTGGGTAGCGTAGTTTCATGCACATTTAAGTATTTTTCTGTTCTTACATATCCCTGTGCAGTTACTCCATCTCCCTTATATTAAAAGGGGCAAGGTGTCCCATGGTTACTACAACTGGAATCCTCTGTCGCCGTCTGAGTTTCCTAGATCAGCAGAAATATTCCAACAAACACAGTGCAGCACCATTAGCTGTGGGGAGCTCTTTCATAGGACCTCAAGCTGAAGGCTTTGTTAGTCATACATCAATTAAGGCCCAAGACATCACGATACTTGGAGGCCAATTTCATTCAAACAAGGTGTTACATACACATATCTTATTGTCGTGCCATCACCTGGGCACACCTAACCATCTGCTCATTACCACATTCTCCCCTGGTGGCCACAGAAAAGCAACCATTGTGTTCAAATAAAAAGTGAAATGAGTTGAAATCACATACTGCTCATGAATCAATATTTAGTAGCAAGAAATAATAGCTATGTGTTTATGTATTGCTGTGCAGTACATACAGCAATATATATTTCAGAGAAAACATGCCAATGCTGATAATGTACAATCTTCACACATGTACAAGAAGGTAACACGGAAGTAATACCTTCCTATCTTGGCAAATATTGATCCCCCCCAGCTCTATAATAAAGGCATGTTTTTTAGAAAATTGACTGAAGGCCCTTTAATAGCTCCACGTAGAATATACATTACATTATATACATATAACATGACTGCCAGATGATAACAGATAAATTCCTTGCTCTCCAGTCTCACAGGAATTTCATGGGACCTAGGAGACCCACCCACCCCGATTAGGTGTCAGCCTCTACACCATGCTGCCTGTACACTAAAAGGGTAGGCCTAGTCTGTGGTGCTTCGAATGGCAGCAAGAAAAATAAATGTAATTTTAAATAACTGTGCATTATCAAACCTGAATTCACTTCCTTGTTTACAGATTTAAAAATTAGCAGTAACCTTATACTACCCCTCTAACCCTAGCTACAGTAGGAAATCTGGGAATTACATTAAGTTAATGTTGTCGAATTCCACTCTTCTTCACTTAGCCTACGCTGTCTAACATTAATATTGACATATTGACATCCAATCAAAGCTGATATCCAGGCAATTGTAACAGGTCATCACCCAATTTGCATCTCCTTTACTGAACATCTTGCAGCACGTTACTGCCAACCGCAGTGGGCAGACTCATGGTAACCATCCTGCAGTACAAACAGTTTAAATGTTTTTGCAAACAAAATGGTGGTGATTTTTCATTGCTGCTTGGAGTGCAGGAGTACTCATTTGCTACTCATAAGAGAATTATGCAAATACGCACCCCTAAGTTCATGGCTATATGGTAGTCACAGAGGCACCTCATAATCAGGCCTTTATATAAATTAAGAGTATATACAGTGGATCAGTAGATTCCTCAGAATGATGAGAAGGAGACAGACTTCACTCGTTGTCTGTCCCATTGAAGGTGGGAGGAGTTGGAGTCCATTGTCCTCTTGTTACATGCTAGAAATCATACTTAAAGTCAAACTCAGTCATAATTGAAGAAAATGTTGCACCAACAGTATTTCATTAAGTTGTTGGTCATTTTAACTGTTCCCTTGACTTGCCAAAAGGACCAGCCAGCGAGGACTGTGGATACAGCCCCTCTGGCCCAATGCAGTTGGAACCGAGTTAGTCTGTTTTTCTACAGGGTTATGAGTTTTCTTATGGTTTATGAGGTCCCTTTTGTGCTCTTAGTGTGTGAGGCAGCATAAAGTTTTCCCTTTAAACTTTATGCTGCCTCACACGCTGAGATAGGACGCAGAAGAGCAGCGGCACCTGTTATCCTTTATTATTAAAACACATGCATGCGAGGTGTACTGTTTATCTTTTATCATTCAAACAATTTGAGGAGCAGTAACACTGACATATTTTTTTTACCTTACGCTGAACATTTTAATAAAAAAGAAACTGAGATCTTTTCATCTTTACAACAAACAGATCCTTTTGGTTGTTTTTTTGCTTGTGACTCTCTGAATGCGGCTTCAGCTCAAGCTTCTCCAGCCTCTATTTCATTTTGCTCACAACTACACTGCTTTTGCTCCCAAAAAGAACTCAGTGGTGGTAATCTGTAAACAAAAATAAAGTACTGGAGTTTCTAGACCTTTAAACCCAAGATCCTGCATCTTAATGGCCTAACAAATTGCACACTTGTTGCACAGTGTCCTTGACCATGTTTGAATGAGGCACATTTCAAGCTCTACTGAGCATATAACCAACAAACCTCATTTCTAAAATTGTATAGATCTGGTCTTCTTCTGAAACCACCGCCACATCTTGCAGCCTCACCCTTATTACTGCATTCTGTGATTATAGTGGTCTTCATCTGTCTCCTGTTGAGCTCATGCTTTATGGGACAAATGGCCCTCTCTAAAATGTGACATATAAATATGAAAGTGTTCAAGCTGTGAAGATTACAGTATTTTAAAAAGTCATCACACTTGACAGTCTGAATGTTATTTGGCAAATGTTACCTGCTAAAAAATCACCTACAGTAATCCGTTCATTTATCCATCCATTAGCAATACCCACTTACCCTTTGAGGGGTCGCGGGAGGCTGAAGCCAATCCCAGCTGGCATTGGGCGAGAGATGGGGTACACCCAGGACAGGTCACCATAAAGGAGTGCTCCACTGATGACCAAATATGACATTTTGTATACACAACTTCATTCAGCTTTGTCAAGGCTACTCATTTTCAATATTGTACAGTGCCTGTACAATATCCGTGGATTGCACTCCATCGCCTAGTTCCTTCTTAATCTTATCTTTCAGTGGACTGGCAATTCTCCCTGGAGTCATTGGGAGCATGGGTTCACCTGCTTCCCTGCACTTGACCTTGCAGGCTCCTTGAATTTGTGTATTGGTTGGCATTCAGCTTGGCCAAGGACATCCAGTCTC
This sequence comes from Macquaria australasica, assembly GCA_005408345.1. Classification (NCBI taxonomy): domain Eukaryota; kingdom Metazoa; phylum Chordata; class Actinopteri; order Centrarchiformes; family Percichthyidae; genus Macquaria; species Macquaria australasica. The sequence continues at coordinate 120,835 of SEMN01000293.1, read as the reverse complement.
CTGTTGCTTTGAGCAGGAAGTCTAATCTTGGACAGGTGTAAAGGTCTATCTCTGATGCAGCTGTACATACTGACAGAGCTAGCAGTGTCTGATGCCCCCATGCAACTAAAATGTAACATTTATTTCATTATCATACCATCCCGAGCTCACACATACTTCATTTACTTACCTAGTAAAAATGCTGTCCAGGTCCATGCCATGTTCACAGCTTATTTTTTCTTTTATTCATAAAATGGCTGCATGCAGCATACTTTGCCAGGCATTCATGGCACCCATGAAATTGGCTTCTCTTACATCGATCACACATTTGGTGCAATCTCATGGCTTTCTTTATCTGTTTGTGCCCACAGGCGTCTCTCCCACTGTTCATGAAATACATCAACTTGGCTTTCAGTTGCTGTCTAGGCTTTATGTGTTATGACCTCTTGCTGCTTTTTAACAGTTTACCCCTGCTGTCCTTGCTACATCATCATTGTCAGTTGTGACTCCGACTGTAGCCTCTTAGGCCAAACGCCCACAACAAGATTTTTCATCTGAAGCCATGTCCCATTAGCTGAACGTAATTTACACCTTGATTCCAGAACAGCATGAACACTGGAGTAGCACATTACAAGATGCAGTTTGTTTGCCAGTCGAGTACACATGCTTGTTCAAAACTCATGTATGTTCTGGTTTTTGTTTTTCTATTCCAATTACTCCTTGAGGTAGTCATGTGATCTTCTTTGTGATAGATTGCAAGTACAGAAAATGGCTGCCTGGTGCAAGCATTCTGTTTACAACTCTTCACTCGTCTCTTTCTCTGTGCTACTGCCTTTTATTGCAACTTACTGAAAGGAGGTTTTGGTTATGACCAAATACCTGCAACATTTTTATTTATTTATTTATTTTATTTTATTATACCTTTTGGTCTGTATCACCAGCTGTATGAAATGATAATAGTTGCAAATACATGTAAACATATTGGACATTGTGTGGAAGTACTGGATATTGAATGCATTGCAATAAAAGTACATAAAATAAATACCTGCAGTACTAATGGCATATCCTTCATCCTCCACTGTGCTTGGTGTTTTGTGCTAATTAATGTTAAATGTTACTTGTTCTCATGCTAAGCTAAGATCGTGACAATGGTAAAAATTATACCCATCGACCATTTTGGTTGTTGTGATTTAGTGTTTTGTAAACTCATACAGGCTGGACACCATGTGATATTTGTCTAAACATTTAATGTTCCTGTATTGATATTTAATATTTTGTATTGTAGCACTTGCTTGTTGAGATTTTGAATCATCATGATGACAATAAAAATAAAATATTAAAAAACACACAAATTACTTTTTGGTGGTGCATGCTGATAATGCACATTTGATGCTTCTAGGGGGGTCTGTGGTAAATTCTCAGGAGGCTCCGCTCCAGAATTCTGAGCAGAGCCCGAGCACTTTCTCTTCACCTTACTGCTTAATTAATTAACACTTTTGTCCCTTGAGTAGTCCATGCTCAAACTATCAATTTTGAATGTGTGCTCTCCCATCAGCAACCTTGATTATCAAAGCGATCATGAAACCAAAAAGAACATTCTCTGATTAATAATGAATGCCGAGAGAGACAGAGACGGAGAGAGAGAAAGATCTCCCTAACTGTGACAGGCACTGCAGATATTATTTAACTTCTCCATTGAATGTCAAAATATAGGTGTGTAAGAGAAGTGTTTAAACATGTATAATCTGTTGTGATATGTAACAAGGCCATTATTTTCTTTTGCATTATTACCAACATTTCTGTGTTGGATGTTTTCACCCTGCTCGTCTCTCTCCTTTTGATTAAGGAGTCGTTTCTAAATAATCAGCCACAGCAGGCATTACGCTGCTGTTTGAGAGGGATTGTGGTTGACCACTGTGTAGCTCCATCGGACCAATTGGGGATGAAATAGTTTGCTCAAGGGCACCTCGGTAGCGGACATAGTAATCCCAAAGCCTAGTTTAATTGAAGTTCTGTTTTTGTCTGCATGAATCTGTTTTTCTTCCTAGGCTGTGGCATTATTATAATGTCCACAGATATCAAGTCACATGGAAAATGCCTGTAGCCAGACACAGAATTTTATGCTTACATGCACTCCTTGGTGCATGGGGGGGGAAAGATTCAGGGGGAGCATACAGGCTGCTGCAGTGCGACGGAGAACACATGGATAACGTGTGCTCCCTTTGAGTGAAGGTGTGAGTAATATGAGATGAGAAATATGAGACAGTAGGTTTTTTTTTTTCTTTTCTGTACTCTAACCTACAAACACATACAGTACAAACACGAACTAATGTTTTCAATACTCAATAATGGCTACAGTATGCTTACAGCAGTATGGTCTACTATAATTTTCTCTGTAGGGATAAATCTTAGAAGTTTTTTTTTTTTTTTAACCATAATATTTCCAGATGTTGACATCCTTTTCATATTTTGCATGGAAACATTGGTTCTGTATGCGCTCATGTGTCACTGTCACAATCCATTTGGATGTACAGACATTGACAGCACATCTAGTCTCCCCTGCTGACTTGAGTGCTTTATTGAGCTATGCTCAGTATGGGCTTTGGATCTAAAATGTGAAGCAAGTGTGCACAGTAAGCCAACCATGAGTAGCGTAAGCTGTCTTCCTCCAAGATCTCTGTCTCCCTTTACTCTCTCTCTCTCTCTCTCTCTTATTCTCTGTTGTTGTGATAAGCCACTGCAGTGGGAAAAGGACTTTGATCCACTGGCTTGACAGCAGCCTGCCAAATTCCCTCTCCCCACGCAAAAATGCACAGATCCTGCCTTGCAGCAGTAGGGCCCACTTATTTGTAATCTCATAGATTACTGTCCCCAGGCTTAAGTGTAATGAGCCACAAACATCCAAGAAAAACATGTTATTTTTCACTCTAACTTCAAGGTTTAACTTCCGTATAAAGAAGTCTCACAATAAGCCGGGACATACAGTAGGTCTAACTTTAGTTTACAGCACACTGTAGCATACAGACAGACTCACAGCAGGGGGGATTAATCATTGTACTGAACATCATGGTTGTTCTTTTCTTCTCAATTAGTTTTTTATTCTTTTCTTTTCTCTCTTGAGATATATTAAATAAAAAAGGTTGGGGGAGCCGGTCAGAGAATCCATTTCCTTTTGAAGACCTTGAATTATACAGGCCACTGCTATATAATCAAAATGCCTCTCTCAGATGGAGTTGCTGTACATTTAATTAGAAAGTGCTTTAATCAAAACTATTAAGCACAAAGTCTTTGACAGGACAACAAAGGACACACCAAGATGGAGTCAAGAGAGAACAATTACTTGCCAGAGACTGCTAGAGGTGGATATGAAAATCACAGTAAGACAGATAGTCTGCAGGAACACAAAGTAAAATAAAAACTATTAAGTGGAGCTTGAGGTCCCTAATGCAGAGAAGAAAAAGAAGGGAAAGGGAGGCGTGGTATGCAGAGGAGAATGAGGCTCAGTGAATAAATTTGAGTCATCATAAGTCTAGAATTAAATACTGTGAGAGCAACCTAAACAGGAGGGCCACAACCCTTCTGGTGCTTTAAACATAATACTTATACTTATGATACACTGTTAATTTCTTTTGGTGATTATTTTCCAACAGTCAGTGGCAGAAGCAATATGGCCCTGACCTCCGTTATTCTTTTTCCCAACCCCTAACTCACGAGGACACTGTTTCCTTTATATATCTATTTCACTTGAATGAAAAAATCTCATAAACCAGGAGTTAGCATTTTTCATTTTCCGTCAGTCCTCCCAACAGTCTTCAGTACGTCCCTTGGGAAAAATGCCTCAATAATAAAAAATAAAATAACACCCACAATACTTTTCCTGTGCATGCCTGGGTTTGTAAAGCAGGATGGCTTAGGAAAATGAAGAAAAAAAGTAATTCAGTAAACAATGTCTAATATTTTTCTACAGCATCTGCTTTTTTTTCCACCTGCAGTTTCCCTGTAAGCAATTCAAATGCTGACTGTTCACTAGTCCAGCTTCAGTCTGATTTCACCTCCTACTCCATTAGTACTTAAACATTTTGATCCACAAGTCTAACATGACATCAAAATGCAAATAATAATTACTTAAGCATCTCGCCCATTGCATGCATTTGCCTCTGACAAACTGTAATTTAGATTTACATGCAGTGCTGGTACTGAAAGCAGCTTTTCTTCTTTTTTCACTGTTTGAACATTAACCAGGTGTCAGCATGACTTTTGGGGGGTTGCGTGGGTGGGAGAGTTAGTGCTAGGACTGCATTGTACTATAGGAAGACGTACTATAGAAGGAGTTTTTCACTTTTTAAACAGCCCGTAAATGCTTTTTTATGAGACATTGTTAGCAGGAGCAAATAGACCATTTCTATGAGAGGCCCCATGAGCGATAATTCATATTTGGTCTCACACAACTCTTCCACACACACTGCTATACCCTATTTCATGCTACTACTCTCCTTCACAGATTACTATTCCCTATAACACACATAACAATTATATTCACTATAATACTGTCCTACACACAGCACTATTCTCTCTAACACAGAGAACTATATTCCTATACTCACATTATACTCTCGCACAATAGTTTATGTAAGAGAGGATAATAGTATAAGTAAAAAGTATGATAGTATATTTAAGTGAGGCTAACAGTGTGTGTAAAACAGAATTCTATTATATGTAAGAGAGGATAATATTATATTTGAAACAGGGTAATAGCATAAGTAAGAGAAATGAATAGTACATGTGAATGAGAATAGTCACTGGTGTGAAAGAGTTTGACTTGAAACGGAAGAGAGTTTGACTGAAAAGGAAATAGTGCTAAATTATCAAGTCCTGATTGGCTTATCTTTACACATGAAGAAGATGGATTTCACGGACACGGTCCAGCTTCGGAATCATGATTGAGATATGAGAAGATGGTGGACAGGGAGTGACTCAATGAAGCCATTGGCCTCTTGAGCAAAATTTAAAATCCTCCAACTGTTGTCACCACAATGTCATAAATGTTGGATCCAAGACGACACCCATCCACCATCCACAGGGGCCACTTCTAATGACATTGACGATGAAATGTGGTGGATCTTCAGACTTGGATCAGGTGCATCAGGGAGCAGCAGTGGCACTTCATCAGGAGCTAGCGTTAATGTTAGCCAAATGATGCAACCCCGATAGCAAACTCATTAGCGTTAGGTGTTACTTTAAAATGGTATATTGTCAGCAGTAACAGGCAGTGAAAATGTTAGAAATAAGATGTTATCATGGCGATGGGCTTAATTTTGTTAACATTAACGTTGGAGGATGAATAATGGTATGCCCTCATCGCGGTTGACTGGTAACTTAACTGACGTAACAGCAAGCTGATAGTGTTACTTGCCAACAGATAAGCCTGCAAATAAGCTTGTCCTTATTCTTTTAGTTAACGTTAACATTAACATTAAGGTGCTATGTGTAAAGTCTGGTGACATCCATCTTAATATTATTTGTGTCCAGCCTGGCTTGTCTTATTTATGTAACTTACAATCATGGACTGCTTAGGTTATTTGTGGCGTGTTGGTCTATGCCTGCGCTTTTGACCCATTTTGAGACATGTTTAAAGCAATCACAGGTGGAATAAAATATAATAAATCCATTATAATATGCTATGCTATTTATACTTCATCTAGTAATCAAACATTTACGTGGTAAAATTGCCCAGTAGTAGCCCGATAGTTATTTAATTAATTAAGTTAATTTTTAATGAGAACAGGGATTTATCTCCCGCTGTGTGGCGTTGAACTAACCACATGCCGTTAAGGGCCATCTGGTCTCCTCTGCTCACTTCTCTCTGTGGGAGAAGGAGATGGGCTGGATGTGGCACGAGAGTCTGCAGGGCTATGTGGGTATTCTGGGGTTTACGGGTAGAGCACAAAAAAACCCTCACTCTGACAGCCACACTTTTGGGAGAAACGAGGCTAACTTTGCAATAAAAAGGAGTTATCGTTTGGAAGTTCTGGCTGTATGCACATTTACATTGGCACTTACTTATATAGTTTAACTATAAGATCATTTTCAATTTGTTTGACTTCAGAGTCTGACAGATAAATTATCATAACACACTGCAGAAGTGTAAAAGAGTGTTTCCCAGTCCTGTGGGTTAAATCTGTTGATTTGATTTTATTATTATTATGATTTTCACTTTAATATCAGAATATTTTTCTGATTTTTTTTCTTGCACCTCAAGGCGTGCACTGTTTCACATTCATAACAAAATACATTTAATCAACAAAACAAATACTACAAACATATATTACATCAGACATTACGAATAAGAGGCTGCAGTGCAATCTATTGAAACGCTCCCTTTTACATTCAGTGCTTAGTCTACACAGGAACACTGCGGCCTACTGATAACCCAAACTTTGATTTAACAGTTTGACAGGCTGAGAAACAAAAGAGTTCTTTAACCTGTTCAGTCGAGCCTCTGGGACTCTAAATCTTCTGTTTAATGGCAAAAGCTAATATTCTTCAAATAAAATATGAGCTGGGTCTGATGTAATATTACCAGCCAGAGACAACATCCTTGGTAACGCTTTAGATTATCATCCTTTCAGTAGTTTGAAAACTTGACTCAAGTGTTTGTTACCTTCCTCCTGACATGTGTACTTGAGTCAGAGACTGTCTGGCTTGAGTGAGCAGGCGTTTCTATTACGGATAGAAATTTTAGTATGGATGGACAGATTTCAATCTGACTTCAGATTGAAATCAACATCACAGAACTGAAACTGCACTGATTCAGACATTAAATGACATTCGTCTGAATACTGATTCAGGTAAAACATCATGGGTTTGCCTGGCACTGTCCTCAGTTGGTTCAGATCATATCTCGAAGGCAGAGGCTATGTTGATGCAATGAGTGCAGGTGGTCATAAATATGAGCGGATCACCATGACATGTGGAGTCCCTCAGGGTTCGATTCTTGGGCCGCTTTTATTCATCCTGTTCATGCTCCCTCTAGATCAAATAATACATGACAATAACGTTGCTTATCACAGCTACGCAGACGACACTCAGATTTACTTAGCTCTTTCACCAAGTGACTCACTCTGTCAATGCTTAGAGCAAGTAAATAGCTGGATGCAATAACATTTCCTTCAATTAAATAAAGACAATATGGAAATCGTTGTATTTGGAAACAAGGAGGAAAGAAGAAGAAAAAAAGTTATTGTCCAGCTTGCTGCCAGAAATATAAAGACTAAAACCCAAGTTAGAAATGTTGGTGTTTTTATACACTCAGATCTGAGCTTCAGCAGCCACATCAAGGCAATAACTAAATCAGCATTTTATCATCTCAAACAAATAGCAAGAATTAGAGGTCTAATGTCCAGACAAGATTTAGAGAAACTCATTCATGCCTTCATTTCCATCAGAGTGGACTTTTGTAACAGTCTCATTTCTGGTTCTAATGAGCTGCTGCCAGAGTTGTAATGAGAACCAAGAGAACTGAGCACATTACTCCTGTTCTTAAATCTTTACACTGGCTTACAGTTACTTATAGATTTGAATGTACTGCTGCTAGTTTAAAAATCACTCAATAATCGTTGGCCAAAATACATTTTGATCTCCTTGAAGAATATAAACCCAGTAGATTAGAAAGCAGTAAGCTGGTAGAACCTTGAGTCAGAACCAAACAGGGTGAAGCTGCTTTTAGCTACTGTGCAGCACACAGATGGAACTAACTTTCTGCTGATCTCAAATGCGCCCCAACCCTAGACACTTTCAAGTCTAAATTAAAAACTCTGCTGTTCTGCTGTGCCTTTGATTAACTGGAAAACCAAACTGCATCAACACAGCAGGTTTCTAGTTATCACACACCACACAGTTGGAGGATTCACAAGAAGGGCCAGAGCAAACCAGCCCACTGCATCACAGCAAGCATCCAGTAACACTATGACCAGAGCAAACCAGCCGACTACATCACAGCAAGCATGGAGTGTCATTGATTTGAATAGTGTGTTACCACAGTGAACCAGACTACATCAGCCAGTAATTGAATTTTGAATCTAGTGTGACAATTTTGCCTACTGATAGAAACACCAGCCAGGACTGCTCAGATGTTCCCACCATGCTTACGTAGAGACTATAACAGAAGTTGTGTACAATGAATAAGAGATGCAGGTACCCCTTACATGCTGTGTCTCCGAATTAATGCAGTGGACTGTTGTTTCTAGCCTTGCAACTTCCAGTGTTGCATCATCTTTGCTTGTGCCACTTTTAACTTGCTGGTATGATTGGTGTAAATTCTCATTGTTTTCTTTGTTGTTTGCTTGCTTGTTTTTCTGTGTGTTAGAGCAAGAGGGACCAACAAAGCCAGGTAAAATCTTACACTTTGCTACAGGTGCAAGTGTCATCCCTCTGGTTGGCTTCTCCCCTCAGCCATCAATTGATGTCCTGCGTGATCATTTCTTCAGCCCCTAACACTCTTTGGCTCTGGTGAACACCTGCATCAGCAGCCTTAAGTTGCCAATGCTTGACACATATGAGGATTTCAGGGAGATCATGGACTTTGCAATAAGTAACACACAGGCTTTTGGTAGAGAATAACTGTGGAACATAATGTTTGTTCTTGGTACGCTGTTGAGGATGTTTCAGTTAGACAGGTTTAGGATGCACTTCTCGTTTTTTACTCCTTTGAGAGGTTGTGCAGAACAATTCATTGGAATGAGTTGGCAAAAAGAAAATAGTATGCTTTGGAATCAGCTTGACCCAGCCGGACAGTTCAAGCTGCTGCAGGTAGCATTTCACGTACCAATGTTGTATTCTGATGTTGCGTGATTGAAGGCCTGCTAACACATACCTTTTACATGCATTTGGGGGGGTTGAAAGATCTCACAACAACTGCCAGTGAAGACCTCATCAGACATTTCTGTATAAGTCAGTGTTCCAGTTTCAAATTGCTGTCTGTGCAATGTCCTCCTGTAGAATCCAAAGCAAACAGCTTTTTTGTGCCAACTCATTCCACGGGACAAACACTGGGCAATTTGCTCATGTAGTATGTTGCACTGAGGGCGACCAGGATGACCAGTTCTGATCATTGGATGAACTCTTGAATTAAACATTGTCTCACTTCCACTGATCTTGAGTTTTCATTCAGATTTATCTCCAATTTAACTAGCAGTGCTCTCAGCAGGTATAGGTTTTGTTTTCAAGGCTGTAAGCCAATCAGAGGATGAGGATTTAAACTGTCTTCCTGTTCCATCAAACTAACTTCCTTTTTAATTATACTCTCTCACACACAATATAGCTCCCTCCCACATAAGCCATCATAACGTCTCAAACACAAAACCATTGTCCCTCACTTAGGTTATCCTACTCTGTCAAACACATGACTATTTTCCTTTTCGCATACATCAGACACACTTGTCTTGTCTTACACATATCATCATACTGTCTCACACACACACACATCAGTACACTAATTCACACGCCCAACTATTGTCTCTCCTTACACTATCACTTTCTCATACACACCACTATTATATCTGGCATACGCTACTATATAGAGTGTTGTGGTGTATGTGTGAGAGTACGATGGTGTCTGTAAGTGAGAATATTAGTGTTTCTAAGAAAGTACAGCTGTGTGTGTAAGTAATTATGATTTATGGCCCAGACAATAGCGCATGTGAGAGTAAGATTGTGCATGTAAGAGGGTATAGCAGAGCGTGTGGGAGAGTATACAATAGTTGTGTCTGGGTGAGATTATTATAGTGTGTGAAAAAGTATGAACTACGGCTATAAATGGCCACTCTCTGTTACTTAAGTCTTGGTGGGAAAACATCTATTTCACTTTTTTAACATTTGCCTTCAAAGCAGAAAAACAAGGATCTTAAAAAGGAACAAAGATAGAAAGAAAGATCAATAAGAACAAACAGAGTAGTTAGTTAAATATATGACATTAAACAAAAGTCAGCTATGAAATAAAGTAATTACAGTAGTATCAATACACAATACATTTTAAAAAATGTAAAAAATTATATTCTATTTGGTGTACGCCTTCATTTGTAGCGTCTTTAGAAGATCACAGAGCATTTTTTTTTTACAAAGCTTCAGTCACTGAATTAAATAGGGTCACTTTTTCTATACTTCCATACTATAACTGTGTGCTCCAGATCTCAACTTTCCAGATCCTGCCTCAGTTGTCCTGTCTGTTGAGACACCGGTTTGAGCTTTAAATTGGCTCCTTCACCTGAAATAGAGCCACATTTGCAGAGTTATGCTGATTGAAAAGGGGCTCTAATAAATGTCCTATTGTTTCTGAAAAAAAGCTGTACTGTATTTGCTGCTCCAAAAGGCTCAAAATGATGTAAGTTTCTGTGATTATATTGTAGAAGCAACGGGAAGCATGAAAGAACATGTCAGGTGACATCTATTGAGTAAAGCCTGGTACAACTTCATATTCACTTTTCAGCACATGCTGTCATCACACATAATGAATCCTTTGTAGAAAATCACTTCAATTTTTATCTGGTGCAATCAGCATGGTTCTAGCACAAAACCGGACAGACAGAGTTATTGACGTTTAAAATTGCTGAGAGCAGTACCACTTTTGGGTCTAGCCAGAAAAGTCTGCCTCTCTAGTACTCTGTCTCTTTCTTGCCATAATTACAATATGCTTGCTATAATTTTGTGCACTTTTAAACTGTAAATCTAAGAGGGGCTGCTGTGTGGTTCATATGGTGGATCCAACCATTAAATGTGCTGTGATGGTGGACACTTATAGCATGCTCCAGAGGAGCTTGAATGACTCACTGCACATAGGTTAAAGCCACCCTGTGCAAGGGTTCATGCTAACTGCTGCACTATGTCACATTGTATGTTTTTATGTATTTTTATGTGTTTTTATGCTTGCTGCAGCACAAATTGCCCACTTGGGACAAATAATAAATTGATCTGTATTGACCTGAATTGAATTTAATTGAACCATTAATGTGCTGTGACATCAAATGCTCCATAGCAACATTGTCCAGACCCTTGACCCAGGGCTCAGTTGGTAGGACTGACATTAATAGATGGCTAGCCTCAGTGGCAGAGCTTTAGAGCAATTACCCATCAGTCAGCTCTCAATCCTGGTCTGGATGTGCCCACCCTTACCCCTTTGCAACTATGTGACTGATGACTTGTGCAGTCCTGCCAATGCAGAGCTGCAGTAGAGAAAGCTTCATCATTTTCTGCTAAGGAGTGGAAGCAAGCTTCTAACCACCATTAGAACCCTAGGTTTTCTGTGACCTTATGTCGCCTCTGGAAAATTCACCTCTGCAAGCTGAGAAGCACGTACTGGTCTTTGACCTCAGGGGTTGGAAAAGTTGGTGAGAACAAATTCAAAACTTGCTGGACGACGGTACAGGGCATAGCTCCACAAAGTACAGACACTAAAACCCATTTAAGTTTTCTGTAGGAGCAGTTAGCTTTAAAAAAAAAAGGTATTATGTAATCCCTGCCCCTTATTTACTTGTATCATAATGAAATGCTACATCACAGAATTTATCTCATCTCACATGAGCCTCTGATGAGAGTGTCTTGAAATTTTGATAGGTGGGTTTTCTCTATTACAGAATATGAGCTGGAAAATTAGTTTAGACAGCCAGCAGTCTGAAAATCTGCCAAAGTAATGAGTGAGTCATTGGTATTGATCAACAACCCTATCAATCCCGGTAGATCTATCATGGTCATTTTGTGCAACGGGGCAGCAGAGATTATATCTCATTATTCTAACCTACACTTTAAATGCAAAGTCCAGGGAAGCAATTATATTCTTATGAGGCTGCCGCTGTTTGTGCGACATATGCAGTAGATGAGTCACAGGTGCTGATCAGTCGACATGGTCAAGGTGTGAGGTATTAGGGGATGTGAGGGACAGGATGTATTAGTGGAAAGCATGATGAGTGTGACCTTTCCAGCAGAGACAAAAAGCGACAACAAGTACTTGGCACCAGCCCTCACACTGATTGACTCGTCTCCACAGTGGGTGAGATAAGTCTCTGTCAACATTCGGTACCATGTGCCAACACTGGACCATTAACGTTGTTGTTTTTTCCACACAGCATTAAAATGCAATCAGTGTGACTTATTGTGGTCAGTTGTGCATTAAGACAGGATCACCACCAACCTTTCAGACCATTTACTTGATGCTGAACTCTAATTACTAGGAAGGTCATCGTAATGCCCATTTGTTCAGATGTCTATACCTGCTGTAAAGTCAGATCAGATTTATGTCTTTATATTGACAGTTTGAACTATGTTGTTCAAGGTTATTATTTTCTGTATTTAAATTTGCACCCACCATAGTCGTTGAATTTATCAGAAATATTTTGAATATTACTTTTTAAAAAAAACGGCTAAAAAAAATCTGCATAAACAACACAATCTACACAAACATTTTTATTTTTTTCATTGTTGTTACAATTAATACAGAGTAATGCAACACAGTAATAACACACCACAAAAAAAAAAACAAAAAAAAACAAAACACCACTGTTACTTGAGAACAGACTGCCAGATGTAAATATTAATTATTTCCTAGATGGTAGATTGAGTTTTGACCTCATGGTACAATAGCCTGCCACTTGACTGGCATTTAACCTACGTCAGTCTTTAGCTTGTAGGAAATATTGTTTTTTAAAGGCTGCTAAAGAAAGAAATATTAAATAAACAACAGTATTACATCGCTTTTTTTATTTTACCATCCCTGTCTAGACAAATAGAGTGAACTGCACGACATATTGTTGAGCTAGGCTGGATTATAGAGCTGGATTTTTTGTGTAAAAAAATACCCTTACTATTAAGATAACTATTGAATATATACTTTATTATGTCTGCTTCATCAGTGAAGAACATACCAAATATTTCCATCAATACCATATCCATACCAATCGTGGCATACTATTGGTCCATAATTTCACAAATGACATTGACTTTTGCTTTCACTAACTTTGTTTCCAACAGCTTAAACATATTGCAGCTATTCATAACTGAGAGAATGATTAATAGTAAAAATGTGTCTAACTCAACGCTAAGCAACACTAAACTGAATTGACTAACTCTAAACATTTTCAAATAGTTTTTATAACTCCAATGTGAAACATCGCAGCACCATCCCTCAGCAGTAACAGTTATTTCTTAGTATCTAGTAGTTCTTGTTATAATTTTAGACCACAGTTCTTCTCTGTAAGCTTGTGTTCTGCAATTGGCTGACCAAGGTTTTATGTGGGTGTTGGTCTCTGCTAGGACTCCATACAGCCATAAGGACAGTGAAAGCTAGCTGCAGGAGTGATTTCAATTTAAGTTTAATTTCAAAACTAATAGAGGTTTAAGTACTTTTTCATGGATTCTTTGCCACCGTTATTGTCAGGAAGCAAACACATTCATGTGATGGAGTAGATCCCTAAGAAATAGGCTCTATGATTCATGATGGAATCAGCAGATTTATGGGGAAATGGAGTCCATTTAATTGACACAATTCAAAGTCTTGAAACTCCCATTCTTGCTGTATGTCATGAAAACCTCAAATGTGCCTTTACCCAGAGACTACAATCTTTGCAAAATGTTAATTGGCTTTATCAAGTCTAGGTAATGTGTTTGCTTATTTTCTGGCAATTTTGCCTCAGGTCATGTTTTACTGAATTAGGCTAGTCATTTTCATATTCCTAAGAAACACCAATAATGAACAGACAGAATGGCAAACATATTAAAATTGCACTTTATTTATAAAAATAGCCTAAGGTCCTACATGCACTGCACCCAGTGTTTGTTTAGCATTTTTCTTTCTGTGGAATTGTAAGATGAGAGAAGAGAGATTGTACTGTACCTATGCACATGGGGCATCACCACTGTGTGTATTTGAAAGACAGAGTGCTTCCATATAAAACAGAATTCATGTGGCAAGAACATAGACAAAGTTAATTATGCAAATGCATCTTTTGTCCAGTATGGCTTTACAGCATGATTCATGTTAGTCCAATCTCTTTGATTTTGAATTATTAATTGTTGTACAATGAAACCTGAGTTAATTACCACATGGATATGATGAGTATTAAACGGCTTCCAGTTCCACCAGAAAATGTTGTATTAACTGTGCTGTGATCAGTTCCTTTGGATGTCTTTACCAGGTCTCACAGTAAGATGCGCTTAAGGGTCTCTCTAGAGATTGTGAGAGGTCCCACAGATTTTTAGAATCAATAGTACTGTAGATTATTTTTGCTTGGTGATTCAGACTCATTGATTTGCCAACCAAACATGCTGGTTTAAGCCTGTGCCATCCCCAAAGGAACTACACTGAAATAGATTCCTTGAAATAGAACTTATCTTTCCAATCGTCAGAGAAAGCATTGCTGTGTTACACAGATATGGATTTTCATTATAAGCATGTATTGTATTGTGTATGGATTTATGAACTGTTGTTACATCAATTAGCCACCATCAGTCATCCTTCTCAATATCTAAAAGGCGGATTGTTGTCGTGTTATCTCTGTATATCTAGTTGGTGCTCATGCTCACTTGTGCATACAGTATGTAATGAAACCTAATTATAGACATAAGTGTGAACCCATAACAGTCCTAATCAGTAGTATGGTCTGTAATGGGCTTTAAATTGCCATTATTTTGTTCTTATGTAACAGTGAGCTTCAAATAAATAATGCTTTGTTATGGTTCTTTCTTCTACAATACATGATGTTAAAAACAGATATTATTTAGCTGGCTAATACTCAAGAGCTGAGAATTAGCATTACTAACACACTAATGGCTTACTTACTAATATACTTTTGTCATATTGCTATATGGTGACATCCGGTTCTGGCTTAAAGAGTAAGGCTGGCGATATTAATTATTTTAGTTATTGTCAACAAATCCCATGAAAGGACCAAAACGGACAATGCATCTCTCAGTACTCATACTAACAGTCTGTGCTACACAGCCCGAAGCCCATTTGTTCCCTCTGAAGTAGTAAAAGAGGATGTATACTTTCATTTCTCATAAAGGCTCAGCATTTTCCTGTAGTTTTTAGCAAGAAAAAAGGAGTAAATAGAGCTTTTTTACAGCAACAGCTTTGATGCAGCACTCTTAATGAACTAACTAAACATTCAGCTAGAGTTTGCTCAACATTCACAAGACTTTAGTTTTTGAGTTTCTAATAAAGTGTGCACCACCTGGGTGTGCATTCACCCTTAACTGTGCATGCAAAGCCTAAAACTGATTAGAATGGGATGGGACGCATAGCTTGCTAGGATTATGTAAATACATCAGCATGGTAAGTATATACATAAGCATGTTAACATGTAAGCATTGCATTCACAAAACAGCCTGGTCTGATGAAGTGCAGCTGAGGCTGACAAAATATAGCTAAAGATGACAGAGGATGGCTGAGGCTGATGGATGTTGAGCTAAACCTTACCAAGTACACTTATGAAAGTCAAGCCATCGTAGAGGTGAGATTGCGCTAAATCTGAGATATACTAAAAGGCCTTAGTTTCTACTCTTGGTCCAAAATAGCAAATGAATAAAGGTCTACAGTGAAGAAATGCTTTGAGGAGACTTTCAGTACAACTACGCCAAATCTTAGTATTTATTTACATGTATATCCATCCATCCATTACCTATAACCGCTTATCCTTAGAGGGTCACTGGGGGCTGGAGCTGATCCCAGTTGACACTGGGCGAGAGGCAGGGTAAACTATAGATAGATAGATACCCATATTTAGAATAATCATTATTTATATTAGATGTATGTTTTTGCCCACCTTCACATTATGTATTTATTTCCAAGGGATGAGAATTTCTCCATACAAACTTTCCAATAGGGTTCTCTGAAATAATTTGCTTCTGCCATTGCACTGCTTTGCCATTATGTTCCACACATAGTATTCCCAGTTGTTTTCTTTCCTTAATGGGAATCCTCACACACGCCTTGTCTTAGATGGCACTGCATGCTGCTCTCTCCTAGCTGCCTACACTGTTGATTCATTGGCTTGTGGATTGAGAGGCTTCACTTGCAATTTGGGAAAATAATGTAATCTCAGGATGGGCAGAATTGTTGAACCCTCTCTGAGATTACTCTCTCCTGTCTGCCTCAGTGATTACTGATCACAGGCAAAAGAAAGAATCGAAAGTCTTTCCTCTATTGTATGCTTCTATTTTCATTCTCACCTCATCTGTCTAGAGAGAGTTATTTTCGATAGATTTTGAGAATTGACACTCTCTCTCCTACCTCCCTTTGTTTTCATTGCTTGCTGGGTGGCAGTGTTTTAAAGTCCAGGAGCATAAGTTTTGTTCTCTCTTGTATTTACTTGCTGATTTGCAATCAACACATTTGTGAGCAAATGCAGAGAGACATAACACGCTTCAGCGTGATCAGAATTATGTTGATCATACAACGTGCAAAGAGCTTAACAGTTTTTGCCATTTATTAAATTAACACGTTGCAGGCACTACAATAGAGTTGAGTGGTATGACATAAAATGTATATCTGTAAGAAAGGTAGTCTCATAGTATTGTCCACTTTTCACAATAATCTTTACCAGTCTTTTCCTATCTCTTTTATTGAGTCACAAGGGCTGAAACAGGGGCAGTGCAGTGCGTAAGGCACTTGGGAGAAAAAGTCTCAGACAGTAATAAGTGGAAATTGTGCGTATGAAGATGTTGTCAGGTGTGTGTAAAGGACTGAGTTTGAGTTTTGGATAGGGGAGAAAAACCGACTCATCAAGATATCTGGAAGAGTCTTTCCAAAAAGTTAATGGTCCAATTAAAATGTCCCTCCCAGTGACAAATTCCTTTGAAGCCAGGCTCTGAACTCTCAAATCGCAGAGGCTCTTCTTTAACAGAAGGAGAGAGTGCACATCACCATTCACGCCCACTGTTAAATGATCTCATCTGTTGAGACTTCCTGTGATGAATGGTAAGAGTAAAGGAAGGATGAGAGGGGAGTGGAGGCTGAATGACTGTCTTGCATCAATGTAGACCAAAGAGAGAAGAGAAAGTGTGGCCATTACTATTTCTGACATGGCGAGATGGATGTCACCCTTATTTGCCATCAGATTAGGGAAGCCAGGCGAGGTGTAGCTCTCAGCCAGTACATCACATGGGCGTAATTAAATGAGTGTGAGCACTGACTGCTCCTTTGAGCCCAGTGTTGAAGCCTGAACAAAAGGACCTGTAACACATAGGTAAAACAATGTGCACTGATAGATGTCCTCATATGAGAAAGGCATCAATTCTAGTAACATAAGCTAAACTAGCAAGAGCTCAGTGAGCTATATTACTGCCAAGGCTGCACAATCCTCCAAAAAAGTGTTATTTTGATCATAGAAAATATAATGAAAGACATGTGCCTACTTAGAAAAGTGTTGTACTTTATGAGGAAATAGCAAAAAAATCATTTGAAAAAGCAAAACACCCTTGTCTCGCACTGTTAATACACCTCACAAAATGTCTGGTTCTGCACCTTGATCTGCATTCACACCACTACAAATCATTCGTTCCGTAGCCCATGGTCGAACTTTTTAACAAAATCTTCTCGCATGTTTGTGAGATCCTAACCACACTTTCCCGTTTCATCCACCCTGTCGTCCGTGATGCCCTACTAGCTCTGTTTATCCAGGATTTCCTTGCTGCTCTGGTGTATGATCGCCAGACTCTTCTATGGTGGATGACATTGGTCCAAATCCATGAGATGGTGTTCTTTAATCCCTGTTTCCCCTGTTTGTGCCAGCCCCCAGTAATCCCTACAGTGGCCTGCACCACCAAGGTCCTGCAGAGGTTGGACGAAGAGGAGGAGAAGGGCAGGAGTCCAGGTATAACTGAGATGGCTCTAGGATTGAGTCTTTGGAAAATGGCACTGGTTATTTCTGGTGAGCCTCAGCCTGGCTTTTCTTATTGCTCCTTGAAGATTTTTTTTTTGTCCTGGCAGTTCATGGTTAACAGTGCCTCCAACCTATCCTCCCTGATATTGCCTATGGGCCGATAGTCTTCCTTTGGTGAGTAGTTAGCTTGTGCGCTGGGGTGAGTCCTATGTACTTGTGCTCGATCTGTGCTGGCTCTGTAGAGTCTGTGCTCAGCGGCCTGTTTCTGTGTAAGAACGTTTTTATTTCATTTTTTTTGCTTCCGACTGAGGTGGAGGATGGTCCTAGCTGTGTTGTGCCCGGCAGTTGTCTCTTCAATCAGATTGCCTAACCTCGGGCCATGGTGACATGTTGTCACATTATAGCTAAATGTACATCGTTCTTCCCAAATGTATTGTCTCCCCAAGTAAATAATCCATTAGCCAGAAAGGTTCTTCATTTACATTGAAGAAGAAGGATAACTCAGTGTGTCCAGCTGGTGCACCAGAGTTTTTTTATTAAATGTGTACGAGAGACTTGAGACAGTCATGCCAAGTCTTTACAGCCCAGAGTGACAGGGTCTGTTTTAGCTGAGTTTGTCACACCAGGTGGCTGATTAAGCATGAAGCAGGCCAGTGTGAGGGCATATAGACCCACGCCACCTCAGGTTTCTTTTATTCTCCCACATATTGGGCAGCAGAAAATGCTCTCGTTTGTGCACAATGAGTGGTGCCTTGCACCTTTTCCAGGATCTGTAGGCTTTGTATTATACCTACCAACAGTCTGGTGATACTGCTGGTATATACCATAGCTTTGCACAGCCAGCATATAAATTGTGTTGCTTTCTTTGAGCTATGTCAAGGTATAATAGGTATTTCAAAAAGGAGAGATGAGTTGTTATACACTATAACAATATTTATTGAGGTTAGCAACAGAGAAAAACTTTGGCGATTAGACTCCATCAATGTGAAGCATCTTCATTAAGCATAGGCCCATTTGAAAATAGGAGATAGGTGGCGGTGATGTAGTAAAGCCAGCAGGTCGTGGATGGAAACTTTTAGCTGAATCTCGCTGGACATTGTGGACATTGGGTGCGATGGGGAGGTGGTGCACAACAGTAAGTCTGAAAGACAGAATGAAAGAACTGCATTGATATTTAAACAATGGCATCTAAGGACTGATTGGCTTGAGGAACATGTGCAGAAAGATCCTAGGTCAGAAATGGTGATGTTGGAATTGTGAATGTAATCCGACAGGGTAGGAAAGCGGAAGTGACTGAGAACAGGAGGAATCAGCTGAAATTCACCCATAGAGGGTTAAAGGTAGAACATGAGAGAAAAGATCTTCCAACAGACCTTTCTCACAGATGATAGTTTGATTTTTAAAACACAAGAAATAACCTTACTAATCGCTGCACTACATTTGGGTGTTCCAAGGCCAAGGTCTTGTGGTGCTTGCTCACACACCTAAATGAAATTGACCAATCATCATCATTAGGTAAACTCTTGCTTTCCTGTTATGCTGTGAGATCAGACTTAAACAAACTGACTGCTGATTAGCCTCTTTATTGAAAGATCACCATCAACACTTCTTGCACCTGAGTGGACTAATGCTGGCTTGTCCTTCTTAACGTTTTCATTTTCAGGTCTTTAAAATGTAAAAACGTGGCAGATGCTCTCAAACTGTTGTTTGATTTCTAAACCAGCCACTGAAATCTGTTACCTCATAAATTGTAGGCAAAAAGTAAGCCACACAGTTGCTAAGTCGTGCTTAACTTTACATCCACAACACATTGTTTATGTATATGTTTGCAAGATTCCAAAGTCAAGGGAGTCGAAAGAGTTATGTTGCATTCACATCATATGGGATAGATGGTAAAGATGGGAAAGATTTCCATGTGAACTACTTGTGAGCGTTCACGTCATCAAGATGGTTTTATGAATACAGAGTTGGTTGTGTGAGGATTAAAATACTGTGGACTGATAATATAACATCATGTCCATTAAAATTTTGTATAATCACATTGAACGACGGTATTTGGCTGATGTGAGGCTGCCATATATTTGTTTGTTGTTTTCTTTCAGGCACTTCCGTATTATTAAGTGCCATGTCAGATATATCAGAGCTTTCAGAAAAATCTGAGTGAACGTGAACACCATTTACAAGTCAGAAACTTGTAATTACAATAACTCCGACATGACATGAAAGCGGCATTAGCAATCATTTCACATTTAAAACTGAGCACTGCTTATAGCTGTCATCTAAAAAATCTCCCCATACTTAAGTGATTGGTCAAGCCTCCAGCTGCAAGGCTCAGTGAATTCTCACTGGATATTTTACAAATTGACGCTGTAGCTCATGTCAGAAACTGAGTTCATGAGATTTAGCTTTGCAAGGCTACTGGTATTAGTCATCCCCTGATTTGCAGCAACAGGTAGTCTTTCAGGACCTCTGAAATTCATAGTACCCTTCATAAATATACATTTCTATTTCATACTTTCTAAACTGAATGTATGTGCAAATAAATGTGAAAAATGTGTCTTACATTTTCAGTGTAGTCATTATTATTTTTTGACTTAACTATAATCTTAATAGTTCAAATCAAATGTAAGTTATTAAAATTAATATATTAAGCATGTGGTTAATGTGAAAGGTATGCAAAATCCACCCAACCTGAGATCCCAGATGTATAATCAAACTGTCTTCTGTCTGCCTTTGTCCAAGCTGTGTATTTGGAAAGTAATTTCCTCTGCTCAGTCATGGCTCTTTGTTTTTTGTTTTTTTCTACAGCTGTCGAACTACCCAGGCTTTTTTTACCAGACGACTGAAGAGCATGACCTTAAACCCTGAGGCACAACAACAAACGTGAGTTCATTTGTTACCAATAATATCCAAGTATTTTGTTTTGCATTAATTATGCGGCTTAGCGCTTAACCAAGGACTTTTTTACTGTACCAATCATTATACCAATTAGAAGCCGAGCACGACAAATATCCATATGACGCAGAATTAAGCACAATGCCCATTTACAGTATTTAAACTCTGCTTTGCATGAATCAGGAACTGCTAATACAGCAGATTTTCTCTCTGAATGCAACTTTCAACATATTTTCTGTCCCATAAGGCAGATACAGTATTTCACTGACACATGATATACACTTGGAATCAGGCATAAATAAATTAAAATGAGATATCCTGGAGCTAAAAATGTGAGGTTGACTTTCCAGAACTGTACAAGTGACCACCATATATACCAAAATGCTGCTGCAGTTCAGTTAAATATCCCATTTAAATGCATGGGCTGCAGTAGATGGAAACGGTATAGAGTTCAGTTGAGGTATGCAGAAATGAGAGGATCTTGGGTGAGCTGAGAATCTGAATACTGGTTTGACGTTGGATAACTTCATTTTCTGTGACAATTGCTCCGCCTTTTGCCACCTGTTAGGGAATTTCAAATGAAACAACTGCTCCGTCCTCTAAGATCACTGTTCTAAAGGGAGAAAAGATCTAGAAAACATTTGTTACTTATGAAGGCTTCACAAATTAATAACACCTGAAAGGAAGAAAGATGACAGGCAACCTCAAGTGTAATTAGATTTGAATATTAGATTAATGTCCGCACTGCTGGCAAAATTGCCAACAACGTGCTAATTACACTCCCACTTACTCAGCCTATGCACAATTCATTAACCTGGCTGTGTCTCTGCAGTCCTGTTGGTTTTTTATCACATGGTTTGATGTTAAATAGCAACAGAGCTACATTAGAGAGCGGGTCAATAGCATTACGAACGACTAATTAAACTAATAAAGTCTAGCTATACTTTTTGCACTAAGCAGTTTTCTGCATGACTTTAGTTAACATGCATTTGACCTACTTGTCTAAATTTCCTTAACCGATTGCTTTGCCTCGAGGCTGTGAATGACTCTCCTCAATCAGCTGAAAATATGTTACAGTATATAAAACAGTCATCACAGGATTTTGAGAACTAAACATAAAACCTCTTTAACTCAACTGTAGTTGAATCAGATTGTGTTTTCATACTATAAGCAACACCTGCTACACTTTAGCTTCTGTTTGTGCTAAACTAGTGAACTTCTTTTCCTGCAGCTTAAAACAGGTCACTAGAATTACACAATAGCACTCTGTACCAGTGCCCTGACAGAATAACTGCTTTGTTGAGGCATTTTGATATTCATGAATATGCTCACTCACTGTGGCATTACAATTATAATTACATATGTCTAAGCCTCATTATCTTTTGCTTAAAGTCTCTGTCCATGAGTTCTTCTGAATGTAGGCTTGAACTAAGCCACAAAATGCATTACCAAAGGTGAATTATGAAGCAGGTGTTTTGTGATGATGCATATTATATTCATATTTGCATTTGAACTTCTTCGAAAAGCGCAAAGCAAATGCATCATGGCGGACGTAGTGGGAGCTAGGAGGCCATTGTAATGTGATTGTCTGTTACAATGAATCTATTTAGGCTTTTTCTTATATTAAACTGTGTGATGTTAGAAAACAAAGTGCCTCTAAAAGGGTAATACTATTTCTTATTTGATAATACGGCAGTATTTGGCACTAGAAGTGGTATGCAGGTGTAAAAGACAATCACCTAAGGAGTTTCTTTCTTTCTTTCTTTCTTTCTTTCTTTCTCAGTGACCAATAACAAGCATCTATCAAAACAAGGTGATAACTTTCTGTAAGGAGCCGTGCCATTCTGTTTCACTTCATTTTGAGATACAGAATGACAATAGATGTGTAGAGGAGGCAGACGTCAGCTACAGCATAGCCAATGCTGCATAGCTTGTTATGTGCGTAGGCTCCTTAGCTACGCCACAACAACAACTATAAATTGAGCTTGACGTTTTTAGTGATCTCTTGACCTTTGGCCAAAATTTCTGCTTGTATTCAAGAAATATCCTCAAAAAGTTGAAAAGGTCTCTGCACCTCTGAACATGTGACAGCTGTGTCAAAGGATAGGACATTTTAAATAAAAATTTGAAAACTATTTGATAAAATTGAAAACTATTTATTCATTTACAACATTTCGGTCTGTGTGACCTTCATCAGGAATATTGCGAAAGGTCTGTGCGACCAGCTGACGTGTGGAGTTTTCTAATTTTCATTCAAGTTATATAAGAAATATCAAAATCTACTGGGTATATTGCCATGAAATTACATAACTGCTGTCATGCTCCCTAGGGGATTAACCCTTTCCACATGGATTATGGTTATTTAGTTGCCTTTCACACCAAAATTTCTATTTGCACACAAGATTTGTGATTGTTCATTAGGTTTGTGCACAGCACTTTCATGAACGGAGAGGAAGAATCTCTCCAAATTTGGTGATATTATAAAGTATGATATGGGATGTAATTGGATGTAATGAAAATTAAAGCCTCTATTAGCTTAAAACTTTTCGACTTCTTAAAACTAAATGTGGTTGATGTTTTTAGGGGAAAAGCTTTGGGCTACCGTGTCCTCTCTGGAATTCAATTCCATGGCTGCGCTGCAAGTGCTGTTAGAGGTCTGAAATACTTTTTTCTTATGTTTCCATTGCAATTTAAGCTTAAAAATGTCCATCTCAAGAAACAAACAGTAAACTTCACGTTTTATTACAACAAGTGGTGAGTTCTACCTGTGGAGTAAGATGAAAGACTATTGAAACTAGAACAGCCATCAGATATATTGCCACCTCTAGAAAGGAGGTCAAATTATTTCACTTCACTGATTGAGAGAGATGAAACACTAGCTGTAGTTCACTTTTACAAAACTCTCACAGTCAGCGCAACAGAAGTCAATGTGGACTAAACTGTGGATCATTTTCATTGCTTTGACACAAAATGCATTCTGTGACCACGTTTCAAAATTCTCACTCAAACTCAGCCGCCACCAAAACTCTGTATTTACAGTCCATTCTGCACATGTTGACATACTATTGTAAAAGCTATCAAATTTACGTTCAAAACCAAACATAACACAAAATTAAATCTGTCACATTCCACTACATCTACATCTGAAAAATAACCACAGCTGATTCCCATTTCAGCTAAGCACCCAGGTGATGCTTTTCAATTTCATGCCATGTATATACTGTAAAAGGGCAAATCTGTGGAATGAGTTCTTCTTCCTTCTTACTGTAACATGAACCCAGGCGGACAGAGAGACTCCATACAGGGTCCTCAACAACATCTTTTCCTCATGGAGGTGGAAAGTTCATGGCCACCAGCCACATGATCAGACCTCTCTTGGGCGCAATGAATGCTGGATGTCTGGACACATCTGAAGCAGATTGCCAGGGACGGATCAGGCATGCAAAAAGATTATTTCCCAGGTGTATTGCAAGAGAGGACATAAGGTGTTATGTGGATAAGAAATGACTGGAATTACCTTAGTTTAGGGGGAAGAAGCATATTGCAGCATTTCTGATTAACTTATGTTACAAATACTATAACGAAGGTTTATGCAAAAAATAAAATACAGTAAAGAAAGCTAAGACATTGGTGATACATATTGTAGTGCTGCCAGTTTTGTTAGTGTTTTTTTTAGGTCATTGTGTAATGAATAACAAAGTGTTAGTGTTGTGAGACAAATGTTGTCAGTGTTCATCAGAGTTGTGTGATGTGGATATGAAATTAACTGTTGTGCTGAGGTGCATGCTAAGTGTGTGTTACTAATTGTAAAAAAAAACTAAGGTTTTGAAGATGGACAATTTTCATAAGTTAAATACAACGTGGAATGTATTCAGAGAATCAGCAGATGTTTGGTGATGAAACTGGCAGCCATCCATTTTCTCTGGAAAAGATAATACAACCATTGACCAACAGGAAAGAAATCTCATTCCTATTTCTAACACTCAATTTTCATTGGTCTGTGAATAGGTTGAATAGTCGGCGGTTCTCCCTGGTAAATAAATTAAGAGAGTGCTTCTGAGTATGTGTTTCAGGATGAATTCACAGATACCCAAATGTGCAATATTCTGGCCTTCAGTCTTATTATGGCAAAACAGCTTCTTGCTTCTTGCTTAGCTTCTTGCTGTGGAAATGCATACTGCAACATTGCCTAATGCATGAGTAAATACAGAAATTACGTGCACACCTGGCATTATGAGGAATAAGAAAGGAAATATTATGGAGGTCAACCTACTGTATTCACGTGTGTTGCTTTCTAATTGAAGGCTTTGTTTATTTACTTAGTGAAAACAGCAGCTTTGATAAACAGTGTAGATAAATATGGTTAGGTTTTGGCCTTGCCCTACTTTGTGTGCCTTAAAATGTTTCCACAGTAACCAGGGAATCATGCAACCAAGGTCAGAATTGTTGTGGTGAGTTTGTTTTACTATCTATTGGATCAGGACAGGTGCTGAGGGGTCTGGTGAGTATTGTACCCTGGGGTAAAATATGCGGTTGATCCAGGATGCCTGAAGGGTTTTTGTCTCTCTGCTACCTACACTGACTTCAAAGCAGATGCTCATCATTTGTTTTAGTCAAGTGCCTCTGTTGGAGAAGGTCAAGGAGGGTGAGTCGACCATGCCTCGCACAATGTCTGTATCCACATTATTAAATCCTGCACTGTAGAGACTAATCACTACCACAGCACACAGTGTGTCATGTCTGTGCTGCCTCATTTTGCCAATCCCCAGACATACAAACAGCTCTTAGGTCTGTCAGACTCCAGTACTGCGACAGTGAATGTTGGGGACTTTATCCTAGCTTGGGATTTAGTGAGTTTCTTGATATCCCCCAGGGAGAGGGGGGCTTATCAAATGTCTTTAATGAGATCCTTAATTGAGGAACACTTGTATCACTTACCAAAAGGACATGGAAAAAATGGCTGTCCTCCAATGTCATTTGATACAAGGATAGGTGAGAGGAGTCACACCAGCTGAAAACAAGCTGCAGTGAGACACAAATAAATCCAGCTCTCTCTGTAATTGGTGGGAGGTACATGTAAAGCATTAGAAATTGAATAATATGACATGCTGTAATTAAGGTTTAATTAATTAGGGCAATAAGTGGTCAAAGATTATTAACCTCTATCAATGACAAGGAACATTGGCAGGTCTCTGGCACCTCTTACCATAATTGACACAAACAAAAGCTATATTTTCACAATTGAGATGAAGTAAGCGAGCTAATGAGAGCAGAAATCAAATAGAAATGTCCATCATTGCAAGTCGGGCTCCAACTGACATTTTGTTCAAAAGAAAAAAAAGAAACAGGCTGGTAAGCAAGTTTTGAACAAAGCACAGGTTGGAAAAGTGAGTTTTTTAAAATCCAGAGACCTCAGCAACCAGCAGAGCGATCAGTAGTATTGATCAGCACCCCAATCAGACCACCAGAGATGTTTTAAGATCATTTTGTGCTGTGGAGCGGTAAATAAACCTTACTTATTGCACCTGTAACAGCTTCTTATCAGCACCTGCACCAGGTGTTACCATCTCCAGATATCTGTATAGGATGGACTATAAGATTTAGGCTTTCGATATATTTATTTGTGCTTTACAGGTGTTAGGAGGACTGGGACAGGATGACCTTTTTCCACATTTTCCAGAATAAAGCACACTGAGCTTCAAAGAACTTGCCTAGAATGAACCTCTTCAAATCGAGTCAGAAATGGAATGCAGTATCCGAATACTGGAATACATGGCAGGAGGCAGCAACCTTATCTCCTGTGAATTATGTTTATAAGCAACTATTTTGCATTGGCAAAATAGGACTGGAAAATGCTTATTTAAATGTTTGTGTAGCTTGTGTTTTCTGTACACCTGTATTCTCTTCTTCTTGTATTTCAGTTTCCCCCTGGATGCGGATGATCATGCTGCAAAAACATACAACAGAGGCCGACTGGAACTTCGTCGGTAGCATTGCAAAATGAAAATCAGTTTACAGAAGAAATAATACAGTTGGTGCTGGGTGCGGAGCGTTGTTTACCTGCATGAAAGAATATTATTTACAGAGCCATCACCAGCAAGAGCCTGCTCTGATATGACTGATGTAGGCATGTGAGAAAGGGAGAGACTGCTTGTGCAAGCAAAACATCGACAGGAAAAAAAAGTAAAGGCGATCTGCGAAGAGCACCCTCACTTTTGATGTAGGTATTTTGCAGTTGGCTACCATCAAACACATGCATCAATCACACATGGCACAGATGTGGACTGTGATGAATAGACCCCTGATGAGATGTGGCGATGAAAATAAGCTTGACAAAGAACTTGAATGATTGTGACAGCTGAACGGGGAAAAAAAGAAATAAAAGTTTTTGTTTCCAGCTGCAGTCTGAATGTCCTACTTCCTCAGAGAAATTTTATCTCACATTCTTTACCGTTAATATATTCTGTTTTTAGCAAAGTGAAGGCAGAGCTCATATGTGGCTGAGCTGCAAGCACATCAGCATCGCCTTCTTTGTCTTAATATTTATCATCATTTGCATAATATCATTTGGATTTCAGATTATTTCACACAGCAAAACCAATTTCAATGGCTCAGTCATGTTGCTCGCTTATGTAGTCATAACAGTCACCCAACTGTGTAATTGGACATTTTAAACTGTTAAGCAAGTTAGTAACGAGCAACACAGTAGAGTAGACCAGCGCATTAAAGTTGAATGACAGTTGAATACCGAAGGAATATGGCCGTCACTGTCCACCACTTAGCTGCTCCGTCCATTTAAAATCCTTGGTAAATGCAGATTATGTCAACATGTCCATTAAACACTGTTCAGAATGATGAATAAAATTACTGTCGTGAGCCTTAAACCTTCAGAGATGAACTACAATGACTGTCAAATGACCTAAATGTGAATTTGTTATGAAATCATTCCACGAGATTTCTTCTTTTTTTTTTATCTCTGTGTCCTTTTGGGATATCTGCTAAGGAGATTAGTGGCTGAGAATCAGTTAGAGTTAACTATGACAAGAGAATGACAGTTCATTTAGATGGTGAAAATTGCTGGTGGGATTTCCGCAGGAGTGCCACCAAGCTGGGTTAATACTGTTTGTGATAGCAGCTGACAGGACGCCTTTTGGGAAAGAGCATTTGGGATTCTGACCTTTCCTTTTGACAGAGGTCACAGTTTTTTTTTGTTTTGTTTTTTGCGTCAACACATACATCTCCGGCTTTGCCGTTGTCACAGTGGGAAGCTTTTCAAAACCCCAAAGGGAGGAACAACCAGTTATGATTCAAAATCACAAATAATCAAAGACAACCAATATGTGGGCTTTCAATACACAGCGTGGCATAACTGGTGGAAACTACATTACAGTGATGTGAATGCATTTATATTAACTTTAAGAATGAACAGATTAAGCCTATTCATAGAAAGGTGATGGCAGGTGTACTGTATAAAAGGATGAAAAATTAACAGCTTTCCTTTTCACACTGACAATAAAAGTGCATATTAATGGGAAACTCCGGTATTTTTAAACATGGACCCTATTCTTTACAAATATTGGGGCCTAAATGACTAATACTTACCAAAAGTTTTGGAATTGGTCCAGTAGATGCCCTCCAACGGCATCCGCAA
Source organism: Macquaria australasica (assembly GCA_005408345.1). NCBI lineage: Eukaryota > Metazoa > Chordata > Actinopteri > Centrarchiformes > Percichthyidae > Macquaria > Macquaria australasica. Next base: position 92,443 of record SEMN01000293.1, on the reverse strand, counting down.
ATGCCTGCAATGGCTGCAACGTACTCCTTGCGGGCAATTGCGCCCTTGAAAAGTACGTCCACTAAAAGTGCTTGTTTTTGCTGCTGACAGGCTCAGACTGTTATTCGAAGTGTCAGACAACATTATGGTTTGGATCCCTACAGAGACAGACTGTTTTGTTAAAGAGTAAGATCCTTTTTTTCCACCATGCAGATTTCAGAGTGAGACTTCTGTTTCTGGTTAAACAAAAAGGATCTCACTCTTTAACAAACAAGTCTGTCTCTGTAGGGATCCTTTCCATAATATTGTCAGACACTTCAAATAATAATCTGAGCCTTTTAGTGGACATGCTTTTCACAGGCGCAATTGCCCCAAAGGATTACGTTGCAGCCATTGCAGGCATTTGCGGATGCTGGTGGAGGGCATCTACTGGACCAGTTCCAAAACATTTGGTAAGTATTAGTCATTTAGACCCCAAAACTTGTAAAAATGGGGCCCAGGTTTAAAAATACTGGATTTTCCCTTTAAGACTGCGTCATATTTAATGAAGTTAACGAGAACATTTGTTGAAGAGGACATAAAGTCCTGCTCTAAAGATCAATCTTCCAGCACTCTGGAAGAGTGATCTGATGGTTAATAACCATCTCAACTACAGACAAAACACTATTACTGTAAGTACATTACAGCACTTCCTGAGCATGGATCATATGGCCGGTCCTATATCTTGTGGTTTACAGTAGTCAATACTTTTGGCAGCACAGCTTTTCTGGACTCGCCTGTAACATTCGAAAAGCCTTTGAGGTGCAAGGATATTACTGTGTGAGAGCAAAGGATAACAATACCACCCCCACGTCCTGCTTCAGTGAGCTGAAAGACTGACATGCCTGAAAGAAACAACTGCTGGGTGGAAGGTCGGGACATTTAAATAAACAAGAAATGTGAAAACTCTCAATCAAATGCCAAAATATAATCGAAACTGCACTACTTTCCTGTGCTGTTGCTGCATACACTCCATCTATTGTTACTACTCTTCTTGGTCTCTTTCAGTCCTTTGACGTTCTTTACTACCTTACTGAGGATAATCAGTGGGAACTGGTGAAGACAAAAGCCTAATCAGTCATCCGTGTTCTACTCTCTATCACTGAGCAGAATATATTATATAAATTATATATATTTGAATTATTCCCATTTCAGTGGTTCAATATTTAATTTTGGGGCTACTTGGCAGGAGGTTGGTTTATCCCTTGACAGTGCTTTATGATGGAGGACATGCACATACTTTGAAATCATTGTTTCACAGTCACACAACGTACAAGATAAAATTTCAAAAAGGAAAAATTATTATATGACCCATGAACTTTGACTTTTTGTGGTCCAAAGAAAGTCAAAAGAAAGATTATTGCATTGCAGTCTGTTTCGCTCCATTTTCTAAGACGCATTATGCCACAGAATAATTGCTACTAGATGGTAGCCCCAGCTTATGTTTCTCTTCGTTTCAAAAGCATGTCCGTAATTAGACTTTATTTAAAATTAGCTCCAGTCTGTCCGTTTAAATGGGGTAACAGAGCAGAGTATGATTCAAGCTTTCTCTGTGCCCCGGCAAAGCAGCTGGTCTGGCAGATATTAGCTCCTTTTAGTGCGCTGACCACTTCACCACCACTGATAATATAACTCTGAAAATTGGATATGGTCACTGAGGGACGAGCGGACTGAGGAAATCAGAATTACTCCTCATTTGTATGTAATTTACATTTTTTCAATTGGTCTTTAAAAGGCCAGCATTTGGACTCAATAAGAAGATTAAAAGCAAATATAGTTTTGTTAAACCAGGGGCTTGGGTGAGAGCTATTCACTTTCACGTCAGCTTTAAGTCGGAGATTTGCTGTCAGGCCTGGTTGCTACTGTAGCTTATTGCGGGGATTTAAGTGTCTTTTTGGCCCAGGATCTTTTAACCGACCACACTCAGTGTTATTTCAAATCAACGCTAAAGTGTGAGTTGTGGGATGAAGAAAGTAGGTTTGCACAAAAGTTATGACCACTATTCTGTAGCTACAATAAATGTTATTCAGACCAACCAGTGTTTTCACTGGCAGAGTAGCTTTAAATTTGCTAAATAATTCAGTCTGAAAAAGAATAGCCAAGTTAAATTTTCACTCTTAAAAACTACCTTTCTTTTTTTGTCTTATTGCACTAGCTTTTAAGTGGAATACAATCAGTAGAGGCATTCTCTAGATCAATGTCTTTTTTTTTTTTTTATCTCAATGGATAATAATAATACCTTGTGACCTGCCTGAAGTGTATTCAGGCTCAGACTGTCTTGCCTGCTGTGTCCATGCATCCAGCCAGTTGCAGTGCTGTCTTTATCAATCTTAAAGTGTTATCAATGTTAGGGCTTTGGACTTATGTGGGGAAGAGACTGCGACCGGGTTAAAAAGTTGAGAAAGATGTCACAACAGGATGCTGGATAGATCCCAACATAAGCCACAACAGCTTAGGACGGCTGTGCTACACTGTCTCCTGGCAGGGAAGTGTGTGCCAGTGAGACATACGCCCTGGGAGGCAGTCAAGGATTGGACAAGCCTGTCATTTGGTTGACAACTGACCCGCGTCCCTCAAGTCCTCTGCAGTCACTACAATGACAATTTCACGGCATGAGCCTCCTCTCCTACCTGGCTCGCAGAATTCCAATGAGTTGACAAATACCAAGACTGACCTCTGGAAAATGCTGTGGCATGTGAGCATGTCATGCACAGCGTTTCTATGATCAGTCTCTCATGCAAACAAAATAACCCTGCATGTATGAACTTGTATTACACTGGCATCATGGGAGTTTTGCACCATGGTGTGTCTGAAATTTTACACTTATTGTCTTTGTTATTGTTGCCAAGGAAAATGATGTTATAGCCTGTGTGTTTCTGAGGGTTAGATCCTTTTGGTTTTTCTTTGAAAGGTTTGTACAGTATGTCAGTGCTCACTGAGGGTATGAAAAGACCAAAATGAGACTTTTTCAAACCTTAATCTTTTGTCAGCACATTCCTCTACAAACAACAAATGGCTCTTTTATGTTTTTGAACAGCTTGGGTGAAGGAGACTACAATACAAAACCTCTGAAAGGAGTGAGTAGATTTTATTATTTATTTTTAATTTACTTAATTTAACCAGAAAGGTTAAAACGAACTCTGTCCTTTCTTGAGATGAATCCAGTTTTTCCTTTTATAGTCTCTTTTATAGCTCTGATAGTCTGTGGAAATCACCTCCACAGTTTCAGCTATGATATGCTTTCTTGCATTAGGCCTCACAAGACGCAGGAAAGAAAGCTGAATAATCAGTTTTGCTAATTGTACAATCGTGCCACAACACTCTTACACTTTGCGTGTTAATCATCTCTAAACTGAGGGAAGGTATATCTTCCTGGATGAACAGTTGTGCTTTAACTTTCGGAGGGAAAAAAATAGCGTCGTATTGATATTACGCAGTCTATGTTTCCTCTGTCAGCCTCAACACGGCTTAATTGGCCATACTTCAGAGGGACAATGATCCTAAGCCAAAGTTGCCTTAGAAGATTATAAGTTGTGTGCTTGCAATCCAGCAGACGTAATTGGGTGCTTAAAAAGTTAATAACTTTTGAATAAAAGTGCTCGTCAGCTTTTTAGCACATCACATGTAATCTGTGACCAGGGCTCCAGAAGCTTGCATGCTAATGACAACTATAAGGATTTAATTAAACGATTTTCCTCCCCTTCCAGTATATTTGACTTCACGTTTCAAACACATTCCAACTTAATTTCTCAGACGGTATGATTTGAATAATGCCTTCGCATAAACCACTTTGAATTTAATTAAGATGCCTGTTTGTCTTCCCACATCTACAGATGCCCCGGTCTGAGTTGAAAATGTGTTTTGCCAGTCAGAAAGAGCAAACAAAAAGAGCCTGGGTTTTGTGGATTACAAAGTTTGTTGCTAAGAAGGTGCATAGGCACACTACATAAAAAATAAATCCTTAACCTTTGGCATTACATTTTCTTCCTCAGCAATAAATACATAATTGCATATTTTAGTACTTGGGACAAGGAAAATCCAATGTTACTGAGTGTATCATGCTGCCAGGAGAGTAGCGCACATTCTGATGACAGACCGCCCTTAGGTTAAGTTTCAGTGGAAAATAATTGAGTAATGAAAACCCAAATCAGATTTCTCAAAAATGAAAAATGGATTTTTCTACTGTGCGTACAGTGTTGGGGGAGCTGTAAGCATATCAAGTCAATTCAAGGCCATCCAAATGTGTTTATAAGGTGCTTTTGACAAACAGGGTCATTGTAAAATTCTTTACAGACCAACAAAGCAACAAAGCACATGAATATTAACACAAAAAGGAGGCTAAAATAAAATGTGTGTATATGTGTAAGGCTGGGACAATCCACAGAGGAGCACAAGATAAACTGCAGAGCAGGAAGCTTCAGGAAACCAGTGACTCACACAGTGGGGATAAAGGTAAAACAGTAAGCTGTACTAAATCAAGGGTGTATATGATCCCACTTCCTGCTCTGTGTCAATTGGAGGCATTCTCCCCAGAAGGCCTGTTAACACACACTTGATAGGCCTCCTTGTTACCTCCATGACAAAGCCATGAACCGACAAACACAAAAAATAAAAACAGAACAAAGCTACTCCTGAACAAAACAGGTCAGTGCTTTGTTCTGTGTACATCAGCCTGATAAACAGTAATAATCACTGTAATGATGTCGGTTCAAGGGCACTGGGGAGCTCCAGGAGGTGGATAAGGGGCATGCGTAGGGGGGTGCATGGAGGAGACGGGTGTTGTTAATCTGAGAGGCTTGTGCGGAGTTTAGACGGATAGGGAGGGGTGCCATGGCTGCTCACGCTGAGATAAGGCTGCCTCCCTGCCACTGGTTACCACAGCCTCAGCCTCTTCCCAACAAGACTGGCCTAGCTGCTCCCTTCCTAGGCCAGGGATTTTGCCTGCACGCGATAAGATGCTCCTGAGCATTGCAAAATAGCACAGGTATTAGCCTGCCCTCATCTTCACAAAGGAATGCCACGGAATAGCGTGAGGGGACGAAGAGGATGAACCTAGACAGAAGCCAGCCACTATTCTGGGTGAACAGATAAGTGGTGCTCTGACAAGGGGTTCAGAGAATGGGAAGGACGGCCAGTGGCACCCCTGCTGGGCCAGATGATGACAAGCTCACCATGTGGTCCCATCATGCACAGCCCATTCTCTACCCAGAAAGGACCAGATTGCTGTTATGTGTTTATCTGTTGGCTTATGAATATATATATATATATATATATATATATATATATATATATATATATATACCATAATCACTTTGCTGCGTGATGCCATAAACATCAATACATGCGTTCTTTCTGTGAAATTTTGCCAAATAAAACTGCATATCTCCTAATTTTATTTTTATTTTTCTCAAGGAGATGCATCATCACTTAACTAAGTAAAGCTACCTCAGAGAGAATTAATAGCAATGTCAATTTTCCCCCTCTAAATTGTCTAACATATTGCAAGCTTATCATTATACACTGATTATGTATGCTATATTAATCAGTATTTAGAATCAGAATCGGGTTTATTGCCATGTAGGTCTTCACATTTGGAATTTGCTTTGGTATTTTGGCGCAACAATATAGTAAGAGAAAATAAAAAAGATCAAGAAATATAACTAGAAACATTTTAAAAATATTATTAATAGTATGTACAATATATCTGTTTTTAGAATGAAAGAGTTGTACAGTTTGTACAGGAACATGCAAAATATTAACCAAGGAATGTGCAAAAATTCACAGTATGAAGTTTAAGGAATAAGGAATATGTGCAATGTGCAGAGATAGTAGTCCAGACGATGTGCATTAATGTAACACATTGAGACAGATGCGGAGACTGTACATTAATGTAGAGCCTATAGGAGGGAATATGAGTAAGTGTCAGTGGGGGTCCCTGTCCTTGTTGATGAGGCCAGCTGCAGACAGGAAGAAACCGTTCTTGTGGCGTGGGGTTTTGGTCCTGATGGAGGAGGTGAGGCTGGACTGATGGCGGAGTGCACCATCATTGACTGTGGCAGGCTGAATTTCTTCAGCTGCCGCAGGAAGTACATCCTCTGCTGGGCTTTCTTGGTGATGGAGCTGATGTTCAGCTCCCACTTCTGATCTTTGTTACGGCCACCACCAGAACACAAACATTTGGCTCACCTCTGTGGCCAGCAACACATACAAAGGACGCCAATCCCGAAGAACAGCATCAACTAAAAGATGTTTTATTAAGAAACCAAATAATACTACACATTAACCAAAACTACGGGAGTCTGGAGGCCTGGCCAAACATAACAAAAGATGGGGGAAGTCTGGGCCAGCCACATAGCGGGCCGTCAGACCCAGAACTTGCCCCCCTAACCTACCAAAACAGTGCACAAACCAGACTATCAACAAAAGCCATGATAACTGGACTACCAGACCTTCATCCTCAAAAGAAAGAAACACAAAACAAGAAACCAAAAACAACAACAGAACACTAAATGGTTAGAGAGATCTCCTCCCCCAGCCTTCCTTAAATAGGGCCCAGCCACAGCCTAATTCTCCAATCAGGAACACCTGAGAAAGGGCTAGAGAAAGAGAGGAAGAGGGAGAAGAACACAAGAGGGGGGAGCGCGTAACAATCTTGATGGTGCCCAAGAAGCGGAAGGTGAGCCCAATGAGGGTGGTGTCATCTGCGAACTTCAGGAGCTTGATGGACTGATGGTATTCCTAATATTATGGTATTCCTTATATCCTTGACACTTGAATATTTCACAGTAACTTCCTGCACCATGAGTAACTTCTGAATGAAAAGAAAAGAACAGATGTCCTAATCTACTCTACAGTGAGTCCAGGCAAAGTTTAATTACAATGTGCACAGTAGCACAAGAACCTGCTTGATGAAGTAACTATGTGTTTAATTAAGGACTGTGGAACTTGTGTTTGGAAGATCTGCTTCACACAAGACAGCATCACTGTCTGCTAAGTAAGCCGCAACACAACCACGGACACTTTTCAGACAGAGGAGAGTGTTTCATTTAAGGATGTACTTTCAGGGTGACCACTCTAAATGCCCCTGTCAACTACCGCCCTGACATGTAGAGGGAACAACTCGTTGCACCACTGAAAAAGAGAAAAACAGCTGCTGGTGAAGAAGCAAAGTGAATAACCATTAATGTCAGGTGCCTGTAATTATTCCCCTCAATTTATAAGCTGTTGAAACTAAAACTCAATACTCTCGCCGCTCCTCTAAAAAATATATATTTTCTTTTTGATATCACCAAATACCACCTGCCATGAAAATGTGCTCTAAGCTTGAGGGTGAGACTGCCAAAACACTTCTGTCAAGTCGTTGCATATGTGGACCACTGTTTTGTTGTGAGCACAATCTTCAAAACAGACACTGTGTGGTACTCATCACATATTAAACTCCACTCGCCACAGTAAATTTCCACTTATCTCGCTGTTCTTATCTGAACTTTCAAAAATAAAGGTCTTTAGTTGAGTGGAGTGTTATGTTTAAGCATTTACATAACCAGAACTGTTTGGGGAGCAGAGGAGCAAGTAGGAGAAGTTGTTTATATCAGTGTGTATTTATCATCTCCTCATTTGAACACCATTCAAGTTGTATTTTATTTAAAAGATCTATATGCAAGATAGTGTAGTCTATTAAAATTATTGTACTGATACAGAGGGCCTACAGCAAACTAGCAAATAAACAAAAAGCCTTGTAGGAAAATACGCTGTCTGATTAATTAAGAGTTAGCAAGTGATGATGATAAATCCACTACTGCTCAACACACAAACACACACACACATCCCACATGGCCTCGTTGACATGCTGTATTAATGCAATCAAATGTCAGGGATGATTCTTGTGTTTTAGAGCATGCTTATTTTAGTGCGACTGTTCACCAGCATATCTTTGCAACCTTCTGGTTATCAAAACTGCAGTAAACAATCGAAATCCGATTCCATAATCAAAATAAAATAAATAAATCCCAATCACAGATTACGAATGTACAAAAACAAGGAAGGAGAAAGGATTGTTCAGATTTTTTTTTTTTAACCTCCAACAGCACGGTACCTGACTTAAGCCATTCAGTAATGTACCATGCACCTACTGCATATTTTATCACACTGAACCAGGAGCTTTTTTCAAATTCTTCTCAATGTGGTGATCAGATGTATAAAGCAGTACACTCAGAATGCCTTGAGCACCTGGTTTTTAATCCTCACAGTTTTGGCAAAATGAAGCTTATTTTATTGGAATGCTATGGCAGTGGGTGAATTCAAATTGCTGTCATACAATATTAATTGCACTGTGTCCCAGCAAAATTGAAAAATTCTAGGACTATGAAAGATGCTAGATCATAAACAGAAATTAATTTAGTGACAGTTTGTTTTAGTAGATTGTCAATAAAAATCTATAATTATTTTTGTTCCTATTTTCTTATGCACGAGAAGGTTCAAGACAAAATTATCCATAAATCTCTGAGATAAAAAAGCAACAACATGTCAAGACTCTGTTGAGCCGCATCACTGAAAAAGACATCTAGATCTGATTTAATAGCCGAGTACATTTGACTGCTGCACGTCAGATCTCTGGTTGATCAACTGCCTTTATACCATCTTTGGAGAATACAGCAATATTAGGCTATTTGACTTGCAAGTAGCAACATACAGTACATATGTCTATGCAAACAAACATACATATATAAATTCCTACATGGAGACACTGCTTAAACACCAATCGTGGCACTGTAATAGCAAAACATACAGTATATAAACCCTATCACCAGACAAGACTGTCAATATAAAACTATTCTGAAAAACCTCCTTTCTGCAATATCAGCACATAGCAGCTACAACTTGGTTAAGTTCAGGAAAAGATTGTGGGTACAGCAAATAAATGATGGTTAAGGTTATGGTTTGGGTTAGGCAAACTATAACAATCGGTTAAGGTTAATAAAAATGTGAAGTTACTTACAGATCTGTGACAGGAGGGGAACTCTGATCTCCTGCATGAAAATTGGTTGTGCTACACGTCCATCCACCAACCCAATTTCCACATCCTTACTTTCTGCCACGTAAAGACGACTGCATTATCATTGGACATAAATCGTGAGCGCAGAATCGTCCAGCATAGATGTAATTCCTAGGAATACTGGGCTGATTATTAAAAAAAAAAAAAAAAGTACTTATACTGCATATTATTCTGTATATCAACATAAATCAATCCTACATTATTCTGAGCACTTTTAGGACTTCTCAAAAGCTCTAAAACAAGTGAGTAAGTGGACCTTGATTTGAGATTGTTTAGTCAACCATACATCACTGTATCACAGCTACTACTAATACTATACACACACAAACAAAAAGAGCATAGAGCAAATCAAAAGATAATAAAATACAGTTCAGTAGAGAGCAGACATGATCTGACTGAAATGCAAAAGATAAAAAAAGAAATAGTACCAAAGTGTTTCAACTTCAAATGGTACTCGTGCGCACATGGCAACTTTGCAGCAACAACATTCAAAACTCTGCAGTGACAGTTGTGACTGTGTCATTTCACAAAAGCAAGACGAATTCGGCGAGTATCTGGCACGGCTCATGGCAATGTGCACTACTAGCTCATCTTATCCAAAAATGTCTGATGATCACAGCAGCCCTCAGACACATCAGCTCCTCCCTTCATATTTCTTAACGTGTTGAATATGACATCTGACAAGCTGTAGAAACTTTCTGAGCAGCCACAGTAACTTTTATGGGAAAAGAGTTGGCAACACAGTATGAGGTCGTTTTGTTATGGTGAACTGGACTCTGCAACAAGTACAGAGACAAGCTGAACAAGCCGTAAATATGCTAAACTGCAATTTGTTTTATTCAGGACATTGAATATAATTGATCCATGGCCGCAATCATTGTAAGATGGAGATGAGAAAGATTGTCATCTCCCTTGATCTCTGCCTTCTCTGCAGGAAAAGGTCTGGTGACTTTGTGGTTCACCACAAGGCAATTTATTTACAGCCCTCCACTTGTGGCTGTGTAAATATTCTTCATGAGAGAGGAGGCTGTCACCAGAGAACTGCACTTCATCAAAAACAACCCTTTCTTGTCAGGGGGTAATGTGAAGGTGTATATCACACCAGGCGTCCGCCCTCTGAGTAGTGAGACGCAGGGATTGTGGCATCGTTACGAGTAATGGGGCTCCCAGAGGGACTCTACACCTCCACTGAGTGCAAGTCTCTTTCAGTTAGGAAGTAACGTGTAGTCTTTCCTGGCAGTAGGTACAGGAAGCAGTGGGATTGTTGTTGTACAATAGTCTACAATGGGAATGAGTATTTACTGGAGTAGACTTGAGGATTGTTGCTGCTTATTGCATCATACAGATTGTTCATGTCAGCACCACCCCAAGGGCGGGTCATGCTGTGTGTCTAGAGATGAAATTTCTTACCAGTTATGGAATGACACATCTGCCTCGCTATAACAGTAGTCATAACTGTAATGGTGAATAAGTGAAATAACCATCCATAATTTTTCTGTGTTGCCTGCGACTAGCCTGAAGTTTTCAGTGTGACCTCCTTAAGGAGCTGTTATTGGATTAGACTGTCATGCCAACGGACGGATGCGTGATCAAACACTTTTATTCTCCTCAGCAGTCTTTATTACACACAATCTTTGGGGGGATGACTCATAAAGAGCTGTTATGAATCACTTATAGACGGATGCTTAGCCTGCAGTTAGAAATGGACAGTACAATATGAGATGGGGGCCTCTAATTTGATTTCATTATGTGACTATTGTGCCATTATCAGGTTGTGAACCATTAGCATGGCTTCCAAAGCTATTTTCTTTCTATAGTCTCTAAATGGAGGCCTAGATGTGGCCTGTGGTCTATTTAGAGGGACCTCCTGGGGCTAATGAGGTCACCACTCAAGGATGCATAATTTAACCATATGCCTCATTCCATGACACTACATTCTACAATATTTGAAATATTCATAGGTTGTTTAAGCTGGTGCATTTATAGATCAGTTTATGTCTCCAAGAGGTCAAAGCAGTTTAAAAAAATTAATGACTTGGAAACATACCTTTTTATATCCCAAAGTATGTTATGGTGGCAATCAAATCTTTATAAAAGCTAAATGATTATCCGCTCAGGCTGCTGTACACTCCCTCTCTCTCTCACACACACACACACACACACACATACAATTAAGTTAGTGGATTGGCAATTGACATCAGACAATATCTTAAGTGAGTTTGCATGACTTCTCATTCGAGTAAAACTGAAAATATTAATTTGCGCCTAAGGTGATGATGATGTATTTATCTCTCAACTCACACTGCAGAATCAAAAATTACCGCTCAAGCTTTAACAGCCCATTTGTTATTCCCTTCGTTCTATATTTACATGTACAGTATTGTGTTTTCTGCTCATTAATGAATACCATGAGAATTTTTTGCGTCTTGTAATTATGTGAATTACATTCTTGTTGGGCTATTTAGAACAAGAAAACTACCATTTTGGCTAAACAATGCCTGGTAAAGAGGGACAATACCTCTCATTACACAACCCACTCCTTTGCAGCATCATCAAGAGGATAATCGTACCTTTGTCGCTAGCAATGCAAATGTATCACAACCTGAGAACAAAATGATAATTGCCCTATGAGGTATCCATATTATCCCAAACATCAGTAGACTCTTTTGTACATATTCATGAAGAAAATTCATGTGGGGCGATGACTCAGAATTTTGTTGTTATGATAACAAAAAACTGGAAAAAGAAATAACAATTGACTATAATTAAAGTGACTTAGCTCATGCTTTTACTTCATTCACAGCCTTTCTAAAGAATACAGCACCCATAGTGGGCAGCAGCTGATCAAAAGTGCTGAAAAAGGTCACCTCATGTCTTGATCATTTTGAGTTCATTTCATCTACAACAACAACAAGCTGACAAATCTGCTAATTCATTACGTCACAAAGCTTTAATCAGAGCATGAAGTACATCAGGACTTCACATTTAAACCCAAACCACATCAAGAAGTTTGGCTTTGAATCACAATCAGAGTCCATCTCTCCCTCTTTCTTCCCCTTGGTCTAGACTTGGGTATATAAATTCTTCAAGTACTACATACTCTGGATTTAAATCTGCTCCTACGATGGGGCATCTTGGTGAGAACACAACTCTGGTACTGTTTAACCGACTGCTCCACATCTTCACACATTCCAACCCAGAAACACCTCTGTCTCATTGAGTTTTACATGCATTTTATTGACTGATGCAACATGTGATCACACGCTTCCTTCAAACATGCCAGAAGGAGACACTGACATTGACCTGCATGCACATAATAATGATATTGTACATTACTCCATCAGTCTTCTTACCTCTGGGCCACTCATTGAGTCAACTTTATTCCCTTCTAATAGATGGGCCTTTTTCTTCTGATCCCAGCCTGAAAGCCTCGAGTAATACCTTTTCTTGATACCTGCACTCACTAATTCTGTACCTATTGCCATTCCTTTCCTGATGACTTACAGATATACATTCATCGAACTCCTAGTGATTCCTGTCTGGCTGGGGCTCCCCTGCTAACAGCTGCTTGGATACAGTGTAAGTCCCAGTGTTACTTTGCCCAGGGCAATGTTACACATCAAAATCAAATTCAGCTAGATGGGCAACCTAGTGATGTTCAAATGCCCCTAGTTAAGGTGAAACAAGGGGTTGTTGTCCATTGTGCCAGTTCAGGTATCCCCTGGACAGTCCATTTGAGAGCAAGGAGTTCCAGGCTGCTAAAATTGTCATTTTTCTCTGTACTTCTCAGTCTACTGGCATACTGTATGCTATGTTTCTTGCCCCCTTACAGCTGGTAGAGGACAGCACCTAAATCCAGGCTGGTGTCATATGTCTTTGAAATAAAGGAAGAGACAAACAGGTCTTTGGATTTTGCAGCTGTTAACGCTACATCATGTAGGAGACCTGCCTGCTGACAGAAATCTCTTACAGTATCTGCAAAATCCAGAGAAACATCATTCACTGCAGCAATCTGGGTCTGCAGCTGTGACCTTAACTGAGATCAGGAAGAAAGGGACATACTTTAGACAAGATATTACATTTCTCTGCCTTGACCTTCACACCTGTCTTCTACAAGTCTCTGCAAGAGTGCTTGAGGCCATGCCTCACTAGTACAGTCCTTGACACACAACTCATGCTCTTTGATGTAGGTCAGTAAAGCTGAGTGATTGAGTCAACCATACGTCAGATAAGCTAACGTATCTGCACAATGAGCCGAGAGTACAGCTAATTCAGGTTGTTTCTCATCATACTCAACATGCTCATCTGGCTAAGCACATCACCACCTGGCTGGTTGGATTCCACCTGCTTGGGAACCACAAGGAGACCACTGGGAAATTATGTGTTATCCAATGGGTTTCTTTAGACATCTAGTGTACAGTGTAGCAACTGAAGCTGATGGCACATGCATTTAGTTATACCAGCTATTTTATCTTAAGTCATCTCTACCACTTCGTGTTTGGTCTTGCTGAAAAGCTTCTCTCCAGGCTGAGTGTAGCTCTCCACCAAGTGTTGCGTCAAAACTGGCAATAGCCATCTATTAATAACGAGCAGGGAGCGATGGGGAAGGTTCTGCTAGCCTGTCATAATTCTCCAGAGCCTGCTATTCTGGATCCTACTCTACCGACATATTCTCCTCAGGAAGTATCACATTTTTTTCTGATCCTGACTGTCCTGGGCTTGATCCTTGACTACTAAAAACCCATACTCAGGTACATATAGTTAAGCTGAGCTGCAGTCCAGCTCAACATTAACAACTGTGTGTGTGGGCTTGTCAGTGAGTTGGCTGTAGCTAGTTTGACCCATTTGGCTGTACATGTTATGCCTATTTTCCGTTGCCATTGCCAGAAGAATATTTCAGAGACGGTGCTATCCTGGCTCCCAGTATCCAACACAGTATTAGCCTTACCTCCACCCACCTCAACTTGACAATCAATAACTGCCCATTAAAAGAATCTCTCATGAGTTTCTCTGAAATTTCACCTTCACCTTTCATTGTGATTTCTCTTGACTTATGAGGAGCCTAACTTACCTGAAAAGGTGAACCACTGGTAGTAGACTGGCCATCTAACTTGTTATTGCACTCCCTTGCAATAAATGGTAAATGGCTTTTCAACCTTAACAGTTCCAAAAGCACTTTACAGATTGGCCTCATTCACACCGATGGCGACGGAGCTGCCACGCATCAGGAAATTAGGGTTGTCTTGCCCAAGGGCACTTTGACATGTGGAGCCAGGGATCAAACCGCCAACCCTGGGATTAATGGACAACCCACTCTACCGCCTGAGCCGTAGCCACCCCATATGTCCTTTGCATCTGAAACAAACAGGCTCCCCACACTTCTATCACTTGTCTTCAAGAATCTTTCTTCAGAGTATTTGATAGCTTTCCCTTACCACACGTAGGGCGCGGGCTGACACTTAGCACACATTTGAATCGGTTTCCCAAACAGCAAATCCCTTCCACCACCCCCCTGTCAGAAAGTTGCCCCTCTGTCATCCCCCCTGTTAGAAAGCGGCCCCTTTGTCATCCCCCCCTGTCAGAAAGTGGCCCCTTTGTCAATTTGACAATTGTGAAACAAATACGTTCCCGTTTGTCAGCACGCCAAACGTCAAGCGGTTTCCCGAACGTCAAAATCGCGAGGGGCCAGTGTTCATGGCTCACCCTGGGGCCCTGGAGCCGGCTGTGGATGCGCTTCACCACCTCCAGAGATTTCAGGGGCGCATCAGCGGAGCCTGCCCGGCAGAGTGTATGCGTTCTCCCGCATAAAACTCGCCACGCCACGGCCTGTGGAATACCGTGATTTTTGATTTAATTCGGGGGGGGGGGGCTTCAGTGTTATCCGCACGGGATAGAGCCAGCTGAGGGCTCATGCCGGTGCCCTGGAACCGGCTGACGGGCAGAGAGGCCCGTGCGTAAAACGTGCGGCGCGGGGCGCCTATGGAGAACCGTGATGAGTATTATTATTATTATTATTATTATTATTATTATTATTATTATTATTTTATTTTATTTTTTTTAATTATTATTCAGGATTATCTGCCCAGGATAGAGGCATCATTCCTGGCTCACGTGAGGCCAACGAGGGAGTGTTTTTGGCTCACGTGGTGGCCTGGAACGGCTCAATTATCGGTTTCACCTTTGTCTTTGGTCTCAGCCAGTCACAGGCCGTCTCCAGCCGGATTTGGAAATTCACTCCGCACATAAGAGTGAAGTTTCGGCTTTGGTTTTTCTCATTTTGCCGCAGAACACGCTGGAGGTAGGTTGTGTTTCTCTTCTCCCCGATTTCAATGGGAAATTGCATGTTTATCACAGCGGTCTAATCGCTTTTTTTCCTTCAGCAATGACACTTCCAAAGAAGTCCTCCACCTGCCCTCTCTGTGTCAAGGCTTTTGCGGCACTGTCCAATCACCTCAGATGGACACACAATGTGGCGAACCTGGATGAGCGGAGGATTCTCCTCAACCACGCCGCCGGAAGGGTCAACATCAGGGACCTTGCCTGTTCGGTCTCGGGATGCGCGTACAAAAGCACGAGACTGGACAGACACCTGAGGGAAAGTCACCCGGAGCTCAGCAAAGAAGAGGCGGAGGTCCACTTAAATAGGGTAAGGAGAAATAAAACTGTCGCCCTCCTGGCTGCGCTCCGTGCCAAAACCCCCTCACCTGCCATGGTCTCCGGCTTGGACCTGGTGGCACGAGAGGAGGGCGATGACGCGCGTTTGGCAGGCCGGGTGCAGGAAGAGCCGCGGCCGCCCACATACAGCGACCCGGGATGCACGGAGAGGTGGAGGAAGAGCCAGAGGCTGGTTATGGAACTGGCCGACCTCCGGCAAAAATACAGGTGGCTGTCACAGGCCGTCTCCGGTCGCAGAACGACCGGGTCCGGCGTGGTGACAGAGCGGGCCACGGAGGAGACAGAGCGGGCCGCGGAGGAGACAGAGCGGGCCGGGGCTGAGGAGGAGGAGGAGGAAGGACCGAAGGAAGGAGTCATGCGCATGCTCTTCCAAAGTAGTGGAAGAATGCTGGGTCTGCGCCATCTGATCTTCCCCAAATACATTGAAAGTTACCTGGAGTATTACCAACATTACCAGGAGAGGATCTGCCCTTCTACCAAGCATCTCGAAAACGCCTACTCCAAGGTGAGTCGCGTGTAGTCTTTTGTTTATTTCATGGCCACGGGAAAATGCAACCTACGCAGCTGGCTGTTTCTGGATGACGGGGCCCAGATCAGAAAGTAAGTGAGTGTGGCCGGCTTTCCAAGTCATTTCTTGGGTTGCTGCCCGGCCCGTGATCCCTGACCATGTCCAACCTTGTGCTTTTTTTTTTTTTTTAATTTAACAGATGGTCCTCCCACCTCCTGACTACATGCAAGACAGTGACAACGGCCAACTTTTATATGAGAAACGTGTACCAATTCCTCCAATATATGAAGGAGACCCCTCCTCCCCTCTGCCGCCTGTCCCAGGCCCAGCTGACCGGCGTGGTGAGAGCCGTCAAATCGGCCCTCACCAACATCACAAAAAAGGTGGTCCTGCACCAAATGCAAGTGAAGGCGGAGAAGATGGCGAAGGTCGTCTCCAGGAATAGCCTGAAGAAGTGCCGGGACACGGCTGGGGCATGAATCCCCGCACTGCTGGGTATGTAACCGGCGGTTTAGCCCGGGCGGGCGGGCGGGTGCGCGCGGGCGGGTAAATGCATCTCCGAGGGGGTTTACTTTTGGCTTGTCCTCTCAGATGAAATGAAGAAGAACGGCTCACAAGCGCTGAGGTATAGCTTCTACGGATACTTCTCGGCGTTTGTGGCGTGCATCTACGGCCACCGTCCCGGAGTCCTGCCCAACATGACGGTGGAGGAAGTGGAAGCCGCGAAGACCACCGGCGGCCAGTCCTCCGAGGGCTTCGTGGTCTCGGTAAGTACGGGGGTCTCCGCTGACGTGTGCCCGAAATATGAGTTCGATCTGACGGGGCGTCTAAATGTGTTTTTTTTTTCATTTAATTTCATTTTATTTATTTATTTATTTATTTATGTATTTCCCCCCCTCCGCATTGCAGGTCAGCAACCACAAGACCAGCAGGGACGTCGGGGCAGCCCAGATTTTTTTCCGGCCCGAAGAATACGAGTGGCTGGAGACGTGGCTGGAGCTGCGCAAGCGCTGCAGGCCCACGTCGGATCGCGTGTTCTTCGCGGCTGGAAAAGGGCTGGCACAGAACCTCGTTCGATACATGCAGGGTGCCTGGGCGGAGATGGGATTGCCGGGAAAGCCCAGCTTCATCGACCTCAGGACCGCCGTCTCCGCACACGTGAGTCACACTGCGTCACGGCGGTGCCTACCGCAGTTTAACCTTTGCCGGCAGTAGCGATCTTTCTGAGTCCCTCTCCTCCACCACCGTCTCGCAGGCCAAAAATGTGCATTCGGCGGAGGTCAGAGACAAGATGGCGACATTCATGTGCCATAACACCTCCACGGCGGACAAGTTTTACGCTTTGAACCTGGACGTGGTGCAGTCCAGGCAGATGCGCCGTCGTTTCGAGGAGGCCACATCATCCGGCACCGGCAGGAGACCCCGTCCCACCTCCGTGACCCTCGGCACGAGTGAGGGAGAGAAGGACCGGTCTGAGGAGTCTGGTACTCGAAGGACAGAAAGCGTAGGCATCGGTCTATATACGGGACAAAATGGTTAAAATAAAGTTGAGGCCTGACCGATCGTGATGCTTCTCTCACTGGGTGTGTTTTTTTGTTTCCTCACCAGACGCCGACAGGGAGAGCCACGGAGCGGTGCAAGAAGGCGGTGGTACTCATCAGCCCCTTGGGCGACAGACTGAAAGCTGCCCACGGACCAGCTGTCCGGTCCCGCGGGACCAGGAGAGCGGCACTCGGGGCCAGAAAAAATAAAAGACTCTAGCGGCAATAATGATACACAAATAAAGGATTTAAAATAAATAAAGTTTGTTTGCTTTTGCCGCTGTTGTCTTAGTAAATCTTATAAACCGTTTGGTCGGTCTCCTGCTTACTCACTTCACCCACCCTCCGCTGCCGTAGATGCGGACCCGCGGGGACGGAGGAACGGCCGGCCCTCGCCGGACCAGACATACACAAACAGCCGTGCGTAATTTCTTCCGTCGGAGCATCCAGCCGTTAGCTTCGGTCTAACACAGCCACATCCGTGGACCAGACACCCACATACAGCCGTGCGTAATTCATCCGTCGGAGGCTCAGGCTGTTAGCTTCGGTCTAACACAGCCAAATCCGTGGACCAGACATCCACAAACGGCCGTGCGTAATTTCTTCCGTTGGAGCATCCAGCCGTGTTAGCTTCAGTCTAACACAGCCACATCCGTGGACCAGACATCCACAAACGGCCGTGCGTAATTTCCTCCGTCGGAGGCTCAGGCTGTTAGCTTCGGTCTAACACAGCCACATCCGTGGACCAGACATCCACAAACGGCCGTGCGTAATATCTTCCGTCGGAGCCGCAGCCACACGCGTTCCGTGGTCCTGGTAGGCTGCATTGTACTTTTATTTTAAAAACACTGTGCTTAATAGAATTAAGCGTAGTACCAGGACCATGTACTCTCTACCCCAGCGCCCTGGGCTTGGAAGATCCGCGAGGGAGATCCGCTGCCCAGCCGCCGCCAGCCCAACTTCCCTTCCCCTGCTTAGGCCACAGCTTAAACAAGCCTGTCACTCAGCTGTGGTGGTCTGAAGTTTGGTAGCACGCTGATGTTAATGTTTTAGCATGTAATGTTTCCATTAATATGAAAGTACAGGTGATGCTGATGGGAATTTGGACGGGTCAGCATTGCCACCTCTAGAGTCATGCTGCTAGTGTGGCTAAAAATTAACCTCCATTACAACAGGTTTTCAAAAATACTTGGCTCCGAGTACCACGGGTATTTTGCAAACACCCAACACATTGTCTCACATCAGCAGGCAGTAATCTTTCAATGTGTTTCAATATATTTCATGTTGGGCAAAAGCTCACCTTTCATATTATGATATTTACAGTTAGAAATGTCCCACATTCCATCAACACCCAATGCGAGCGTCAGTGTTGCGAGGAACAAAATGGCTTCCCATTTCCCAGTCTACTTCTAGGCTGTTCAGGGATAACAGTGCATTCTGGTGGTGTTAGTAGGAACTACAATATTTTTACACCAGTTTATATATTTGAGATGCCAGATTTTCACCTGACAACTGCAATATGATATGTGAATCCTTAGGCCAACATGGTATTTTCATTAAGCAGCTGGCTGAACCAGAGAATGGCGTATTTGTTTGAGCATCTGTTGTACTGTCTGTGTGTCCGCTTACATGCACCGCATTTACATTGTGGCTTCAATTGCAGATTCAGGGGAACAAACCTGAATGAAAAGAATTGTGTGCTTCTGTACCTGGTAAAGCTGTCTTAACTCAGCCCATATGTGAATCACAGACTCTTTGTAATAGCCTGCCTCTGTCAAGAGAGAGTATGTACCTGTCAAATCATTTAAATTACTACAACCATTGTTGAGATGGAAATGCTTGGATCAGCGCTTTGACGTTGTGGAACTTCCAAGGCCCTGAAAGTATGCCTCGCTGAGTTTTGGTGTCTTTGCAAAACAGAATTATGCTCTGTGAAATGTCTCTGTCCAAACTCATGGAACTGAATCAAAATCAACAAACTGAAGTTGAAGCTGGCTATATTTCATAAACACTCACGGACTACACTGCACACAAATACACTGCTTTGTATTATCTCCCTGTGAAACACAAACACACACACTCATAAAATCAGTGCACATACAGTACATTAACATACTGGATGCTGCATGAATGTCTGTCTTACTTTATGTTGTCATCATCAATACACAATGACTATATTGCATGTAGGTTACACTATACATGTCATGCAAAAAAATGACTTTATAACACTCATGAGCAATATACCCTGCAATTTAGGTTCTTTCAAGCCCTGAATATTTCTCATAACAGCAAAACCGTCTTGACAGAGAACCTAGAAATTACGAAGAGTTATAATCTTGGATTTTAATTTAATTTATATACATCTCACTCCTCCATGTTCCCTATAGTTAATGGCCTCTTGTAGACCTTTGACTGTTCATAAATCATCAAGTTCAGCTCTGGTGCTATTGCAAATTGAGTGATCTATCCAAAACTGCTGTTTCCATGAATCTTCTGAGTTGAGTGTAGGAGAAGAGAGGGGGAAACACAAACAGGAGAGCCTACAGTATTTCCACATCATTATTCCATGTCAGTTTTCCAGGCATGGAATAAAGCAGGTCTGATTTTTTGGTTTAACACCCGAACACAGAGAAGGCTTCTACCAGCTGGCCTCTAAATGCTTTTCAGGTGGCAACATTTTGTGTCAAAGCAAGAACTAGGATGACTGAAATTTTGAGCCTGAAACTAGGACATCCTTTGTACATGCACACACACACGCGCACACACACACACACACACACTCACAATGAATCCTGTGAAGACTCAACAGATGTAACATATTGTGATCTATTTTTAAAGAGCCCCTACTGTATTGACATAAAATCATCTTATCCTTAGTGAATTTCTTTCAACTTCTTTCAGCTAAGTAATTGTCAACCTTAATAACAGCGTAATTAAATCCTGTATACTCACCTACATAAAAATATCAATCAAAATAATAATAAGTATTATTAATAGGTATATATGATTGAGCATAAGACAGAGAAAGATTCATATGTGTAATACTGAGAATATTTTTCATCTATTCATTGGGACAGACAGCCCTGTGTCTCATCACTGTTGTAGAGTTATGAATGTGTGGCTACTTCTTTCTGTTTTGCTTGGAGTTTTGTGTCCCAACTGCAAAGCCTCTATGACTTTTAGGATTATAATGAGTATGTTGTAGTGTCTAAAGGGATTGTAAAGTTCCAAAATAGCATTGTTCTCCAACGAATTCCTGTTCCATAATTATAATCCCACAGCATTACCCAGTACTGTACAAAACAAAAGTTTAGGGCTCACTTTGTGAAATTTAAATTCTGGGAAACATTCACTGCTGGATCATGGTTAGGCACACAGTTTGTTACCTCTGTTCTCCACAGTCAAGGATAAAATTGTAATGATTGGTGTAACAGAAAGGCATAGCTTCAGTGGTGCTGTGGTGTCTCTAAAATGTTTTCAAATGTTGTGGGAAGTATACTGTTGTTATGCACTGGATTCCTGAAGTACTTCCTGAGTAGAGCCCCTGCGGGGAAAACCTATTGCACCTTTTAAAGAAGTGCTGGTGCCAACGCTGCGAAAGAGACATATGAGGCTGTGGACATCCAATTGATTTTCAGTCAACACATCCCTCACGTAGTCTTTTATGTGTTAAATTATTTAAGCGCCACAGCTTGAGGGGAGTGAGTTTATATCCTCCCAGAGGAACGGGTAACTTACCTGTGTCACTGAATGTTTCGCATCAGGTATTTCACACAGATTCAACTGTATTAGTTAAATAGGTTTTCTGGATTGGCCTTTTCACCCATGGGCTGGAAAGGTCTTAAGCAGGTGCCTCAGGGCACTGCACATTATCATCATAGAGATGGTCTCTATCATTACCACCATGTATTAGTAAATGGTCCATTCCAGCTTACCTCTCCAAGCATCATTTTATCATCACACAATGGACTTCCCCCTGCAGCATTCTTGGAAAATGACTATATTCATTATTCATCAAGGATTAATGTCATAATCGATTTTGTCCAAATGGTCTGCATTCCACAATGTGTTCTTAATCCTTCCCCCAAGAGATGCTGAACTTTGTCACATCTAATTAGGTCGCGCGAGTCAGCTACACTGAGACAGCTTTTACAACTTATCCATTACATGCCTGATAATTGGTGGCCCATTCTTGAATTTAATCAGTGTCTCATTTACATTTCCAGCATCGACACGTGGTTAGTATGACAGCATGTTACAGCATGTACATAAAACCTAACAGATGTGGTCTTGTTTAGCATGCAACGTATGTAACATGTTTTTCAGCAGCATGCCAGCAGCATAGTTAAAACTTTGCGTGTTTTAATTGATTATGACCCACTTGGTGATTCAAAAAGGATCAGTGTTCTACCTTTCAATCCAGTGAGTAGTTTTTTTTTGTAGGGCTGCCCTGTGTCTCCTCCAGCCCCTCTGGTGATGACCGTCCTGTTCTCCATTCCCAGCTGCAAGATGGACCTGTGGTGCATGTGACATCTGTATCTGCCAATAGACGTGCTAAGCCTGTCAGCTCCACGGTGCTCAGCCTGTCAGTCAGCCTTCCCACGAACAGCCTGGGACCACAGCTGTCATAATGATCCAACAATAGAAAAGAACAACCTGCTGATCTTTTCTTGGTCTGACTGAAACTATGGGTGTTCTTGAAACAGTAGCCGGCTTGTCTTTTTCATCTGATATAGACCAGATACAGAGCATGGCTTCTTTCTCTGCAAGCTTTTGTTACAATTTATCCTCCCCTCCTCCTATTTATTATGATAATGATGTTGATGATTAGTATTACAGCAACAAAGAATTCAAAGGGATTGCATCTGCAGAACCCTGACGATGCCTCTGCGCTGATAAGTTCACTCCTAAACATTGATTGGATGGATGTTCAAGAGTAGGAATCAGCATGTTTGCTAATACAGTAGATTTACATTTCCAGCTATTCTTAAGCCATTCTTTATGGGTTGTCTTTTGCCTTTACAACACGAGAAAGACCAAATGTTTATTGCCTGTTTTTCTTAGTTCTGGGTCTTGCTCCACATGCTCTGGTCTTGGTCTCGAGTCATCCTAGATCCCTTTTGTGCCTGGTTTTGGAATTTACTTGGACACAAATATAGTCTTGACAGTCCTAATAGCATTTTTCTCAACATTTACAAAGTGCTGTCAAACTAAATTAACAAACCACCAATAACAGTTTGCTATATTAAAGTACTTGCACTGCTAAAACCATTAACGTCCATATTTACCACAATATCGGTCCACTGGGTCTAGCACCTTTATTTTCAGTTACAGTTAAATAGGTTTGTAGTAGTTTCCTTGTAATTAAACACAGCACTTAGTCAGTTGGTTCTATTTTGAGAGACAGAGATTGCACCCCAGGTCTTGACTGTTCTGGATGTACTGTATCATGGACCAAGATGGATTTATTGGTTACAGGCCTCTATTTGGTACAAGAATATATAAATCAGACCCAGGGGTAGATTGCTCAGTGACTCCTTCTATTTTTTGATCTTTTGCCATTTAGAGACAACTATGAAAAGGTTAGTGTGTCAGGCACTCTGGGAGGGCAGTTGGTACTGTGGTGGTGAGAGTGAGTGTATGAATAGAGCTTACAAGAATAGCCAATTATATTTTAACAAGACTGCTCTAGACTGCTGATACTTCATTGATGTTTATAGGTCTAAAGCCTTGAATCCCTTGGGAAGATTCGAAAGGTATAACGAGCCAGTTATTCAGACAAGATAAGTTCTGCCAGCCACTCGTTACACAGACTGTCACTGCTGATAAAACCTGATGACTTGTCTTGTCTGGTAGCTTTAATTTGTATATGATATGATTATGATCTGTTTCTCAGTGTGCTGTGGATGAAGATAGAGCGAGAGCCTGTATATTGTACAAAAGAATAATTAGCATTTCCAAATCCATTCAAAATTAAACTGTACCTTAAAGGCCTCTAAAAATTGGATTATTATTATTGCAGATAATGACTCTGCATGATGATATTTGAATTTTGTTTTTCACCTTGTGCGCCACATTGGTGACCAACCATTTTTTTTGTTGCCATCACACATCTTAAATGTGGCAAATGTGGCTGAGAGGCACTTATGTATCTCAGCCGCTGTATATTTAAATGCAGCAGATAAATAAAACATATTACACACACACACACACACACACACACGCGCGCGTGGAAAGAAACATGCAGCTAATGTTTCTTCAAATTCAAATTTATGTCGGCAGAATATTCTGAAAGAAGGTATAATCTCATAAATATTCTCTAGAATAGGGGCTCTAAGTAACATCCAACTAAAATAAATGTGATAACTAGCTATAGAATCAGACTGACTGCAGATTATCAAATAATATAATGTTTAAATTAAAAAACGTGTAAGGTAAATGTATAAAGTGAAGAGATCACACATTTCTGAAAACCTTCAAAGGACAAATTAGCTCAAAATATCACCATTGCAGATTTCAAATCTTAAGACCAAAAAATGCTTTCAATCAAGCATTTTAGTCAAATTATGAATCCACATGAAGGCATTGTTATGACCGGCTCATCGGGCCATGACGACACAGAAGAATCCTAGCCTTAATTAGATCAAAAACATAAATAAAATTGCAGACAAGATAACAACAGTCTCTCTCTCAAAGAGGCCTGAGGTGGCAGCTTTTATAGTGGCTGGGAGAAGTGGGCCCAGGTGCTCCCAGTTACCCTGAGTGATCAGCTCTGCCAGTTACCTGCAAGAACAAACCACCAGACACACCCACACAGCATTTAACATCCAAAAAAGGGAAGGAACATTCACTAAGTTACCACACCCTGTGGAGAGGATTTGTTTTTGTTTGAATGCCCTACACACACGCACACACACACACACACAGGGGTTTTCAGGTATTCTGGATGATTAGACCTCTGCTCAGGTTACAAATATATTTATATTTATACAAAAACAAAGTAATATTTCCTGTGTCCTGTGTTTGCTGTATTGCTTATTGATGTTTGTTTATATTCATATCCCTTTCTTGATGTAAGCGCAGTTGTGATCTTTTTCATTTTGAGGATCCCCAATTGTAGGTATTGATAATGTACGCTCAGATGGTTTGTTTTTGCCATAAAAGCTGTTTATGCTGCATTTAACCCCACCCTTTACCCTATCAGCTGTGACTTTCTGATATACAGAAAGGATATATACATAGGATTTATGGTGTAGTAACTAATTGGAAATGTTTTGACTAAACAAATATCTAGTTTGGAGTCAGATATTACTGTTTACATATTTATTGCAATGGAACATGTTATCATTGACCCAAAGTTGAAGTTTCATGTGGCTGACTTTACTTGTAAATGAATGAGAAACTTTTGCAAAGGGCATTAAAATGACAGTTCACATTTTTCTCCAGTTAGTGTTCAACAAATGCGGCAAGGACTGTAATAAGACAGGTTGTCTTTGCCTCCTGTACCCAAAGCGAAGTTTTAACAAGGGCATTGTGAAGACAATGCTGTCATGTGGCTCTGAGTGTGAATACAACATTGTCTGCATTCAGATTGCGGTCTCACTCTCCCTGCGCCATGAATAATGCAAAGACAGCTAGTCAGGTGATAAATTCTCGAGTGTAAATCCACAAAGCACATCAGTGAAGTGACTGTATTTTGACAGTACATCGTCAAATGGAGAGGGTTCTTACCAATCTGCAGAGAGCTGAGACAGGAAAACACTCCAGTGTTAACAGCTCCACTGAAAGGGCTTGGCGTCCTGAAGGATAAATGATCGGGGGTTGCTTTGTTTCTAATTTGGTCCTTCTCTGGGTGATCAGATCAAAACATAATGAAATTTCATTCACTGATAATGTGATCACAATGAGACAGGAAAATTGCACTGGTGGCTTTGGATCATGGACTACCAACCACCACTTACACTGATGCCCAATTATCTCAGCTGCTGGCTCCAAACATAAGCCAGTGGCATTCGCCCAGGTGATGATGAGTGTAATACAACATAAAACAATAACAAATGCATTGAGTGTCCTCTGTCAATCAATGACATTTAAAAAGATGTTCAAAGCAATTCTCCATCAAACCTCTATAACTTCATATTGTATTATTTTCAGACTGTACTGCCTCCTGTAGATTGCAGCCTCTTAATCCTATAAATACAGTGTAGTCACTGTGCTTTACAGTGTATAGCAAAAGTTGACAAACTCTCCATTCGTCTTACCTTTACATAACATTTACAGGATTGTTTGGAAGCTGAAAATATCCCAGTTTTCCTGTGAAAAAAAATCCACATGCATAAACATTTAAAATGCATAAATATGTATACGCATGACCAGTTACAATTATGCACTATCCCCCAACATTAACCCAAGCATGAATCAAACTTTAACCAAAAATCAGGTCTTATAAAATTATAAAATGTATTCTTTATCTTATATGGACCTACATTTAGTCCCCAGATGGAGCGTGAGTGTGTTAACAGATTTCCAATGTCCTGTTCTTATTTTAGATGGGTTTTTTTTAATTATATTTCAATGCCATTTATCATTTTTACTTAGTTTTTACATTTAAACTGATAATAACAACATGGACAAGAGACAGTCACAAATCTTTTTTCCACGTCCTTCTTTCTCATATTCAATAAAATACATTTAAAAAAAATATTTGTTCCTCAAATTAGCATGTCCCTTTGAATACTTTGAATAAAAATCAAGCACCTTAAAGTACAACTTGACACCAGTGTACACATTCAAATATTAACGTGAATCAAATAGCACAAATATCAGATAATCACTTAAAAGTATTTCAGCGGCAATTAGTACATTCCTTGTTTGTTTGTTTTATGAACGACAGCTTTCAGTGTCTTGACACTATCTGGATTGCCACCCTGCTATTCCAAATAGGTAAAAACAGAAAAATAATGGCAAAAAGGTCATTTTTGAGCATCTTGCCAACTGTATTATGTGGTGATTTATTAATTTTTACTGCACAGAAAGAGAAAAAAAAGTAATTTGTGCTTGTGATCCAGTCATACTGAAAAACTGATCATTTCTAAGAAAGAAATTCAAAGGACCAACAATGTAAGACTACCAGATCGCTGCTGTTTCATGTCTCACACCTATCATAAGCTGTCAAATTGCAATTCATAACCCAGGGCTAGAGTATAGAGAATTATAACTTCCAAAATTGTCCCTACCCTCTTTCACTTTGACACCCATGCATGTCCTGATAGATTCCATGTCGCTCTTTGAGACTTGTTTTCTATCTCTATGTAACAGAAGTCAAGACTTCTGTGTTCCACTTTCCTTAATTGAATCATGTATTATGTTTCTGTGACTTAGGCCAAATAAATGCTAGAACTAGTATTGGGCTATGTGGCTGCCAGCTTATCGACATTGTGCACAAATGTTGCCAGTATACATATATATATATATACACAGTATGCACTGTGTGTGTCTGTGTGTGTGTATAAGAAAGCAGAGAGATTCAGAGAAAAACGGAGAAGATGTCAGTGGTGCACAGGTGCATGCAGGCATATGTGTGCATATGTTGTTGAAGCGAGTGCAATTGATGTTTTGCCTACTTCACCACAGGCTGTCTTCTCTTCATGCTTCATTGCTGGAACCAATATAACCACAAACATCGCCGGCACAGACGTTGATCTGTTGGTTTGATTTGGGCCTACTCCAAACCAGTACGCACCCAAGTGATTTCTAATTATCATCACCGTAACATATGAAGAGGTGAGCTGACTGCAGCACGTTGGTAGCTCTCTCATTAAGTCCTGGAGCAGGAGAACGGCTTTACATGCAGTCTTGTTGAAAGAGCAATTAAACCTTGATGCCACTGCAAACTGTACTCTTTTCCACCAGTTTACATCATTAGGGCTCAGAGGTGCTTCACTCTGCCTGTGGGAACTAACTCCCAAGTCCTCGGAGCCATCTCATTTATCAAAAGGATGTTTGAATGTGCTTTGATTGCTCACACAGTTTCAGAACAGGTGCAGACAAAAAAGCTACGTTCTGCCATAAAATTGGAAATCCACTTACTGTCTAATGTGCCATTAGGATATTGAGTGTCAGCTGCTTAGCTTCCATAGCTAAACTTTAAGGTGAAGCTATTTTTAAAAAGTCTCAGTGAACATTTGTACGCACACAACAAAATATGTGTTGCTACAAAATTATTCAGTGAATGTAAAGCACTTGACATATAGATATACATTTTGCAGCTTTTTACACCACATTACATTAATATTTTCTTAATGTTAATATCTTTAATTTGTGAGAATGAAAATGTACAACCTACCTACAGGGGTGATGTTGCCAATGAAGGCGACAGTCATAAATACAAATAAAAATCCTTTATCCTTCATAATATAATTTTCACAACGGTATGTGCTTGCGCAAAGACCAGAACAGGGTTCGTACAAAGTCTTGAAAGTTTGGAAAATGCTTAATTTTAATTTTATGTTTTCAAGGTTAGGAATATGCTTGAATTTGAATATACTCCTTGAAAAATGTTTGAGTTTCAACATAATCTGGTATTTCATCATCTACACAATCACTCATGTAAACCAAAAATCTTTTAATATTTCAAATAAAACAAACCCGTCATCATATTTGTTTGTTGTCTCCTGGCATTTATAGTAACAATTTAGATGTGATAATAAAGGCTTTGAGAGTCTGGACATTTTTGGTTTAGGTACCTTAAAAGTTCTTGAATTCTACTCTTAAAAAGCTGTACGAACCCTGCCAGCAGTGGTATCTGCAGAGCCAACGGTAGCAGGACTGAAAGGAGGGGCTACTTCAAAATAAGCCCTGCACCAGCCACCTAGGTTACTGATATCATGAATCTCATCATAGTTTAAGAGAACCACCAAGATCCTTTAGACATACAAATATTTACATACAGCTCCTGACAGTAGTCTGAGGAGAAACACTCGCTCCATCTTTCCAACATAAGAAAATGTCCCACTGTCTCATCTCATCGAGTGGCTTACTTACCCAATTCCACTTCTGTGTGCATAAAATTAACAAGCCTAAATGGTTGTTATTGATAATGCCTCATATAATTCAATAAGTCCGCAAGAGATGTGTTGTATTATTCAGAGGGACTGCATAAAGAACGAAAGCAGAATCAACTGAAACGCATAGAAAAAGTTCACATGTATGTATTACTCCCATAATATTCCAATAATATTTTTATAGTGACTTAGAACACATCTGATAGGGTTGAGTACTTTACAGTGAGCGTAAAGTGGGTTCTTGTGTGTCATTTCTAACATCACAATAATATGTTACCACCATAAATCTAGAGACCTGAATATTCACAACCATCAATTACAGCTATTTTGTCATAACCCAAAAGACCACTGAGGCCTACTATTACTGCTGCTTTTTGTAGTGGTTGTTGATAAAAATTACACCTTTTTTGGCCAATACCCAGCCAAGGTAATTTTCACCTGCGGAACCCAACAGTGACAAGGAGGGAGGCGAGTCTGAGAGGGGCACTTGCTGAATCCAAAGCAAGAGCTGTGTCTAAATCCAGGTCCACATTTAAATTCAATTCCACCCACAACCGCCAAAACCAACTCCTGATTCCAATCTGCCTCCTGTTTAGTCCCGAACTGGGACTGTTTGTCATGAACTCTTATCCTAGTGTCTCTTCTATCCTCTTACATTCCCCAAACACAACACTGTCCCTGTCTCCTTGTTTTTGTTTTTTGGTAAATACAAAATGGTACTGATAAATGGTACTCTATTTCATTAGAATGGATCTGGAGCCCACTTTGCCAACAACAACTGAGATATAATTTTTCTGCCTACTTACTTGCTATGTGTAAGCTTTACTTCAGTTTAATTCCCAGTCTATATGTTTTAGGCATCAGAGATGTGGCTCTTAATTTCCATGTCAAATATATTGGGTGACCATGTTTTTAATTACCAAACAGATTTTCTTGTAAATGATAATGACATCAAGGACGCGAGCACAAGAACACGAATTTGATGATTTAATGTGGTCACGTGACGAAATCAATTCTCCATGTATGCAGATATCTGATTGCCTAACATCAAACAGGAAGAAATACTGCATGCGTCCAGTTGGCTAGCAGTCACTAAATATTGAAATTATAAGATCAACAAACGAAGTGCAAGGCAAGGTCGGTGAAGAATTATTAGCACGTACTAAGCCTGAACCTTGAGATGAAGGGGAAATTAAGATAACAGATAAATCTTGCAACCTCAAAAGCTTCAGAAAATGCAAAACACAATGTAATGTATCATCTACAACAAGGTTACAGTACCCACTGTGAAGTATATTTTATTATTATGTACATTTGCCTTTCAAGGATACTGTGTCATTAAAGGGCAACATCTTTTACTGTAGCCTCTGTCACCCTGTTACCAAGTACTGACAATAAACTCACATGCTCCCACATTACATGGACAACACGCCTCCTTCTGCAGTGAAAGGAACAAAGCAAGGCACATGCAGTTGGCAGAACTATATATATCATCCTCTGAGCATTGATTGGCTTTACTGTACATACTGAGACAGCTTCAAATATACAGTGATCATGGTTGCAAGGTGTGGTTAGTGTGTAGTCGACCAGACAGTTTACCATGATGGGGTTATACTGAGGAAAATGAGGAACAGTTTAGGAAGATTGTAGAACATGGACATAATTCCTGGGGGCTGGAAAGTGTGATAGTGTGCAAAAAACCTTGTGCTGACAGTGTAAGATAAGTGCAGCCCTACAATAATGTTTCGGCAATAATGCATATCATGGTTATACAGGGCAGTGCAGGAATACATGTCAGACAGCTCCATAGGTGGTGGGTTTGTGTGGGTATACTATAGGACTTTTTGGAATAAATTACTGAGAGAATGAGGTTATCATATTGGGCCTGTAGAGGCTTTTAAAGTGTTTTTTTTGTAGAAAAAGATGGCAATGCAGATTTGGATTATAGATTTTAGTCTGCATTGTCATGTCAGAGTTCCAGCTATATTTGTTTTCTGTCTGTGGCCTGAATGTGTGGGATCAGTGTCAGATTGCTGCTGGGTAATATCCTTGAAATTGTATTTCTAATTTGTTTACTTGTGAGTTAATCAATATTTAGATTGAAAGATACGTTATTACTAGGTTATTGCAAAAGGTTTCAATTGAAAAGGCTCCAGTTTCTCTTGGAAACAGCAACAACAGTTTTACATTGCCGTACAAGTAATTATAGTTATGAAGAGATGTACAGCAGCTATATTATGTGTGAGAAAAACACTATATATTTTAAAGTATAAAAAGACTGCAGTGGTTTATCAATAAAATGCAAACAGTAACAGAGTGATGTTTTTGGCATGCTTTACAGTCAAACAGCACCCTCAAATTCACTTTTGTGACTGATAGCAGATAAAATGTTTGACAGTCTTTTGCATGAAATAACTAAAGGTCAAGCATATTATTGTAATAGTGACCATTCAAGTCATGTGTAATATGCGCACTGGCCTCATACAGTATGTGCTCAGACACATTATTGGTTGCCATGGGCAACTATGATTAAGCATAATTTCTATTTTTCTAAGTTTTCTAAGTTGGAGAGATTCCTTATTTCAATTAGAGACCAAACGCACAGAAAGGAAAGGCCTTTCTTTCATGGTTAATTCACACTTCAGAGGCTATTAATGTTAAAGGTCTACAGCCTGCAGTTGTACCACAATGAGTATGTGATAAGATATCTAACATAAAATATTGCTTCTAGTAAATCAGTGGTCTTCAAGCCAGGACCGCCTGCAGGGTAATAGCCTATTTCCTTTTTCCTGGGCACGAGGTAACCTTATCCACAAGTTAATAATTTGTGGGTCCCAGTCTGAGGACGCAGAGCTGAATTGCGCTGACCTGGTGGTAACAGTTGGGTTAGATGGTAGATATGGTTAAATAACTTATTTAGAGGCAGTTAAAGACATAGGGCAGCCAGTAAACACTTTTCACCTAAAACCTTATCTGCTTCTTAATGGACACAAACTGGCCAGAGAAAAGGACGCATCTCATTTCATGAACATGAACAGTTAAGTGATCTTCCCATTAAACCATGTGTGACAGGGAGGACCTTAAAGTCCAACTGAAATTAAATTGCATTTTCTGTGTCTGCTACAGCATAGATATCTTCTCTATAAACCGCTTGTCCTGTGTTCTCCTCTGACAAAAGAAATCGTAAACCAAAAGGAAGAAATTTATGTTTAATCGTTTTTGGTTTCATGATGGCGCCCCCTAGTTTTGCATTCATTTGATGGAATACCGTTCCGGTATCAGTCTATGGAGACCTTATTTCAATACAGCCAATCAAACCTTGCATAGACATTTTTTCTTCATTTTAATTAACAATACATTTAAAAAACATGTTGACATTATTTTTGACTACAAAAAGGGACGACTAAATGATTTCAGTTGGACTTTAAGATGTCCCAGAGTCTCTGGCTAAATGCTAACATCAGCATACAAACACGCTCATGATGACAATGTTTACATGCAGATGTTCAGCAGGTATAATGTTTACCATCATAGTTTACCATGTTAGCAAGTTAACATTTTCTTATTAGAACTAACCACCGAGTACAGCTGAGGCTGATGGTAATGTCATTAGTTTTAGTCATAAATCAAAATTTTGGGCAAATACAAATTTTGACCCAATGATGGTGCTAGAGAAAAGCAAGGCGATCACTAACGTTGTTACAAATCATAATGTTGTTACTTTATGAAAAAGGGCATACACTATCCTAATTTTTACAACAACAAAAAATGCTGCTAATTAAGCTATCCTTCTTAACTTTAACATCACCCTCACAGGAAACCTAAGGCCTACATTTCAACTTTGATAATGACTGATGGAAAATATAGATGTTCTATATATATCTTCTCTCTCCAGCTTGTTCAGCATGTGGAAATCTCATCTACAGTATCGGCTTCCTGTCCACGGAGAGCATTGAATAAGGTATTTGAAATGCTTCAACTGTCCCTGACACCCTCTCACTGAGCTTTTCATCTTGTATGAGCATTAAACCTTAGACACACCAACCAAGTGTTTACACATTCTGTCTCCGGCATTTATACTGTGTAAGATTAGCCTCTACCTTCTGCCACCTGGTTTGCTGATATCACAATAAAAGCCCCATGGCTGTATAGTAATTCCCAGGCACTAGTACAGTAAACTTACTGCACATGCCAACGGGGTAATCCTGTATTACAGTAGCGATGAGACAAAAAAAAAAAACAGAGTCTGGCAAATACAGAAATACTTGGTGACAGCAACATAATCGCTTAAATAACCATTGTTTTATTTGTCTGCATGGCCCATTTTGATGTAGACTGTGACATCTACTACCTCAAGCGAAAAAGAACCAACAAGGGTATCAAAGAATGTTCCTTGGATTTGTTCGTTCTTTGCATTTATTGTGTTTCTCCAAATCAAAAATTAAACCAATGGGCTGTATGTATTTTGCTGACAGCTGGTCTGACATTAATACTGTTTTCATACCTACCCCATTATGCAAAGTGTCCAAATGAAGGACGTCTGTAAACTGGCATTATGAGCATCAGTCTGTAATTTGGCAACAAACTACAGTATGGCAGTATGGTTGACTGTTAATGAATTCAGAGCACTAACTGAATTCCTGCCTCTGTATTCCGAATGTGACCTTCCTTTCCTCTGTTCACGGAGCACAATGGCTGAGGAGTATCCTTCAGAGGTGAAAAAGAGGGGGAGTGAATGTGTATCACACCTCCGCTGGCTAAACCTGACAGATGCCACTCCTCAAGAAAAAAAAGTGATTAATCATTTTTACAAATTAAAAATTAAAATAAAATTGGTCCCGGTGGGGAATTCACATGTTACAGCAGCACAGAGACAAAGTAAGAAGTAAGAAAACAGATAAAGAACTATTTGAATGACATAAATAAAATAAGAAATTAAAACATATGCTCACGAGTAGCTATTTTCCATTACGAAAATACGTTTTGGTATAAATATGATTTGAAATATGTTTTAGGGGCTGCAAATGATCTTTTTTTTTAATCTATTATCACCTCTTTGTGTTTGCTTTTATTGTATATATCAAATAATGCAGTTGTTTCAGCTGCTCAGTTTATGTGCTCTAATCTGTTTTAGAGCGTGGGGAACTGCCTCCTTTTCTTATTGTGATGAGAGCAGCTACACCAACATGCAGTGCGGTTTTATTGTTGCACTTAATCCTGTTTTAAATATGTATTGAGGTGGCTTGGGAAAAATATGTACAGAGGACCGGAGTGGCCATAGAGAGAAAAAATATATATATATCAAGGCCACGTTTTATTACATCGAGTGCTCGAAATGCTATTGCGTGTGCATTACACATATGAATTGTATCTTGTGTGCACAAATTAACCAAAAAGGTGGACGTAATAGCATTTCAAGTGCTCGATGTAGTAAAACTTGGCCTCGATATATATATTTTTTCTCTCTCTATGGCTTATCTCTGGCTCTATGGCTTATCTCTATGTACTAACCTTGTGAAAGTGTATGATGACTTTATGCATTCAGGATGCTAACTAGTTCATGCTAACTAGCAAGAAAGTAGGTAAAGAAGCAATGTAGTAACAGTTGTTTTTTTTTTTGTTTTTTTGCTAAAGACCTGTCGTTTTATAACTCCAATAGTGAGATTTTCGTTAATTTTATATACTTGGACCTAGCCTAGCCCTGACACACAATCATACACTTCACAGTCCTTAAGTGAAGCACCCATTTCTGGTATTTAATGCTCATAAAGTTTCATTAAGTCCAAAAGATTTATTGTTGATGGCGTGTGCTCAGTGTGAAGAGCGCGACTTGCACACATGGATTGTTGTGAATTTTATTGGTGGTGAATTTTTAAAATGGCACCACTGGTGGCTAGAAGCTATGTTGCAATATTACTGATGTGTTTGTGAGCATTGCTGTGGCACAGTCCTGACACAGAGATGTTAAAAATGATGGCGATCAAGCTGAACATCAATTTGATGGTCTGCCACTTCCTGAGAAAAAATGTCTGGGTCTCTTTGGCTTGCTAGATCTGCGACTTTCTTCACCAGCCACTTGTTTACTTCAGCTGTCTGTCTCCCATCTCATACAGGGAAGGTAGCATCCAAATGTCTTATGTCAGCTTGTGAGCTGTGAATGTCTGCCCACTGACTTACAGGGAGAGCCAAAGTAAGCTGAAGTGACTTAACAAAACAATGAGCTAAAGCTAAAAGCTGCGCAGTGCTGCAGAGTATGGTGTTGATTCTCAGTGGGATCTGCAGTACCAGCATCCATTCACAATACAGGGCACTGATTCTGTGATTCAGTGTCATTATGAAACATTACCTGTAAACCTAGCCATTAGCTTATCTTTTAACATGACGCACCAGGTAAACTTTTGCAGAACATGTCCAATAATGCTTCTGTAACATAAATTAATGTCATGTAATCAGCGTTTTAGAATTTGCACTGATTCATTTAATTTAATGAGATTATATTGTTCACTTCATATACATTATGCCAGTAACCGTTTTGTACAGCACTCGTTCGTTCTTGTCGTTTCTCTTCTGTTTGCTCTACTCCCATAACATCCCAATGGTACTAGAAATTTTACATGGTACCATATGTGATGGACATCATTTGATGGTTGAATGACTTCATCTAAGTGACTACTGTAACATGTTTAATGAACATGGTCACCTCTGTGTCCCCAGCATGTATTTCACTAAATAAAAACACACTAAATAAACCATTCACATCACTTTGTTATTTACTTTGCACTTATTATTGGCACCACAATGTAAACACTATATAACATCCCCTCATAATATTTGGCAGGTTACAGATAATTATGACTTATTGCTAATGCCAAAATCAAATATTTTTCCTATCCTATCATTTTAAACAAGAATTCTCCCTGTGCCAGCTAACCGCTGTGACAGTGTTGGATTTCAGATTCTCTCTCAGAGGAGTGAGGGGTATAAAAATAGAAACTGTCATCGTTGGTTACTGTGAATGTCCACCCTATAAAACAGACAGCTTCTAAGCTGCCAAGCTTCCTGCAAAGCCAAACCCCCTCTTTTTATCAAGAGAGGGAGTGCATTTTGAATAAATATCATACCTGCCACTTGTGATATTGATTTTCTATACCTTTGAAAAACTAAGAATCTTAACCGCTCTGTGTGTGTGGTTGTCAGCCTGGTGGAAAAAGCCCATTACTCAGTCACACTCCCTTTTTGTAAGACTGGAAATCAGGCTTGATGAGCTTGTGTCATAGCTGTTTTTTTTTCTTCACTCTGGACTGACTAGTGCAATCAAACAACAATTGAGACACTGCAGCTCAGTGAAAACCCTCTATAAGTAAATCACAGATATAGCCAACTGTACATGCATAGTAAACCCATGATTAGATGGTTATATGACTTCCCCTTCCCCTTCCTAGCACTGTCTTGGGAACAGTAATATTATACAAAACATGGCTGTGTTATTTACCATAATACAATGAAAATGTGTTTAGCCTCCATCTGTCTTGCTGAGGACAACAGCACTAAAAGGCACTGTACATCTCTTCCCCCAGGAGGGAAGAGAGGCAGGAGTGAGGAAAGACAGAGAGATGGAGAGGAAAGTCAGCAGTGAGCGCAAGAAAAAGACTAAACTTGACCAAACTGTGAGTCAAAACTTGGTTGGAGAGATGGCTATCATTAAAAACCACAGGCCCGAAATGAATATTGTTCAGCATTCCTGTGAATCCTCGGATGCAGGTGATGCAGGTATTGCATCAGTGTGTCAAACAGACGGAAAGAGAAAGCAAAGACATGTTGTTGTTTTTGATGCCCGAAAATGATTCAAGACATATTTTGCTCCTCTGTTGAAATTCAGCCAGGTTAGAGCCACATTCAACACGTTATTTACCTATGAAATGTTCTCTGGCTGGCATTCAAATTCAACAGGAATGCAAAAGGGAGAAAGACTGGACCTGAATGCTAACATTCTCATTTTGTTTGAATAGTCAGAGAAATGTTGGCATAAAGTGACTTGATTCACTGCGAGACATAAAAAGAAATGTTATCTTCTCTACAGAGGTCCCACTGAGATAGTAGCAGAGAGTTATAGCAATAGATATATGAATTGAAGGTCACCCTTCAAAGGCCCAAACAGTCTTAGAAAATGAAACACTGCAGGATAGAGGGAAGTGCAGAGCATGTAAAACTGGCATGTTTATACATATAACAGTAAATAAGAAGTGGGGATAGGAGTAAAGGCTCTGAGACATTATATAAATGTGTTTTGAGGAAATTGCCTATAAACTCCTCAGCTGCACTTCACCTATTTATGATTTTACAGACTGCAAAAAAATAAATGATAATGTCATAGCCAGTGGGAAGGTGTAGAATAAGAAAGCATTACAGAGATGCCACTGTTAAGGAGCACTACATTTATTTTTCACTATCTCTTTACAAATAGATGGACAAAGAGATTCATCTTGTGGGATAACTATTCAATACAGGCATGGTGTCATGCCATTGAGCAGACCCATCTCCTGGGGGACAAGTTGAATAATGTACAGTGATCAAATTTTCATTAATCTTTTGCATGATTAAAAGGTAGTAAATAAAACAGCAGCACTGAGAGCACTGTTAAATACAGGTCTACATAAAGCAATGTGAGATTGATGAGTCAGAGCACTGAACAGGCATTGGGGGAGTTTAGTCCTCAGATCTAGAAGTTTGGTGAACTGGAAAACAATATCCTCTGTTGAAATATAGATTTTTCTTTTTTTTGGTTCATGTGAGACTGACTTTGCCAGAGGAGACAGCCACATCTGACACCAAGGTGTGACCCAGCCCCTGACTTTGGGGCTGTGCACTGGATGTTGACAGGCATCAGCTCCAAGCGTTGATGAACCCTCTATTGCATGAATTAATACTTGAACATGATAAAAATGTTTTAATGTGTTTTAATTACTTTTAATTGCTTAAATAATAAAAATGTTTGAAAAAAAAGTTAAAA
This sequence comes from Macquaria australasica, assembly GCA_005408345.1. NCBI lineage: Eukaryota > Metazoa > Chordata > Actinopteri > Centrarchiformes > Percichthyidae > Macquaria > Macquaria australasica. The sequence goes on along the minus strand of SEMN01000293.1, from coordinate 54,573 downwards.
AAATTTAAAGGGGGGTCGTTGGTAAATTGTTGCCATATGGCAACAATGCGCAATCGTGGAAAGTACCATACAATCAAAATTTTCTCTAAAAACATCCTTTTATTAAAAACAAGACTAAACAAATCCAACTTAAACTTTGTGAAATGTATAACCCAATATTTACACAGTTAAATTAATATAATTTAAATTATTTTGAATACAAGGTAATAATAACATCGTAATAAAATAATTACATACACCTGTAATAAGACACACGGACATCATTTTCTTGATCAAAAACAAATTAATTTTCTAATTAATTTCATTTAATCATTCTCATTCAATGTTATTCATTTCATTTAGTCATCATCAACATGTTTTTTAAACAAATTAACATAACATTGTCCATTCTAACCAAATGCCATGTCGAAGTCGAAAAAGCAGGTCCTTGTCTCGGGTGAACATGGCACACTTGGAGCAACTGCTCTTAACAGTATTTTTCCAATTTAATTTATTTTTTTTATAATTTTCATTTAATATCATTCATTTCATTTATTCGTCATCATCAACATGTTTTTCAATCACGTTCACATTACATTTTTCATTGTGACCCAATTTCACCCCTTATGGAAGTCGAAGAAGCAGTTCCTCTCTCGGGTGAAGCAAAGGAACACAGCACACTTGGAGCACCGGCTTCTCACAATGCCTTTGCATCCCGGCATTTTACATCTCCCCTTCTCGTTTGCTTGCAAGGGCCAGTGGTCTGTGTTGTCCCTTCTGACCGGATCAGGTGGCACAAAGCTGTGGGGCCCTCTTCTCTTTTTCCCCAGGACAACAACCTGTGAGGGTCTCCCCTTTCTTTTGTTGGACACCTTGTTCTCCATGCATAAGCAGGAGGCCACTTGGATTTTGAAGTCCAACAGTGGGAGTTGGGCGTTCTCTGGGATCTGGGACTGGCAGTCTCTTCGGTAGAGGAGCCATGCCTCTACCAGGGTCAGGTCCAGCATGTGGAAGACGATGCGATGGTACCATTTCTTGGACCTGATCTTGGTACGGTAGAGGGCTATCAAAGAATCCAGAAGATCCACTCCCCCCATGCTCTTATTGTACACTGACACAATGTTGGGGCGTGAGACACGGACCATCTCTTTCTTTTTTTTGTCCCACCTTTGCACTTCTGTGGTGGGGTTTGCCGCAACAAATGTGCTCAGGAGGGTCACGGGACGGTTGTCAAACCACTTGACGGCCCTTAGGTTCACGCCATCATGAGTGGTCATCTTCTCTTGGTGTGTTCCTCGTCCTTTCGCTTTCATGGCAGCATCGTCCATAAATGTGCAGCCTGCAAGACGGTTCTGTCTCACAGTTCCGACACAATGGATCTTCTTCTTCTCCAGGAGTACCTGCAGGTCCACACTGCAGAACCAGTTGTCAAAGAACAGTTTGTGCGAAGTATTGGTGGGGATAGCTGAAGCCAACTGTAGCACGATGTTTCCACTGGCACCAATGTCAGGGAATCCAGGATGGGGTTGAATGGACCCTGTGTACACGTCAAAGTTGTAAACAATGCCATGTTGGTCTGCTAGGATGAAAAACTTGTAGCCCCAGCGCTTTGGCTTCATAGGTATGTACTGCTTCAGTTGGCTTTTCCCCTTGAAGAGCACCATCTGCTCATCCACGCAGAGCTTTTCATCCATAGGGATGCTGCCGAAGCTGTCATTGAGAAAGTTGAGTAGAGGTCTCACCTTGAACAACTTGTCTCCCCCTGGCACCTGGTTGTTGTTGTCAGCAAAGTGGAGATGTCTTTTGATATTTTCCCATCGATTCACAGTCATGGTGCTTGCAACAGTCTCCACCCTCGTTTGGGGGTTCCAGTACAACCGGGTTTTTGGCAAGCCATGGATAGACATGTAGAAGCACACTCCAATGAACTGCTCCATTTCAGCAACAGTAACATTGAGGGGTCTAGTGACGTCGCACTGTAAAGCATACAGATTTGTTTGCCTGACGACATCTTCTATGACTTCTCTGTGGAAAAGGTGGCGAAAGTAATTTACTGGTTCTAATATTTCAGTTGATTCTGGGAGAGAGCCTTTCCATTGTGGCACAGGTGGAATTGATTTATTTGTCTGCCACTTCAGGTTTTTCACCTTTTGGAACTCTGGTATGTCATCCCTCACTGGTCCACCTGGTGAAATTTAAAATAAGTACTCACATTATAAATAACTATGATGGAAAGCTGCTATTTATGAAACTTTTTTTTTTTTAGATTCATTTATTGATATTTTTTTAATCTTTACCCATATCATGGAAGGGTAACATATTCACTTTGCAGTAGCTTATTCTCCTAAGTATGTCACACACACACACACACACACACACACACCTTAGAGGATGAACAGTCTAATACCTTTACCTGTTTCCTCTGTTTCTGCCTCTGGTTCTGTGTCTGTGCCTGACTCTGACTCTGACTCTGACTCTGAACTGTCACTGCTCTCATCCAGGTTCATGTCAACATCATTCTCCTCATCACTGCCCACTAGCTCATCCTCACTCTCCTCTGGTGGAAGAGCTAACTCTGCCCTGTTCACTTTCCCTGTCCCATAGAAGAATCTGGCTTCCATGTTCTATGGACGAAAGCAGCATTATGAAAACTGTCTATACAGTCAAAATGCTGCCTACAATTCCAATTACTGTACTATCTGGACTATACTGTATATCATATGCATTTGCCACCCACATCTCATCTACAAAATATTAACTTTTAAGAAAATATTGTTGTTAAAACTGTATGGGCTTATTGACTAGAAATGTACACAAATGTGAACTAACATATAATTTGGTTGGGATATTGCAATTCTTTCTCTAACTGAAACTAATCCAGATAATACATTATTACAGTTACAAAATTTCTGAAATTACAAAATAAAAATAAAAATGTTTTCTCCCTTTTAAATGTCAAATCAAAAGTTGTAAACAGTCTCAGAGTGGCCTAGTGCTATGTAATTACAATTACAGTCCAATAGGTTGAATGCACACAGATCACTTCCATATTCGCATATAGTTGCCATATGGCAACAAATTAATTTTATCATTTTACAAAAAACATATCAAAGCTAAAAAGGTTTTAATGGTGAAAATTAAAAGTTAACTTACCCCAGATAGTATTTCAATTTTTTTCTTGCAGGTATTTTGCCTAAATATTGAGCAATTAGTCAACTTTGGGAGCCCTCAGATCATGATCTTCTCAGTGCCGTGTGTCCATGGAAAAAGGAATTGCAAACAGGATTTCCTGGTCATGTGATGTGATCAAATAGTTGTCCTATCAAAGTAAAAGACCCCTTTTCACAATTAAACAGTAAAACATTGGATTTTATATTACTGCCTTTTAGTAAAATTGAGATAAAATAATTGTTGCCAAATGGCAACACCATGCAATAGAGGGTGAAGGGCGATAATGACATCTGAGGCAGCCCTGCGAGGGCCTTATCCTTGCATTCTCCGTATGCAAATCATTAGCTACTGCCGCCTTTGTTAAGCAAGGTTTGTACAGTGTGCTCCTCTTCCTTTATCATTCGTACTGCCAAGCCTGTGGAAATGAAAAGCAATGCAAATATGCCTGGCTTTTAGGAGTCGGCAGATAAAGCAGGGAGACCTTCAAACCGCAACGCTTCATCCGCTTCAGTTTAGCCTTGACCGAGGCATGCAAATTATACCTGAGACGTAGGGAGAGTGACGCCGCAAGCTGCACAGGCGCAAAGCTGGGGCTTGAGATAGGCAAATTTGTCCTGAAGCAGGGTTAATTGGCAGAAAATATCTATAAAAAGGTTTAGAAAAAGGAGGTTGTGAAGTCCCACCAGAAAAAGCACACATATTTATGCCATATACTGTTTGAGTCTTGACAGTGAAATGCTTGCGAAGCATTCCGGCCTCTCATTTTGTCATTTTGCTTCTAGGCAAGGATGTGTTCTACTGCTGACCCAGGTACAAGGTGCAATTCAGCACTGCTTTATCAGATCAGTGTTACATTCTCAGTTCTCACAGGAGTTTTATGGACCCTTTCAGGAGCTTCCTGTAGTGGTGTGATGCTTTTTGTGTTGCTGGATGCTGGTTTGTGTGTTGGGTGCTCCCAGGATAACATCTATGAGCCAAAAACTTTGGATAAATGAGAGCCTGCAGCAAAACTGAAAAGAGTACAAGTAAACAAAGCCTAGATTATACTCATCCACAGAGGATGAGGAGGCATATTAATGGCAGAGAATGCATTTTTTGTATTATGCATATCGAAATGAATCATTGCAAGTCTGGAGAAGACATTGCAACATTTAATAAAAAAACATCTGTGCTTGTTTGTGTTTATATAACATTTTTTCATATGCAGCCTCAAGTTGATTTACATGAAGCTACAGTATGTTTGAAAACCTCAGCTGGCTGTGATCAGTTTAGTCATGTGCTGTAGCTATCTGAATGTATCTATACACACCTGAACTTCCATCAGCCCATCATTTACAGTTCCTTTTAGCATTGACCTTTCCTGCTAATTTCCTGTAGGCTGCTGCTGAGGCTCACTTCAGTAGATGCACAGCCCCGTTGCCCCCACCCTGTGGCCCTTTATCTGACATTGTCAGCACTGAAGGGCCTTTATGTAGCCTGACTGCTCCATGTGGAGTTAGTAGGAAGAGGAGGCTACTAATGTAACTTTCAGGTCAAAGGGCTACAGCACACATTGACCTGATGATTGGTCATGAGGAAACAGCACACCGCTTCATTTCCTCCTATGATGGATAGTGGATTTGTATTCCGTGCGGACTTCTTTGACATTGTGTTGAAAGAAAGAGGGAGGAAGAAACACAGCGAGGGAAAGAGACAGAGATAAAGACGAGTAGAGAGAGTAAGGGGTAGGGGTTCCCCAGTGTGTTTTCACCTGCAGTTTGAGCTTGCTCGTAACAATCCCACGTGTCTCCCTGAAGTGTAGCTTGCCAGCGACGACACAAGCTGCTGGCACACTGCACCTAGGATGAAGGTGAAGAGGCACTGTGACAAAACCAAGTCTCAATGGTGATCATTTACCTAAGAAGTTTTACTCAAATCATAGAAACTGCAGTTTGCCTGTAATTGACATTTTAAGCAGCTTTTTTCCCTAACTGATTCTGTTATTGCTTTTGTAGCTTAAAGGGAGACTCCGGTATTTTTAAACCTGGGCCCTATTTTTTCAAATTTTGGGGTCGAAATGGCTAATACTTACCATTAGTTTTGGAATTGGTCCAGTAGATCGTCTCAGCGTTTGTTAAATAGTAAGATCCTTTTTTCTTCCTGCAACAACTCAACCTCTCGTGAGATTTCAGAGCGAGATGCCGGCGGAGGTGATATTTTAGAGATTAATCAATCTTTTCTTTCTTTTTGGTGACATGCAATCAACTTATTAAATTGACGCTCTTTTAGATTTTAAGCGAGCAATGCTCTTGAGAACCAAATAAACTGAATGTGACCTATAATGAGATGTCTAGAGGGTAGTGCATTGGAGAAGAAACACCACTGAGCATAAAATTAAGGGGCATTACATCCAATTCTTTTTACTATGCAGTCTCTGTATTCTACGAGTATAAGGGCCACACTGAGGGGAAAGATTTGGAGATTTTGTGAATAAAGTCATAATATTTTGAGGAAAAACTAGTGAAAGTAATATTTCGAGAAAAAAAGTCATATCACAAGAAAAAAAGTTGAGATTTTAAAACTCTAATAATATGTCATTGAAAACAGATGAGAGCAGTCTGTTTTTTATGTGTCAAATGGGAGATGTTGATGACCTGACGTTACAGCTTTCACCAAAGAGCACCTTATTATCCGAGAAAATTAAGCCAGTTACATGATGTATGAGTCAATAACCGGGTGTGTTTTGAAGCAGCAGCTGGAGTACAGCGGGGACCTGGTTTTCTCCAGACAGCTGAGACAAGAGCACAGTCATCGGAGAGTGATTAAAGCTCAGTGGGCTTTATGCAAATGATGAGAAAGGCAGCCAGAATCTACCTGTCCCACAGTCTGCTGTGCATTATGTTATTGCTCTGCGGTCTGCTGATATGGGAGTATCCCATTCAGACCCACACAGTGACACGACCACCTGAGAGACATCTGAACCCGCTTGGGAATGTCTCTGCATGAGAAAAAGTTTAGGTAAGTGGACATAGGCGTTTTGCCAGACTAACCACTAGTCCTCATCCTTGAAGCCTCTCCTCTTGGAAAACCTGACAATAGTCAATCAGGCATAAATCTCCCCCTTGTGTTGCTCACTGTCCAAGTAACACTCCGTGGTAGTATTCTTACTTTTACTCAACAAAAAGATGTGTGTTGTTTTTTTAAGCACTTGCTTCCAGCAGATGTAGAGGTAAGCTTATTGTTATTTGAATAACCAAACACCAAATAAGTGAGAAGATAATCCAAATCAAACATCAAAGACAGGATTTTCTGTTGCTGAGTCACAGAGAAGTAGCAAAAGTGCAACATCATTATCATAATAATGCTGCAAACATACAGTATATCTCCAAAACCAAAACTACTGTACTTTTGACAGCATCAACCGCCTTCATCATCATTCTAAATCAATCATATAAGAAAAGGTCAAACTCAAACTCATCTTTAAAGATATTTTTAATTCAACATAGGTTTGTTAGACATTGTTTAGACATGTAACATTATTGGGAACAGTAAAGGGAAATGAGCACTGTGACGGCATTATGTGTAATACTTTTAATACTTAAAGGATAATTCTGGTTAATTACTTTACTTTTGTAACCTTACTTTCTTAAGGTTTGGCCATCATTTCAAACAGTTATTGTAATTTTGTAATCACCAAATAATCGCAGAGATATGGGAGCTTAGCAACATTGCTACAACAAAGTCTGACAGATGAAGAAATGAGCTGATGATCAGATGATCACACAGGCTGTAAACAAGCCAGCAGTTGTAGGTGGTAAAACTAAAGGTGAATGCACCCATTATGTCAGTAATAATGCATCATTGCACAGGAAAACTGTGTGCGCACGACTACAGCAAGTATGGTAGGTCAAAGCTGAGCTTGGAAGTTGGTCCGTAAACTGTGATGGATGTTTTCAACGGACAGTTTGGGTAATAAATGCAATGTTTTCCTGTTTTTTTCTTCCAAATACACCTGGCTATCCAGGGCATTTGTGAAAAACCTGTATGATCATGTGACTGTTTGTGTTTTTTATCTCGCCAGCTTTCTTTTTAGTGAAGGTTCATCCTTTTTCCCAGAACTCAGGAATGAACTTGTGGAATACATGTTTTCATGACTGATAGAAACAAAGGCCAAACCTAAAAAATAAGATCCACTTTGTAATAAATGGGACTCATCCCACCACAGGAAAATAAAATGCATAAACTGTGTCTTATACAGTCTCATCTTAAACATCAACACTTTTGCAGAGTCCACTTTACAAAAGGGAATATAGGTTAAATTAGTACACGGTTCTAATTAGTAGTACAGTACGTACATTCATGAGTATTAATAGTCAGTGCATGGATAATACCTGTACACATGTAGTGTAAGCAAAAGAAATGTATGAGTCAATGTCCATCAAAGGTCACTATACTTGTAAGATTAAATCTCAGTTGTTAGCGGATAACCTTGTGAAACAGTTCAACAAAGCCAACTCTATGGTAGCTTTTGTAAAGGAGTCATATATTTAATCAGGCTACTCAAGCAGGAATACACACTCAGGTAAAGGTTGACTGAAAAACCTCTATAGTGACCATCAGGGTGTTGTGGCTCCAGCAGCATTGACTCTCGCATGAATTAGAGTATACATTTCTGACATGATATTGAGATTTACATTTAGATGACAGCATCCAAGGACAGTTTGCATCATGTTGTTGTTGTTGTTTTTTTTCTGAATGATTCTGGCTGACAGCAGAATGTTTAAATGCTTCTGAATTTCAGTTGAGGAGGAGAAGAAAAATAAATAAACCTCGATGAGCCTCGGGGAAATCCAAAACATGAACTTTATGCTTCATCTGTGATGAAGGGATAAGACGAGAATCCATGTGTGGTGGAAGGGCTAAGTAGAGATAGAGGTGGAGAAAAACGATATACCATAACCCTGACAATCCACAAAGCTATATTCATAGTTGGATACTTGTGTGGCCTCCACCTACTGTGTCCACACACTGTGGAAAATGTGCATTGTAAATCATGTACTTCTTTGTATTGTCTGCAAGATAGATGCCAATGTCAATAGTCCATATTTACAAGCCTGCCAATGCTGCTATGTAACTTTGAAATAAGAAGTTTTAAAACAAAAACTACACACAGCACCCCCGAGTGCTTCTCATACCAGCTCCAATTCAACATACTGCAGATGTTGGATAAAAATTGTGTATTTCCAAAATCTCATATTTTTACAAGTTAAAAAAAGAAAACAGCTTGTACGTAGCCTAATGACAATGCATTTTTATATCATTCAACGTGGTTAAACGGGTTTTATAACTCTATCAGGTTAAAGACAGACCATGTAATCTTTCAACTGATCTGAAGACATGATAACCATCAAAAATGGAGATGTGAGGTTTCCACCCGACAGGGATGACAAGTTGTTTACGTGCATCCTCATATCCTGATCATAAAATATTAATTTGCATTAAACTCCAAATACTTTCCAAATATTAGCATGAAAACAGAAAACAAGTATTGATGGGACAAGGTTTACATGACTTGACCTGGCTAATATCACAGATAACATGCTTTTATAATATTATTGAGAATGAATGTGCATGTAAACATGCTCATCGGTGCCTCGCTTAGGTAGGTTCCCTCTGTTTATACATAACTGATTGCAGTTTTGATGGCTGCAGCACTATTATTTCATCATTTGTTTATAGAGTTTTGCTTTTGATGTGTAACTGGGGTTTACAGCTAATGGGAGTTGTGTATTACCAGGCATGTGCGCACATTTGTTTTATCTAGCTGATAGATGACAGTGAATAATGAAACAGATATCTGGCATTTGCAGTGCCTACAGTGCAAGATAATACTCCAAAATGTGGCACCAAGAAGTTCCTTTTCCCCAAATAAATCTGTAATAATTACAGGATTTCTACAGTGCAAATATAGATTATGTAATGTAGAGAAATAACATCTTTGACTCTCATAACTTTTGTTTTCCAAATCAGTTTTGCAGCCAGTCTGTACTAACAACAGCGGCATGGTAAGCTCTTGGGAGCAACTCATTTTTCATTACAAAAACAAAAAAAATCATTTTTGCAACACCTGCAACAAAACAGGAAAAATGTCATCCTTTCTTTTTTTTTAAGAGAGCACAGATTCAATTTTGAGACACAATAGAAGGTATCATACATTCACATTGTATGGGATGAGAGAAAGGCTGGCAAAGCTAATAAAGTGATGCTAATGTGCTTTGTGATGCAGTGGAAGTCCCCAGCTTTCTGCTCTAAACAGATGGGATCTCTCCCACAGGATCAGATAAAAGATGTCCATCACTAACTCTGCAGAGCATGGCAGATTCAACAAAGGCTGCCTCTCAAAGGCTTGCTGTCCATGGGTGCTCACACAGAAGTCCTTCGCATCAAATAAATGTGGCAGAGACACGCAGCATAATGACGAGGTTAAATTGAGGCATATCAGTCTTAACTAAGGCAGGAAGATGAACCAGATCAAAACAATCACATGGAACTAATCTGTGGCAGCCTGTGCCACTGCTGGGAAGATGAAGATGCACAGTCCTGAACATTCAAATCATCCTATGGGCTGACAGTACCTCTAGTAAACAGCATGTCTTAGCTTCCTTATTCAACAGGCTAAATCACAAGATGTCAAGGTCTGTAACGCTGGCAACACCTTCTCATCATATATTCAAATCCCTGAATTTATGGAAAAGGTGATTCAAGGCTAAGCTGGGTAGACATCTATAAATACAGATCACCTTGCCACATATTTTCCATATCACACTGTTAGCGGGAGCTGCCATACCATAAGTATATTCTCTAAACCCTCCCCACTTGTCCTAGTACCAGCTGCTGCTCCTTCCTTCAGTCTACGGAAGCCCTTGCCTCCAGAGATAACCGCTGCAGAGATCACCCTGTCCCTGCGTCCCCCGTCTCTCTCACAAGTACGTCCCCGAACCCACATTTCTGGGTCATCACTGAGCTCATAGATAGATCCATCTTCCACGCTATGCTCCAAAGACTCCAGGGAGGAGTCCGATGCCTCGTCGCCCAGCGCCGTTAATGGCCGTCCAGGTAGTCCGGATGTAGAGCGCAGCTTGTACTGCAGCAGAACGCCGCGTCCTTTGCCTCTCCCCTCTCCCTGGTAGGTGCTGGACTGTTGCAGGGATTCCTGAGAGGAGGTGTCGCTGCGGTCCTCGCCTCCACAGGCAGAGTCTGGGCCGTCCCCAACAGAATCCCTCTTCAGCAGTTCAGGAGACAGAGCGCTGGTGGTGGCTACCAGGAAGTCCACAGGCCCACAATGGGCATTTAGAGAGATCATTCCTTTTCCTGTAGGGGACAGCCAGACAGAATATTTAAATATCATCCAGAGAGATAATAAATACTGCTCCTATACAGGGCTGAGGTCAGGTCATTGTCAGTTACGTACATCATTTAAAGGAGATTATTGTAAGTTGTTCATAAGTGTATTATAAGTTTGAATTGTGCGAACTGAAAATTACTTGATCCCAACCCTGGACCCAGCTTTATTCATTTATTGTAATTCTACCGCTGGAACACTAACAATAGTTATAGCTATAGATTGTGGTGTATTTACATAGTATTCAATAAACTAGTTTGGAGTAAGATGGTCATGAAGTAAGGTTTGGGAAAGTAAGGACCTCATTCACTTGGCATAATTAACAAAACGCTGCCAGGCAGTTTTTAAATTACCCTGCAATAATATATATATATATATATATATATATATATATCTACACAGTATGATTTGTGTGTTGACTGCTTGGTAATATTTGCACTGATTCCCAGAGCCACAAGAAAAATGTGAAGTGTGACCTCAATAATGGGCAGTGCAGAGTAATTTTATATCAAGAAAAAACACTCTTTGCTTTCCTTTTGACCTCTCAAGAGGCTGTTCAATCACAGTCAGCCACCCCCCTCTGAACCATACCTGTTATTTTGGGGATGCCCTCCAGTTTGGGAACTGGAAGAGTGATAATTAAGCCTTGGGCAGTGCCCACCCACAACAGCCCCTGGCAAATTAGGAGACTCGTGACTCGCATGCTCTTTTGACCTGCAATATAAAAAAAAAATTGACAGAAAATTGAATTGAGTTTTCTTCGCCACCGATTGTTATAGCTCAAAACTACAACAGATTGTGGCGCCTTTTGAAAGAATAACAGATAACTGTTGACAAAATGATACAACTTTACCAGACTGGATGGTCGAGTGAATTATGAACTTTCATTGATTTTATTATTACCAGAAGTTCTTCCAAAACACTGTAATAAATGAACTGTTCAGTCCTAGCATAATGAAAAAAGTAAAAATAATTTCATTGTTGGTTATCAGTGTTAGCTTTGGGTAAGGTTTAAGCTCTGTGATCAATCTGTATTTGACAAGCTTAACACATGCACAGCACAGTCACCTAGGGCTCTGGGTTACATAAGATTATGAAAAATTGGATTTGTCTACTTGCTACTGACCCAGTTGAAAGAAAAACTCTCAAAGTAGGAAACAAGACTCTAACCTCTCTGTTTGAGCGGTTTTGAAATACTGAGCTTCAAAGTGTTCACCTCCTACTGTACATAGCAAAACTGATATGCAGGGAAGTTCTCTTTTATTGGAAAAAGTACAGACATCCTAAAGGTACTCTAAATACAGACATCATAATCCTTCCAAATAAGGTCCTATGTGCCCTTGTTATCAATAATTTTGGTTTATCAGATCAGTGTTCAGTCAGTGCTTGGTTGACATCTTCCTGACCTTATTTTTGTTGCAACTGCTACTGACTGACTGATGCAACTGATTCTTTCGGGAGGTCTTTTAGTTTAGTGCCCCAAGCAAACACTATACACGCCCAACTTCAACCTGAAAACAGATTTAATCATCCAGAACAATTCATTGATAACTACTGAGGGTGTACAAAGTCATTCAGTATAGACAGAACCTTACAATAAGAACTAGACAAGAACACTAAGAACACATTTTCACTTTGAAGCATAAGGTTTTATCTTGCAAGACATAACAGAGCAATTATTTTTGATGAAAGAAAATATTCACATTAATAAGACTTTGTTTTAATACAAATAATTATTAAGGTAGCTATTTAAGAGAGTTCTGATATTAGATACTTAGACTTGACTTGGACCCAGAAAACACTTCAGCGACATGCCTTTAGGTTACATATTTATAAGTTTAAAAGTTATTAGAAAGATCAAAGTAGAAGGACTTGAACTGTCAATAACATGCAGGTTTTAATTTTAAGGGAAATCATTTTATTTCAGAGAGGGCCTCTAACTCATGGCCAGTTCAGACCAAAGATTCACCACGAGATGAAACCGTTTCGGAACGTCGCAGGGAAAAGTTTCAGCGGTGTGAACTGGCCCGTCTTAGCTTGACTCAAGACGGCTGATGGCGTCACCTGCGACTCAGCTTGTCAAGTCACCAGTGGCTGGTTTTAGAACCATCTCCTGTTTCAACAGCCAATCAGCTCAAAGCGAAGTCAGCTGGTCATCTCGACCTTCTCGTTTTTTTATGTTTTCGTTGTTTCATCAATAATACAAATGCAACTGTAGCAAGTAACTCACTGTCACTATCCTCATTCATATTTTAAGATGCTACAAATTATATCCAGCTACAAAAAAAGCCTGAAAAGCCGGCAGTTAGAACGGAAGTACAGAGAGTCGTTGCTATGGAAACAATACACTGTCTCATCTAGTCGCACTGGTGTAAACTGGCAGGTTTCAGAACATTGCAGACTGGGGCATTGCAAGTTTCAACTCGTCTTGTCGCGAATCTTTGGTTTGAACTGGGCCTGATTTATTATTAATAATGTAGACAGATGTGGATTTGAACTCCGATATTTACACAATCATATTAACATATTTTGATATAATATTTTGTACTGTAACAGGTTGACCTGCTGGTATGAATTACATGCAAACATAGACAATATTGCACTTAGTTTGTAGGTTTGTTTATTCTTGTCTGCAGCTCATCAGATCTGATGAGATATAGCACGTTGGTATTAGTGCTTATTGTGGTTCTCTCTTCATGTGACAAATGAATTGTATCTGTAATGTATTGATTCAGGGTGATTTTCTTTGGATAAAGTTAACTTTTTTACGTCCTGCGATAGAACATGATGCAAGAGTCAACATAAGTTTTCTGTTTGGAAGTTTTCCATTGCAGAACAAACAATCCATTCCATTGTTTTTGTAGCACTGCATTAGTGACAGAGAAAGGATAATTGCACACTCTTATTATACATGCACATCCTTTGTTTCCACTTAACAAAGGGGTGGAAAACGTTGTTTGTTGTGGATTTATTTTTGCATTCCTTCTGTGGTCCCTCAGCTCTTGGCTCCCATTGTGGCCCAGTTATCTATAGAACCATTTACCATAATATCCATGGCAACTATAATTGAATTACACCAACACTCGTGTGATCACAACTAAGGGAATGCTCATTTACATGTGTAGCTCTATTTACATGTTTATTCTGTGTCATGCTCAGATTATGATGATTTGCATGAGTGGCTCAATGGTGTCATTAATTCTTTCATTTCACTGTGCAGAGATGAATCATCCCAAGTAGGAAGCTGATGCTGTCCGTAGAAGAGGACGTGGAGGCAGAGCAGAGGAACACATTCAGCAAACAGAGAGCAGAAGCCTTTAGGTGGAGACCTTGGAGGGTCACAGCAGTGAGCAAAAACCCAGCCTTTATCTCAAAACTGTCTGCCACCTGCTCACATTGCCTCGGAGACTATTTGTACTTTGATTAGAGAGCTTAAGTGAGAGAGGATACTCATGAACACCCACTCATGGGTTACCATGAAATCTGAAGTTAATCGGAAGATGTGGGCGCCAGGCATTGTCTTTAAGAACAGTGATAAAGAGGGATAATGACAAAGGCACTTGAGATTAAGGAGGTATAGCTTAACCTCGAGCAATCTTGCACCTCCAATTTTTGCAGCAATGCACACACTCAGCAGTGTGTAGCGGGGTTTATCGTGGGAGCCGGTATTTGCCTTAAAAAGAAGATGTCTCCAAAGATAAATGTTTCCCTGTGATATGTCACTGAGGACTTTATTTTGGAATATTATTTTTCACCCTAAGGATAGAACTATTAAAGGCATTAGTAGAGAAGAGATCAGCAGTTTCCTCTGCCTCCAAAACTTCTCTGTTGTTTACTGCAACTGGAATTCCCTGTTGAGTATAAATCACATTAAGGGGAAAGGATTAGGGGGTATATCATTACTGCATGTCCTAGCATAAGTCAAGGAGAAACCTAGGGGAGCAGAGACCCATTGATAGAGAGAAACTATCAGTATTTCATGTGCAGTATCTGTGGTTGTAGAGTGTCGGGGGATCCTCTTTTCTCTTGTGAGCTCAACAAATCACAACTTAAGTCAAAGATCCTCTTCCTTTTGTGGACCCTGAACACATGAGCCGAGCAACTCTTTTTCTTTTCACCCTGTAACTTCCCCCAGGGCCGAGCCTTGAGGCTGCCACCCTCCCTCAAATCTGCTGCATATTTCAAGGGGAAGCTCTGGCGCTGGGTGAAAATGACCTCTGGGTCACCGGTTTTCTCCAGATACCATCGCCATAGGTGTCTGTTCTCCTTAAAGTCGTCTCGAACAAAAAAAAAAAAAAAGGGAACTTTGATCTAAAAGAGAAAAGTTTGGTGTCTGAAACACATGTCTGTTTTTATTTTTTGTTTTCACTCCTTGCTCTTTCTTTCTTTCTTTACTCAACTCACAAGAGAACCCCTTTTTTTTCTGATAAGATGAAATGCTACCACAGCTTTGAGTATTGCTCTAAATACATCAATCACAGTCTGGTGTGAAATTGTCTAAATCCAGATGCATTTATCACTCCATGAAGCTCAAAATGATCTTCACATGTACTGAATGAGCTGATGGCCCACGTGCCACAGCCTGAACATGTTTGAGGCAAGCTGACATTGAGTCACATGTACTGTAGTTATCACCATTGGTGAGTGTTAGGTGTGCTTTATTTCTATCTAATTTGTTTACCATAGTTCTTCCCTCAAAAAAAGGGGAAACACCCACACTGGTTGATAAATATTTCATCCATCATGAAAGAAGGCGCACAGGAAGTAATGGGCTATCTGTGGCATCCTAAATGGACTGCAGTGAGAAGTGAAACGGAGGGGGGGTGAGCGGATTTTAAAGCAGAGCGGATGAGATGAAACGAGTAGTGAGAGCGAGAAAGTGGGACAAAAAGAAAGAAAAATATTAACTCAAAAGGGAGGAAAGTGGGGAGCTACATGTAGAGAAAAAGAGGTAAAACTGGCATGATACCACAGAAGCATGGACGTTTAAAGAAAGACGAGTGTTTCCATGGGAACCCTTAGTATGAAAATCTTTAAGGCTGCCATTTGACTGCTCCTCAATTACTTTATTTCTTTTTTTATTAATCCCTATCTCTCACCCCATGGCTCTATTATGGCTTTGCGAAGGCCTGAGATAGATACTTATTCAGGTCAGTCCCTGGAGTGCAAGACCCAAGGAGCATCTTGGACAAGACAAGAATATCATTCTGGGGAGTAGAGCACCATCAGTGTTAAATTAGTGCCCTCTTATTGCTTTTATATAATAAAGACAAATATGTGATCAGTACATATAAAATGAAATTTTATGGTACAATTTTGACAATAAATTGTCACAAAGAAAAACAATTGTGTGTTTGTTTTTTTACACAAAATATGATTCAGACGCACTGCAGGATAGAGGCTGACCTCTATATATGGAGGTCAAGACAAAATGTGATGTGTGATGTGAGTGTACCAGTGTTCAGCAGCGTTGAGCGTGTTGAGACGTTGATTTCCTGCAGAAGCTCCAGTGTTTCAGTATGAAAGAGACGAATGGAGGAACCCTCGGAGAATGCCATCCACACCCCTCCACCGGCACATGCCATGTGTGCGACACTGACCATTGGGTCTGGATGTACTTCAAACTCCTGTAATGGAAACAATAGTACTGTTGTAAAGAACAACATGGGAAGGAAATGCAATCACGCACATCATCAACAAATCACGTTATTACATTACATTTGTAAAACTGAAAGGTTAGCTCTCTCTGGAATCTTATTCAGGGGATTTTTCTCCATACAATCTGTGGACTTTTACTATTTGTAGCTTTTGGTCTGACAGCCTACCATTCTGTAAGGAGTTTAGCAACATCACAACTTTTTTTGCCATTCTTCTTCATTCATTAAACATGCATGTGGTTATTTTTCCACAGTATAGAATCCACAAACAAAAGGAATAAGAACAGAAGACAGAAAGAAAGGGAAAAGAAAGAAGAGTGGAGGAGGAGAAGGAAAGTTATTGCTCTGACTTTATATAAATGTATCAAAAACACACAAATCATGGCAACAAAGGAAAGTCATGACTGTGCTGACTATAGCGGGCTTCAATGCAGTACAGACTTTGATAACATAGCTTTTTAGATTGAATGCCAATTATTGTGACAGTCATTTCAAAGTTGTTTTACTAGAGTGTTCATTTATATCAAAACATTACAAGATAACTGACATGGTGAGGTCAGTCGAAGGCCCCTGAATCTTACATTCAGTTGTTGTTCTACACTTGCTTTTCTGTAAATAAAGTCTAACTGTGCCGCCTAATTTTGTAATTTGCAGCGTCCCTGACACACAGGGCATATTTTTGCATCATTCCCTTGGCTTCTATCTTTTTAAGAGCACAATGGGAAAAAAAAGTTTCAGGCACACAGTCTTAATGAGTAGCTTGAAAGAAATGCAATGAGCCTTATCATGGCAACACATGCAGCCCCTGCGGTCCAAGGCGTGACAAGGGTTGGTTTGGGCATCATCTTGGAACTCATATCACTGTCAATGCATGAGTTGCATAAGGCTGGGCAATTAGTCAGTGAGAGCGAGTGAGTGAAGATGAGAATGCACCCACAACCCCCCACTCAACCCAAGTGCACCGGCGGACAGGGATTACCACCTGTTTATGTGCCCTTGCCAGTGGGTCCTCCTTTGTTTGAAATTAGGGAAAAGGAAGGAAGACTTTGATGTGTTTTCTCTTTTAATTGACTCCTCAGCAGTGGGTGCCTGCTCCGCCTGGGAAAGGATATGCAATGCATCTCTTCCTTTTTCAAGTGCAACCATCAAAAAATTTGATATCCATAATAAAAAGGCAAATTTCACCTTCAATAACCCATTGCAATTAAAATGAGTTGACAAGTTTGTAAAGAAAAACACAGCCCCACTGTACTGTATATTCTGCACAATTATTGCATTAATCATTACCAAACGTGATGGCTCTAAATGGGACTTCCAGCTAATCAATGGCTGACATGCTGTAATTGTTGGATGCCATCTTGCTTACCATATGTTCGAAACCACCTGGAAGGCATTCTGAGAAGCTAAATGTATACAATATTCTCATTTGACTGAGATACACAGGGATCTCAAAGAGTGCCTGAAAGTGTGTTTAAATCATTGATTTAACATTTAAACAAAAAAACAATGTTTTTACATAAATATTAAATCACATTTAAGCAACTATTGCAAAATAGAATTCTACAAATATTTTATCATGGATATAGACCAAGCATGTTGAACACCCGTCGCACTGTGTCTAATACAGGATAAGTACAAGCCACAACTGTTGCCCCCAACCAACCACCGGGTATTAGTCTGCTGGATCCAGTGTTGCTTACAGAGATGAGGTGGTCAGTGAAGCTTGACAGTAGTAATGTGCCCTTTCCACTCAACTTGGCAGTGTCACACTAACAGCAAACATCCCTCCTATAGCCCTCCACCAGCAGCGGGAAACAACGGCAGAGCTGAAGCCACAAACACTACAGCTGGTCTGAACAGCTCATTAGTCCTTCATTAGGCCAGGTGACAAGGTGTCTTTGTCCTTTGCTGAGCGATAAGTCCACATCTCCACTCCGAGCTATGGCGAGGGAGTCGAGTGGACATGTGAGTGATAGGAGAAAGCAGGTAGAAAAAGAAATAGTAATGGGACGAGGAAGGAACAAGGCCTGCCAGTCAGTATTGATCAAAGCCTGTATGTCCATGCACGTCCTACTTTGTTAAGGTTTGGTTACACTGGAGCGACTCAGACCTCTACAAAGTGTTGAAGTTTGTGAAGCTCTGAAATAAGGCAGAGATTGGCCCTTAGAAACTCACAAACAAAGCTGAGAAGTGTCTGACACAAATGTTGGTAGGTTTGAACAAAATGACATATGGGTAAAAATCAAACAAACAAACACGGCACTGCAGTATCTTCAGATTCAAATCAGCCCCTACTGTGTGACTATCTACAAAATAATAACTGATTGGTTGACATTTTCCTCATTTTCTCCCCAATTAAGTTGTTTCAGATTTCCATTGTCAAATTGCCATGCTTCCTGCTGCTACCGAACCCCTTTAGTTGGCCTGATGGGAATGTGAATAGGGTTTATCATTTTGCAATTTTACTGATGTACCCAGATCTTTTTGTTACAAGCAAATCAGTTTAAACTGATCTTTTCACTTTTTTTCACATCTCAAAAAGTGACGTCCTCTTGCACAAGGACACTGTTAACTACAGTTTACTGTAAACAGGGTCCTCTGGTGGTGACGAAAGCTCAGAACATGCCTGTAGTAATTGTAAGTGAAAACATACAATTGGGAGGAAATTAGTAAGAGCTGGTGATCATGTTTTTTGGGTTGCGGGGGATGTTTTTTGTTGCAGTACCTCGGTTGGCCACTGGGACTGACTGACTTTAGAACATCTGTGGGCCAAATCAGAGCTACCATTAGCAGGAATTGAAACTGGTCTCAGCAGTGACGGAACCTAAGGACTTCCCCCTGAATTACCTTTTTTTAGCCACACTAGCGGCCGGGCTCTGGGGATGGCAATGTCAGTCCACCTCTTTGGTCCTGAGTAAAATACTTTGATAAATTTTGATATGATTGCCATGAAAATTTGTACAGTAATGCATGGTCCCCAGAGGATAAATCCTAATGACTATGGTAATCCCCTGACTTCTTCTAGTGAAATATCTCAACATCTTGTGATGGACTGGCACAGACTTTGATACATTCATGGTTCCTAGGTGATGTATCCTAATGATTTTGGTGAACCGCTGACTTGTGCCACCAGCAGGTCGACATTTTTGGACTACTACTGGATGGATTGTAATGAAATTTAGTATCAACATTCAGGATGAACTGTAATAACTTTGGTGATCATCTGACCTTTCATGTAACACCATCATCAGATCAAATACTTTGGTTTAGGACCAAATACCTGCAAAACTATTGACGTCCCATCAGATTCAGCTGAACTTGATGTTTAGCGCTAATTAGCAAATGTTAGCATGCTAAAATGCTAAACTAAGATGATGAACATTATACCAGCTAAACATCAGCATAGCATTGTCATTGTGAGCATACTGACATTAGTATTAAGCTCAAATCACCACTGTGCCAAAGTACAGCCTCATAGAGCTGCTAATCTGTGTAAACTCTCAGTCTTGTTATCAAGTCATTTCCTTTGTTTAAACCTCTGTGGTAATATCTGAAAGTCAAAACTGTCAAAGGTATCATTTTCAGGCTTTGTGGGCTTGTTACAAGATGTCTGAATGTTAAGACTGACAAAAGTGCTTCTTAATCCTCACATTCTTTCAGCCATATTTGTCTCTCTCTTTCCTTGCAGCCATTCTATCGCTAAGTTTTGTCAGCACTATAATTTTCATGTATCCCCACTGGGGTGGAGTGTACATAATCGAATAGTACAAAGCTGAGAGTACACACACAGTTTTAAGTGGAGATGAACTTTTGGATTTCTGTTGCAGGCGATTTCTAACCCCTTAGTAAATATTCAGCCATGTTTACCCAAAACAGACTGAAAAGGTTATATTTAAATAAAACTGTGTCATCAAGGCACTGACCATGAAGATTTAAAGAGAGGCTGAATCAAGCAGTAGGGTGCAAGGATCACTGGCGTCAAGCGAGACAGGCTACAGTGTCTAGCAAAGTCATGGATACATGATTCAAAAGTGCAGCAAATCTGTCAAAGTGCTGAGCATCCATAGGGGAAAACAATAGAAATAAGTGAAGTGAATATGAGTCCATGACCCTCAAGCCTTGCTCCAAGTCATATCTCTTGCTCCAGGTGCCAGGTACTGCTTTTCCAGATGCTGGATATGCACCACAACCCCTGTGAAGTCAGCCCTCTTGAGTCCAAATTAGTCAGAAAGACAAGGTTAGCAAAGAAGTAACCAGAGCTGACCTATTAAGCTCTGAGGGAGATACAGTGAACCAGAACTGTGCCTCCACTGCGTGGCCATTCAGCTGATTAAGCTCTTATCTTTGGAGGACTGGACTAAGGAAAAGAGGTGAAGGAATAAAAGGAGACATCCCTAGCTCAGCCCACTCCTGATTATGAGGATCTTGAGGCAGACTCAATAAGCAGCTGCTCCTGTATTGATCCTCCAGATTTGTCAGCTGCTTCTTCTAATTTGTTGCTTTTAAGAGAAAAAACTGTAAATACATGTACATATTCATTTTGTGCTTTACATGATTAAAGAATTTTTGGCTACTTTGCTGATTCTTGTTTATCTGCAGCTTTTATATTTGGCATGAGGTCAACCAAAAACATCTGAAATCGCAAATGGGAAAAGTGGTTAAATAAAGGTTGTACATTTGCCACTTTCCTAAATCTGTTTTCTTCTGGAAATGTAGCTCATTTACATGAAAATGGAAAACAAATTCATAAGATGTGGCCGATGAGACAAGTGCATTTTGTTTATTGTTAGTGTTTTAGTTTGTTTGGTTGTTCAAATTCAGTATCATATTTTTACATGTCATCATATGTTATTAATCAAGGGAAGGTTTGCTTAGCTTACATGCTCCTTTTCAACAAAAACACTTCTACCCATTTATACAGCTACGCACACTCACATCTGGGAGCTATAATTAAATGGTAATGGTTTGCAGTTCGGCGTCTGAATAATACATTACCCAGAAGAGTTTGTTTTCTGTCATTCATTATTGTCTACCACAGCCGGAGAAGTCGCCACCGTGTACACCTCTAATGACACACAGTACAGATGAACACCTTGGAGAATGACTACACAAAAATGGAAAGCATGACAGAGACAACACCCAGGATGATTTTCTGGAGATAATGGGGCGCATTCTCGTACCATAACTCAGAGCGCTACAGCAAAATGAAGCTTAAGTGTGTGTGTGTGAGAGCTCCAACAAACATTGTATGAATCTACAACCGGTTTGATTCGTTGTCCATGCAGCAGCTCCAGGCAGTAAATCTTGATGGCATCACAGATTAGAATGCCGGCTCTCTAAGGCTGTGTGCATAAATCTCTTCAGAAAATGAAAGGAGGGGAAATTTTCCTCAAATGCTGCAAAAAACAACAAAACTAATAAATAAAAAAAACACCTTGTCTAGCAGTTTTACTTATGAACCCATCCATTTAGGTCTCCAAACCATGTTTTAGTGAAGACTGAGAATATTTATCAGCTGGGGAGGTGGGTGGAGTTGACCTTGCAAGTACAGATGGAAGAAACATAACAAATCTCCTTGAAACTCCTTCTTTAACTGGTTAGACAGTCTATTCAAATAACAGCTTTTGAATTGCTTAATATTAGAATCTTGATAGTATTTTGCAAAATTGCTGAAACAGTGTAAAAAATACAACACAAATAAATACAACACAAGCATTATTTTTCGATACCAACCATTTGAACATAAGGACTTGTATTTAAACTTATACTTTAATATTATACTGGGAAGCTCGCCAGCCACAGTCAGGTGGCTGGGCCTTGACCAATGGGGCCCGGTTGGGTACAGCCTGAAAGAACTACATGGAGCTGCCATTGGGGTTGGGTGCACTCTCCTCTCTATACCTCATCTCTACTCTATCAGCCGGACAGCAGGCAAAGGTGGGGACCTAGGCGTGCTGACCCCAAGCATTGCAGACTGGTTCTAGGGATGTAGAACGTCACTTCCTTGGCAGGGAAGGAACCAGAGCTAGTGCAGGAGGTGGAGCGACCAACTAGATATACTTGGGCTCACCTTTATGCATGGCACTGGGTTCAAACTCCTAAAGAAGCCTCCGGCTGAGCACCGCTCAGTGTTGGGGTTCTCCCCAGAGAACAAGAGGGTCGCCTCTATGTGACTGCGAGTCGCTGAGAGAAAGGCTCTGACTGTTGTTTGTGCCTATGCACAGTTCGGAGTATCCAGCCTTCTTGGGAGTCTCTGGGTTGGGTCCTGCAAAGGATACTGCCTAGAGACTCTTCAGTTCTGCCGTGGGGATTTCAACACTCACGTGGGCAACGATGGAGAAACCTGGAGGGGAATATTGGGAGTGGTCTTCCCAATCTAAAGTAATGCTTTGTTATTGGACTCCTGTGCTAGTCATGGATTAGCCATAACAAACTCCATGTTCAAGCATAGGGTGATTCATAAGTGTACTTGGTACCAGAAGACCTTAGACCTTAGAATATTTCAACGGTGCATTTGACCAGTGCATCTCTTTGACCATTCATATCAACAGTGAAAAGTGTGAAAATTCTTACTGCACTTGAAGTTTTGTTCATTGCTTTTATATCCCCACAAAACAAACCATTGCACAATCCTAACAATTGGGTTGGATCGAAAAATCGTTGCCTGTTTTATTTGTTTAGTAACAAGATAAACTGCAACATTATGTGCCCAGCAGTGATTTAGTTATTTACCTGAGTGGTGAGGCTGGAGATGTCCATGACTGTGACAGAGTTCCTGCAGCTTGCCCACACTGAGTCATCTAACACCAACAGTGTACGCACTGGCTCTGGGCCTAGGCTTACACTTCTACAGGAGTCAGGGTCCCAAAGGTCATCTGCAGAGAAATAAAAAAGAAACCCTTAAAATCACTGGGTATTATCAAAGCTAGCCCACAGTTATATTAATTAACTCTTAACACACGCCCCACTTCTATCTGAACACTGTCACATTGAACGAGGCAATTAAATTAAATTCTTCCCACTTGTAGCACAGCAAGTTAGCTTGGTGTTTACTTTAAAAATACTCTTAAAGCTATTTAATGTTTCTGAGCAATTACTAAAGCATCAGTGGAGAGGGCTCACAGTGGAGACTTGTTTTCTTTCACTAATGAAAACACCGCCATGTGAGAGAACTACAGGTTGACTAAATAAACTTGAACTTCTATTTGAATTGCCACACACTGTTTGCACCCTTGCCACCCACATGTTAATAAGTGGTGTACATCCACTTTCCAACTTCTTTCTCGTCAGTTCTTTTCTCTCTTTCTCTCTCTCTCCCGCGCTGTCTCTTTCTCTCTTTTTGCTTCATCAATGTGAAAATGAAGCAGACCTTTTTTCTTTGAGCTTTAATCACGGGGCACCCGATGCAGCTACCACAGAAGCACATTATAAAGTAAATTACATAAGCATTTCCTTTGCTGTGCGTTAATGAAGCAAAATTAGAGAAGGGAGTGCACCCAGCCATTTAATTAACATTTTGAGTTGTTTATTTCTGCCTTTCATAGCAGAATAGCTTTACAATGCCTTCTGACTTCCACAGGTTAATTGCTTGGCATGTAATAAAGGTCATTTTTCCACCTTTTCAAAATTCACTCTTGTAAATGTCCCTCCGGCCCCTTGCACTAAGCAAGGCCACGCCAAAGCTTCTCCCTCTTTAACATGGGCTTGTTGCACTGAACCAAACTTCTCTACCTAAATATTTTCATTGTAAGCTGACATGATGTCTGATGTGCATATCTCGGTGAGGAAAGCTGGAGCACATTATTCATCAAGCAACAATGTGTTGCGTGTATTCATACGCCTTTTGATACAAGTCTCAACTGAAGCCTTGGCATTTCCTGAATGCTGCAGACTTCTTTTTAGACAGTAGCACGCTAGTCAAGGGCATAAATCTTTAACAGATGTGCCGAATCCACAAACATTCCCCGGCACCCTCCAGAGCTCTTCTCCAGTCCTTTTTTTTATATACAAAGCATGAATAGTAATATTTAATCGGCATGCAGCAGCTTGGTGTAATTAATCATCTTTTCTGCTTGGGAGGAGAGGGGAGCACAGGAGGAAAGCAGGCACATTGACATACTGTGGCCAGGTAAGAAGAACCCAGTGATAGAGCTATTGTGCTCCCGCTGGCTGTGAACTGCAAACCACTGCTGAGATGGTGTTAAGCCCTCCTGGCCTTGTGCAACGCCTGACTAAACATGGCATGCCATCTACCACATGGTGAAGTGTTATTTTCATACTTACAGCGGGTGTGAAAATCAGTAGGAATGGAAAGTATAGCATAAAAGGAAAGTGGTTCTAAGGCAATCGTTTGAAAGGCTGTCCAAAAAGAGTCTCTTTCTGAAAGGTATCACACATGACACGTAACACTAATATTTATAGACCACATGAAAGAAAACAATTTTGATGTTTCAGATGTTTTTTACAGAGCTGTTTTATACATTTATAATGCAGGAAAACAGTTAAACTCATTTGTACTAATTATTTCACTGTAGGAAAAAATATTTTTTGTTGATTAACAACCCCCATTAGAAATTAACAATAAAAAACGTTCCAGTCCATTTCACCGTCACATCTCATTAAGAGACAACAGTGGTTGCAATGCTGGTACCTATCTACAAAAGCAAAAGGGATATGAAACATTGGATAACTTCATATCAGTGAATAATGTACAAAAGTATTACAAATGCAGTTCACTGTGAAATTAAAAAAAAACTCTTTTTCTTATTGTGTTTGTATTGCATTGGTAGAAACTAACACATACGGTATAGTAAATTCTGGAATTCACACACAATAACAGTGACAGGCTTCATTTGCTGTATCTACAAGACATACACGTTTATAAAAATAGTATTTAGAAAATGTAGTTTAAATATTTTTTGTCTTTATGAATATGTTTTGCATTTTGAACTAGTTTTGGCTTACTTTTTCATCATAGCTTACCATATAACATACATTTTTAAAAAGTACATTCTCACTTGCCCTGCAGACCACACAGAGAATGGCAAAAGTTGGCAACACTATGGCATACACAAAACTACAACCATCAGTCTCAAAACACAGCAACCTTGGAGGCACCTTACCTCTGTTACTTCTTCCATAAACCATCATGGTCCCATTCCGCAGGCCTGCAAACAGGAAGCGAGACGAGTGCTTCAGGCACAGCACAGGGCAGCCCTCTGGGTTATGGAGGGTCAATAGGCATTGTGCTGCAGTGTCCACACTGCCGTAGACCAGTATGCTGGAAGAACAAAAGCAGCACAAGCCAACATGATAAATGAGTGTCATTTGAAATGACAGAGTGCCTCGTTTTCATGCAGTTTGATTTAACAGTGCACTTTGGAGCAAAGCATTGTGTATGTGCAACCACTCTGTCTTTCTCACGTTTGAAATGCCATCTGAACTTTGCTGCATCTTATTGCCTTCTTCAGAATGACGAATACACATCCCTGTTTGTTTCTCTGAGAAGAAAATGTTAAGTAGCATTGGAGCTCACAGTGTCTCGAGTGTGCTAAAATGCTGAAATTGTTTTTTTTATTTTACTGTATGTTTTTCCCTGAATAGACACTTACATTGAAAGGGGATGAGTCAGCATAAAAAGCTGCTGACATAAGATTTAGGTTCTTATACAAATGACTAAACACTACTGTAAATTAAAATTACAGAAAAGTGGTAACATAACGGCTAAATCTGAAATTCAAGAATATTCTCTGTTTGAAAAAAACAAACAAAAAAAAACCAATCTATTCATTGTAACTATGACAGGAGACTGAGATTAAACCTGTCCTCTGTTACACACAGTGGGGATCAGAAGGTTTATTGGATCTGAAAATGAAACTGATCATAGCAGCAGTAGCAGTATTGATGCTGTGTTGGGGTATCAACTCTGATTTCTTGCTTTGATGAAGTATTGACAAGCAAATCTATACTGCTAGAAATCTCAGGGGACCGTAACAAAGGATAATACAGGATATCATTTTACAACACAAGATGGGGAGTATACTGAAAAGCATTTGTGTTCTTATTTTTATATCTGTGCTTTTTATCCACAATAAATCTAATTTCATAATTGTACCTCATTCTATATCAACACAAAAATGTGTGTCTGTTGTTTTAAGTGATTTACAGTCTCTCACCGTCCGTCGTCTAATCCAACACAAATGTTGGCGCCGATCCCTGAGGGGGACTTGTGAACTCCAGCCTCCACTTCCTCCATCGGAGAAAGCTCTGGCACATATTCCAGACATCGGACAGCAGAGCCGACCTGCAGACTCTTTACAGCTCTTGGCATGGGCCTGTTGAGGGAAAATATCTCTATCTGCCACTGAGAACTTTCTCCTCCACCAGCCACCTGTAAGGAGAAAAAAACCTGGTTGAAAAAGGTCAAGACCCCATGTTAAGCTGTACCAGTGGAATGAATCATTATGCCACAGGTAATAAACTATTCTGCTGAAACGGGAAAAAAAAGAGATAGGAAGAGCAGAAGGCTGAACCAGGGCAGTCTCCCTTAGATCATGCTTGCAATGTGTTCACTGTCTTAATCAAATGAAGTGGAGGCCAGAGGATAATGTATCTTTAGTTAAACATTCTCTACCTGTCAGCAATTTAGATTTCAAAAAAGTTCAAATCAATTATCCTTTCAGACCTTGTCGTTTGCAGTCCTCCCTCACTTTTTCTGAATATCACTTAGAATTTTAAACACATTATGTAATGGATTCACAATGTCATCTCTAGAACATCAAACAATTCTTAAAACTCTGCGATCTTTTCATCAATGAAGAACAGAGAGGCTCTCGTAAGTTTCTAAAAGGTTCTGAGCTGCTTAACAATGAGGTTTTTTTCTCTTTTTTACAAGATCAAGTGACTGATCTATTGCTGGAGTCAGTTCATGATAAAATGAAAATATAATAATTTTCACTTCATTAAACTGATATTAACATGTCCAAGGTCACAGTGAACACTTAAAGACACTGTTCTCAGTACAAATGAAGAAGTAAACACGAGCAAACAAACAGACCCTTTGAAAGCCGGGAGCTTTCAGTGACTCAATTTGGACTGATTGGAAGTCTCTACCATTCAACGCCTGTAGAAGTCTGTCCCTTTTTGAAGAGCACATGTTGTGAAAAAACCTCCCTAACAAACAAGCAAGCAACCACCAAAGGTCCACCAATCATAACAAGCTTCCCAAGGCGAATCACAACCTGCAGTCTGAGTGCCTTGATTTCCTATGTACCACATTTATATTGGCCTTTGTGTAAGCCTGTCAATGTCAATGCTGAGAAAACGAAGACAGCCGGTGCCCTCCAACCTATCTCTGATGCAATTCCAATTAAGGTGGCATTGCTCCCATTCCCAAACAATTAGTGTGGTTGTGGCTTTTCAATATGATTTCATTCATTACTCATGTGTGAGGCCTAGGTGGATGTCCAGACAAAATACAATGTCCTTCTTGGAAAAGAAGCACAGCTGCTTGCTGCTAGACACAGAAGATTTATTCTCTGTATGAATCACATCGTGTGAATGTGACATGAGCTAAATATAGTCTTTAGCTCTCCTCCTCCACACTCACCCTTATTTGCATGCAATCATTTGTTTGATTTGTATCAGTGTGCAGAATCTGGACAGGAGCGATCCTGTGGGCTCTTGAGAATGAGCCAGGACAAATAATGGTCTGTTGCACAGGGTGAAAAAAAAGATAGGGAGGACTTATCTTGCAGCAAGGAGCCCGAAAAAACACGGCTTCAAGTGACTCCGTGTAACCAGAGCCAGAGACAAGCCCCCCCTCACCCAGGCTGCTCCACAATTTATACATTCACATGTTCAGCTTTACCTCCCGAACCCCTCCACACACCACCATCCCTGTCAATGAACAATTTCTTTTCCTCTTTTCAATTCTAACCCCCTGCGCCCCCAACCCCTCTCTCTCCCTTCCCGATATCGAGAGTGCAAATACTGTGTCCTGACAAAGTCATCACTACTTATTTAGAGAAATAGATATCTGGAGTCATGCCCTGGACAGATTCCTCCTCTCAGCTTGGGAGAAGCAAAAACTTCCCAAACAGTAAATGCTCTGCCAGCATTAATTAGATTGCTCTGGACGCAGTGAGGAAGCGTGGGAGAATGATCATGATAGCACACTCCGTTCAACTGTATTCGCCACATTAAGAAGCCAAAACCATGGGTCACCAGATTGTTGATGTACTCTGAAACGGATGCATTTCTACTTCCCCATCACTGACACTTGCTATGAATGAAGCGTATAAAAGAAAGACATAACGGCAGAGTTTAGTAGGATGTTGGGAAAAGTGGGACAAGGAAGGTGAATGCAAACAGGGAAACACTGGGGTATCAGGCTGATTAGACACAATGTCATTACTCTGATCAAAGCACACAGAAATCCCCATAGCCCATCTCACTTTAACATGATTAGTGTCATCCCTTATTTGACAAGCCTGCCAGGGAGGTAGAACCAACTGGGGGCGGGAACACTCAGCCACTAATTATTCTTGCTGGATCCGCAGGCCTTCACTATTATTTCTTTAGTGGATACCAGTTTGTTTTTGCTTTGGTTACATGTTGTACTGTACATTCACTGCACTTGAAGAAGGTCAGATGTGTTAAGTACTCAAGGAGCTGCTAGTCCTGTCTTCAAGGTTGGTTTCCAGAGCTTCTGACTGAGCAGGAATGTACAAAGTAAATTAACTCTTGAAACAAAAATGTCTGCTGAAAATGTTGACTCTTAAGTGAAAAGACCTCCTAGCCGGATGTCCTTTAAGACTTCCTTACAGATAGCACTCACCATAAAGGAGCCACAGTCCTTGTATCTCTACAGGCAGACATCTTCAAGTTATTAACATGCAATAAGTATACCACATTTTATACAGAATATCAAATGTGACTGCCTCAAAATACAAAAATGCAATTATAATTCCATCAAGATGTGCATTTTCATTGTTTACTGAGCAACACTCCATCTCAGTAAACATCTAACAGTTTCCTTCCCTAAGATTCAGATCCAAACTCTTTCTTCTTTTGGAGGCAAACTTCTTGAAAACTACTGCCATGAAAAGATTAATTGGGCTCAAGTTGGGTATGTCACAAAAATGTAGACTCGAAATTTAACTTGACTTACTTTAGACTTGACTCCCTGAAGATTTGACATTGAAACTGAAAACTTTCAAGTATCAGGTTTTGACCTGGTAAAATCCCAGACAACAATAAAAACAAGTAGGACAGTGACACGTGGGCCTTGGATGGTCACACACATTAGATATTTGATTATTAGGCCTATTAATTGAAAGAACTTGCTCTAAGCTATGTGTAAAACACTAACGCTGCTTTGAAAGGAAAACATTCAAATGCTATGTCATTTTAATGGTCAGCATTCAGAGACCTGAAAGACTTTGATCTTGACTAACCATTTGTACTTGCCCTCAAGGACTGTGAGACTTGACATGAGACATGGTCTTGACTTAATAATGTTCAGCTCTTTGCTGTATGCGTTGCTGCTATGCTTTAAAAATGAATGAACTTTATCACTAGAGATAACTGCTGAAGCAAATGCTAATGGCTTATTGTGCACGAAGGCATGTGGGTGTAAAAGAACTGAAACCTTTTAATGCAACATAGTCTAGCGTTCACTAACTTTACCGGACGCATTCTCTACCAATGTAGCGCACGCCATGTGGACAAGCTACCTTTATTCCTCCAAATGAAGTGGGTGGGCAAGGTCAGGTGCATTTAAGTCATCAGTAATAGTATGTGCGGTCACAATGCCCTAAATGCCAGCTCCATCATATCTCCCTTTCCCCATCCGAATGAGCATCCAGTCTTCTTTAGAATAGCACCACACAAGCAATTAATTCTGAGACACTGAGTCGTACTCTGTGTCTTGGAGGGCCCACACTTGATTCAGCCACCTTTTAGGTCTAAAGGGGATTACCTGATAAATTGTCCACCATCTCCAAAAAGGAGGGGGAACAAAAATTGAAACCTGAAGATTAATAGCAGATTCTTTGCATCATTTTTTTTTCTCTGAATCCCCCCTCCTCTTTCTAGATCCAGCTAAATTCCCATAAGTCCAGAGATTGTGATGTGATAGTCTGGCAGCACAATTTGCCCCACTCATCATAAAACACTCTGCAGCAGTTACCTACCACTAGCCTTTATACTGTATTATTTCACAGTTTCATGGCGACATTTTACAGAGAGAAATTGTGCATGTCCAAGTCTCAGCCTTGAGATACATTTTTTATTCCTATTTTTAATGAAGTAGAGCAGAATGTAGGAAGGACATTTAAATGGTCATGGTAATTGTGTTAAAAGCTAAAATTATCAGCAACTATAAAATATGCATTATTTTGCCTTGTCATTGGTTTTAGTTATTTGGCATTCAATTGAGTGTGTGGGTGCGTGTATATGCATGCGTGTGTGTGTGTGTGTGTGTGTGTAAGCAACACATTACTTACCCAGAGGTAGCCTTGAGGTAAGGAGGTGCTCGCTGCAGAGAAGCCCAACAACGCACAGTGAACAGGACTGTGGAGGGCAGCTTCAAGCTACAAGAGACAAAATGAATATTGATTTAATATACATCATGGTTCAATACGCCAACCTTGTTTTTTTTTATTCTGTTGATGTAGTCTTAAAAAATACCTTCTAAGTGACCACAAAACTGACACTGGCTGGTCACCTTTCACGAGGATGCATGTGAAATCAAAAATGCCTCAACTCTGCCATCTACAAAAACTTTGTCATTTTACATGGAGGTTGATAGCTTTCCACCCACATTATAAGCTTTAAATGTGAGTGTATGAAAACGCTAAAAAAGATGGCTTCTTGACTTCATAGACATAGCAAGCATGGAACACTGGGCTGCCAACATGCACCAGGCAAAATGCTCTTGTTTCTTCAATTGTATTTTTTTTCCCTTTGGTTGATTGTCAATTTTGTGCTGATTAATGCATAGACATTTATGATTGTATTCATCTACTTTATTTGTGACATATCAACTTGTAACCTCACCCTACTAACAAAAAACTAATCACAAAAAAATGCATGAAAACGCTGGTTTGAAGAACTGGCTGCTCAAACATTACATCTTTTTAAAAATCTTTTATTTACATGTTCACATATTTTCACAAAATATCCAAAATAACTGTGGACTAAGATTTTATCTCATATGCTGAGGGCCCACAACAAATTCCTGTTTTGACAGATGTGTAAAACCACTGTATGTGAAATAGCAGTTTTATATGGTGACTGCTACAAAACTATGATATAAACAAACAACAGACTTACGCCACAATGTTCATATTAGGATAAAACCAAAATGTTAGATTGCTTTCTACTACCAATGCCAAAATCAAAAGACCAACACTAAAAATAATGTTTGATGTTTCAGTTAGTATTGGAGGCAAACTTAATTTTAGCTTTCTTTACACAATTCTTATTTTTATATCATTAGATTTTTTTTTTTCGTGCCTAGTTTTGGTGTTACCTTTAGTTCTAGTTATTTTAGTAACCATGCTGTTTGCTCTCAAGGGTCTGGAAGATTGATGTCCTGAACCAAGGCAGTTGTCAGATTATTTATTATCAATAAAAAGAGACAACATTTTACTAAAAGGGAACAGAAATCTTTATTCCTTAGACATATAGCTAATTTGTTTGCCTGAAACGGAGTGACAGAGGTTGACATTTACAGCATAGAAACTGTGGCTGATGCATCAAACCCCCCGTGGTGAAAGCTGCTCTTCTAACCAGCAGTCCGTCTGGTAGGAAATGATTATTATTTTGGTGTATGACCGCTAAGCGTGAGCCCTCTGACAGACGGTACAGCTAATTGTGTGTTGTTGGGGTGGTGTGGGGGTGGGAGCGGGTGAGTTGGTAGGTTTGAGAAGGGGAGGAGGGACTGAAGCGAAAGTCAGCGATGAGCGCCGCACGTCTTTACCTGTCGTCCTCCACGGCGGCAAGCATCAATCACAGGTAATTTATAGCCTCCCCTGGCCAGGACCCTCCCCCTTTTCTCGCTCGTTGTGTGTGTTTGTAAACACTAAACAAAAAACAGGACACTGGCCAGATCACTGCTTTCCCCATCTGCACTGCAAGGCTATTCCTCCACTCCTCCACTGTCTGTCTCCATCTATTCAAATTCACTACGCAGATGCATGGCTCGTCCTCTCTATCAATCTCTCAGTCCCACTTTCCCATTTCTCTTTCCCATCTTTCACTTGTTTTTATACCTACTTTTTCCTCCGTCTCTGTCTCTTTTTTCACCCTCTCCCTGTCTGCTAGCTCTCCGTCAAGTGCAGTGAAATGTTTTTTGATAGGTAATTAAGCGGCAGCCATAATAGGTGTCCATATGGAAGCCCTGTGGTTAAGAGAGAGAGAGAGTGGCGGTGGACCAGTGGGACTGGAGCGCTATAATGGACGGTGCTGGTAGTTCGATTGTGGTTGGATTTTATCAGTCACCTGAGACTGGCAAGCATCGTAGGCCAATCTTGCAGACCTAGATTGCTTTGTATGTTAGCACTCTCCAGAGTCAGTCCGGCAACACTAGTGGGATCTATCCACTCTATCAGAACAGTCCCATCGCAGCTCTGTAAGGTTTTCAAAGGCAGGAATGTGCACTGGGTTCATTCAGATAAAGAGCTGATGTGTAAATGAAGAGGCTTGTTCCTTAATGAGATATCAATCATTTGAAAAATTTGACGCCTACTTTTGTAAAATGATTGCCGGTATAAGGGGAAATCTCATTTTGGAATATTATACAAGTAATTATCTATTTGCTAATGACACTCTATTATGCTTAATTTTAAACAGCACTTCTTTCAGCATAGGACAATTATTTAAATCCACACAATCACGCAATAATTAGCCTGAGACATATTTTCAATGTGGATTGAAACTCTACGACTGTTACATGAAGCAACATTTTGTATGAGAACAGGGCTTGAAGTACCCAAGGATACCAAAGCGAGGATAGATTGTGTTCCCATTAAAGTGCAGACAGTGACTATGATCAATACAGTAAACCATTGGTCCACTTATTGAACTTCTTTAAACAGCCAATGGAAAGAGCCCGGGTGAGCATAACAACAAAGCCTGTGAGATCATTTCCACCTGTGAATGTGCAAATTATATCAACAGGTACAAAGGACATGTGGGTCTTCAGCAAAGACCATATTAGCGGTGATCCCAGTCCTAATAAGGTATCATTTAGGCACCATTTAAAAATCAATGAGATCCAAGCTTTCTCGAAGTCAATTGTCAGTCTTGTTTATCGCACAGTCTGTGTGTGTGTGTGTGTGTGTGTGTGTGAGTGTCTGCAGAGCTGTAAGTATGAAGTTGAGAGGCTGAAGCTATTCCCAGGTGTGGAGGCAGGATGAGAGGGGAAGGTGAACCTGTAAGCCAGCTGAGGGAGGTTTGATGGGAGAACTTCGGGGAGCGTGGAGAGGAAAAGGGAGGAAACAGGCAGGTGAGCTAATTAAAGTGAGATTTGTTGATGTGATGAGAGGGCGGCCTCCCAGCTGCTGGTTACCAATGACCCAATGGTCGACAGAGAGTCCGCCCCACCCATTACCCCAAGAGGGCGCCAGCCCATATGCTGGTTCCAGGTGGCAATGGTTAGCAGAGGAGCATCCATTGCCTTTCTGGAAGATAAATGTAAAATGTGCGTAATTGCAGCCATTCCTGCAGGATAGAATGGATGGGACCATTTATTGTGACTGTCTTTTATATACTGTGAACATTTTTTGCCTAGTTACACACTGCTTCAGCTCTTGGCTCTGTATTGGTATTGGTAGTGTTCTAATATGACAGGGTAGGGTTTTAATGATTCATGCTCTTGGCTGCCAGACTGTCAGAGCAGTGTCCCCTTGGTGAGAATGACTTCCCCAAATCCAATTAATGTTGTTTTAGTTCCCAAGGCTACTCAGGTGCACTGTTTTTCCTTACAGCAATATTCCTCTGTAAGCACTATGAAATCTGCTCTCAGATATATGGGGGATTTACCACACATCAGATTTGTGACAACTGCTTTCGAAAAAAGGGCCCATGCATCGTATCCACCAGGGGCCCATAGTGTTATCAATGACAAGACACGCTGCAGCCAGCATTGCATTGTCTGGCCTCCACCATGCTTATGTAATGGATTCTCTTTATTGGAAAGAGTGCTCTATAGTCACTATTGAGAAACTGCATTAAGGGGAACTCCTGAGCACACATTTCTGGACTGTTCAAAAGAAAAAATGAGTTTGCAAATACTATATATTGCACTGTATAGCCTGCTGAAAATCAAATAACAAATATTATCTCCATAAACGGCATGCGTACAGAGAGCTGGGTGCTGTATATTAGACCCAGGGAAAGAAAATATGGCTGTTTTTTTTTTTTTTTGTAATTCCATAGTCACAGTGCCTTCCCCCAATTCCACATACCAACAATCTTTTACACGCACTAACAAGCACTAATAGAAAACTTCCACTGTTTATTAACTGGTAATTGACTGGTGCTGGCGCTCCCTCCCCACTGCAACCCCACTGCCTAAGGCTACAGGCAGGACGGCCGCAGAGTGAATTGCCAGTCAACCTGAAATTACTTACATCCAGAGCACTGCTACAGGTAATGCACACTAAACAAGCTACTAACATGAGAGATTTTGCAAAGTTGCTGCTTGGCTTATCAAGAAGGCAAGCTCTGATGGAGAGTGGCATTTCTTCATTGCTAAAATATAAAAGGATGCTGAGTTTGTTAACCATATTTGGTCTTGATTTGACCTTTCATGTCAACATAGGTTGTGTGTGTACGACCTTTCCTTTTTTGATGTCTTACAGATTTTTTCCTCATGAGCTATAAATCTGACCGAAGAGGTAAGCAAACAAAACAAAAAAAACAACAACAAAAAAACAGACATTTATACTGTTAATAAAAGCAATAAAGGATGGGGAAAAATTTGTCAAGAAAAATCAGTGCAACAGTAAAAAAAGAGACCTTAATTGCAGACTAAACTATGCTTCAGTGACACACCTATTTGCTTTCATTCTTCAACAATTTAATTTTGCCTGTCAGCAGATGGGAAAAGGATCAAAATGCCCTTTATCGGGATAAAGTCGCAATTCGACAATTTTTTTAAGGGGTCACCATCCAAAAAAGTTGGCAACCACTGCTCTATAGTAAGTAATACATTCAGATTTCAGACACTTGCATCAACATTATTTTGTACCATCACTGACAGGTGTAGTGTTGCATAAATAATAATAATTGCTGACATATTTTAAAGACAAAGCATTTAATTGTGGAGGCTTAGTGAACAACATTTTTGTTACACTATGGGAATTTTTGAGGGCACAACATATATATATATATATACATTTTACACTTTGGACAATTAGGGCACTCAAATAAATGGTGCACATTTGGTAGCAAGTAGAGAGTGATATTGGACACAATGATTATTTGAGTTTCTTTTTACCTATGACCTATACAGTGTTTTCTTTTACCCCAAAGTAGTATGGAAATTCTATTTCCCTTTTCTAGCTAAAAAGGGAAAAGACAAATAGATCCCGATCAGAACTCAAAGGCATTTAGAATGACTTTTCAAGTAGCATGGCAATCAAAATATATACAATCAGTTGCCAGTTTATTCGGTACACCTAGCTAAAACCAAAACTAATGCAATCTAATACAAAGGTCCTGCAATAAGTCCTACAGTCCCTTCATTCAGTTTCTGTTCAATCTGTTTTAGAATGGTGTTGATTCAACTGTATAGTCATTTTCAAGGCTGCAGTTTGATTTGCTGTGGAACTGTATTTGGTTATACTGACTGGTGTTACTACAATATAGTTCAACAGCACCACAAACTGCAGCCTCCAAACTGATCATACAGCTGGCAACTGAGTGTATATATAGTGTTCAGTAGGCTACATAAGCCCTTATACACACACTCTTTGTGGACATGAACACTCATGACACAACCATACGGGGACATCAAAATGTTGATTGCTCACTGGTTTCCAATGCATCATACTCTCTAATGAACTTAATACAAAAGGACAACAGGATCAAAGTTGAAACTTGCTGTTCATGAACATGTTCATGTTCATGATTTCATGAGCTCGATGTCACCCTGTGATTTAAATTCCACCAGCATCTACAAGCGGAGATCAAAGGGCCAACCACCTGCTGTGCTTGCAGGCCTGCGTTACGTTCAGAATATTCAAAGTCATTTGAAGACAATAAGATTAAACCATCTGCACGAGAGGCTGAGTAGACAGATTTTTAACTCTTGATAGGCCTGTATCAGGTCCTTTAGAGGTGGTTAGGACTTGCGGCAAAACCATATGGCTATCAGCTTATTATTAAAACCGGCTCAGGACATTTCCCTCAATTTAATAACCACTGTCTGTACAGTAACGATTCCCTGTCTCCCCTGGCTATGCCACAGATCATATCAGCAATAAGTGGAATCAAGTTGGAGAGTGGTTTTGCATATTGCTGCTCAGAGCCACAGCCTGACATTGGTAGGACATCACAAACTCATATTCATGACT
The DNA here is from genome assembly GCA_005408345.1 of Macquaria australasica. Classification (NCBI taxonomy): domain Eukaryota; kingdom Metazoa; phylum Chordata; class Actinopteri; order Centrarchiformes; family Percichthyidae; genus Macquaria; species Macquaria australasica. The sequence continues at coordinate 17,800 of SEMN01000293.1, read as the reverse complement.
CGACTGAGATTTTCTTCCTCATGTCCTTCACCGCTCCTAGCTGAACGATTGCAACACGGCCAACAAATGTGATGCAAATTCGCTGTGTCGCTATGCCCCCTCTCCTCACACACACACACATACACACACAGATCCACACACCCACACCGCTGAATCCTGCGGCCATGGCAGTTCCAACTCTGGATGAAAGCAGTGTACTGCCCCTGCATTAATGGGTTCAAAAGAGGACTACGGGCCAAAACTTCTCTGTGTAGTCAGTCACTTCCTCCATCTTCCCTTTTGCCAGAGACAGGAGAGACATCCGCACAGGGCCCAGACAAGCCTTGGATGAGCGATCTTTACCCACCTCAAAGACAGAAACTGACACAATTGTTTGTCAACATGGGGTCCTAGATGAAACCCTGGGCACAAGAGTGGACAAGGCTTTCTATAATCCTTAATATCAGATGGCAGGAAACGCAGAACAAAGGGAGCTCTGGTGCCAGCTCAGTCCTAGCCATGTGGTGGTTGCAGCTACTTTTGCCAAGGAAGCTCTGCACATCAAGGAGCACCTCCCGAATTTGAATCTGCCCCTTACAATCGCTGGATCCTAATTCTATGGTGGCCTGTTTGGCATAACATCAGTCAAACACAAATCACAACTGTTTCACAAATACTAATCTGGTTGTTCAACCACCATACTATAGGCCCATTGTTTCAAGCCTTTATTTTGATATTTTAAAACAAATGTTTTATCTTCTAGCCATGATTTAACCCACTTGATTAACCCAAGAGTTGAAAAAGCAATAGTGATGTTACATTCGCGAACGATCAGATTCTTTTCAACGGCTCTTTGGTATGAATGAAGGGAACCGAGTCGTACTTGGGAGCCGTTGAAAAGAATCTGATCGAGATCTCTGATCGAGAGCCGTTCTTTTTATCGTTGTGCCCAAGTTTCATTGCCTGACATAAATCCACTCCCCTTTACGTGAACAGTGAGAACCAGCCATTCACACTGTTGTATGAGTTGCATTCAAGGCAAGGTAATGTATTTACGTAACACATTTCATAGAGAGGGTAAATTCAAACTAGTAAATTCACTGACAAAGCAGAGGGTTATGGCGTCACCTTGTGTAATGTTTACAGTGTAGATCATTGACATTAGGTCTGGCAAAAAGAGTAATTTAGTGCTGCTAAACCTAGTCCACATATGCAAAAGGAAATTATATTGGTGGGACGTCTAAGTTTGAATCTGATCCAAATCTTACCCTATCATTATCCTAGTGATTATTTCGCAGACAAAACTAGTAACCCCACACCACCTAAAAAAGAAGAAAAAAGAATGATGAGCCATTTGAACGGCTCTCAGAAAGGAACAGAGCCATTAGATCCGGCTCCCTTCAAAGAGCCATAATTCCCATCACTAAAAAGCAAAGATCAAGTTAACTCATTAGTTTCAACATACAGCAATTAAATTGAGTGAAAACACTTTCTAAATCACATAAAAGTTCACATTTACGCTTACTTTAAAAGAGAGCAGAAGGTAAAGACAACCTGCCCTTAAATCTCTTAACACTGGCCAACAACAATAAATTAAGCAGCATTCAGAGTCGTAGTTATCCATGTCTTGAAAGCAAGTAGCAGGAAGACTAATTAGCAGAGTAGAGAATAAGGAGAGAACATATCACTGCAACAGACAGGATTGGTTTGGCACAATAGGAAATCAAAGAAGAGAGAGGGCTTTCTTCCCTTTCCTTTTGAATTGATGCAGTTTTTGCGTATCGTCCTCTCCACATTGATGTATAATCACAGAGGAAGAATGTGACTGAATTAGCACATTTAGCAGATCTGCAGGATTTCCCTTCTGGGTACATAATTTGTTCCTGCATGCTATCTTGACAAGTACAGAGTGAGCAGAAACCCAGGGCCAGAGAAGGAGGACTCTACTCTGAGGCATTGCTAGAGTGTCTATGATTCCCTGTAATTAGTATGTTAACTGTCACAGCAACAGATCAGGCCCTTCGCAAATGACCTCGCTGTCAAGCGGTGGGTGTGTCTACCCTGTTCATATATATATATACAGGCACTGCACTGCCCTCTATTGACAATTAGAGTAATAAAGGGGAAAGGAAATGCACAGTATGGAAGCCACGCTTATGTGTGCTGTGGCACGCAACAGTGTGAGCAGCGCAAAGCATGTAACTACTATGTAATTACCATGTAAATTATATTTTTTTAAAAACTGGACTTACACCAAGTAAATAAATCTCTTTAGTACACCCTAACTGTGAAAACCAGACTCAGCAGCAACAAAACCACCTTGATCCTGTCATTACAGCAGCAAATTAAAATCCCAAATCCTTTTCACCATCACTGTTCCAGCTGTTTAGTAAATTAATTAAAAGCTTAGGTACACAGGATGTAATGATGACATGACTATATTAGCATGCTGATGCTAACACAGCCTCTTGGGTATTTGCACTATTTATTTTAATACACCTCTATTAATTGCAATACACACACAGTAGCAATGTTGCTGCCTACTCTGGCAACACAACCAGTATTGCTGTCCTGGTCAATAAGTGGCAGGGAGAAAAGGCTGTATTGTTGGCAATCATGGCAGTCATTCATAATATAACTCATCTATGCTCTCATGTTGTTAGTAACATCATCCACCAAAAAAAAAAACTTCTTTCATCAGAACATTTGGAACTAGAACAAGACACTCGGCATCAAACATTATAAGATTCAAAATTAAAATTAAAAGACAAATTAAACATATCTAATAAGCTTTGAACACTTTGTATCTTTGTGGGAATTTTCTAGTCTTCACATTTAGCACAGCTGGCTGCTTTCGACTCGAAAGTACCATCAAACCATTACTTGAGTTCAATAAACTTGACTGCTTTCGCTGCTTAGCCCAGGCAGGGTAGAGATCCAGATCTACAAAGAAGAAGGCCTGACCTCTGTACACTCCTGGTACATTAGCCAAAATGTTGGAAACTGTCACAACTCCCTCAGAGTTGTTCTCTGCAAATGCCAAAGTTTGACTTCTGCCCTGACCTCAGCGAGAGGTCCTCTTTGATCGGGAGTACTAAGCAGTCAGAGCTGGTGTGCTGTCACTGTCCCCTGTATTTGTGACAGTGACAAGTTTGGTGTGTCTGGAGTTGGGTTTTGCTGAGCCGAGCCACGCTGACCAGAAGGGCTAAGCCCTATCAGCTCCAGCGACAGGTCTGCTGTGATCCAGCTTCACACAGAGAAATTAGATTGACACTTCCTCCTGCATTCTCATATTCTGCATGCCAAAAGCTTGTCTGCCCCCTTTGAACTCAGAGGATGAGCAGCAGTGGTCTGTTTTTGTGAAGAGAACTGTGGTACATGTTTACAAAGCTTTTAAGTCTTAGAGGGGCTCCAAAATGTACAACTAGATTTGAGGTTATTTTTTCTCTGAGTGCGGTTCTCAGTGCATTTCAACAAACACAGTTCATTAAATACAAATTGATCAGGAGATATGTTATACTGAATTCCACAGTCAACACATCTATGCAGAGGGAAGCTTGCAAAAATCCATCAGAACAGTTTTACAGAACATTTAATATTGCAGAAAGGACCTAGTTGCCACATCAGGGTCTGCCTCAAGTCCTGAAGACATCAGCATGATGCTTGGTATTTGGTAGGCATCTATTGCTATAAAATGTAGTTTCCAAAACCCAAAATGCCAACCATGCAATGGAAATCAAACCCCATGCAGAAACTCATGTTCTGTTTATGAACACTCATTACTTTGTGGGTTCAAGTTGAAGGGAAGTACACATTTGTCCCCTAAATTAAGTAGCTGATGGGTAGCCACTGATGGCATCCTTGCAAAAGGTTTGAGAATCATTTGTGGAAATGATGATTAAGCCAAAACAGCCAAATAGAGAAATAGAGCATAGCTCAGTCAGCATTGTTGGTCATCATTTGACCCTGATAGTCACAGAAAAGCCTGCATTCTGTAGATTACTTGAAATTTCTAATGAGCAATAAATGAGGGGAAAAAACTGATCTTCATGAGGATCAGGTCTAAAAGAGAATGGTGTGTGCTCTCTCCTAACAGTCATAAGCACATGTGTGTACCACTGTGTTTTCCCGTTTGCCAGAAGGATAGTACTGCAGAGTTAGAAATGGAGATGCTACGCCCCGGTGGATCTGTGGTTAGGACGAGCTTTTAATCCATGCTGTGGCATCCATTCTCGACAAATCAGAGAGAGGTGGCTGATATCTACTTCTCTGAAAGGTAGCAAAAGACCTTCAAGAAAAACAGAGGCAGAAGCATTGCGTAAGGTCTCAACTTGATGACTTTACCTACAAGAATTATAATAAAAACAGGCTATAGGGGGGAAAGGAAATAAATCATCAAAAAGGCGTTGCATCAGGGAAAGGCCACCTTTTCACACTGTCCTTATCCTTTTTAATCCATACTTCATAATATAATACCTCATCTGTTGTGTGCTACAGACACACACAGTCTTCACACTGAGCCCTTTCCTTCATCTTGGCTGAAAGAGCTTAGAGTCACTATGTCCGCTTATCAGTCATTCACCAACAATGAATGTAACCATGAACACAGTGTATTTGCTGTTGCCAGGATGCTGCTCAACAAGCTAATTTTCTGTGCATGTGGTCATGTGGCTGGCTGAATGCACAGTGCTGCTCTCTTATCACTCCATCAGCAGAAAAGATGGATGACACAGCGAATGAGGGGGACATGCACAACATGACCCCAAAAGCACCAGCTAGTCCAGTAAACAAGCACAGAGCCCAGTGACTGGATACAGTGCGATTTCACCAGATGACAAAGACAGAAACGACCTATAACATGTTTTCACTCGAAAAAAGAAAAACACATACATAAGATCTGTGTGATCTATGTAAACTACTGAAGTGTATTAGGGGTGAGATGTGGCCAGGCTTTGCGGTTTTCTGAGCTGAGACACAGAAGCTAATCCTCTCAGAAAAAGAGAAAGGAAGCTAACCCTGATGCAGCCCAAACCCTTTTCCAGTTTGTCATTCCGCACTTCAAAGCATACATGACGAAATCCCCCAAGGTATTATAAGAGCTCTGGCATAGCAGCCATCCTCAACCCTGTCCTAGCCTAATGCCTCATAAACGGAGTCTGGAAATACGTCCCTTTACTATTTCAAAAGTCTTTGTAGCCTTGGTTTTTTAAGAACCTTTTAGAGTTGCAGAGGAAGTGGTGCTTTCCTACTGGAGGAGATATGAGGCGTTTGTGAATCATTATGCAGCCAAGGGATTCCTGTCCGCTCACCGTAAAATACTGCACATACAGTATGCACATGTACCTTTTTGAGAATGTTTAGATCAGGACAGGAACCAGGCATTGATCGTCTTCAGAGCTTTGCTGAATAAGCGCTTATACAAAAATATAGTGCACGAGAAAATATGTGTCCTAGATAGAGACAGGCATGTGATTTAAACCATTCAGTTCCCAATGCACTATGTGATGTCATCGAATGCCACTTTTTATACAGCTTGCTGAGCTGTCAGATTATTAGGTTTCATAAATACATCCATTATTGGTCTCCAGGCTTCAGACTAACATCGCCTGCTGGACAGAACTGAAAGCAACAGCTGAAGCTCTGTTCTGCTCATACAGTCAAACAGGGAGAAGAAAGGAATAGTGGATGTTGTTCAGCTTAGTTAGGTTCTAGATACTACGTAAGCAAACAATCATTACAATCCATGTCAACAAAAGGCCTCAGTTAGAAGTTTTTAGTGCAAAAAAGTAAATAATATTCCTAGATTTCGCTATTACTTCTGGGACACATACAGATTGAAAGGTCAAGTCTTCATTTTAGGTTTGCAACTAACCATTATTTTCATTGTTGAATAATCATTTAGTCTGTAAAATGTCAGAAAATAATGAAAAATGGCCACAGATTACCAGAGCCCAAGGTGACATCTTCAAATTGCTTGTTTTGTCCAACCTGTAGCCCAAAACCCAAAAGTATTAAATTTGCATTATATAAATACTATCGTAAAAATGATTTATCGATTATCAACAACAACTTATTTGCTGTTGATTGTCTAACTGATAAATCTGACTTAATGTTTCAGCTCTGGTTCGTTTTGGCACTGATCACATCAGTGCTACAAATAATAAGATTCAGTCAAATTCTGAGCTAATAGTTGATCTATTTATCTGTAATAATTAAAGGCATCAATCCTGTTAAGATCAACAGCATGCACCAACATGCTACTTGTGCAGAATATGGTATTAATGGTTCCGTTTAACAGTTTATTCTACTGTATAGAAATCTGGTTCAGCTGTTACCCTTTCTGCTATAGTATCTCCTATTAATCCCTTAACCCGACTACCTCACACCCTCCCTTTGGGCCAACTGCCAAACCTGCTCTGTTTCATCTTTCAAAATGGCAGCGAGGGCGCTGAAACGGAGCGTGCACTGACTTTTTAAACAACAAGGACCATCAGAATGTGGTTTGTCTATTAACCAAGATAGCACCTGAATCTGTGGCCGTGTGAATGTGTGTGTGTGTGTGTGTGTGTGTGTGTGTGAGAGAGAGAGAGAGAGAGAGAGAGAGAGAGAGAGAGAGAGAGAGAGAGAGAGAGAAAGTGAGAGAGAAAGTGAGAGAGAAAGTGAAATAGATAAATTGAGAGGACTCAGTCTGCCCCCGCTGTTCTCACTCAGCAGACTTGTGATAAGGTTTATCTCCGGTGCCTAACGAGTTCGCCCAGTACCCCTCTCCAGCTCCCACTGAGTGGACCGGGGCGCACAGAGCTGCACACATCCAGCAATAGGTTGAGCTCCCTTAGGTGACCTGTGTGTGTTGTTCATGCTACGCTGCTTTAGAACTTTATTTTCTGTAGGAAATGGCTTCGGCCCCTTCGGCCACATCTCTTTTAATCTGGGATTTCTTTTTTTGCCTTCTTTTCTTCATCCTTTCTGCTCACTGTAACTCAGACTGCCAAGAGAAGCTGCAAGAGCTGGAGAAAGAGATGCTGCGGAGCTTTGGCACAGAGAGGCGTGTGTGTCCCAGAGGCAGTAGCTGAGGCAAAGATGGAGACACAGAGAGGGAGAGGGGGGCTGCTGCTGAGTTAAGCCCCTAATCACAGTCTGCTCTGCATGAAGGACTTAAAGTCACTCCATTTAATGCTACCTTCTCTTTAGTCAAAAAAGGGAAAGAAATACTACTGCTTACCTCTTCCGCTTTCTGATACCCAGGCCCCCATTCCTATCACATACCCATTCTTGTGATGCACAGAAGTGCACAGCTACGGTATACAGTCAAACAAATACAGAGAAGCATGCAACTCAAGCACATACATAGAGGCAGGAAAACATACATGAACATATGCTTGCACACACAGCAATACAAGCCTAAATGTTTCTCTTTCTCGAATCCCACATTAGCCTTAATAACATGAGCAACTCTTACAGCTCTTTACAGCCATGACTCATGTGAAAACACACATGCCTAATTTGATAGTTCTCAGAAAATAAAGCAAGGTGAAACAATTTCATGGTAAACCACGTTCATGACTGACACGGCTGCCATGCCCTTCACTGGCGTGCTCAGGTGCTTCATTTGTTTGTGCCAGAAGTGGAGAATATGAGCAGATCCTTAGAGACTGCAGGGTCCCGGTGGCTCAAAATATATTAATTGACTTGGCTCCGCTTCCAGCCAGGTGTAACACACTTTTGCAGAATACTCCGGAACGTCGGCGAGATCTTTTGGGAAATCCCCCCCTACCGTGTCAAAGCTACACTTTCCGCACTTCCAGCTGCTGTTTCACCTCACCTTCCTCTCTCGTCCGCATGGCTAGCAGACTATGGGTTGGCGTATAGGTCTTAATCTAATGTTGGAACATTGATTTATGCTTGGGTGTCCCACAGCCATTAAGATAATTGCATGATCACTTTATAACATCCTCCCATGGTGGCCATGGTAATTTGGCTCCCCCCACCGCCCACCTTACTCTGTAAGACCCGTAACCACATTATAGCGATAGAAAATGTGGTTGGAAATATCATCTTTCAGCCCCTTCAAATTGATTTCATACCATTTCCACTGACTTCTAAAACCCTTTTAGTCTATCTCTCACCTGTGCTGACCATTTGATCTTTTGGAGGCTTCTAGGTCTTAACAGCTTGTATTGATCGAAATTCTTCAGCCAGCATCTTGAGGGGATGCTCTCGTGTCACCTTGTAATTCTGATAGTCTAGGTATTTTTGAGTGAGATCATCATTGAGACAATGTATTTATAGCTGTAAAGACAAGGCAAGTGGGCTTTGATTCCCTTCAATGGGAAATGACTGTGTTAAATGGCACTATGATCTCTTTCGACAAAATCTTTATTGAAATAAAGATTCCACCACCACTATGGACTAATGGCTGCTTCAGAGGAGAAGTTAAGTGTCAGTGAAAGTCAAATCGCTTTGACAGATTGATCCAAAGGGAGCCACTTTGCTTCCTGAGTATAAACACTGCCATAAACATTGAACACATCAAAATCCTCACAGCTAAAGCACAAATGGCGAGCTCAGTAAGATGCAGTGATCTGAAACTTTAAACTTACAGCAACAAGAAGATGATCGAGCTGAAAATGTCATCTATTCCATCGTTTATTCTTTCATACTTGATCAGTTATTATTAGTAATAGTATTAGTATTATTGTTGTGCATCCAATTAAATTACACTGATAACTACGTTTTTGGGGGGAAAAAATTTGTGCTTTTTAACACACATGACGTGCAAAAATGGAGAGACAAATGTCTTCCTTTTAAAACATTCACTTACTGTGTGAGAGTTAATCTGATTTAGATCTTTAGAAACTTCAGAACATATAGTAAACCTGTTCTCTTTAAAAAAAAAAGATCTTTTTCTTGTAATGGCAGCAGCAGATTTACCTTTCTCTCTGGTGACTTGGTAGCAAAGACAGGCATGTGACAGGCAAGCAGCGGACACCAAAACGGGGCCATCGTCTTCCCTTCGTCCTCTCCACATAACCATCCTGGTGAATTCTCCTCTCCTGAAATAGAAAAAAGAGAAATTTGTTTTAATTTCTTCTCAGAAAGGTGGTACTAACTTAATGTTGTTGTAATTTACCAATTTGTTTTGTTGTTGTACTTATTGACAGCATACATCTCACCCTCACTCAAAACTCTCCTTCAAGCTATGTCAAAACCACGCAGAATAATCAGGAAGACATTTCGCTACATCAGGTATATGAATGGTGTTATTAGCATGTGAATGTTATAATCAGCCAGAGGCTTATTCCATGTTGTAGGTGTCGAGGCCAGGTACTGCCAACACAGGGCCTCAACAGTGATTAAACCTGCACTTAATCAACAGTGAGAGTCAGTCCCAGCAGGAAAAATGCAACTGCTGGATTTGAGTTATAATAATGGATTTGCCTGGCGTATGCGCCATCGTAGCGCTCATAGCTCTGAGCCTTACAACAGGTGCACCTCTGACAAGGCGCCGGGCAAATCTGCCAAAGTACTCCCATTATGTAATTTTGTAATCATAAATTTCAATTTACAGAAACTAAATTGTGCATGAAATTTAACAGCTTGCTGAAATCTGTGTTCTCGTTTGTTTGCATCCGTTCCTTGGAATAAGCTACCTTTTATATCGGTAGTTTGCCTCCAAGGCATTATCGCAGATGCATTCGACTCATTTGCAGTAGTAAAGTAGAGTAGTAGTAGAGTTTGTTTGATACCTGTGGCAAACAGGTAGGGGATGCACTTAAGGGCCAGTTAGATGAGCTTGCACTGACACACAGCACTAAGTTTGTAAAATTAGTTTCATTTCTCTGTTTAGGCCACACCAAAACATCCGCTGGTTTAGACTGACAAAACTAAAATTACCTTTTTTTCTCATTATATATCCTTATCAGAACAATGAAAAAACACATTTAGGTAGGATCTATTACTTTATATTTAAACATGTGTACCTTGCTCTTTTAAATACTGCCACTGAAATGACTGAACTAACGTAAATGTGACATCACTTATGGCAGTTTGCAAACAGGGGATCACAGTGGAGCGAAATCCTTGTCAAAATCCAAAGTTTGAGTACATCTGAATAAAAATACGTTTATAACAAACAACACATGTTTATGCAGCCCAAGAAGCTGCAAAAACGATCAAGGACAGGAATGAACAGCATTGGGTAAGTCTGTTGTGTCTTTCAGTGACTTTCATCCTGTGTTTGTTTGCTGCTGGATTTCCTTTTTAAATCTTTTGAGCACTACAAACGGAGTTTCATTCACCTCCACTCTATGCTCAACAACAGTGGATATATAAAACATCTAAATAAAACGGGAACTATCTGCATGGCTACACAACTCTAGTTCAAGAGATATGAAATAAAAAAGTGATTATGCTTACAATGTCTGTATACAATATTATACTATATATTATACTTTGGAAATACTGGCAATAGAGAGCAAATTACGTATGTTAAATTGTGTTTTTTTTTAAGCCATTATCAAATGTCAATTTACATTTTCACTATGCATTTTTTGAGGAGCCATTTAATCTGATGATGCTTTACGTCAAAGATACAAGACATTGTACAATGCAAGTATAATTCAACCATTTAACTACTTCATATCATCATAGTGAGTGACTAAGTCTAAGTGAGTGACTAGTCCTGCTATGAACAAGGTTACTGTGAAGAATGGGGTAGACCATTATGAGGTTTTAAATCATTCAGTCATTTATATTTACAGTCATCTCAAATTGTGGAGTGCTCTTTAATAATTAATTTTGTGTGTGTGTGTGTGTGTGTGAGTGAGTGAGTGAGTGAGTGAGTGAGTGAGTGAGTGTGTGTGTGTGTGTGTCCTATCCCTCAGCGACCCCTGCCAGGATACAGAGAGGTGTGAGGTCACTTATTAAAAATCTTTAATTGAGGGCAGATTGCTGCTGGTGGGGCAGCAGGTCCAGTGGTTTCTTTTACCCCAGAGTAATCATCAACTTTCTTCAGCTAATTATTAGATTAGCATAAATAATGTTCCATTTGGGTCTGCTGAAACACAGTAAGCTTCTCTTACTGAATGTTTCAGTCGGTAAAAATGAATCAAACTACCAATTTCAAAGAGAGACAGATACACAGAGAGATAGAAAGACAGAAAGAGAGAGTCTGGGATACACACAAAAGGACAGAGAGAGAAGGTGGATGTGAGAGAACACAAATTAGCCTTAACCTTCAGTCTTTGCCATGCAGTAATGATGATGAATAACGGTGGACAAATGATAAGCACAGACATAAATTGAAAACGGCACCAGATAGGAACATGCAGGCCACTCACCTCAACACACACTCACTCTCTCTCTCACAGACACGCACACAGCTACACACACAGTTACACTTTTTCATTCATGAATTAATTTCATCAGTTGGACCCCTAAACACAGGAAAACAAAACACTCAAGAGTTATTGCTTCACCGCATTCCCGCTCTATGTCTGAAGGACTTTATCTATGGGGACATCACTTTCACAGAAATATATCAAAACAAAACAAAAAAAAATCTTTGGCTAGTCATAACTTGTAGGAAATAACCATAAAAATAACTTGATAGTTATTAGGTTTAGCCAAGTCACTACTGTACATGTAAAGTATTATCTGAATACATCATTCTTTAATTTTAATAGTGTAGTATAATTAGTGTAGGAAATAAAGATTTCACTGAAAAACTGAATTTCATGTGTTTTTTCCATGTGTTTATTGTGCGTTTCCCTTGGTACAGTGCCCTGTGAATCCCGCCTTATACTACTGTACATTCACGTCATGTTGCATTTACCATAAATAGGACTTACCGACTGCGAGAAAACAAACAAAAAAAAAACATTCATGTCAGCCTTGTAATGGTAATTACAAGTAGGGGCCTAGGACATGTGACTTACTGTGGCTCCCAGTATATACCAATTAGCGTCAAATTGTGGAAGTATGTCGACACAATAAGCAAACTGCAGAAAAGCCACTAATGCTGGCAGTCAGATAAAAATCAAAACTGTAAGTTATTTTACTTGTAATATGATGAACTGGTTATTTTACATGTGAGTGGTCAATTAGTTCAATGTAAATGCTTGGAATATGGATTCCACATACAGTAGACTGTAAAAGTTATTCCATATGATGAGGGCTTTTTCTGCCAAGGAATAAGTATAGTTAAAAGTATTGTGTCTCGCCGGATTTAATGTATTTCATGTCATGCCTTAGTTTTAGTTTTATGTTAAGTTAAAGTTACTCACGTCTAGTCTCGTCTTGCACTTCCTGTTTTATTTTGTACTCACCTTTCCCTCTCGTTTCAGACCTTGACTTCCTCCCTTTGTGTGATTTTCCCGCCGTGGGGATTGTCTACCCCGCCCCTGATTGGTCTCACCTGTTTTCCCCTACCTCATGTATAAATAGTCCTTGTCCTAGTCCGAGTCAAGCGTACCAGCAAGTTTTCATGTACCAGGTTTTGTTCCAGTCCATGTTATTGTCTGATCCTCCAAGTGAGCGTTTTCTGTTTGTATTTGATCCTCCTTGTGAGCGCTTTTGTTTTGTACTTTTGTATTTCCTCCTCGTGAGCGTTATCCTCCTCGTGAGCGTTTTTGTTTTGTTGCTGCCTCAGTAAAGATTTTTGGTATACCCATATATGCTCTGGAGAGTCGTGCAATTGAGTCCACCAGTTTTGTGTCGAAGTTCGTGACATAAAGCAGTGACATCACACACACACACACACACACACACACACACACACACACACACACACACACACACACACACACACACACACACACAAAAGAGCTAGAGAAAATTAAATCTAAACTCATAATATATTCTGTTCTTCTCCACACCCTCATATAAAAACATGGTCAGAGGCAAAATATTCAGATTTCACTGATTAAAAAAAAACCATTTGACTCCATTCTGTCTGTTCTTAAAACTGCTTCACACTGGTGTCAGAGGCAAACTCTATACCATCACTGAAGCAATCGATAATAAACTAACAAAATTATTTGGCAAATCAGAGGCATAAGACAAGGATGTAGCCCCACATTATTTAGCATTTATATCAATGCGTCATGTGCATCACCTGGGCTCACTGTAGACCAGGAAATAAAATGTCTCCTATATGCAGACAGATATATCATAATATTCTCTACAACAAAACAACTAACAGTGATTCACAAAAAATCCAGGAGCCAGAATGTAGTTGTCATTTTACTGTTTAAGGTCAAACGCTGACACACACACCACCAGCTTGGCTTGACCATAAGCTCACCTGGGCAGTTTGACACTGCAATAAAGAGTCTAACTGAAAAGACATGCATGCATTTTAAATTAAACTTGCCTGGATGTAACAGTTCGGTTAGTATAATAATAATAATAATAATAATATAATAATAATCTTTATTTATAGAGTACTTTTCTATTATCCACGTTACCAAGGCTGCAAAATAAAACTGACAAGTTATAAAATCATCAGGTTTTAAAAGAAAACAGATACCAGCGTAGGAAAAGGCAAGAATAGGAAAAGAAAAACATTTTAAAGGGAAAAAAAGAAGACCATTCATAGAAAATTAAAACTCAAGTAAAATCAGGAAAGGCTCTCAGATAAAAGTATGTTTTAAGAAGGGGTGGTTCAAAAGGAGGAGAGCGGTGGGCTTTTACAGGGCAAGCTACCACCTGGCAGTGAGTGAACTTATTGTCTCAAGATAAACCAATAACAACATGGTTCAAGTCCATTAGACAGCTACAGTATGCACATACTCTTAGAACTGAAGTTACATCCACTTCTATTTTCTATTTCCAGTGCCTAATAAAATTGGGATACTACATTAATCCTGGATCTGCAGTTGCTGCATGGATGCATCACATTGAAGACTGCTGACAACTAGATTAGTGTAGTGATTCCCAACCAAACAAACATCCAGGAACACTTTCTATGAAGACCACATCATCTTGCTGATGGTTTGTTAGAACACCCCCAAGTCATTGCTTTCATCCCATAGTGAAAATAAAGCTTGATAAAATGTATTTTGTCTTTTTCTTACTTTGAATATATCATTAAGGTTTTATACCTTAAGGTTCCATTCCTAAAGCAGACACATTTTACTTGTAATTCCCTGTATTTTGGCATCTTAGATAATAATCACTTATGATGCAGCATAGATTATTTTAAATGCATGAAAATGCATCACACTTTACTTACCACATACAATGAAACGTTATGATGAAGCCTGCATTATTATAGATGCATCAATATGCACTTCACTTTACTTAACACATACTATGATAACTTGTGATACTGCATGGACTATTGTAGCATACTATGAGTCCTTACTACAGTTAATTGTTGAGGTGTGTATAGGTGAGTATAGGTAATCATAATGTATTATAAGCCCCATCAGTCAACCTCTAGTTTATAGCATCCATAAGAGAGAATTTATAATTTATTATAAATCACATCTATAATGTTTTATGACTGTTGATATAATGCATCAGAAAGCAAGCACTATGTGTGTTTATGAGTCATAAAGCATTATGAATGCATTATAATTCACTATGAATGCCCATAACGCACTATAGATGTGGTCTTCATAGAAAGTGTTAACATATCCAGCTTCTGCCAGTCCAGCGGGTAGTAGTACTAGTGCAAACTTGACCGAACTTTCTGAAGAGAGACAAAACCTACACATCAATAATTCCAGGGTCGCTCTGCCTTGAATGAAAAAAATATACTGTAAAAATATCTACTTTTAATAATTAACCGTGTTAAAAACATTTAATTTGATGTCAGTTAAAGGGGTACTCATCTGATAGAGCTCTGGGGGGTATGTCAGATAAAAAAAGGTTGGGAACCACTGGATTAGTGAACCAGTTTTCATAGAGCTAGGGTTACAAAATGTAACCATCCTTAATGTTAACACAGAGACTTAAAACAGTCCCCCATTATAGTTCTGCAATTTGTACTTTGCTGAGCAAAGACCTCATGTAGAGCTATGGTCATTTCTGCATCAATGTCCACCACAAATTAAGTTCTTATAATGATGATAAACACAGCTAAAGAAGTTATTCCAGAGAAAAAGTGTTATTACAGTCTAAACTAATTCCTCTTGTAACAGTCTTAAAATAGTGAAAATAAAAAGCTCTACATTATCATATTTACAGATCACTTTTTATGTTTTGAAAAATAAATTATAGTCAGTTCCACTGTGCTGCAGTTTATTTATCTGCCGTGTTAATTAAAGGCAATCTATATGAATGATGAGACTCCACAAGCTAAAGGTTAAGGTCAGTTCCATCTACTGTACAATAACTATGTGTAACAACATAATTTGTGAAGGTGTAGGGTTGGAATACTAAGTAGGGAGATTCAGTTTCTTCAGTGTCTTTATTCCAATCATGCTTTTGTTTCAAGTCTTTTGCTGATGAAGATTAATTTGCAGAGCATGGCGCTCCATCAACCCCAGTGACACAAAGGGCAAAGATATAAACTAATTAAATACACCAGTGCAATTGATATTTCCCATGGATCAATGAGAGTGTGGGATCTGTTAATTAAATCCGTGATAATGTTTACTTATCATAAACATTTCCCATGTTTGAGCACAGCGAGATAGGGAGATAATCTTTGCTGTCTGACAGATTAATTTTAGGGCTAAGGGAAAATCCTTCCAGCACATACGGAGTGAATGCCTTTTTTTTGTGAGGGGGAGGAGGGTTCTGCTGTTGAATGTTTATCTTGAAAATGTTATCAAAGGAAATCTTTCCAGCTTCTTTACTGAGTAGACATACAAAAAGATAACAGTTACACATAAGGTATAATGTTATTTGAACAGATGCAAAGAAATCAGTCACTACAGCAACCAAGCAGCCAGAATCCTTGGGCTAATGAAAGTAAAGCCCTCGCAGTCTCCCCTAAAGCCCATGCAGCAGGGTGGATTTTGCATTCTCCCCCCTTGCTTGTCTCCTGTGCGGTATACATCGGCATGGCACAGGTTATCACACAGTGGATTAAGAAGGCGTGTCAGAGTGTGTGCCAGAATCTCCAAGCCGCACTCCACTCATCTATTGATCCGCGTGCAAGGGAAAAAGACCGGCACACTTAGCAGTGTAACCACAGGCAACAGCCCCCTGCCTGCCCTCTGTTCCCTGCAGTGGGACTGATTGCTTGTCTCAATCATCCTTTTACCCACCCCACCCCCGCCCCCCCAAAACATCCCCTCCTCCCTCTCTTCACACACACACACACACACATAAACACATAGTCCCACACACCCTCAACATCTCCCTCCCTTTGCCCACATTCATTCCACTGCTCCTGTCTACAAAGTCTCGGCAGCAATCTTTCATGATTTGACGGCCTCTTGTTCTTCTTGTGAGGGCCATCAAAGTCTGCAGCCTTAACCCTGTCTGAAAGGGCTGGGACTGCATGGTAGGAAGCAATTAATTCTGCAGCGAGAAAGTCCATTAATTAGGCAATGCTTCTGGCTATTTCACGAAGACCCTTCAGGAACAGTAGGGCCACTCAGAGAGAAATAAAAGATGCAGCGGCACACCAGGTTATTAATGGACCCCGGGGCTCCTGGCGAAGCAACACCGTGGGGTAATTCTCACTTTCTATTTCAAGGCCTCATAACTACACCACATGCACTCACAAAGTGACAAATGCAGTTTACTGGGAACGTATCTTATTGGGCTTGGCTGCCATAGTATATTATGTAAAGCCTGACTACCAGAGCAGCTTCAACATCCTGCTAAAGTATAACAATCTCCAGTTAAACATTTTTTTAAAGCCATCACCAACCACAAAACCTGCAAAAGTCTATGGAAATGCTCAAGTTGCAAAATGGTTCAGAGAAAACCTCACAGCATTAACAAGGCATTGTTAGTGGGCAATACACTGATAGGACTTTAATACAGCATGCAGGAATGTCACTAAGAGCCACTAATATTCACACATGTGGCACAGGGAAGGCTACAAAGTACAGCAGTGGGATATCACTGTGTTTCCTCTAAATGGAGGTAACAGGATAAACACTGGTGTGAAGATGGGTCTGGGGAAATGAGTTTTGTGATGTCTAATCACTCACTAAATCATGCATGAGAACATTAGCTATTTGTGGTGTCCACCATTCAGGGACATTTCGGAGCACGGCACCCATTTCAAACTAAACAAGACCATGGTTCGGTGCGTTTGAGATGCTGATTCAACTATAGGTCTCCCCTGAGCACAGGGCAGGCCTGCCTCCGCCTGCAATGACGAGGAAGCATCGGTGACAGCACACCATCCGTGAAATTAAATCAACAACTCGCTTATTGTAATTACATTTGGTTAAATGGGAAGGCAAAGTGTGGGTGTAATACAATTAACATGTAATTGTCATCCTGACCAGGTTGGTGCTGATCTAAATCCCCAAGGGATTCAATGAAATCCATCACCCCGCCCTTATCTCTACCATTTGTCTTTAAGTGAATGATTCGATGAGTATGAGCATGTCACAGTGCTGCTGTGAGTGTGGTCATGAGCAAAGTATTATAGCGTATGTGATCTAGATGCTGCAGCAAATAACTTGGAATTATATAGTTCTTTCTGACTTTTTTAAAATCACAACTGAGTTATTCAAATATTCTGGTAATGTCACTATTTTTTTAGTTTTTTATTTACTTTGGGGTAAAATATTTTACGTATAAAATAACTTAAAAAATGACAATTGATGTTAAATATTATATAACTAGATACTGATAGACACTGAAGTTCAATCATGCAATCCATTAATTTAAAATCTGTAATTTA